>JAWZSL010000008.1:1285000-1927500 GCA_034769285.1 Lutjanus argentimaculatus | reverse complement strand
CTGGGAACCAGACAAATCAGCGAGCTCATGTCTCATTCACTCTGGCAGATACATCTAGCCACTCTCCTGGTCTTGACAGATTTCCACCCATTGCGGATCTGGTTGGACCAGTCACAACTGTTTATTACCACTTATTCCCCCGAGGAGGATATGTTTTTTTGGCACCATTTGTTTGTCTGTCTGTCCGCAGGATTGCAGATACCCTAGTGGCCTGATTTTCATGAAGCTTGGTGGAAAGATGCAGCATGGTCCAAGAAAGAACCAATTAAATTTTGGACAAAATACGCATCACAGTGCGGACGCACAATTTTTTTTTTTTTTTTCATTTTCATTAACAGTGTGACACTGGGGCATTTGGCCTCTCCGAGTGGCTTTCTAGCTTAATATTGGGCAAGTCACGTCAC
Organism: Lutjanus argentimaculatus; assembly: GCA_034769285.1. Taxonomy (NCBI): domain Eukaryota; kingdom Metazoa; phylum Chordata; class Actinopteri; order Lutjaniformes; family Lutjanidae; genus Lutjanus; species Lutjanus argentimaculatus. The sequence goes on along the minus strand of JAWZSL010000008.1, from coordinate 1,927,096 downwards.
TGCTGTAATTTAAAAAAGTTTGCCACCAGGCTGCCATGTTTTTCCTGCCTGAAACTGGACCAAGCATTGCCCCAATTTGCCTGTGTCGCATGTATCATGGCTCTGACTGGTTTTAGGCTCATCCAATTACGTCCAGCTGCATTTTGGTCTGCTTCCTTTGGAAATGAAAAATGAACTGTTGAATCCAGGCAACAGAGCTCCCCTAGAGCAAAAGAAAACATTTAACAACTGTTTTCACAGACGGAGCACCAGTTGACATGACAAATAAACTGATCTTCATGTGTAAAACGCGGAAAGTGTTCCATTAATGCTGATTTTTTTCATAACATACAAACAGTCTTTGTGTTTATAAGCTGTACTGCTACTGATATAACTGGGGCTATTTGAACATGTTGGATGAAATAAAAGTAATTTTTGTTTGAGCCTGTTTATAAGCTGCAGTCTTACATTTTGGCTTCACTGTACTCCATCACTATTAAGCGCTGAAACAATTTTCCCCTGAGGATCATCGAGCCTTCCAGCCCAAACCCTTGCTTTGTCAGGCAGAAACCCAGCATCATGTGATGATCTGAGAGCACAGCGGGTGTGGGCTCTGAAGCAGCAGCACTCCACTGCTGCTCAGTCCTTTGGAGAGTAAAAGAATGCAGCAGATACTTTGAGGAAAAAAGAGAGGAAGATGAGATGAGATAAAATGAAACTTTCATGATTGCCCGAGGAAATTGAACTGTTGCAGCAACAAGATACCAAAGGAATAAAACAAAAAACAGAATAGAATGAAATAGAATAGATATACAGTAACAATGAGAGGCATAAAGAAGATTTAATCATAAAGAAGCCAATGATCCCAGTGCCTTATAGCTGAAATGTGCAGCCGAGACATATCAGGAATATATTACTACATTATGAGACTGGTGAGATAAACGGACAAGCCTCAAAATATCTGAAAAGTAATAACTAGGGCGAGATTATGAAAGATACTGATTTTATTTTACAGATCCCATATTTATATCAATCTCTCACAGGTTTCCTGGAAAGACCAGAGTACTGTGGTGCTAATTTTAGGAAAATAAAGACAATATTTCACAAATCATTAGTATCCATACATTTTTTTAAAGAATCATTAAGTCTCTTAGCTCCACTTTTCTTCAATGAACTACTCAAATCTTAATGAGTGGACAGATGTGTGGAATTGTATGCTTGACTGTATTTTGTCAGCTAGCTATTATTTCCATTATCAATTAATCTGCTAATTATTTTCTTGCTTATTTGATCACTTGTTTGGTTTGTAAACTGGGAGAAAATGTTCCAGTACATCTTTTTCCGTTCCAGATACTGACTCCAATACCTGAAGTTAGCATATCGGCCTATACAGAGTATTGATATGATACGGGTGCATTAAAGTAAAAAAAAAAAAACTGAAGCAGGGTCCTTTGTCAGGGCTAATACATTCTGTGATATCTGATCAATGCTTAAACTCATTTCTCACTGACACTTGATCTGATCAGTATCAGAACAGGGCTGAGCTATATGGCTAAAAGATTTATCGCAATAAAAGCTCATCTCAAATCATTTTTGATTTAATACTGAATTGTTACACCCTTGTTGTTAAATGATTGGCTGTTTGCTTGTCAGTCAGCACGCTCCATTATCAAGGGATGTGATAGGCTGTTTATAAGCTGGGGCATGTTAGTTACGCACTTTCAAGGTGGTTTGGATTTAATGAATTTAAGCCAAACTACTGAACATTCTATTCAACGATTTACTGCTATTGATGAGCTGTCTTTTGCTGATACATATCATTATTGTTTTACTGTCCACGCACGCCTATATTGAAACAACCCTGAAGAAAATAGTGAAAAATGCCATCACACTGCAGTGCAGTGGTAGAAGGACAATTAGACAAGTTACATTATACAAACTAAACAAACTTTCCAGATGATAAAGAATGCCTGGATGTGCATCAATATCAACTGACACAGAACTTTTTGTTCACTTTCAGCCTCATGCAATCTCCCTAATACAATAATAATAATAATAATAATGATAATAATAATAATACCAATCATGATAATAATCAAAAAAAGAGTGCCAACAGGATATCAGGATGGGCAGATACCCAAGTTCAGATATCAGATCGGAACTGAAAAAAGTGGTTTGTTCATTTTCAAAAATATTAAATTATATAAAACAGTGACACCTCATATTAGGATAGCTGGAACTAGTGAACCAGCAGGCACGTCTGGATGTGCACATGAAACTCAAGGAAAAGGGAACAAAAACACACCATTTACTCTGTGAAAAAACAATTCCCACTCTCTCAGAAACAGATGAACCTGCATAAAAAAAAAATCACTCGAGGCTATGATGCTTTAATAGGAAGAAAATGCAGATTTGTATGTGAGGTTTACCAGGTGGATCACTTGATCCAAACTCCAGATGGACGCCGCTCATGTGCCGGAAATTGAAAATATGCAAGTATGTCAATATATGACGATATGTGATGCAAAACACCTTGGAGACCCTGAAGGAAGGAGAAAACAAACAGATGACTGGATTTATCATCTGCAGTGATGATAAACACTACCTGAGGCCATCACACACACACACACACACACACACACACCACACACACACACACACACACACACACACACGAAGAGCAGAGTGTGAATGTATGACAGACTGGATCTGTGCTCAAGAGAGCTGCGACAGGAAAACTCAAGTGAGCTTAAGAGGCAAGAATGTCGAAAGTGAGAAACAAGACACATGAGGAGAGGGGAAGTGAAGAGGAAAGAAAGGAACACAGTTAAGCTGCGTTCAGGTCAGGTGGGAATATCTGTCGGAAAGACCTGATTGTTAGAAATAACAACAACAACACGGGAGTGTTTAAGCAGGTTTGTAGAGCTCAGTAGCCACGACGAGTCGAGTGTTCTGTAGAGTTTTTAACATTTACTCCACATGAACGTGTGAAGTGACATGTCTGAGCACAAGTTCAGGTTTTAGAGCAGCTCTGTCACACACAACACAACACTCAGGGTGGCAACACGGTGTGCCATGTCGCTCATGTGCATGTAATTGCCTTCTTCACCAGGAAAGTGAAAACACCTGGCAGCCTGGTGACTTTTATGGGCGCACAGTTTCAAAAGTTTAGAAAAAGTAGATTTATGGCTTATTTGAGGAAAATTATGATTTTTATTACACACACAAAATTATTCATGTAGTTTTAAGTAGTGCTGGAGTGATTAGACAATTAATTGAGCAGTCAACGAAACAGAAAATGCTCATCAAGGACAAAATGTAATGAAAATGAAATGTTGATCACAACTACAGCTGCAACATGAGCTGATCAGTTACACTCTTAGACATAGGGGTTCCGCCTAAAGGGCTGAGGTTCTGCCCAGAACCATTTGATTCTGCAGAACCCTTTTTTGAGGAAAGGGTTTGTCAAGTGTTCTTTGTAAAATGAAGGGTTCCATTAGGAACCTTTTTCATCCAAAGAACCCTTTTTGGAAGAAAGAGATCTTCAAGGATTGTTGAAACCACCTGTGTGGGGTTTTTGTTAGCACCCTTAAAAAAGTGGAAAGATTCTGGATTCTGGGTGGAACCATTACACCATAGAAGGGTTCTTCTCATGGGGAGTTCTGGGTGAAACCTTTCATAGATGGTTCTAGATATAACCCTGTATGTTGGGTTCTAGATGACCCCCCTTGGAATATAGAAGGTTTCTCAGTATAATCTGCTGGGTGGGTTCTAGATAAAATTCTTAGAATATAAATGGGTTCTTAGTAGAACCCCCTGAATGTGTTCTAGATAAAACCTTTGGAATATAGAAGGTTTCTCTGTGGAACCTGTTGGGTGGGTATTTGTTAGCACCCTTAGAAGGTGGGAAGACTCTGGATAGAACCCTCAGAGAGGGTTCTGGGTGGCATCATTACACCATAGAAGGGTTCTTCTTTAGACCCTCTCATAGTGGGTTCTGGGTGAAACCTTTCACAGATGGTTCTATGTACAACCCTTTAATTTGCATTCTAGGTAGCACGCTCTGAAAGCATTCCAAGAGGAACCTTTATAAAAGGTTCAACCAGGAACCAAAAAGGGTTATTTGTACCATAGTATAAAATGGTTCCCTGTAGAACCCCCTGGGTGGGTTCTAGATAAACCCCCTTGGAATATAGAAGGTTTCTCAGTGGAACCTGCTGGGTGGGTTCTTGTTAGCACCCTTAGAAGGTGGAAAGATTCTGGATGGAACCCCCACAGAGGGTTCTAGTGGAACCATTACACCATAATAGGGTTCTTCTTTAGGGTGTTCTGGGTGAAACCTTTCACAGACGGTTCTACATATAGCCCTTTATGTTGCATTCTAGGTAGTAACCTTTATGAAAGGCTCTACGGGAACCAAAAAGAGTTTGCCAATGGGGACAAGCTGAAGAACCCCATGTGGTTCTACTGTAGTTAGCACCTTTATTTCTAAGAGTGTAACTGAAAAATGTACCAGTTTATTATGCAATTTTAGTCATTTTCAAGCAAAAATGCCACAAATTCTGGTTCCACATTCTCTAATATGGGGATTTTTTGCTTTTCTTTTGCCACCTTGCGGGTTCGTTCCACGGCTCCTCCACAGAGACTGTTCTCTGTACTGTACGTCAGTGTGATACACCAGCTGCTCAGCAGCAGACACACAGCTCCTCAGAGGTTCATCAACACCACACAGACAATCACCGGCTGCCCTTCTGCCCCTTCAGGAAGACATCTCCATCTCCTGAGCCGGAAACATTCCTCTCATTCTGGTCACCACCTGTTTGACCTGCTGCCCTCTGGCTGCCGCTACAGCACCATCAAAGCATCGGACCACCACACTTAGAACAGTTTCTTTCCCCGGGACACAAACACACTAAACTCCATCCACCATTTCACAGCCCCCCACATGCAATATGACTGTCTTTCTACAACAAACCCACTGCAAGAACTACATTTATTCTGGTGCAACAATTTCAGTCATACTACTGCAACTACTTGAGCAAAAATACACATATTCTATTAAAGATTTCATTGTATCTATTTATTTTCCTCATTATTTTATGTCTTATTTTTGTACTTGAGTCAGCTGGGGATATTTGCTCGCTGGGTTTGTTTTTTCCTCTGTTGTGTTTTCTTTGTGTCTTTTTATTGCACTTGAATTTCATTGCATTCTGTACAGTGACAATAAAGGCTTCTATTTCTATTATATTATAATTGTATGATAGCTGACAAAAGAAGGTCATTTAAATATGATCACCTTCATCTATAACAGGCAGTTTTGAGTATTTCTCTGACATTTTACTGAGAAAAAACAGATTGATCTATAATCATTTTGTAGTATATCATTTGTAGCTCTAAGCAGGACTACCATCAATGTTTTTTAAAATGCTCACACACCCATCAGTGCTCAGGTTAGTAAGTGTCATTCAGACAACAAAATGTGTCAAATACTAAATAGAAAGATTGACAGGGGATTGATGCTGTTATTTCAACAAAATAATATTCAGACTAACTAATTTTCATGCTAATTCACACAATATTAATGACTGATAAATCTAAAATTAGATTACAGCAGGGTGGGGATTTTGGGAACTGACAAAGTTAGGATGTCGCATCAGTTTTAATCAATTTTATTTTGTAAAAGGACTACTACTGACGCCTGCACGTTTTTGTTCAACTTAAATGCCTTTTTTTTTGCACGTGCTTATGTCATGGCTGGCTAATTTTATTTTACTTAATTGAAGAAGGAAAGCAGAAGCACTTTAGGTTCAAAGGAAAATGAATTTTATACAAACAAAAACACATCAGATTTATATATATTTATATATATTTAATATATTATTATCATACCTTGAGTTCTTAGTATTGTTGCTTCCTTAGTAAAAAAGTTTGGTTCAAACAAAAACGCCACATATTTACTGATTCTACACTCAAATAAGATAAGAGGATACAGTTTTTTCTCTTCAGTTTTTATCAGTGTAAATTTCAATACAAGTTCTGGATACTGAACTGGTTGTTGGCATTCTGCAGACATCACATTGAGATCTGGGAAACAGAGATCCACGATAAGTGAGAAAATAATAACAGATTCCTCGAAAAACAGTATTTGACAGACATGTTTTGGGGGTAGATTTTTGCATGGGCTTAAGTGGGTTTTATTTATTTATTCAAGTAAATTAAACTCAAACTTTCTCGTAGCATATTTATTTTCTGAACACTTCAGATCTTAAAAACTTGACCTCTTCTAACTTGAAGTTTTTGCCTTGACATGATGAGTTGAATGAATACACTGTACAGAGTTCAATTAACTCATTAATTTAAGTTTCTAAAGAAACATCAGACAGCAGACTTCCCAGCATGCATTGCATGACAGCTAAAACTCTCCTTAAACCTTTTTTATAGTTTGAAGAAAAACATACATAATGAAAACTTGCTGTGTTCTGTTTGTCAGCGTGACTGAGGAGTTGTTGGTTCAACTTGATATCTTATGCTTATTGAACATGCTTTCTCAAGTACAACTGAATTAGTATCAAGTTTATTTGAATAGAAAAGTTAACTTGTTTGAATCTTGACAAATTACCTAAACCTGTCTCTTCAAACTGAGTCAACTTAAAAAACTGAAATCGCCCAGACGTTAACTTTTTTTTAGCTTAAAACTAATCTTTACAGTGCACAAATCTCTGCACAGTTGGCTCATGGAGCTGCCTGTTGGTTTAATTACTTCTCACAAGTAAGGAGCCTCTAAAGGAAAAAAGTCCCAAAGGAATTCTCTTAATGCAGCGTCAGTGTCTTCTCCCTTCGTTTTTCGAAAAGTTCGGTATTTTCCCAGGAGAGCACGCTGCCCCTAGTGGAGGAAAGGTGTCCATGCCAACTCCTTATCATCACTGCAACATTATTCTCACTCACAAGTGGTAATTAGTCACACGTGAAGTGGAAGAGGAAAAAAAACAACAGCAGCCACATGAGGATGCAGGTGTTTCGGAGGGTTATTTGCATTTGCATTGCTGTCATTTAATCTGCAATTCTCTGCAGCAAAACACCCCAGCTCCTCATAAGTGTGCGACGGGATGGAAGGATGGAGGAGAGGAGACGCGTCCTTCGATGATTCGGCCCCCCTCTGCGCTTCCAAAATGTCTCTAATTATCTCCATTTACCCCCCACAAACCTCTGCAAACCAAGCAGAGCCTTCCTCTCCTCGTACCCCCCACGGTGGAAGAATTATCCCAGCTCCACCCTCTCCCGTCTCAGCTGTAAACCGCCGCGTCTAGACGACATCTACCCTCCCCGCTTCCTCCCCCGGGTTTCGTCACCCCCGCGGCTCATCAGAACGGAAATGAGAGATGAAAAAAAAAAAGAAAAAAAAAAGAAAACAGGAAAAGAGAGGAGCGACGACGAGCGCCCGAGTTGTCGGAAAGAGTGATGAAACCTGAGATGTTTTTCATGCAACGACGTGTCACATCTTTGTGTACAAAAGGTAATTTACTCTGAATGGAGCAGCGGGCGCCGAGATTTAGGGGGTACGCAATTTCACCAGGTAGGTGAAATGGCCTGGGGGGGAAGCAATGGGCCTTTTGATGTACTCTGCTCTGACGTTTATGGAGAGCAATTTGAAATGGCATGCATTTATTCAAACACGGAGACAGATGGAATCGCACGCAGTTCACACAGACGCTCTTCACACAGCCGCCGTGTGGGGACACATGCAAAAAATGTGTGAACACACAGTTTGGTGGCACATATGCACACATCCTCACCTACATCGGGAGTTTGCATACACCTTAACTTTCATCGAGAGATGTGAAAATACACACTAACACATAACACACCTGCTCTTGGGAACTGGGACTAATGACGTCCCACCAAAAACAACTTCTAAGGGTATGAATATATGTAATTTATTAAATGTTTTGGTTCACTTTAATTTTCTTTGCTCTGTGCCAGGAAACACCCTCATCCCAGACTAAAATTCTATACTGATAAGTGCTATTATAATCATCTTTGTTTCGAAGTCGCTTTTTTTAATTAAAATGTTGCAGTTTAAAGTTGTGAAAACATGATTTAATCAGGTTTAAAAAGGATTAGCTATACCCTAAGGACCCCTGTCTCACTTCCTGGTCTGACAAAGTGGGAATACTGCTCAAGCACTGGTAAACTTTCTATTTTCTGCCAAATTCATTAAGTATTCTTCAATCGATGTGTCTCAACCATCTCACCTCACCTCTGTGAGCCCTTCGAAATCAAAGCCAAACAAGAATTATGGTTTAAAAATCGTGATAATCCGCTTACTTTCCTTATGCATATGTTTCTCTTTGCAATTTAAAATGATAGGACAGCGTCTGGCATCTTGAAATGTCAGGATGATGTTCAAACTGTGTGTAACTATTGATCAGTCGATGCTCTTAAAAGGCCTGTAAATGAAGCAAACAATCCATAGCTCTGGTTATTGTGTCATTTCATTTCCAGCTAATAACAGCACAGAGGCGGAAAGGGAAAAGAGCAGCCGCTGTCCAAACATTTATGGAGCTCAATAAAACCTGTGTGAGCCAAATCAAGGTGGGCTTAGATTGCTCACAGCGGGTTCATTAAGATAACAATGCTGCTCTCTAAAAACTCACAGTCTGGTTGCTATTTCCTGGGAAAAAAAAGTCTTCTGTTGCAGAGGAAGTGATGCTTTTGTGTGATATTTTTTGGGTTTGTTTGGAATAAATAGGAGTATGTAATTCTCCTGGGCAAGATTACAGGATGTGTCTGGTTTTTTACACTTCTGGTGTTATTTTCATAGCGGGGATGCACAATATCGGATTTTTGCCGATTTATAATATCCTGATATTTTCCAACTCTTTGTGGACGATTGCCGATGCAGATTTACGCACATATATTTTCCACCTAATTGCAGTAATTCTTGTTGTGATGGCCCACCGGCAGATGCAAACATAAAATACAATGCTTTTTAAAACACATATTTGCTGGTGTCCGTTTCTCTTTGCTCTTCACAAATTCGCCTTCATGACTGGCAAGACAGTTCTTAAAATGGGCTACTGACTGAAGTCCCACTCGTTTTGTTGAGCAAGCTTGGTGCCTGGGGGGCTCCGTCAACTGTCTCCTTTCCTGTTTCCTGTACGTAAATTAAGCTGGTGTGCTAGGCTCAAAAGAAATTTTGAAGGCAGTTAAAAGATGCTGCTGGGGGACCTGTAAAATCACATATGTAGCCTAGTCACATCTTAAGTTAGCTAATGTTAGCAAAACACTAGCCAATCTACATCAATTGCTAGCTTGTCACATATGATGTTCACAAAACGCTGGCTAACTAGCTAGCTAAGCTACATCAATCATTCGCTAGTTACACCTGACATCTGACACCTAATGTTAGCAAAAATGCTAGCTAACTAACTAGCTAATCTACATACAGAGAGTTGATTTAGGCTCCAAAAAGGGGTGGGACTTAGGAGGGGTTAATTAAATTAGTGGTGTTATAGGAATGTGATTTGGCTCCCCCTCACATGACCAATGCTGAGCAATAATTAGCAAACATCACAGAAGACATACTAGCGTCACATGCACATTGGCCTGTAAGGCACGGTAAAAATGTGATAAAATATTTCATTTAAAAAAAATGTATTGGCTGATATGACGTGCCAATATTGTGCATCCCTATTTTACATTATAGCCTGATTACATCAAGAGGTGGGACAATGTCGTTTTCAAAGTCACAAGTCTCAAGTTGTGTTATGATGACCGAATCAAGTTCCGAGTCTAAACCAGTCCAAAGTCAAGACCTCACTCAAGACTAATGAGTCAAAAGTCAATGCCAACAAGTCCTAAATAAAGACCAACAACGTCCAAGTCAAGTCCAACATCAAACACCCACCAGTCCCAATACAAGACAAGCAAGTCCAACATCAAGTCCCGAGTCAAGACAGGAAAGTGCCCAGTCAAGACCAATAAGTTCAAAGTTAAGACCAACAAGTCTGAAGTCAAAGACCCACCAGTCCCAATACAAGACCAGCAAGTTCCACATCAAGTCAAGGCAGGTAAGTCCCACGTCAAGTCCGAAGTCAAGACCATCAAGTGCAAAGTTATGACCAACAAGTCCAAAGTCAAGTCCACAAGTCAAAACCAAGAAGTGGAGAATTAGAGACCTAAACAAGTCATCATTTTCATTTACCACTCTAAAAACCAACATGTAAATGCTGTGTTTGTCGACCACAACATAGCACGGATGTGATCATTCGAAATCACTTATCGCCTGTGTTCACATGCAGTGCCAAACACACCTTTCCATCTGCTCGTGTTTCTTGCCCGTTTCAGCCTCTTTTAGCACTGTTGTCATGTTCCAAGATCTCAGCCAAAACTACAATATTAAGAGGTGCACTGTACATCTACAAAAGTGTAACCAGGCAGTGTGTGTGTGTGTGTGTGTAGGGGAGGGGAAGGAAGCTATTCAGGAACGAGCTGGTGGCAGAAAATCAGCAGTCCAATTATGAAAGCCCTGCATGCTTTGTACCCACAAACAATAAAAGAGGCCCCGGCATAAAAAAGCAGTTTAACTAAAGCGTTTGTCGCAGCCAGACAGGTTGACATTAGCAGACGGAGACGGAGTCTCAGGCAGCTGAAGATTTGAAAAACAAATGACAGCTAGAGTCTCCATTGCAGTTTGTCATTGCATTTCCTTCCAGCATGGCCATCTGTGCCGTCCTTAAAATCCACACTTCCCTGCAGAGTTTACTGTAGTTACACTCTCATAAGCCTTCCTTTTAAAGAAAAAAAAAAAAGAGGAAGACTCGAGTGCCAGGGCAGACTAACATGACACTTAGTTTGCCCAAGCAATCGAGACAGCCTCTGCCTGTGGAATAGATTGCCAGATCTTCAAATTGAGTTGAGAGAAAGTAAACTCCAATGCTCCCGTCTCACATCTGAGGCCATTAGATGCCACCTAAAAAAATCGTTAGCGGTTTCTCTTGAATCCCTGCGGTTCATAAAATATTCACCTGTTACTGTCGGCAAGGTGGCTGGGCACCGCGAGGTTATTTAAGGGCAGGGACAGAGAGGCCTCCTGAGGCCCCGCGGGCGCGCGAAGTCGCACGGCCTCAATTAATCTCTGTCAGCCCTTGGACAATGTGACCTATACCTGTCCCTCCTCATGATGGGGTTTAATGGGAGTAGGTGGCTTTGACTTGGCCGCCATCATCCACTCAATTTATGGATATCCTATAGGAGAGGCTGTGCTGAGCCCGAAGGTGGGGCGAAGTATTGATTTAGTGCTCTGAAATGCAGGCATTAAATCAGCCATTCACAGAGTTAGTTTAAAAGTCTATTACTCGGCTGCTTTTGTGTGTAGTCTCCGCCAAGGATGAGAAGGAGAGCTGAAATAATGTTTGAAATAATTTAATAACCTGACATCTCCTTCTCTTCATCTCAAAGCAGGCACGTACAGCCTCTGAGCAGCATTAGCCAGAGCCGCTGTGCGGCACTAGCTGCCCGCCATCATTAGAGGGGCCGGCTAAGCAGCCAGAAGAACACAAATAAACAAGATCAAGGAATGAGGTCAATGAATTAAGTGAAGCCCCTGTCATGCCTACATTGTCTACTGCCGTCTTAAGATATTCAGCTCAGGCCATGCCTGAACAAAAACAAGCCCCCCCCACCCACGCACATATTACAATACACACACGGGCTGCACAGTACACAGTGTCGATCGTCAAGCAATGAATGTTTTTCTTTGTGTGCATGGAAGACATACTGTATCTGTTATCCAATGCAGAAACACTAACACAAGGCCCCCTGGGACCTCGCTGGAAACTCTTGTGAAGGAGAAACAGAGGGCATTTTGCTCTGTAATGATGTGTCCCGGTGCTGGCCACAGGACCACGTCCTTCCTTCAGTAGAATTAAATCACGTTTGTCACTTGAAGAAAGCTTTAGACACCATCACATCCCACTAATAGCCTGCCTGTGCAAAAGGCCACGAGGCAGACAGCATAACGAAGGCGAGAAAATAAATAAAAAACTGGAGCAACATGTACTACATCATTATCTCTGGGTCTTGCTCTCTCCTGCTGCCTTGCTCGAGGTTGTAGCCACCGTCCGCGTTTGCACAGTTGGTGCCGTGCCACCCCGCAGACAGCGGGCCTCGCGACCAGGCCGTTGTGGATAACACTTCACCTCGTGTTAGCGTCACGGCTAGATTCAAGCAAGAGGTTGAGACGCTCGGCGCAAGGCCTCCGTCAACGCATCGCCCCAGAACCATGCTCCAGCGTGAGGGTCTTTTCATGCTTATGGATGTGCTTGTTTGCAAGTGTTTTTAAGGAAAGAGGAGGAGGGGAGAGAGCCGGAGATGGCGGGACGTGCAGGTTTTATAAAACAGACAGAGGATTCTCTGTGTGTGTGTTTTCTAATCCACTTATGTTTGCACCCTTAGGCTATCACAGAGTGAAGTTTCAGAAGGGAGCATTGCATTAGGCTAACCTGCCAGCTAATGCTTTATTCAGGCAGAGAGCCCCAACACAACAAAATGAATCACTCACTCGCAGAGAGATGAAACACATAAATACATGTGGACCAAATGGGGGTGCTGTAAATGGGATTACTCTCTTTGGTCACAATCTTGAGATCCAAAGGTTCTGGGATAAGGGAGGAATGAAGGGGTGATGTATTTAGGTGCAGGCTGCCCAGTAGTTGCTTCACCCCCAGCGGGTGTTCTGTCATAGCCAAAGGGTAAATTAACTACCTGTGAACTGATCCATCTGGCCACAAGCCTCAAAGAGGAAGGGGATCCATGGAGTTGTGCGCTGTGCAAGCCCCCCCACACCCCATATGATTCATACTTCTAACTAAGTCTAAGAGGTGATTTATGACACTCCCTGATGCCAGTGACACTGGCCGTGCAGCCCATTTGAAGATGGACAGCGTCTTTTCTGTCCCGATTAAGGGAAGAATAATTCATCAACGACTCAACGAACATGGGTGTCACCTCTGAGAGCAGCCAGATCTCAGCATTCGGCAGTAAGCCGAGTTTTTGTAGCCTGCGGCAACGCTGCTGGACACATGTTTGTTTGTGCTTGAGAGTAATCAAGACTGACAATACTCGCACTTACAGAAACACATGCCTTGGAAGATGAGTTAGGAGATGAAGAATGCTTAATCTGTAGGGCTGGGTATCATTTAAAAGATCATAATACGATTCACAATACCAGTACAAGGGGTGGGAATATTTGGGAATCTAATGATTCGATTCTTATTCTTTGGCATCCATTTCGATTCAGAATCGGTTCTTAATGACAGAAAATGAGGCACAAGTATTACTCTTTTAGCAAGATTTCACAATATGCTTCGCATTTGTCTTGCAAAGGTCATTTTTCAGACATTAAATCAAAGCACGTTTTAACTAGGGTTGGGCCAATGGACGATGCCATTGTCCATCGCAATGGCTGACAGTCATTGACCACTGAGCCCTCTACCATCGTAACATCATAATTCAAAAGCCTTCTGTATTTGAGGTAGTATGTCCCCTCAGAGTTGCCATAGTGTTGCCTTACTTCCATTTTGTACATGTGGAAGAGAAAATAAAAAGAAGCTGTTGTTGCTGTCATTGAACAACTTCTTCATGTTAAAACACAACTAAGTTACGGACACGTGGTGCCAAGACGAAGACCCTTTTAGACCCAAAACCATATGCCAATTTGGTATCACCCAACCCTACTTTCAACCGCTGTTTTTTGTGAAGAAGAATTACAAGATAACTCTAGTGTGCTCACGCTGTATGCTGTCAGGGTGCTGCAGTGCCTTTGCAGTTGAGTTCCATCTCTTTCGTTCCATTGACATCATGTTATTTGGAAAATTTTGACATTTGTGAATCGATACAGAAACATTCACGTCTGCATTGCGATGCATCTAAGAATAATTTTTTTCCCCAGTAACTTTCAAGTGATACAAGTACCAATAGTTATTCATTTGATACCTACTTTCTTTTACTAGTGCTACTTTTACTCCAGTACTTAATTCAATACCCATCATGTGAATGGAAACAGTCCTAAAATAATCCTTCTGCATTTTTGCATTTATTTTTAGCAAGTGCCGCAGTTATGTAGTATCACCATACTTTAGAACATTTGGGTGGCAACTCGGCACGCTGAACTGCCAACTCCATCAAATACACCACGCTCAATTTCACTACACCACAGACTGTATGGGTTGTAGCTGCTGCTATACTGGGCCAATCACATGTCGCATTAAATCTAAGTACAAATTGATTGGTGATTGGCTCTGAGCAAAAGCATTCAAATAGTCTTTTTTTGAGATCTGGGTACAAAAAGGATCAACTGCAGGTATTGCTTGACTGGAGAAGTTTCAAAACTACTTGGTGCTGGGCTATTTCTGTTGATACATTAAAGCAGTGGTTCTCAACCTGGGGTCTGGGGACCAGCAGGCGTCTTTGAGTGTGTTGTTGGTGGTCCCTAGCAAAAGGAGGAATAGGGTATTTTAACTTTTGATCACATTTTTTAGAAGTTGGAACAAGGAAAGAAATAAGATGGGCTGTTTTGATGGATAATTTATAGTGATCCTGTTTGATCATGATTGACTATAAAGACTTATCTTTAAACCTAAAAATAAAAAAAGAATACTTGGGGGATTTTTTAAGGCAAGGAAAAAAGAAAGTTTGGGAACTGCTGCCTTAAAGGTATAGAGTACTTATACACAGACCTATCAGTCAGGCCTTAATGCCTGAATAGGTTGCTGTACTGTAGGGCGCTAGATCTGCTTGGGTGCCCAGGTCAAAGGTTACTCAGCAGTGGACCAAGAGGAGTGTAGTCTCTTGAATAATACAGGTACACCCCCCATTAATATGGATACAGTATCTTTCATAGGCAATCAGGTGTCTGCAAACCCGTTGGGTCCGTCTGGAGGTCAGAAGGTCTTCCTAGTTGGCGTCCAGGAAGTAATCTCAGTCATTTGCCCCAGGTGAACACTATCAGATGCACCTGTCATTGCTGAATGGGAGTGAGACTGGGGACACATAAAGCTAAGAGGAGCTCAGCCTGGCGATAGGGATATAAAGCTTTCTCCAACCCTCGGGCTAGATTCTCTAGTAGGGCTGAAGTGGATTTCTGAGGAGAATTAGGGCCTCTTAATCTCTTTTGTCACTGTTCCGCAGAACTCAGCCAGGAGACAATGACTATTTCAGAAAGGAAAGGGACTGATTTTCCACATTAAATTCAATAATGGCACTCCACGGTTTAATTATTTTGTACCCTAAATAACAGAAAAATGAGCTTCTGTCAAAGCTGGCAGAGCGGCATGGTGTGGAAGCACACAGTGAGGAAATTTTCCACAATTCCAGCAGCGTATGCTTATAAAGCTGTATGTTCGAATGTAAGTAGGCATATCTGTCACTGATTCTTTAATCTGGCATTCATAAAACATGGCCAAGGCTTTTGTATTGTGCAAGAGTGAGAGTAGCAGGTAGCATCGCTGCATAGAATGTGAACATACGTAACTTTACAACCCTGAATGGAAACTATATATGAGGACTCAGCATTCATAAGCACTCCTACAATCTCCTAGTTTGTGCTTGAGTTAATCAAGACTTACAATTCTTGCACACACAGAAATACAGGCCTGAGAAAGATGAGCTAGGAGATGAATAGTGTTTAGTCAGTATGGCTGGTTTACTTAAAGATTATCAGTACCAATACCAGTACTAGGGTTGGGAATCTTTGGGAATCTCAGGATTCAAGTCCGATTCTTTGGTCTCTGGTTAGATTCAAAATCAGTTCTTGCTTTAATGAATAAAAAAGGGTGCACAATTTGTACTCTTTAAGAAAGAATTCACAATATACTTAGCATTCGTTTTGCAAAGGTCACTATTTAGACGTTAAATCAAACCATGCTTGCAACCGCTGCCTTTTGTGAAGATAATTATGAAATAACTCTACCACAGTCGTGGGGAGCTACACTACCCTTGCAGTTGAGCTCTGCCTTTTTCATATCGTTGGCATCATGTTATTAGCTAACGTTAATTTATTAAATCAATTTTTGATTCATTATTTTGTACACTAAATAACAAAAAATGAGCCTTTGTTAACTGGCAGAGTTGCATGATGTAGAAGCACATGCTGAGGATATTTTCCACAATTCCAGCAGCGTATGATCATAAAGCTGTATGTTTGAATGTAAGCTGTCACTGATTCTTTAGTTTAGCATTTTTAAAACATGTCCAAGGCTTTAGGATTGTGCAAGAGCAGCAGGTAACATCGCTGCATTGAATGTGATACCTGTGCAACCACAAATGGAACCTATATGCGAACACTCAACATTCATAAGCACTCCTACAATCTCCTAGTGCCGTCTTTTGCAGATGCTGCGTCTCAGCAGTGATTAGCATGTGTAGTACTAGGCGGGCATCTTGGAGACAGACCAAGCCGCAGCCCAAAGGGAATGAATGGATGCGATCTCTCCAGTAATCCCGGATCATCCAGGCCCTGATTGAGGTAAGAGCCTGTGCATCTCTGTGCATCACCCATCCTGTTTAGCTACCCAGACACATTAATGCCAGCCATGCATGGGAAACAATCAGGGGCCCGCGGACATAATCCCCACCCGAAGCTGTGTAAATAACTCGGCACGGCTCAGAGGGGGGTTACGGTGGCAAAGTCACATACTGAATTGGGAGGGATACAGTTTTGGCATTCATGAATCTTTGCGTTGGGCTGACGGAGCTTTGCAACAAAAAAAAAAAAAAAAGCCAATGGGAATCACTCAATGTGCATCAGCAGTAACGCTTCTTTGGAATGATCCAATTATAATGCAAACATCTGTGTGTGCGTGTGCCATATTTATACCTGCGTGTGCTCTGGTGTGCGCATGTTTAAGGGTGTCTGTACTTTTTCCCACTCTGTCAGCACTCTGGTTTGACAGAGAGCTGTGAGTGAAAGGACAGGGCAATATTACTGGCTGTTTGTTTGGTGCGTTTCCCCCTGTCGCTCTGTCACTCCGGCTCAGCATCAGAGCCTCTGACTGAGATGCTCTGACGGCTCCTCTGTCACATCGGCAGCGCGGCGGGAAGGCTGACTGATGGCCGGGACAGGCAAGAGGTGTGGGGCTGGTGGGTGGGTAGCAGCAAAGCCCAAAAAAAAAAAAAGCGTGTCTTGGTCTTTGTGTGCATTAGAAAGCACAGGGAGGAAGGGAAAAACGCAGCCAGTGTGAACGTGCACGCACGGACGGGAGGAAGAAATAGATGCCTTCAGCTATTCCTGTTTGTCTGCTTCGATGGCTTGTAGATGTGAGGCTCCACGCTGCTTGGATCATGCCGTAACTTCAGCCAGTTTTACCAAAAGAAGAAGGGGAAAAAAAGGTCTCCTCTGTGACAAGGCCAAGGTTTGAGTCGGGGGTGGTCATCCAGGCCCGACGCTGCCGATCAATTAGCAGCAATGCGCTTCTAATGAGCAGCTGATCCTTGAGGAAAGCCAGCGGCAGAGGGCTTTTGCGTGGGAAACAGCACAGCTACCAGCCATCTCTGGCTTCATGTGTTATTCATACAGACAGGGCACTGGCACTGCAGGGTTGCCAACTTTGTTTCTGTGAAAAAAAAAAAATGCTTCCTGAAACTTATGAACCCCACTGTATACATTAGGCTTTGAAGCTGCATTAAGCAGTATTACTTCTATCGACCTCTATCAGAAAAAAGGAAGACCCGGGGCGATGCTCACAGAAGCTGTATATACTGTAGACTGTATGGAAACAGTAACGTCATTGACGAACTGCAGCTGAGATCAAATGAAAACGTGGGGTTAACAGGTAATGTGTCACCATGCAAAATACCGTGATAAATACTGTAATAAAATGCTGCTTTGTCACTGTCATTTTCTGGCTTGGGAACGAGGTGTTTTAGCTTTCGTAGCCGAAACTCAGTCATTGCACCATCCATCAGTGGGCTGAAAATGCCAGTAGCTGGGGGAACGTGGGAGGGAAGGAGGGAGGGATCTGGGGGGGCGGGGGCGGGAGCGGGTGGGATTGTTCCATGGACTGGAAAGTCAGAAATCTCAGCACCTGGTGGGGTAACAGTTGAGTCTTTGGTATTAATTAAAACCATTTCATTCATTTGCAGGTTTTTCATTATGTTTAGTTGACAGACTTACGGTGTCCCTGTTATTTTTGCACATAGTCATTTTCTTTGGGTAAAAGAAGTCGGAGATGGGGGGGGGGGGGGGCACATGGAGCTTTTGTCATAAAGGGACAGTTCACCCACAAAATCAAAAATACTTATTTTTCCTCTGGCCTGTAGTGCTGTTTATGCATCCAGATAGTTCTGGTGTGAGTTGCAGAGTTTTGGACATATCTGCCGTAGAGATGTCTGCCTTCTCTCCAATATAATGGGACTAAATGACACTCAGCTTGTGGTGCTCAAAGTGCCAAAAAATACTTTTGAAAAACTCAACACCAGTGACTCTTTCCAAAAATAATGACCTGGTTATTCAAGATAATCCACAGACCTTGTTGTGAGCTTTCTTTCTGCAGTACACTTTTAGAAATAAGGGTTCCAAAAGGGCTCTTCCTAAAGGGTGGAGGTTCTACTCGGAAACACTTGGCTTTGAGGAACCCTTTTTTTTTAAAAATAAGGGTTTGTCAAGGGTTTCTTGTAACCCAATGACCCTCTTTCGGAAGAGAGAGTTTTCAAAGATTGTTGAGATCCTTGAAGGACTCCTTCACCAAGGGTTCTTTGTACCGTAATATAAAAGGATTCTCGGCAGAACCCTGTCCTGTCCTGTGAGTGGGTCCTAGTAAAAACTCTTAGAATATGAAGGACTCTCAGTAGAAACCCAAGATGAGACCTTTGTTATATAAAAAGGGTTCTCAGTAGAACCCTCTGAGTGGGTTTTAGGTTAAAACCTTTGGGATATAAAGGGGTTCTTGGTAGAAACCCCTGGGTAAATTCTTAGACCATTAGAGGGTCAACAGGTTCTAGATAGAACCCACAAACAGGATTCTGGGTGGAACAGTTACACCATACAAGGGCTCTCTGTAGAACCTTGTGGGTGGGTTCTAATAAAAACTCTTGGAATATAAAGGGTTTTCGGTAGAAACCCTAGATGAAACCCTTGCAATATAAGACGGATTCTCAGGAGAACCACCGGAATTGGTTCTAGATGAAACTCCTGGAATACAAAGGGGTTCTTGGTAGAAACCAGTGGGTGGGTTTTAGATAAAACCCTTGGAATATAGGGCTCTCAGTAGAACTGACAGGATTCTGGGTGGCGCAGTTACACAATAGAAGGGTTTTTCTGTAGAACCTCTCATAGGGTATTCTGAGTGAAACCTTTCATTACGTGGGTTCTAGATGAAGCTCTTGTAATTTTAAAAGGCCTCTCAGTAGAACCTCCTGGGTGGGCTCCTGTCAGCACCCTTAGAGAAATGTTCTGGCTAGAACCCCTAGACAAGATTCTGGGCGGAACCATTACACCATAGAAAAGTTCTCTGTAGAACCTCTCATAGGGGGTTCTGGTGACGCCTGTCACAGATTTTCAGGGTTCCAGGTAACCCTTTTATATATGTTGGGTTCTTGGTAGAACTCTCTGAAGTGACCTTTATTTCTAAGAGTGTAGAATCTCTGTAGAAACTGGAAATGTTTTCTTTCTAATAGAAAGAAAATAGCTCCTACTGTACATGAAACTGCTCACAACAAGGTCTGTGGATTATTTTGAGTAACCAGGCCATGATTTTTGGAAAGAGACAATGGTTTTGAATTTTCCAAATGGATTTTTTTACACTCTGACCACCACAAGCTGAGTGCCATTTAGTCCCATTTTACTGGAGAGAAGGCAGACATCTCTACAGCTGATATCTCCAAAACTCTGCAACTCACACCAAAAAAATCTGCAATAAATAGCAGCACAAGCCAGGAGAAAAATATGTACTTTTGATGTTGTAGTGAATTGTCCCTTTAACATTGCTAAAAACCAACCCTATCCTGTGTGAACTCACATCTGCAGGTTTAATTGGAGAGATGAACTAGAGACCCTAAACTCATCATAGGTGTCATTATGTCAGCTCAGTGTGTCAGCTCTGCTGCTCTCCACACATATGCCAGTAGAATGTTAAGACAATAAGTGAAAAACATCATTGCCTCATAACTGAATAATTCTGTGAACTGTGGTATTTATAATTATTCCGCACCTATAGAAAATGTGCATATAACTACATCCCTTTTTCTCTCTTTGCCACAGCTACCTGTGAACAGCGAGTTAGTCTAAGTGTTTTACATGACTGCGTTTAGACTTCTTTGTCCTTCCTGATTCTGTTAAAGGGTAATTCAGATATTTTTTAAACCTGGGCTATATTTTTACATATTTTGGGGTCTAACTCGGTGGTTCTCAACCTGGGGGTTGGGACCCCCAAGTGGGTCACAAGATAATTCCCAGGGGTCGCCAGATGGTTGTGGAGAATAAAATAAAATAACACAGTGGCAAGCAGCATGGAATGAGTGCCAGGGAGCAGCTCTCGGTGTCATCAGCCCCCTAAAGACAAAAAATGTGCATTTGTTAGCTTTCATGTGCTATACATTAATCCCTGAACAGTCTCAGGCAAAAGGGGAGGGGTCACAAACACCAACCTGATTATTCTTGCGACTCAAAAAGTTTGAGAACCATTGATCTATGTGACTAATAGGTAGGGTTGTTCCAATACCGATACCAGTATACAGCTAGATAAGTAGGGAGGTCTCTGCACCAATCCAAAAAAGTAATTTATTAGCCCCACAGGACCCTGCTACTTTCAAGCAGCGTTCCGTTTTTAAACCTCAGCCAGGCCATACAACAATGATAGTAATCATATCATATCCACACAAGGTTAGTTGTATACAGCTGTTAATTTTTTTTAAGCACTGGTATCAGATCAGTACTCTGTATTGGCCAATATGCGAGTTTGGGTAAGTTTAGGTATCGGAATCGGTGTTGGGAAAGTAGGTGATGATCATTTTCATAGTCGATTAATCGTCCGATTATTTTCTAAATTAATCATTTGTTTGCCTATAAAATGTCAGGTGAAAAATGTTGATCAGTGTTTCCCAAAGCCCAAGGTAACATCCTCAAATGTCTTGTTTTGCAAAAAGCTGAAGCTGTTATATCACTCTCTTCAAAACCACCAGACTCCACTGACAAAACCAGTAATTTTACCCTTACAGAACACGGGAGTTGCTGGTCTATCACAACCTCCATTGGTTAGTTTGTTTGTGTTATTGTGCGACTTGGGTTTTTAAGGGTTTAATTTGATCTGAATTAAAATGATAAAACATGACAATTAGTCGACCGAAAGAAAATCAGTTGACAATTATTTTAATTAATCGTTTCAGTCATTTTTTCATGCAAAAATGTCAAATATTTTCTGGTTCCAGCTTCTTAAATGTGAGGATTTGCTGCCTTTCTTTGTCATTTATGACAGTACATTAAGAGTTTTTGAGTTTTGGACTGTTGGTTGGACAAAAGAAGCAAATTTAAGACGTCACATTGCATTTTTCACACTTTTTTAAAATATTTTATAGACTAAACAATTAATAATGAAAATAATCATTAATTAATTAATTAAATGATGATGAAAATAATCATGAGTTGCAGCCCTAAACAAACTGTCCAGTTTTCAACCAAAACAGAAAAAAACAGACCAGTTTTCTTTTTTCTATAAGTTTAACTGTTGTGTTAATTTTTATATTACTTTTTATTACTATTCTGTGCTTACACTACAAATGAATCCATAAAACAAGTGGAACAATGTACCAGTGCAGTGACATTATTTCAACATGTTTCAAGAATTGTCTCTGATTGAGTGCCAGTATTTCGAAAGAGCCCAGTCCTGTAGTAGAATCAGGAGAAATCAAACTCGACTTTTCAAAATTTAAGCACGTCCTTTTGCATTTTAAACATGCTGGAATTATCTTACAGCACTGGAAGGGTTTTTTTTCCACTTGTTTTAATAAAGAGAGATTTTTGGGGGAGGTTAATAAGACAAAAAGTGCCTGATAAAACATTGATTTTTGCGGCGTACATCTTAAGCTTTTAATATCAAATTTCCACTAAATGTCTGACTCGTTTTGCGGGACGAGGACAGCTTCCATGAGAGCTCCACGAGGTGTGAATGTCATCACGGTGGCAGAAACATGCACTGATGCAGATAAACAGATACAGACACACATACACACACACACATCCTAAGTCTCATCTAAGAAGACAGGAGAGACTAAGCCCTGAGGATAATGGGCAGACAGCGCTGTGTGTCTTCTTTCATTTTGGCAGTAAGGGAAGAAATGAGAGTTAAGACACTCAGGAGACACATTCTTCAAGTAGACAGATCGCTTCTACAAATACACCCGGTCCCCTGTGGAGGAGCACATTCCTCAGAGAAGACGCTTCTCTAAAGATATTCGGTTGAATTTACTAGAACATCAGAGGGAAAAGGAAGGGGGAGGGGGAGCAAGAACCGCCCTCATAAACCTGTCTTTACTTTAGAGTATTGACTAGAATAATCCCACACAGTGCTGAAAAAGCAACAGGCAGCGCCCAGCGTTGCGGAGTCTTGGGATCTCTCTCAGCATGGGCAGCCTACTTAGCGATATAACACATTCCTCCGAACCCTTGAGAATGATTATAATTAGAATCTATTGTACATGAGTCATTGAGAAAGTGGGTAATTTATTTGGAAGAGGGATGATATGCCAACTATCGGCCAGCAGCTCCCTTTCCTCGGCCCTCCTTTAATAGAAGCACTGATCATCAGTTTGTTAATGAAGCATCAATGATTGCTGCTGCCGGGGTTTTTTTTCCCTGTATTTTGGGGCGTAGAGAAGCTGCTGTTAGGGACAAAACACCACCAATTTTCTCATTTTCCACTCGCCTCTCCATAAAGCCAAGTCCATGATCCGTCAGAGCAGGACTGTAATTATCATCCATTTCAAGAAGGATCCAAAAACTTGGCAATCAGCGCTCCATAACGTGAAACATCACAATCATGGATTATATACTGTGGTCTTCTGCGATAAATGCATTTTTCTAAATTTTGGATAATCACTCATATTCATGGCTGAGGGTCTGCGCAATCACATCTACTTGTGTTACTGGCTGAAGTAATCAGGCCCATTCCGGTGGTGATCTGCAGAGTCAGGTTTAAAGGCTGGAAAACGCAGCACAGGTGCTGGTGTGGTGGGAAATCTACTGGCGGAAAAAATGGTGAAGTGGGAAAACTGTTGAGAGGAGGCTAAATTTCAAGGCAACTAGATGTTTGAGTTTTGAAAGTTTTACCAGCAAATATCTTTTTTTAAGATAATTTACTTTTCTTCTTTAGATAAACTTGAATCTTTGAGTTTTAGAAACCCCAAAAAGTTGTATTTCAAAGTTTCTTGAGTACGCTCATTGAAGTGAAAGTGAATATTAGTTATTTGTTTAAAATTTTCCCTTGCAAACACTTAATTTTTTGACAGAAATAATGACAAATCAGGTTCATAGCGAACGATTTTTGAAATACAAAAGATTAAAGTTTGTCTAAAGAATAAAAGTAAATTATGTCAACAAAAGATTACAGGTCGGCAAAACTTTGATTAGTTTATTTCAAGGGCTGCACTATTCATTGCAGTGTTATAAAAATCCTAGTATGGCCAAATGAAATATCCAAGAGAAGTTGCAATTTTTTGATAAAGGAAAAATGTGTGGAAAAACAGCATCATAATGAAGTACTGCAGTGCTGCAGACACGACCTGACCTAAAAATCTTGTTCTCAAAATGTAAGAAAACTTGTTTGTTTGGTACAGACTCCAACAAAGTCACATCATCACGGTTTTAATAGTTTCATATCATAATTTAAGCCAAAATAATCACAATAAATGACTTTTTTTTTACTGTATCGTACAGCCCTATTTAAGAGTTTGCATTGGGCTCAAAACTCAAAATTCTAGTGCAGGCAGTTGCCTTAAAATTATGAGTTGTCCCAACTTTTGTTTTTTACAGTGAAGAGATGTAGAACAGTGACTGTGAAGTGGACCAAAACGGTATGCTGAGTCTAGGTGAGAATGGAAAGTGCATCCCATCTGATTCAGGGTCACCAGGTCACATATTTGTCAATAGCAGGGGTGCCTGAACTTTATGCCTTAGAGGGTCAAATTGAAACTTAATACCACAAACCAGAATTAAACATTTACTGTAATGTATAGTTAGGATGCAAAATGGTGCTAAGATCCCAAGTTAGTGTCACTCTGCGCACCATGCTCAGATTATGAAAAATAATTGTTAATTAGGGGTCCCACATATTTAAAGAGCTTTTTCAAGGTGATTTTCTGGCCTTTTGCCTTTATTGGACAAGACAGGTGAAGATAAACAGGAAAGTTGGGAGAGAGGAACAATGACATGCAGCAAAGGGCCACATAGCCCTGTCGTCCTTATCACCACGGACGATAAGGATCACAGCCTCAGTGCTCTCTACTAAATCAACTACCGACGTGCTTTTACATTTTTTTTGCTAGAAACATCTGGTGAGCCAGATGGAACCTTATGCAGGGCTAACTTTGGCTCGCGGGCCCCACTTTGGCCAGCCCTGCTCAATAGGCTACCTATACTGTAAGGCAAGAAGTGGTACCGTCACCTCCGCCCACCTCTTCAAGTGGATGAGTCCATCCAGGTCAGAGGTCAAGAGGAAAATAAAATGAAATCAAGACAGAAAGACAGAGCTTGATCAAAAACACAAACAAACGGATAAAAGACCGAAAAGCGAGAGAAAGAAAAAAGTCTCAAGGCTGGTGCTGCAAAAGTTAACACGTCTTTTATACAACCACTGATAAAATGTTGTGCGTATTCGCATGTCACGACTGTTTGATCCAGATTAAAGCAGCTGTAGTCGCACAGTAATCTTCTATAAACTGGGCAATAAAATCAGATTTTAGCGGACGATCCTTTACAGTAAAAATGAACTAAAGACTAAGATGACGTAAAAACGGCTCAGGGCAACTTTCTCTCGCGGCTGAAATGAAGTGGTTAATACGTTGGACTCTGATTTATATTGTGGATGATTCCGCATGAAGCAGATCAATGAAAATAATGCATATCATGATTATAAGATTATTTTATGAATAATTTAGTTTTCACTGTTTCTTGGCTTTGTTCTTGTTAATTAGAGCAGGCCTGAACTTTGCTCTTATGTGTGGTTGAGAGCGTGTATGTTTCATAATGAGCTGTTGATTTTAATCGAGTGTATCTGTGCTGAAAATCCTGTTGAGATGCAGGCGAATGTGAGTCTTAGTTAGGGGGTAGGATGGTGGAGGTGGGTTGGAATTTGCTCATATCCTGCAAAATAGTCCCCTGGGAAAGTGGGATTTTGGGATCTTATTCCTATAATTTGGAGGCACTGGTGTAACAGACATTGTCACTGAGCTGCCAGTGTCCCATTTGGCAGCTCGTACTGCATTCACAGTAAATCTGACCTGACGTGAATGCAGCGTAAACCTGACTGATATATTTACAGCCTCCTGCTCACATTAGATGCTCCAGTCTTGTCTGTGAAGAGTCTGTCAGTGGTGACAGTTTACATTTATCCCAGTGGACGCACTGAGCGATGCCAAAGACACGATGGAGGCAGGGTTTGACTGATATGGATTACAGGAAATACAATAGTTTTTAGAGTAATCTGCCACTTGCTGATATGTAATGCTGCTATGCTGCTGTGAGCCTACTGATTTCAACATTTTTAACCAGGAATTTAGTGTTTTAACTTCTACTCAATTGTATTCTTATCAGGATGAAAAGGTATCTGATATAGCAGTTAGTCTACGACCAATACTGGATTTTGAGGCAGCTACTGATATTGATTTTTGGTAGTTTAAAAATACCAAGACATTTTTATTCTGAAACAAAAACAATCTTGATACAAATGAAATTTTGTTATAAAATTGAGACCAACCAGCGCAGTATCACAGCAGTTCCTGAAATACAAAACAACATGGACATGGACACAACATGGACACAGCTTGTCAATATTTTTTCATGAGTATAGGCACAACTTTCAGGAAGAAAAGAAAAGAGAAAGTTCTGCAGGACTTTCTCTCTGAGGAGACTGGGATTCAGTTCCTGGCAAACAGTCAATGGTTTAACCCAAAGCACAATCTTTCCCCAAACTTAACCAAATAGTTTGATTCCTTAACTCAACAAAGACCTTTATTTTGAAAGTTTAACCAGACATTGCATATTTGTTATTGCTAACTTGACCGTGGATTTAGACTGACAGTGGGTAAGACAAAGTCATGCTAGGGGTCATGAAAAAAATGTTTAAAAAAAGAAGTGTCCATGTACAAAAACAGATTCAATTTTGTGACTATTTCACGACTGCTGTGAGACTGTGTTGGACCAACATATAAACTGAGCTTTTGAGATTTTACAGTGTTAAAATCAACTCGTCAATCCTCTCTGATGAACAGCTTACTCAAACCCGCAATCTCTCCTTACTTATTGTATTATATACTCCAGCCATGTTTCCATATGTAATTATCAAGCAAATCTAAAAAGAACTTTTGAAACATTGCAAAAAAGAAGAATAAAGAATGAATTAGACACGTTTATACCAACTGGTTTGAAATAAACAATGCCACATGAAGCATAGTTTCATTAGGAGTTGGCGAACTGGAAACAAAACCAGTTGTTTGCCAATTACCAATTAAACTCGGAGAAGAAGAAACAAAACCAATTGCCTTGGTCATCTACGAGGAATAACTGGAGAGAGGTCTTCAAGAATTTGTTTCAACTGGGCAAGTTGTAATTGACAGCGGAAACAGCTCAGTCATGCAAGTTAAATGTTTGCTACATCAGAACTAAGTGCTTCCCTCATGCATGAGCATGAACTATTTCAAAATAAGGCAAAGGAAAAAAACACCTCAAGTGTGGTTAAAACTTTTTTGTGAAACTGAGTAATTTTTTTTATAAAAAATTCCATTTCCACCAACCTTCTCTGATGCAATACTCTAACCGATTCACTTTCGATACCATCCGACTAACTTTGTGTATTGGCCAATAGCAAATGGGAGAGTCCCATTTCAGGACTAATAAATTACGTGACATCAGGTTGATGCATGGACTTACGTACTCACAATACCAACATTTAAAACCATTTTCTGACACTGATATCAGCGTTGGAACAACCCTTTTCAAAATGCGCATAAAAATACATTGATAGATAGACAGTGGCTGATACCAATATAGGCCCATATAAGGTATCTGCAATAAGTTACTGCCAATTCATTTATCAGTCTAACTCTTATCATGAAGGGTGAAACTCTAATAGTAGTGCTGTTGCAATACTTGAGTCTTCATGTGCCAAAAACAAAACATCAAGGCCAACAAAGTGAAGTGGTGACGCTTCCCAAGATAAATGATCTGATCACATCTCATCAATTTCAAGACACGTCAGTTCAGTGTTTGGAGAAAGAAAGAAGCTTTTCAAACAGCTTAAAAGGAAGTGTCAATTCACTCAACCTTTCATAATTCATATTACATTATGTTTATCTCATTTTCAGGTTGTAGTTGCAGGTTGTCAACATTAATTATGCTGCCACTCAAAACTTCTCAGCTATACAAGGTGGTCCTTAGATTCTTTTGACTTTTAGTTATTAAGAACTTTTTAGTTATTAAGTTATTATTAAGATGTTTAAAGCTGAATTTATTCGGAAATGATTCTATAGGAGGATCCTATCAAACCCCAACTGTACAAACAATAATAACATTAAAGGTCGTATGAATGGGTTATTGACCACCATGATCACTTTTCTCTGCTCTAAAATGCTGGGGGTGTGTCTCAGTGTCAAACACCACTACAACTCTGAAGATGACCTGAAAGATGGACACTCTGTCTAGCAGCTTTATTGGATGTGTCCAGACATGTTTAAGCCACCAGAGCCAGAGAACAGTGACACTATGGTATTTTTTTTACTTCTGTGTTGGGTAGTTGGAACTGAAGTGAGCTGAAGTGAACTGCTGGGCTGATTTGGACTTGCTGAAGGTACATTCATAACTGACCGTTGGGGAGGGTGAGGGGAGGTGAAGGTGGTGTCGTTTGCATGCCAGTTCATGGGGCTTATATAGTGTTGGGGGACCATGGCTCCAACACATCACCAAGCCATGTTTCAGGTCCTGAACACAGAAATCATGGACAAAAAAAACCCCTGACCCCAACAGTCTGATTCCACAATTCAGTACTACATAGTTGTCAGTGTTGTCACATGTTCTTGGCAACTGGTTTCTAACATGAATAATATGTTTAGAGGAAAAACTCTTTTTCCTTTACACAGACTTTATGAAAGCTTGTATTAGAATCAAAACAGATAGAGAACATCCTTTCAATAACAGGTGTCGTACATCCCCTCATGCACGATGTCCAGCATACCACAGGTGGACAACAAGACCTGTCTGATATTTATTTTTTTAATAAAAGTCCAGCATCAGCAGACCAATACATCAGCCTAATAGTCTGCAACAAGAGCCTGGAGGTGAGGGATCAGGTCCACAGATCATCAATCAGACCAGAGTTGTGAATCTTTGTCACGTTCGCTGCAAGGTCACGCTGTACAGTCCTGGAAAACACTCCACTCCAGGACGCAGTCCTTGGGAGTTCGTCCATTCATCATCGGTAACCCCGGGGCAGGCCGGCAGACAGGCCCATTCAGCCATTCCCCCATGAAATAGCCCTGCCATCGCATCAGGTCTACGTTTAAAGACGGACTCCTGGTACACCGTGCCGCTTGGAGGGTGTCACTCGAGGGAGGGTGCCCCAGAAAACTTGCTGAGCTCATCCCCAAGTCGAAAGGGGCATCTTTAACTGAACTCGTATATATAGGCAGACACACTTACAACGGCTTCCTGTCTGTAGCACCTGGTTTACAAAAATGAAGAGTCTCCCTTGGGTGTTTCGAAGTCTTGAAAGAGGGCCGAGACGGCGCAGGGCCAGGAGAATAAATAGATTGTGCTCTCTTTCTTTCACCCTCTCTGTATGTAAAGATATTTTCCACATGGGGGATTGAGAAGTCCCACTTTTATACTATCTGTGGACTTTGCATTACAATAAAGAAGACGTGGATCATTGCGCTATCTTGACAAATGAGCGGTTCTTACGAGGACGTAATGGTCTCTAACACGAGCATCGTGCCGTAGCGCACATTAATGAGAAGCTTTGGTGCGAGTTCTCTCTATGTGTGTTCTGATACACATAGTCCCACAGATGGAGCTCCGCCACAAGGCCCGTGCAGCTGCAGACAGTGTCTCTGCTGTGTTCGAACAGTGGACAACAGGCTCTCTATCCCTAACACAGTCACTAAGTAGCCCTCTCATCTGCCTCCTCTCCTAATCTCCGTCTCTTCTTCCTTCAGCTTGCAGCTGAAGACAGATATATTGTTACAAACTTTCTGTTATTTCTCCTCCATCTTGTACTTTCTCCATCACTGTGACTCTTTGTTCTAACAGCTCATTCAGCTTCTCTTTCCGCAGCAATCATTCTCTGTCTATCCCCTCGCTTCGGTCTCCTGTAGACTCTGATAATGAGAGTGTACGGTCTTGCTTCCCTGCCTTCGTTTTCTCTGCGAAGTAGCATGCTGCTTTGCCGTTGCGATAGGGGTTTAAATCCTCCAGTGCGGCCCCGCCGGCACCGCTGCAGCTACCCACTGGGCCGGAATAAATCCAGGAGCCTCCAGTCTCGCCTCTGAATGGGCCCACGCCCCTGAAAGCGAGCCCAGAACAAACCCCCCCCTTCCCCTCCCTTGCACCCCCTCATGCATCAATCCAGCAGCAATGAACCCAAAAGGCCTTCCTCTGGGAGGTTTAGCTTCCCTCCCTCCCTCGCCTTCACAAAGGATGATTTCAGCTGCCTAATCAACTAGAAAAAAAACTTGTGCCCTCCTCCCAGTTCCTGCTACAACCACCTCCTCCTCCTCCTCTGTGCAAATTTCACATGCCAGTGATTTTGTTTTTCATAACATGAAGGGAGAGGGCGACGGCTCCAAACAACATTTTCTCCCAAGCATATTTGAAATGTCAACATCATTAAGACCAACTGTCAAATTTGGTGACAGTGAAAGGGCCCCTACCTACCTAATCATTATAACCTTGTGCCGAGTCTTTAAAAAAAAAAAAATTGGGTGGGGGGGTGTTGTTTTTCTGTCAAAGCTCTGCGGAGCTTACATCGCCGTCTGCATCCACAAGCGCTCAAACACCTGTGGTAATGATCTCAGTGACAGAATCAGGCAATTACTGGACATTTTTATTCAAGCCCCGGGCTAGGTCAAAACTCAGACGCCCACACGCTCGCTGAGTGCTTTTTCTTTCCTGCCCCCCCCAGCAGGCACCTGAGTTTTGGGCAGAGCAAACAGCCCTGCTGCCCTCTGGCAAACCCCACCACTAAAATCCCCACGAGCCTCCAGGTCTTGTCTCGTGCAAGCAAAAAGTTGGAGGTCAGTCCTGAGTCAGGTGTCCAGTGGTCCCGTCAGCTCCAGAGTCAGGACTTCACATCCCAGGTTCAAAGTGAATAATGTTTGTATATAATGTCCTTCAACTATTGTTAGACAGACACGTACGTGGATATGATGACGTTAATTGGTTATAACTCATCACTATTTAAACAATTATTATTCTTAATGATTATTAGCATTATTGGTATCAGCAGCAGTGTTGGCAGCAATAACCCACAGCATTACATCTAGGACTAGAACTGAAAGTAGCACTAAAAGCAGCAGTTGTAGCAGCAGCTTTAGAATAGAGACCTTCTGATACTATTTTTTCCTTCCTGATACTGATTCCGATACCCTAACTTTGAGTATCAACCGATACAGAGTACTGGATGTGATGTGATTACCATCATTGTTGAATGTCCTGGTTCAGGTAAAAAAATTTGGCCTACTGGATGCTGCCGGGATGTAGCAGGGTTATTTTTCGGGGCTAATAAATGACACGGTATTTGACTGGTGCACAATCTTGCCACTACACGATCCAGCATTTTAGCGTGTATCAGAGATATTTCTGATACTGGCATCAGAACAACCCTACTTTAGAAGTAAGTGAGGTGAAGAGAATGAAGTTTTATATTGGTCAATATTGATGATTATTGATTGAAGCATTAGGCTGATAGGTCCAGTAGCAGCAGGTGCTACAGGTGTCAAATGTTTATTGCATTTAGTATCTGTAAGTAACACAGCAAAAGTATTAGCAGCATTAGTATTATTAGTAGAGTATTAGTAATATAGCAGAAGAAGCACTGGTATTTGGAACATTTGCAGTACTGGCCTAGTAGCAGCAGCACTGTTTGTAACATAGAAGCAGTGGCGTAAGTAGTCAGTCCCTCCAGGAAGTTGCGATGTTGCAATTATAACAATTCACACAAACTCAATAAAACCACTTAAATTCTGCACGGCCTTGCAATTTTGTCCAAACTCCGCAATTTTACCTCAAATTCGACATCACACAAGTACATCTCAATAAACCAAGTCAATATTTTGTTTTATTATTCACAAACTTTTTCACACAGGTACTGAAAAGAACAGAAGGTTTGTCATTGTTATTGATATTTATCAAAGCACATTTTGTTTGAGTTTTTGTGAGCCTTTTTGGTGGGGTTACTGAGAACATATATTAAAAAAATCTCAACTTTTCTTTTGCAATTTTCACTTGCTCCTGTTAAAAATATCACAACTTGCATCGCAATTTTTTTTAGAAAAGCTGCCGTGAAAGGCATTTTAGGCTACAACAATCCCAAAAACATCCTGCAATATCCTGGAGGGACAAAGTATTAGCAGAAGCATTAGAAATAGTGGCATTAGAAGCAAGCATCAGCAGACACATTAACTGTAGCAGTTGCAGCAGCATTAGTAGCCTACTTAGCAGTGTTAGTAGTAGATGTAGTAGTAGCATTAGTACTAAGCAGAAGAAGCTTTAGCAGTAGCAGTAGCTATAGTAGATTGGTAGTGGAATTAATTTGAGTAGCATTAGTAGCAGCAACAGCATTGGAGCTATGGAATGAGAAGTAGTGTTAGTTTTAGTAGATGAAGAATAATTAGTAGAAGCAGCTGCAGAAGTATTAGTAGAATTATTATTTATAGTGACATCTGTACAACATTAGTAACAGTAAGAAGTGATGATAGCTCAGCAGGACTGAACAATGAATTGAAAATGTATAAAAACTGCGATATTACTAATTACTAATACTGCAATTTACACATTGCAGTAGGTGCAATATTTGATAAAAAAATCCAATTTTTGTAAAATGATTGTGGTGCTGCAGAGATCTGCTGGCCAACACATCAGATTCTACAGACTTAAGAAAACATCTTTGTAGGGCTGCAACTAATGATTATTTTCATTCTCTATTAATCTGTAATTTTTATGATTAATTGATAGTTGTTTGGTCCATAAAAATGTCAGAAAATGTTGATCAGTGTTTCCTAAAGTCCAAGATGATGTCCTCAAATGTCTTGTTTTGTCCACAACTCAAATATATTCAGTTTACTGTCAGAAAGACGTAAAGAAACCAGAAAATATTCACATTTGAGGAGCTGAAATCAGAGAGAACTGATTAAGCAGTTATCAAAATAGTTGCCAATAGCTGAAAACTAATCGATTAATGAACACATCGTTGCAGTTCTACATCGTTTGGTACAGATCACCACAAAAATCAGACTTTTAATACAAGGGTGGGCAATTATTTTTTATGAGAGGCCACATGAAAAATTGATCAGGCTGCTGTGGGCCAGACACAAATGATGTAAGGTCCTAATAATGGAATGGTCAGAACTGTTCTACATACAGTAAGACACTTCTATTGTTGGACACCCTTTGTGAATCGCCATGTGATGAATTGTGGGCCTATATTTTGTTGGCAGTGTCCAAAACTTGATGTTTTACAGTGAAGCATGCATGCTGCATATGACAGTAGCAAGAAAAGTAGAAGTAGAGCAAAATAAACAACATGGATGTACAACACTGACTGAATAAAGCTAGTTTAATATAACAGATACAGTTCATTATCATTACCAATGAACACAGCACTGACCCCTTTCAAAATAAAGGTCTGATAACAGTTCAATGGTAAGCAAAATGCTACTGACTGTCTTTGCTAGATTTTTCATTTTTGATATTTCATGATGGCTCAGGTCTGTCTTTAATATGTTTTTGAATGAAAATGAGAATATGATGTAAGAGTTGCCAT
This sequence comes from Lutjanus argentimaculatus, assembly GCA_034769285.1. Lineage (NCBI taxonomy): Eukaryota > Metazoa > Chordata > Actinopteri > Lutjaniformes > Lutjanidae > Lutjanus > Lutjanus argentimaculatus. Next base: position 1,893,878 of record JAWZSL010000008.1, on the reverse strand, counting down.
TCCCTCTAATACTGCAAATCATATCATGATTGCAATATCAGTAAAAGGAATATCAGTCAGATACTTTTTCCAAACCGTTCAGCCTGGTGGTGGTTTGTCACTAAAGCATACCTTAAAAAACTTTCAGTGACACAAACTTGAGAAACAAGACTTTAGTCAAAAGTGTGTGCATTTCCTGTTTTTTGCCTTACCTAAGCATGTGTGTCTGTCACTGTCTCAGTGTGCACTTTCTCTCATGGCTGCAGGGTAAAGTGTTGTTGCGGGGCATTCTTACATCTGTGCTGCAGTAAGCAGTCCAATAGGTGAGCAACTCAAGCATGCCTTCAGTCCAATTAGACACAAACAAATCAACTTAATTAGGCAGGAGACCGCTTAGCCGAGGATTTACAGTAAACCGCCCCCAAAAACATGCCAACCATCCCTGGATACGACAAACTTCACTCACACGGTGGGCGATCCCACCCCACCCATACTGTGCCCAGCCAAGCGGCCACACTAAACCTTCCATTAGTGATTCTACTTAGGCTCTCGCTTCTTTGCCTCTACAGATTCACCCTGCCTTGTACTGTAATCCCTCTCCAGCGGATTCTTAATTAAACATGGACAACACACGGGGTCAAAGACGTCGCCCTGGCGGCAAGGACGCGTGGGCAAAAGGAGATTCACGCTCGTAGCTCGTTACTCAACCTCTCCCCCTCTCTCTGAAAAGAGAACAAAGAAGAGCTGTCATTTTTGACAGGATTCCTAATCTGTGCCCCTTATTAATTGCTCCACCCTCCCTAAATGCGCTCATGCGTACACAGACTGAAGACAAACGCACAAACAGCGTTTAAGTCAACTGTTACTGTCCTTGGCTGCAGCCTCCAAAATGAAGATGTGACTCACTCTATTACAATAAAGTAAGCACTGCCGTAAATCACTTTCTGGAAAGTGAGGAACTCTCCCTCCCCCACTCTCCGTCTGTGATTGGCAGGTTTAATTAACAACAGGTCTTCCGGCCTGGCAGAAAGTGGGTGACAGAGTTGGCGAGTGGTAGGGGGGGTGGATGAGCATGGAGGGGTGGGAGGGTGGAGGGGGTGAATGCGGAGATATGAAAACAATGCATAGCCTACTTTCGTGTGCATATAATTAGAGATGTCTGGGACTCTAACAGAACTCTGTGGGCGTGGCTGCACAGATTCAGGCAGAAGCAATTTATGTGCAAACCGTCCCTCAGGAGCGACAATGACAAACATGTCAGACATTGTTCTACATACGCATTCCTCTCCTCCGCTAACCACATCAGGGCCGCTGTAACCCCCTTTCCTACGCTTAAATAAGTTAAGCTACTGAGTTGTTAAGTACATGACATGCGATAAGAAAGGAAGCAGCAAAGAATTGTGATGTCAGGCAGCAAATCTGCATCACTAAAAGTGAAAAATGACCTTCCTCTGGCAGCTGAGTCAGGAATTTGTACTAACCCTCCTCTGAGGCTGAAGCACAGCCTTTTCCTGCCATGTCCCCTAGGTCTGATACTTGGTTCCAGTCTCCTCTACATTTATATGTTCCCTTTAGGCCACATTATCCATAAGTACAATACTTCTTTTCACAGTTATGCTGACAACACCTAGCTTTACCTACCCTTACAGCCCCGTAACTACAATAAATTAACAGACCTGAAGAACTGCCTCGAGGACATCAGTACCTGGATGGCTCAGAACTTTCTCCAACTCAGTGAGAATAACTCTACAGTTATGTTTTCTCACCTCCTGACACTTAGTGACACTTAAATAGTAACCAATGAAACACACCCTTATAGTATGTGTCCACAGGGTGTAGCAACCGGCTTCACCCTCCTACCATTGCACAAACAGCTCGTGGGCTGTCTGCTCCTGGACTTCAAACTGGACAAACATGGTGGCTTATTTGGAAACTCTCTCTTACATTATGAAAACATCAAAATGTGTTTCAGAAAACATTTGATGCGAGAAATAAGCCATGCAGTTGCTGATCTTCGTTTTAGATCGATAATGGTTAGTTTAAAGTTTGTCAGGAGATTTTCCAGAGGTGGCAAGTTGCACTGGAAGCCCTTGATTTGCATAAAGGAGCCTAGACCTCAACTTAAATGCAAAGCAATGGTGTCCAACATGACACCCTGTCTCTTAAAATGCATTGTGGCACTACCAGAATGCATTGCATGGCTACTTAGACAATGACTGGGAAGCAAAGAAATGTACAACACACTGGGGTCAACAGTCTACAGTCTAACTTGGACAGGTGGTTCATATTAGCTAATGCTGACTAACTTTAATATTGATTAAAACCATTGTGTCAATTCATACATGTCTGAAATCTTCTCTTGCAGTGCAACTTTTAAAGGGGATCTTCACTCCTTTTCTGTCGCCAGAGGGAGCTGTGTGAAGTTGGATGAATGTCCTAAGGTGGGTCTGAAAACTACGGGTTTAAAAAGGAAAACAACATGGGGATGTGGAATTAGAAAGCTTGAGGCAAGCAGCACAAGGCTACATTAGCCATTACTAGCTTAACACACCCAAGGTTTGACAGGGTAGCCAGGGTTTGACATTAGCCATGGCCCAATGCACCCCTGTGGCCACCTAGATTTATTCCCGTGCTGTGATTCCGGATTCTTTTGCGCCTTTTCGTTCAACATTCAGCAAACAGTACTCTTTGCCGGCTAGCTTCCGATATGTCAGGGCTACTGAAGTATGGGTTTACTAAGCCTACTCAAATTGCTGACGGAGATCCAAAAACACAAAAGGCAGACTGCGAAGAAACAAAATACCAACGAAAATTTAGGAGTGAATGGAAGCAGGAGTTTAAGTAACTAGAATCGCACAGATTTTGGGGGTTAATGTATCGTGGTGTGTGCCGACAAGTGGGCAACACGAGTGTCACAGTGAAGGAAGGCTGTGTTTACACTTGGGCCACCAAAAATGTACTTTGGCCACCAAAGTTAGGGGTTTGGTTGCTTTGGTGAAAAATATTAGTGTCTGTCTCTGGTGGGTGCCAGGTTTTGCCAATGAAGACAAATGAGTGGAATAAAAAAAAAGACTGTCTCTGGCTGTGCTGTATTGACTTTTATCTTTTTTTATTTTACTGTCTGTGATGATTCTGATGATGTTACAGGAGTGCAGAGCTAAATCAGTGGAGTACTCTTTCAAGTGCAACACATGCTGGTGAGTTGCATCATTTTTTTTTTCAACTGTAGCACACACCAAATATTCCACACAAGCAGAAAAAGTGGCCATGGTACAGTCGCCAGGAATGTGGACCTGGACCTCCCATCCTCATGCATTTTACTGACTTCAAACTGTTACTGATTTTTATGTTTACTCCCATTTACTTTTTCTGCATGTATTGCTTGCTTGCTTGCTCTTAAAATAGCGATATTCATTTTTATCTCCTTTTCTTTGTTCTCTTCTGTCTGCGCTGTAAAGCACAGACTAGATTCGCTGTGTTGCATTTAAAGTGGTATATAAATACAGTTGAGAGCTGTTGTACTCTCTTCCGCCTCCTGATTTTGTTTCATAATACATCAGTTTGCACATATTTGCCTTTCATTAAACACATGCTATAGGCCCGTCTCCGTCATCCGTAGCAGCTTTGGGAGTGACGGCCTCGAATGAAACATCATGTGGGCCATTGTACCTGGCTTTAAATGAAGAGTTTTAATGGGCGTAAATGCTGTTTCAGAGGCTTTTCTACCCAGATGAGAGTTAGATTTTGGACTAAAACTCAGCACTCAATATTTTGGGAATAGTTTTGGCATAAAAACGATCAGCGCTGGCACAACATTAGCATTTCGCCTCGAAAATCCACGGTGGCTAAACCCTACTTTAAACCCTAAATTAATCAAGCCTAACATTAATTGTAATCATCTTTAGGGGGTTGTTTTGGCATGAAATTATCTTGAAAGTTGAACAAAACCATCAGTAGCAACATCTATCCCGTCTTCAGATCCCCACATCAGTTTATCTCCATGGGTAATCCATTTCCTCCAGTCCAGAGCCAGTCCTCCTCCTGTGGCAAAGACTTTTCTTTAGTTTCATAATACATTAACACCAGCAAGGAGCTTCTATATGAAACAGAATGTAAAAAAAATCAACCACTGCAGCCCTTTTGATGGCGAGTTTTCTGCTGCTCTCATCACTTTTCTAGGTCAGTATCCAGGGAGGGTGTGTTTAAACCATCTCACAAACAACATATGTCAACTGCTGCCTTATGCAAGGGCAAACAAAGTAGATGTGTTTTCACTGTCTGCCCAGGTCATCTCCGCATCATCCCTCCTCCAGCGTCTGGGCCAGCCTCATCATCCTCTCTTGCCCCATTATTATTGTGTATGGGCTCGGTGACCCCGGCCACGGTGCCATCTGCTCACGCTCTATTGATGCCGAGATTAGGGGGTGTAGGCCGGGAGGGCGCAGGGACACACATGTTCGGTGGCCGACACGGAGACACCCGCCTTGAGTTGCTCGAGCCGGCCCGCCAGATCAGACGGCGGAGAGGAGATGAAAGGTGGCGCTCAGAGTTGCAGCACAGACAGAAATCCGACCACCAGCTGATTTCCATGCTGTTTCTCAACACTTTCCCCCGAAGTAATCAATAATCCCCCTAACCCCCTCCTGTACTCCACACTCGTCTTCTCTCCCACTTTCGTCACTTCACTCTCTGCCTCCACCTGAAATGTTGCACCTGCACTTGAGGGTCTTGCTTATTGAATCAATGATTCAATGCCTCCTGTAACGCCAAGCTTATAAAAACCACAACATCACGCTCCGGGCACCGGCTGCGATACATCTCATAAAACAGAATGAGGATTTTAGAGGTATGTGCCTCCAATCACTCTTGGCTAGGGCGAACGCACTTCTCTGTGAATGCAAAGATGCTACCGCTCCCTCATTCCCATGCCAGGCATGATCCCCCAGCTCCTTGCTCATGAATGTAATCCTTTACGTTTATCTGTCTGAGTTCAGAGGCCACAGGGGCCGCAACCTCCTCCATCCTCGCTACTGATGCAGACGGTGTTTGGAGGAAAAACAGAGCAGATGCTGGCCCAGGTGCTGTTGCATCTTCGAACTGCCAAAATACCGCCATCGTCTGAATCGTTGCCAAGGTGGGCCCCTCCGCATAGAAGTCAAGAGGGAAGGTAAGAAGAAGAAAGAGACAGAACTAACAAAAATGTGCATGCCAAGTAATTTCTGAAAGAAGCAGAGAATTGACAGATGGCTTGAGAGGCAAGAGGGCCAAGATGGGGAGGCAAGGCATCAACACTTCTAGGGTTAAAGGTTTGATTCCCAGTGGGAAGCCCACACAAGTGTTTATCTATTTCACTTTTAACCAGGAACTATCAGCTTCTTTCACACATCCTGCTGCAAACTGACACAGCTCTTCCCAGTCACAGGTGAAACTGCCTGGTGCAAAGGTGTAAGAAAGAAGCGTTTGTACAGACTGTGAGACCCCCTTCACCCACATCTTTCTGACATCATGTTACCTTATTATTAAAATGATGCCAGTGAGTTCCAGCTGAAAATGTGAGGTATACATAGGGTCGGGTATCAAACTCTGTACTTTTAAGGTTCATTTACGCTCCCTTCACATATGAAAATAGCCATGCCCATTTGAAACAATGTAACCATCACATGTATCTATGCCTCCTTTACATTGATATGGATGTTTAGCAGTACATCCGCTTGAGGATGCTACTCAGAGTCAAAAGTTACCCCAAAGAAGAAGGAGAAGAGTTAAGAGTTTCTACAACAAAGTTTTACAACAAACATGGCATGCTGGAGGAAGGTTGTAATAAAGTACCTCTTGAGAAAGAGAAAAAAGTGAAAGCAGCATTGCTGACTGAGAATTCCTCTCACTAACTAATTAACGACGAACATCATTTGCAATACTTAAGGATGTTTAAAACTTCCTCATTGTGTCCTGTGGTTCTGTCTAAGTTGGACTATTGGCTACACTGCTACACTGTCCCCATGACTACTGGTGGTCTTGCTCCGTTTCGTCCAAATCTGTAAGCTTTCAGAGAACATGCGCAAATATGAACATCCTAAACAGTGCGAAGAGAAGGCTCCGTCCGTATCTGTATGGATATCTGAAGTTAAGCATAAATGAGCATTTAAGGGTTCTGGACAAATTACATCACATTAAATCAGTCGGTGCCTCTGCAGCTTGTTCGAGTCATAGACAATCAGGGCAACAGCGAGCCAAGAAAAGTCGCAAAAGCGGTTACGCTTTTAAAAACACAGAGTCTGTGGTATCTGAAATGCGAAACAGAAAGCTAGTGAAGGCAACACATCTAACTTAAGGAAACACCTGGTCAAACACAAAATATATCTAAAATGAAGAGTGTACCCTGTTTGGCAGGTGGAAAGCATAGGTCACCACAGCAGCTGCAGCTAACGCTAGCATGCCCGCCACCAGCGCCAAATTTTAACCTTTCATGGACTATGAAACTTTAAGTGAGACATTGGTAACTTTGTCAACATCTTGGGCAATTAATTAGCTAGTTGGATAAGTCTTTGATTCATGTGCCTAAATACCCTGGTGACAGACTGAAAGGCTAGAGGTTGTAGGGACAAGTTTGGGAAGGGAGAGGGCAGCAGGGACAGGTGTTATTTCATGCAATGTTAGTGTGTAAAATGTTCTAAATAAATAATATTTTTGGACTTGCACTGAATTCCAGGTACCAGTACTGGTACAAATGTTAACAGTACCCAACCATGGGTATACAGATTTTAAACTGGGGAAAACAGAGCAGTGTAGGATATGGGGTATATCCTGAGTTAAGGTATTAGTTATTATGAGAGGACAGCACCTCTCTTACTATTTTGACTGGTTATTTCCTCTCATCTCTCTCTATGACGGCAGGGGTTTCTTTTAAGGATAGCTCTTCTGAACAATTTTGCCTTCAGACGTAATCGAACAGGATACAAACCATCCAACCACAGAGCAGCTGCACAGGAAAGGTTGGGGGTTATGTGCCTGAGAGCACCTCTGGAGTAGTTGCAGATGGAGAAGAGAGTATTACTCATCACTACCCCCCCCCCCCCGCCCAAACCAACCCACACACCGCCGCCCCGCCCCTCCGCAATCCTCCGCCTGCACTCTCAAGCCCTGACACTTCATGTAAACTACCACAAAGCAAAACGCTCCGGAAAAGGGCAACTTGGAGGCACAAAAAGTGGCATCGATCCAAATTTACTTACAGAAGGAGGAAGAGAAGAAGGCGGTGATGAAGATGTCCCGCAGTGATAGCAGACACACAGGTGTTGCTGCTCATGCTGCATAACCTCCCCTGCTGTGCACAGGAGGGTCACCGCTAACCTTGACAGGGGTGAACAGGCGCTGCCGCAGTGCCCTTGTTCACTCCGCTGAGGGACATGTCATATTATTTATTTAATAATTTGACTTTTTTTTTTTCTTACAAGTTTCCCTTCAACTTTTAATATCTCTTGTGCGCCACAGGGACACTCGGAGGCCCACAGGTTTGATAACTTTAAACGCCTACTTTTTAAAGTGTAATATCTCAGCTACCTTGGGACCTACACACCCCGGGTCTTGCTCCATATCACTGACTTTTTTCTTTTTTTCTTGTATCTTACGAAAATGAAGGGTACGAGGGAGTGAGTTTGTGGTTTGGAAGTTAATCTAACTTGAGTTTATCAGCGCTGTGGTCTTGTACATTAATGACACAGGGGGACTAAACATGTGAGCCCAAGAGAGAGGGAGTCTGGGAGATAAAGAGTTGAGGAGGAGGAGGTAGCAGAGCTGAAAAGAAATAGCTTTTGGCATCATGCAGTTTTTTTATCCCAGGAGCTGCAGAGAGGAAAGGAAGCAAGAGGAATGCTATTCCCGCAGTTTGGCCCCAGATGTCATCTCAATCTAAAGCGACACTTGCTGACAGCACCGCCACAAAATCATCCTGTGGCTGAACTCCGACCCCCCGTCTGCTGAATCTGCAGCTCGGCCGTCTCACGCCACAGCGCTAACCGAGCGACAGTTTCCTGTCTGCTGCCGGCGTCGCGGCTCGCATCAACCTGTCATCAGCCGTGACAGGTCCAACCACAGGTTTCATGGCTGGGGAATAGCTCGGACAATTGGTTCAGCCGCAGAGTGTAAACACACCGTGGGCTAGGTGGCACAAGAGATAGAGGAATATTCATAAAGATTATTCATGGCTGGCTGTTAGAGGCGGCGACAAATCCGGGAGGTAATGGCAGTGGCAGCGGAATCTGACCGAGAGCAGGACTGGACTAAACGGACAGGCAGCCATCACAGCAGAACAGTCATGCTCCTGCATATCTCATACCTGAGTCCAGCTCATCCTTAATACAAGCATACACAGTCATAGCTCACTCATTCTTGAGAATAGGGACAAACCTGTAATTTGAGGGGGTTTTGATTTTACCTCTTCAATTATGCGTGAAAATATATTTTAAAAGATCAAACTCTTGGCTATTAAACTTTGTAACAGGCCAACCTCCTAGTGATTCAATTAATTCTTAATAGTAGACATCAACTTTGTTAGATGGAAAATTGAACAAAGTTGACATAATGTTCGATTTTTCACAGCAGTCTTAATGAGTAGGGCTGAACAATTTGAAAAAATATCTAATTGCGATTATTTTGACTGATATTGCATATTATTTTGATTGAAAAACATGCTAAAATGACTATAGTGTGATTTTTTTCCCCCAGGAATCTGTACTAAATGAAGATTTTTTTGAAACACAATTTGCCTTTAACAAATAACAAATAAGTATTTCCGCCTTTTTTAAAACCAGGAAGTGAGACAGGGGTCCTTAGGGTATAGCTAACCCTTTTTATGCCTGATTAAATCATGATTTTGGAAAAATCTGACGGAGTTAATAGAAATCTAGGACACAACTTTAAAGCGGCCACATTTTTATAAATAAAAAAATAGATAGATAGATAGATAGATAAATAGATAGATAGAGAGATAGAAGATAGAATAGAAGATAATTATAATAGCACGTTATCAGTAGGTATTGTTAGTTTAGATTTTGAAGGCTTTTAACACATCTTCAAATTACTTGAAGTTGTGAATTACTGTAAAGTGTTTTGGTAGGACATGATTTGTCCCAATTCCCAAGAACATATAAGCTACAACCAGCAGGATTCTTAAGCTCAATCTCACCTGCCATTCCCAACAAATCGGCCCTGTCGTGTGCTGAGAGCAATGATTTGAATACACACGGTAAATCATCCTTGAAAGGAAAAAAATCCTCCCTCAAACACTCCACACTGTTATCCCTCATCAATCTGTGATGTTGAGTGCATTCCAGGACCAAAATCTGAAGCAGTGCTCTAATTTACTTTTCTGTTATACCCACTTTTCCATCAACCTGCTTTGTCTGCTTCCTCTAAGTAGAGCTGATGGAGCATCATTTGAAACCTTTTGATAATAGTGCTGATAATACCTGACTTTCAGTATTGATACTTTTGGATAGAGTTTTTTGAAAAAGCCTTTTTTCATTTCACAAGAGGCTAAAGGTCTTAAATGCTATTCAAAGCACAAGCAGCTGTGCAAGAACTTTGCCTAAAAAAGTCCAGACACATTTCAGTCTGAGAAGTCGATACCCAGCTGCACTTCTGAGTGTATTCCTGCAACCCCAGAGAAGGGATATGAACTTGTAGACCTGAGATGTGGTCCAATTCCATACACAAATAGTAAGAATGTACTCTTTATTCAGCACGTCCTCATAACAAACAACTGAACAGAGCTTTTGCTAATGACTCCAAAAACAACATATATGACCTCTGAGGAGTAGCAGCGACAGGTGTACCAGACTTTCATTTTGTCATCTGGTGATTAACATGAAACGGTCACAGGCACCAAAACTACTTTAGGAAAAAGCTGTAGTTTGGGTTAAAATAACTACATTAGTTACGAAAGTTAAGTTACATACACAAGTTAAGTTATGTTACATAACTTATGTAAGCAAGTTAAATTAAGTGTATGTTGACTTTTGGTTTCGCACGAGACACGAACAGGGTCTCCTGGATGTGTAACTAAATAAGTATGCTAGTTACGTACGTTTGGTTACTTACTTAAGAAGTTCTGTATGTAAGATAAGTTACATTACGTAGCTAAAATGAGTTAAAATAAGTCCAGTTGGCTTTTGGTTACACGTGGGAGATAAAGTCTCGGTGTGTAACTAGATAAGCGTGTTAATTACATAAATTAAGTTACGCATATATGTAAGATAAGTTGCGTTATGTAGCTTAAAGGAATAGTTCACCCAAAAATGAAAATTCAGTCATTATCTACTCACCCTCATGCTGACTGAAGGTTGGGTTTATTTTTTAGTCCACAAAACACTGCTGGAGGAAAACACTGTTGCAGAATCTCCCAAACAATGGAAGTGAATGGTGACCATGTTTTTAGCCTGAATCGTCACTGTAGATCCTTAGCTTGGAGCCACATTCACACGCATATGCACACTGTCTGTGTGTATGGCCTGACGGGACTTTAGGAGACTTGGATTATACCAGACGAGCAGGATGGAGGTATTTTATGTTTTTATCCAGTTGTTTTTTATGTTTGAAAACTGGTCACCATTCACTTCCATTGTGTGGGAGAATTCTGCTATGCTGTTTTCCTGTGAAACTCCAACCCCCAATCGACATGAGGACGAGTAGAAAATAACTGAATTTTCATTTTTCGGTGAACTATCCCTTTAACTAAGTTAAAATAAGTCAGCACTGACTTTTGGCTTTACATGAGACAAACTGTGCTCCACCAATCCCAAACTCTTCCCTACATGAACTTGTTGCTCTTTAAACTACATCACCTAACTTACTCATTTTCTCCTGTCAATCACTACACCACTAGAGGTCGCCGCCTAACAACAGCATAAATATGGGTCACACAAAACATGCACTACGAAGATGTCACTTTGGCATTTAAGAAACATTGATGGGCAAAAATCTTATGAGTAATTGAAAATGAAAATAATTGGCATAGTTGGCATCTACACTTTCCTCACTTTCGTCTCTTTACAGTCCTATTTTAAGATATATCTTTCTCTTTTGTTATTATTATCTTGAGTTATTAATCAGAGTAAAAACAAGACATTTTGTTTTTAATATGGTTTTACTTTCAGCTTTAGGATTATACTTCAAATCAATTAATGGACAATAAAAGAACAAAAATTGTATATAATTAATATAAAAAAATATTATTACAGCATTTCCATATGTTTGTAATCGCTATTGTTTTGAGGTTAAGATGACAAATGCTGCATGTTTCTACCCCTGTCAACATGCATACAGTGGTTAAATTACTTGTGAATAAAACTTAATTAATTTCAATAAATTTGCAAAGACTCTTTTGTTTTCTAAAAGTGTGCCTGTCCTTTTCTCACCATGCTCTGTAATTTGTTTGATTAGCAGCTTGAGCAGCATCTCAGTATTCTTTGTCTGAACACAAACGATGTGAAAGAAAATTTGTGTGTCTTTTCCATCAAGGGAAAATAAAGTCATGCAAAAATTAAGCATTTAGTATGCATACTGATTTTTTTTTTTTTTTTTTTTTTTTGAGTATACTTTGTCACTTTTCTGGTGTATATATACTAGTCTACACCCTCAAAATCATCTTAGAATTACTGTGTTGCTTTTAAAATTGAGACACAGCTCCAGTGTTCTCTATATACACACCACCAAAGCAACAAAAAAGGCCCAGAAATTCAAGGCACATAACCACCAACTGTTACCCAACGGTGTTAAAGTGTTTTAAGGTTCATTCCTTCAGATTTGACAAGATAAGTGTTCCTGCCCGGCTTGATGATATTTCCTTTCTTGAGGCTGTTAGAGGAATTAAGAGACACTTTCCCCGAAGTGAAATGTAGTCAGGTTTTGCAGAGACGTATATTGGTGTCAGCCAATTACTTCGTCGCAATCGGGTAAGCTGCCTCTGCCACTGCTTTCAAAACATCATCCTCATGCTCTCGATGCTCCGTGGACAATTTTGAGACATGATCTGTGGCAGACGGTAGGGGTGCAACGGATCGCAGTTGATCCGTGTCCCGTACGGATCGCCCTCCACGGTTCGGCACGCATGTGATCCGCGGACTACATGTAAGCATCATAGTTTTATTGTCACTGTTAGTTTTGTATAAGTTATAATACCCAAAATCTCAATGCAGAGTTGCAGTGAAAAGACAGGACAGATGCTGCTGTGTGCAGCGCATCTCTGCGAAGACCGACTGATTTAAAATCCGTCATATCGCCTTGAGTGAAATCTTTTTTCACTGATGTAACTATGCTGTCGTCATAGAAACAGATCATAAGACTGTGATAATTATTGAAACTTTGGTGATATCGGCTGTCTTAACTTCTACACAGCTTCTCTCTGCTCACCGGTGCAGCTCTGTCTCACCCTGTCTGTGACACAGTGTGTCTGTGCTGATTGATTACTCGTAACTTCTAACCAATCAGATGTGCTGTGCTGGAGGCGGGACAGTGAGCTAGACTACAGATCGTAGTTGTGTATTATACTGTGCAGTGTATAATGATCTGATAGAACAGTACTGTAATAAGTTTGAAGATTTTAATATGATTACCATTATCATTACTATTATCATTATTATTACATTACACAACTATGGTGATAATTACAGACAGAAGGATCAAAGCCAAGTGCATTTTTAAAATGAAAAAATTTCATCTTTTTCATCTTTTTCATGTTGTTACGTCTAGCTACGTCAACAAGCCTGTTTTGAAAATGTAAGCAGGAAAAAGTACAGATATTTGTGGTAAAATGTAGGAAGTAAAAGTAAAAAGCTGTCAGAGAAATAAATCCCCAAGTACAGATACCAGAAAACTCTACTTAAGTACATTAACACAGTATTTGTACTTAGTTACTTCCTATCTCTGCTGATGTCTGAGTATCATGTGTAGTTGAAAAGTCTGGATGCTTTAAACTCCAGCTTTTGTTGGCCCGGCAGCAGGTCAGTCCTCTGAGGCTCTATGATCACACAATTAGCAGCACTCTGCATTCCTGCAACAGAGCGCGAATTCCAACATCCACATTCCACCAGCAGCTAATTGTCAAGCAGCTGATGCATTCATGCTATGTGAATTTATTTCCCTCAACTATTTGACTGATTTCATGAAGCGTTCCAGCCAGCAGATCATTATATAGCTTGTTGAAATAACACTGAGAGCTCTATAAGCAATGAAATGAGTCACTGAGGGAAGAGTGAGCAACAGCAATCACAAACCCAGCAGCTTATTTTAAAAGTAATCTAAATTGAATACCATCGTAGACGTTCACCAACAGGAGAGGATGCTGAAAAGTGAGCAAATTAACTTTATTGTCTAAACACGTTTAGCGATCAGCTTGACAGGCAGTGCGGCGCCTGCTGGCACGGCTCCATCTGCTCGGTAATGATTTGTTGTTGATGGGGGAAAAAACAACACATTTCAAACACCTGGAGAGGCGAAGCCGGTCCCGGTTCTCCCCACAAAGACGCCTCATGGGTCCGGGCCAAGGCAGTCTGGCAGCACTGTCAGCTCCATTAGCAACGCACGGTGGTGACAGGCATGCGCGAGTGGCAGCAGCACTGGTAGATTAACGTCACAAACACACTGCGCGAGGCAATAATGGACGGGGATGGTCTGATTGCTACCACCATGAATGACCAACATCTGGTTTCCAACACATTCCCTGCTCAGCAATTATTCCGCAGCCTCCACGTCCACGCCTTCTGCATTTGTAGAAACAGGAAACATTTTCAAGAATAAATTGTGCTTTAACAAGCAGCCAGCGCAGAATGTGGGCTTGAGTTCTACGCAAGTCTATAATAATTTATTATCCTCAAATGCTTCCTACAGTGTAATGTAACTCAATTTTTTTAAACCAGAGCCTACAACAATAGCAATCATATCACATATATACAGAGCTGGCAGTATACAGCCCTCAAAAACAATAATAACACTTTTTTTTTTTGTTTTTTACACAATGGTATCAGATCGGAACTTGGTATCTGCCAATACACAAAGTTCAGAAATCGGAATCAGTGTTGGAACAACTAGGGCTGTGCAGTTTATCGTAATATTATCAAAATCACAATATGGAGTGCAAGTGCAATATCCAAACTGCAGAAGCACATCCAGATTGCAACTTTTGGAAAAGGGAAAATATTGTGAGAAAACAGCATTATAATGAGATACAGTTTAGGCATTTACTGACCATCAACAGCTAAATTATTTGTTAGCTTAACTAGGTAGCTTCTCCAGTGGCTAAACTTCAGAAGTCCTTACCTCTCAGTAATGACACAACGTTCACACGTGCTTCACTTGACTCTGAATGTGGCTTTACCTGCCTGTGGCTAACCTTAGCAAGCCAGCTAAGAAAACACAACATGTAAGACAACTTTGGTATCTGGAGTCATGTGTCTCCTAAACGCTGCATTCAATCAACGTTGGTAGAATGCAAAGAATGAGAAACCCTATCTTTGTTCCGACTTGGGAGTGTTCAAGCATGGTCACCCCTAGAACTGACCTTGTACTACAACTCAGAGTGGACAAGCATGAATATAGCTCCTTTTTAAAACTAAATATAGTGTTTACACTGGGTTTAGATATACTTAACTGCCATTGGTTAGCTTAGCAGCCAATTTTGCCAAAAGTTTGTTGATACTTCTGTAGTTCTTTTCACCAACTAGGAAATACCATTGTGGTGGCAATGGTGAAATTACAAATGCAATTTAACCGCCTCCCCACCAGCCCCTGTGTCAAGCTAGCATGTCCCAGACCAATCTGTCCACTGAACACAAAGTTAAGGCTATGTGCCTCGGATACAGACTAAAATGCTTGACTAACGTGAGTATGCTCCGACATCATGTAATTTATTAGCCCTGGAATGGGACACTGCCAGGAACTGCACTCAGACTGGTGCCTGGTATCAGCTAATGTACAGTAAATTTCAAATTGTAATCTCAATAAAAAAAAAAAAAAAGTAATCAAATTACCGTAAAACTTAGTCGTTATCACCCAATACTGTTGAGGATTACTGAAGAAACACGAAAAACAGACAGATGGAGCTGGAATTCAGCTTAGACAGGCACAACAAGGTTTGTTGGAGGCAACACTGCATTTCACCAACTTTACTCTCTCTTGGAGAAAATTGACTTCAGTTGCTCAACAGCAGCCCTGACTCCTCCCTCGACGATAAGAGGAAATCACTTTCAGATAAATCGAAATGATCACGCTGCAGGTATATATAAAGCCAGTGAAGTTTGCCAAGTCTCTCAGCTATTCACAGGCCTCAGAACTTCCCAGAATCCCATGAAGTCTACAGCTGTGATGATTAAAAGCGAAATTTTAATTCCATTGAACACCTTTACAAGCACGCTTTAACCACACTGCCAGTAAAACTCCCCGAGACGAACGGGATGACTGACGACTAACAGCAGAGGCAATTAAAATTTCCCAAAAGCCATCAAAGTGGTGGAAGATAGGGGGAGGAAAGGGCCTTATTGACTTCCACCTCAGCCGGGCTGCTTCGCGCTCGTGGGCTCCGTCTATCAGGCTTCTTTGGCTGATTGAATATGTCCACACATTTGATGCTTGACCCGTCCATTTAAGCTGAAGAAAAAGCAGACTCGCATAGACTGTAAGATCTAATGCTGCATCAGAAAGGTGAGGAGTAAAACGTGGGCTGTACTTTGTCATTTCAGATTGGTCATTTTTATCCATTTCAAGCTTAATTGCTTCCATTTTTCTTCGCCTAAACAGACAATTAAAGCCAGGTTGTTTAGTCTGCTAGCTCTGAGATTTAGTCCCACAGCTCTGAGGGCTTGTAACAGTCTGTAAATGATGTGGACCGGGTTATATATTGATAGATTTCTGTGATTTTTCTTCCTTTATAAAAAGGGTGTCGAAGCAACCCTTGTTCCTTGCCATCTCATTATCATGAACTATAATTACAGAGTGTACTCATTTTCTTGAACAACGTGTAGCCATTATGCAATTCACTATTGTTCTATTAAAGAATCTTGTGTTATTTCCTCCAGAACAACCACATTTCATCATAGCCTTTTGTGTGAGCATACGCTCCATTTTCTCCATTTACAGCCTCCACATTTGCCCCAGGAGAGCTGTGTGTGTCAGGCTATTTTCTGTTGGATTAACACTGAGCCGGATCCACGCCGCTACACACTGAGGGCCCCTCTCTACATCCTTGCAGCAGCCCGTGGAAGCCCACCTTCCCGTGTCAGCGCCCATTTCAGTGTGGTCTTTTCAAGCTAACCTCCTTCCGACCTTCCAGTCTCAGGGTGTGCGGGGCTGCGTGTCGGTGTTGGGGTTCGCTCACGTGGTTTCATTCCGGGATTAAATTACCTTTTTGCTCGGACTCCTCGGAGCCCCCGCTAACAGGGGCCAGGTGCACTTAAACAACACAGCAGGCTTCACCTCACCTCAACAATCACACATCCTGTAGGTGAAACTATGGAGCTGGGGTAAGAGACCTCAAAGTGCAGCCACATACTGGAACATTTGCCTCAAACAACAGAAATACAAAGTGAAAGTAACACTGCATCTCCGTCAACAAACTGCAAGGATCAGTCTCTGAAGATTTATACCAAGACCTGTGTATTGAACCTGAGCACCATGCAAAATACGTCCATAGCATCAAGAAGCAACAAGCAGGGACGGGTCAAGAGGGGTAGCATGGGGTGGCAGCTGCCAGCCCTAAGAAAGGCCTTGTCACCCCAGTTTTGGACAGTTCTAGATCAAAATATTAATATATATATGTAAAAGTTGTGGCTGGTAGGAAATTTACTGAAAATCTGAAGCCCGAGTCCAAGTGAATTCAGCAAGAGATGATGCTGTTATGCAGGGGTCTGCAACCTTTACTATCAAAGGGTCACCTTTGGGCAAAAAAAAAGAGGTTTGCCTGGAGCCAAAGCTTTTGAACTCGCTATTTTCCTTTGAGACTTCCCTTGTTTTGGTTTTGGCATCCATAGCTAGCCCGGACTCAAGAGTAGCCACTGGCAAAATTTAGAGCTAAAAGTGCTGAGCCACATTGACTTCTAATGCCAACTTTAAGTATTTCTATTCAACACTTTACTCGTGTGCCACAATAATGTAATATTCTAAAGTTTTAAAGTAAATTTTCTCATTAAATATTGCTATGTGTGATTGTTTGCGATTAAATTGACATATATAATCTTTTTGCCATCCCTTAAAGTCTCCATGCCACTTTCTTGCCACCCCATGAATACTTCTCTAGATCTGTCCCTGGCAACAAAGTTGCAGCACCCACCAGCAACCTATAACGCACGTCAAAAAAAATGCACCCATTGGTCAACATGTAAGCCCGCAGACTGGTGGTGTCTTGACAAGCATTAACATGGAGATGATCAGGATACATGACGGTCCTATTTCCAAGCACCCACATATGCCCAAGGAAAGCAGCGTTTTGGGGTGCTCTGGTGGCCTAGGGGTTAAGGCAATGACCATGAACCAAAGAAGTCCTCAGTTTGCATCTGACCAGGACCGTTGTTGCATATAATTCTCTGTCTCTCCCCTCATTTCCTGTCATCTGTCCAATAAAGACATGATTCCCCAACAGCATTTTATCACATCATATAACGAGATTCCCATGCCAGGTTGGGTGAGGCCCAGTTCGCCAACGAGACACAGGTGATCCGCTGTGATGGTGACTCCTATGTGGTGAGCAACAGAAAGACTAAGAAGATCACCACGACCCGTCTACCATCCACTGAAACGTAACCTGTGTAGCACTTTGGACTCATTTATTCTTTTCTCAGATATTCTCTGCTATTAATTAAAAAAAACTTTTCAAACATAAGGCCATGTTTTATTTAAGCAAAGTTCTTGATTTCAGATTCTTTCAGCTAAAAAAATGATCTGAAGCAAGTTTAGATTTCACAAACTAAGGTAAACCACCGAGATTGGTATTTGTATGGCCTACTGAAAAGAATACCCACCCTGTGTGTACATAAGGATCAATCCCAAGAGACACAGACAGGCATGGGCGTTGTTGAAACCACACTACTAGTTAGAACTGCAATGATCAGTCAACGGACAGAAAAATAATCCTAACAGCAGCTATTTTGATAATAGTGCTGAGTCATTTTTTTAAATGTCAAAATTCTGTGGTTCCAGTTTCTCAGACGTCAATATTGTCTGGTTTCTTTAGTCTTTTATTATAGTAAACTGTGATGGGCATTCTTCACCATCTTCTGATTTTCTTTTAAACAAACAACTAATAAAAAATAAATGTTATAAGCCTTCACTTTTCACTTAAATCAGGAAACATCTGCACTGACAGCTGTGCAGTACTAACCCTGTGTGGATGTGATATGATAACGATCGCTGTTGTATGTGGCCTGGCTCAGGTTAATAAAATTGCCATACGGGACACTGCTGGGAAGTAGCAGGGTCCTGTTTCAGGGCTAATTAATTCCGTAATATCTATAGATGGGTACTGAGAACCGGTACTAAACCAGTACCTGGACAAACAATACTGCTGTTGTTATTTATGTAACATTACATGAACAGCTCAAAAAAGTGTGGGCTCACTTTGCTTAATTTGATGACAATGCGGCTAAATCCACGGCTCAGGAAACACAGTAATAGTAAAGTAACTGTTGAATCTTCTCCCATCTTTTCATGTCATGTCTTGATTTTTTTCATCAAAATAAAGTGGTTAGTATCAATAAGAGGACTGATAATTATCAGTATCAATATCTGTATCAATTAAAGTCAGATAGTTGATTGATATTATTGGTTGATATTGGCCTGTCACAGCTATATTGGCATATATGTTGTCGATATGTACCGATATGTCAGACAGACCAAAATGCAGATTGTGTTTTGTTTTGTGTGTGGGTTTTTTTTTACAGCATTTTGTGTATATTTATACATATGGTTTGTCTTCATCATTAGCGTTGGATTGATAAGCGTGATGAATCACTGCATGAATCGGCCAATGTATGAATATCTGCATTTTTTTACTCCTTAATATCGTTGTCCACATCTGCCCAAAAATCCACTATTGGTCAGGCCCTAGTATCAATAAAATACCAATCATATCATCCCCAGTGATATCTATTGGCACATATCGGTGTACTCGCCAACACCCGATCCAGCATCCTGGGCAGTATCAAGGCATTTCTGATACTGGTGTTGGTATCGGAACAATCCTAAACAAAATTATGAATCTGACCAGAGATTCGACACCAGCTCTCTGTACTTTTTCAGTGCTACAAACATATTTCAGTCTGTGCCAAAAAACTAGTGAGGTACGATAGACGTAAGCAGTCGACACCTGCTTTGTCTTGACCTCTTACTTCCTCTGTGAGAATCATTTCCCACCAGTGTCCACATTGAACAGAATTCACTCCCAACAAATAAAGTGAATCTCTGCCAACTGGCAGTGACAGCCTTCTCTGTTGTTCTATGTAATCTCATAAGACAGTTGGCTTGTTCCGGTAAATCTTGCCTACAGAACCAAGCTGATCCTGGAGAGCAGGGAGTGGCTCAGTGCACGGCTGTTCAGCAACTGGTTTTCGGTAGCTGTGCACTGTAACTGATACCCCACGCACCAGGCAGAGTATTTATATCGTAGCTCCGGCTCTCACACCAGTTGCAAAGCATTCTTGAGACAAACCAAGTGGTGCTTTTTAACTTGACACGAACTTGAAGCAGTGCGACCAGAGGCGTTTATTTTCTGCCGTATATTCCACAACATTCCTCAAAAGACAAACCTTCAAAAACTGCTCGAGCCATTCAAATGTTTCACTCGCCACAGGCAAAGTGGAGAGGATTTGAGCTCCTGTCTCAGACAGGCTCTGTGGATCTCAGGTATTATGGCTTCAAATCTCACTTTTCCTCTCTCAGGACACTTTAAAACTGTCTCCTCCTGTCTATCAGCTTGACTGATGCACATAGAGAATATTTGGAACAGCTGCCAGTGATTGTATTTGGGGCACAACACTGACATTACTAATTCATCTGCACTGTATTGCTTTGTAGAGGCAGAAAACACACTCAAACGGCTGATTTTCACACAACTAAATAACCCCACTGCATCAGCAACATCATTATGCAACATGTTCCATCGATACTATTAACATGCAGGCAAAGTTAGGAGCTCATTTCATACACATCAGCAATAAAAGAAGAATCCATTGAGGGATGGCTTAATCACCAGGAGGTAATTTACATTTACATGACACATTGGAGTAGAGGATGGTACGCACTGAAGCCTGACCAATGAAAAACATGACAGCAAACGTCATGATGCTGTAGTGGACTGAGAAAGAGTCCACAAAGGAGTGCGTTTCATTTTTAAGCTTATTATTTTGAACTTTGCAGATTTAATCTTGAGACTGAACTCCTTAGAAAATCGAGTAATCACCACTACCACTGAGTCGTGTAATGAAAGGATGCTATGATTATATTCTGGAGGCAATTCCATTCCTCATGCCCTCTGGAATATTAACGTTTCAGTGGGTGCACAAAGGAGAAAGTTCAAACCGCTGACTGCAGCAGGGGCTGCTTTTAGGAGCAGAAAGCACACTCTGATGCAACTTTTTGAGTCGTGAAACAGCAAAAAAAGAGCAAAATGCAACCATGAATTCGACATATGTGTCTAGACTATGCAGAAAGAGCGACTTTACAGCCTGAAAATCAACTTTAAAACAGCATAGCCAGGCGCGCGCCGTGCGTAAAGCCAAATCCAAACATTTCCTTTCTTTTACCTGTTGGTCCTTCCATGCTGTCTGCGTAGATCCTGACGGCCAGCATCAGTAGCAATGCTGCTGAATACATGTTGGCAGAAGAAGTAAAGTCCAGCTCGTTTTTGTCACAAGAAGAAAATCCTAAAGCAAACTCCCGCAGCAGCAGCAGCAGCAGCAGCAGCAACAGCAGCAGCAGCAGCGGGACTGGAGAGAAGTTGTGCGCTCAGCTCCATTCATTCATCGCCGGATCCTCCGTGCCTGCTCCCCCTCCACAGCCCGCACAGGGAGCATCTGATCTCCAGCTAAAGCGTTCAAAAAAGAGCCCCCCTTTCTCCTCTAACGGCTCCGCTACTTTTTTGCACCGTCAAGCGAGCAAGTGGCGCGCAGGAATGCGGGTCTGCGGCGCCTCCATGTGGCCAGGAGGTGGATCTCACCATCCAAGCTTTCACAGACAAACCTCTTTGCATCTGGGGTTATCTGCATTTTCTAGAGGCGAAATTGATTATTAGACATACAGGGGGTCAACACACTGTCACGTTAGAGGGGACATTTTTCCTCAGTGTCCTCTTTAAGTGCATTTCTGGCTCCCAAACCGGCTCATTTCTGCCCGGCTGTTGCTCTTCGTTATTATGCTAAAACCAGCAGATTAGATTCTGACTCATGGAGCTGGGTATGGAGGGAGTAACACCTTGCCAAAGGCGACCAAATCAGTGCCCATGCTAGATGGTAGTTTATTTTTCACTTATATTATACAGGAGAGTCTCGTCTCTCTTGACTGTCTTCAGTATTTAAAGGGACAGTTCATCCCAAAATCAAGAATACATATCTTATCTCCTTACCTGTAGTGCTATTATCCATCTACATCAGAGGTCCAGGGGCGTTTCTAGAGGGGAGGGCCTGAGGGGCACTGACCATCCCTGAATTAACTGGATGATTGGCCACTGCAATGGCCACCCATTTATCCTCAACTATGAATGGTTATCTGCACTGTGAGAGCCGGACCTTAGTTTGAATCAAGTGTTTGACTATTTTTTTTATTTGTTTGCTTTTTTAAACATGTGCATTGTTTTCTTTTGAACATAGTCTATTTTTTTTTACCAATTTATTTGTCATTTTACAACACAGGGTTTTATAATAATAACTAATAATAATAATAATAATTAATAATAATGATAAGAAGAAGAAGAAGAAGAATCTGTATTTGTACAGCACCACATAGTTACAAAGTGCGTGTACAGATAAAACGCAGAAAATACAGACGTAATGATAAACAACAATAAATAGAGAGAAAAAAAATCCCAGTGGTATTGTACTGTTGGTACTGTCATTGCAGATGGTCACTTCAATGTTCAAGTACTGCAAACAAACAAAAAAACTTATTTATTTACATTCAGAACATATTTTTGTTACACTTAAAGGCATAATAGTGCTAAATTTTCCTTTTAAAAAAACATAGAATAGACTATATATATATAATAATCCATCTAAATCAGGGGTGCCCAACTTAATTGCCACCTCAGTATTATGGTTGCACTCAAAGGGCCAAAGCTATATAAATGCATCTTATTGCAAATGTATCATATTGCATAATTGCCTCTGCACTCGATTATTGCTGGTTTTAATAATAATTTAATAATTAATAACTAGCTCTGAAAGCAGAAGTCTTGGAAAAATAGAAATGGAAAGCAGACATTCAAGTCTACAACTATTGTACAATGTATTTAAAAAACAAAATAGGCCTACATATATAGAAAGATGTAGACATACCAGCTTGTTGCCATTAGGAACAAATACATATTCACTTTCCCATCTCTCAATAAATTGCTTTCCCTCATTTTGCTCAGCTGCTACTATCAACATTACAGCTACATCCGCTTGGCTTGAGCACCTCTGTTGGAAACAACTATATGAAGTATTGAGACACCATCTAGCTCACACTGACCTGTAGCGGCTAAATGCCTTTGATGCATAGATAACTAAATCAGGCTGCATCCTGGGAAATTTAATGAACCCCATACTTCCATATTGCAGTATAGAAGTAGTATTATGCAAATTATATACTTTGCAAGTTCTCGCAGGCCACATAAAATGAGATGCTGGGCCTGATTCGGCCCACGGGCCCTGACTTTGACACATGTGTTCTAAATCATCACTTATCACACTGTCCTCTGCCTGTATTTCCTCATTTTTGTCACTTTGCATTGCTCGGTATGCTTTGCCAGCCAACATTGGTATTTAAAATCCTGGGAGCAAGACTCAACAACCAACCGTCTTCCTGGTGCGTTTATGTCATAGCTCAGACAAATCCTACTAATTCTACCTTTTAAAAAAAATGCAAATAGCAGTTTCTATCCTTTTTTTTAGTTTGCTTTGTATTGGACATAAACTCACCAACTCGAGCATTGTTGGTTTTGTCTGTGTTTTAGTCAAGCACCAAATTGTGTTTTTTATTTCAGCTGTAAATGAAGAGGTTGTTTCCATTAGTACGAAACAACTAGAACAAATATTTGAACAAAAGAAAATAATTTTGCGGGCTGGATTATATCATATTTTTGACCTCATGTCCAGAGGAAGACAGAGCAGGCACCAGCAGTTTCAGACCTCTGATTTAGATAGTTTTGGAGATACTGGCGGCAGAGATGTCTGACTTCTCTCTAATATAATGAATGAAGAAGACACTTGGGTTGTGGTCCTCAAAGCACCAAAAAATACATTTGAAAAATTCAACAGCAATGGGTCTTTCCAGAAATCATGACCTGGTTACTCAAAAATAATCCACAGATCTTGTGAGCAGGCCTGAAATGCTCTTTTGCACTTTGCTTCACACCCCTGCGCTACTTTTAAAATGATGTATTTTCCTTGATTTTATGCATTCTGCCTATTTTTAACTTTAATTTCATTGTTATTGTTGTTGTTTATTTTGTCTTACTGTACTTTTCATTCTGCTCTTATTTTTATCTTACATTTAATAATATTAATCCAGTGGGTGTATCCATGTGAACATGCATTCTGTGTATTGTATTCTTATCTTTATCTTATTTTTACTAGTGGGTTTTATTTTCCATTTATATTTTACATTAATTATAGCCTTTCATCCCTCTTCTTATTTTCATTCTGTCTTCTGAAGTGATGCACTTGGTACTGAATTTCTTACATGAAAAGTGCTATACAAATAAGTTTAATATTGTTGTTGTGATATTAATATACAATTTGAGAGATGGCAGACATCTCACTCACATTAAAACACTCAAGATGGATAAATATCTCTTCAGGCCAGAAGAATAAAAAGTATGCATTTTTGATTTTGGGGTGAACTGTGCCTTTATCACCCTGGTTTGTGGCAGCAGGGTGGTGTTGTGATAAAACGACTGTGTTTTACCTGAACAGCTTGGGTTCAGGCCACAGATGAAACGCCTGTGGCAACACTGGCTTGTGGATGAATCCCCACATCCAGCTCCTGCAGTGCTGCTCCGCTGCTGACCCTGACCTCTGACATCGCCTGTGGGCTTTGCTTTAATTAATGTTTATCTAGCAGGTAGCATCCTACCTTTAATGTTCTGAATATAGTCAGAAATAAAATGCTTGATCTTTATTTGTTTATTCTTAAAGGGATAGCTCAGATTTTTTTTTTTTTTTTTGAGCTGTGGTTGTATGAGGTCAGTGTATTACCTACAGTTCACCCACTGTGGAGAAGCAGCAGGACTACTTTTTACAGGTTTAAACACGTTAAATTTAAGACTTTTAAAGGTAATTAAAGACCCATTTCCCATCCGTACTGGCAAGAAAGTACATGCAGTCTGCATGAGTGTTTATTGGTTCAATGATGGTTTGATTTTTTTGTGATCAATACTTTTTTCCCCAAAAGACACATGTAAATGCAAGATTTAGGTGAAATCCAATTTTATAAAAGTAACTTCAACTTCACAAATAAATTTTAAACACCTGTCAAAATTGTATTTTAAGGCCTAAAATTCAGATTATTGGATTTTATACTTCTTAGCTGCAGAAGCCTTGGGTGTAGGACGCTTAGCAATGTACAGCAATGGACAGAGTTGGCAGTTAAACATAATTTAGCCATCTAAAATAAAGTATTAGTTTAAGTGTAGGCTATGTTTAGAATATTGTCACAGGTTTATCTTGCCATCCAACAGCCTTTTCTGATGAGAAACTAAAGTTATATCGCTCTGTCCAAAGCCACCAGGCTCCTTTTGCAAGAACAGTCATTTTACCTGACAGAACACAGGAGCTGCTGGTCTACTACTGCCTCAAACAAAGTAACTCATTGAGGCAGCAGAAGACCAGTAACTCCTGTGTGGCACGAGTTAAAATGTCCGTTTTTGTCAAAGGAGTCTGGTGGCATTTGTGTTTACTGGTTCAATGTTGGCTTGATTTCTTTAGTTGTTTACAGTGTTATCAATATTTCTTTTTCCCAAAAACACATTTAAAAGAAAGACTGAAGTTAAATCCAATTTTATAAAAGTAATGTTAACTTCAAAATTAAAATTTTGTCAAAATTGTAGTAAGGACATTTTAAGGCATAAAATTCAGATTACTGGATTTTAGACTTTTTAAGACTTTTTAAGGGCCTGCAGAAACCCTGGGTGTAGGAAGCTAAGCGGTATACCACAGTGTACAGGGTCAGTGGCTAAACATCATTTACCCACCTAAAAAAATACATATCAGTTTAAATGTTGGCCCTCGTTAGAATATTTTCCATCCGATAGCCTTTTCTGATTGGAAACTAAAGCTATATCGCTCTGTCCAAATCCACTAGACTCCTTTGGCAAAAACAGTAATTCTACCTGGTAGAACATGGGAGCTGCTGCTCATCTGTTCATGTATATATAAACCTACATGGTTGGGGTACCCGCAGACCCCAGAGGTATACTTTTTTGTCATATGTCACCGGCGCATTATTCTGTCATTCTAATTTTTCATGACTTTGTCCATAAATTTGTACTTAATTACTTCCTAGCATTGTTTTCTCTTTCTGTTTTAATCAGTGCTAGTTTTCAAAATGTTTTTGGAGCTTTTATTTTAGATTGTGCAGCTGAAGTGAAGACAGGAAAGAGGAGAGAGTGGGGGAATGAGATGCAGCAAAGGGCCACAGGCAGGAGTCAAACCAACAGCCTCAGTACATGGGGCAAATTCTCTACCAACTAAGCCACCAGGCCACATTAATTAGTGCTTTTTAAAAATATCAATATATTGTGGTCCTCAGGGACTCAAGTCAAATGCACCCAATTCAGCCTATATGCAGTTTTAATTGATGAAACTATTTATTGATCGAGTTCATGTTTGCCACAGGCCCTAATTTAAAGGAGCACACAGTATCGGAGGGTGGAGGCACTCAGACACAGACAAACATGCCCATTTCTTCATGTGTTTTTATCTTTTTTTCATTTTACACAATATGCAAATTGCCTGCAACTTTGATAAAATTATAATCATCTTTTCTAATTAATCTTTTTTCAGATGACTTTAATTGCATAACTAATAAAATTTTGAGAAGAAATAAATCTCGGGGTCCCCAGAGACCCCCCGTCAGTAGTCCTTGCATACAAGTTAGTAGAAGGAGGAATATAAGCTAACATATCATAAGGCTACAGAGCAGCTTCTCCCCCTCCAGGCTGTGACTGCTTAATTCATCCTCAGCACTCCACAGTGCAAAATAGTTTATTTTATTTTTATTTCTATGACTTATTATTTATTCAACCAATCTACTGGATGAAATTTTTATTTCTTTTATATAACATTGTTTTTGTAAGTAGCAAAAAGGGTACTACATTTTAATCCTGTTATACAACCCTGTTGTTAAATAATAAATAAATCCATCTTGTTCATCATACACAAGCGATATATAATTCCTGTCATGCTGACAACAACATGACAGCAAGTGACATGTCATGTTTTTCAGGAGCCATCAGACAGAGCTCACAGGATGCTGCACGTGATATCTTCAAATAACAAAAGGCAGGGCCGGATTTACTCAATAAAGGGCCCCTGGGCAAAAATATGATGTGTGGCCCCACTTCCTCTTTTCTGTCTGTGGCTCGAGTGTGTATTCTGTACATATTAAGCACAAATAAGCTCAGTTAAATACACCATGTAAGCACAACATAAACTAAATATTAAAAAGGCCTTAAAACTAAATTTTAGCTCAAGATGAAATAAAAATGCAGGTGTTAAGGCTCTGATCATTTTAGCTGTACTTTAGTAATGCATTAACATTAATTCATTTACTGACTGTTTAATTGCCACAAACTAATTGACACATGGTGATTCTGGAGCCTGAGGCCCACCTGTGGATCTCTTGCTCACAACTCTTGTTATGACGCTAATAGAAGATCAGCTAGAATAATTAAGGTATTAAAATCTAGATTCTCAAACTGTGGTACATGTACCACTGGTGGTATACAAGCTCCCTCTGTAGTACATGGAGGAATGTCAGAAACATTTTTTAAAAATGGAATATATTACGTAAAACCATAAAATACTGTCAAAATACTACAACATTTCAAATGAAAATACAGAAAAAAAAGTTTGTAACATAGTTGAAAAAAAGTTTTCTCTTTTTTGCATCAATTTCAGCCTGCTATGTAGCTGCGACGTTATCCATTATTACTGGTGGTAACAAGTTAAACTGTGACAGCAAGATAAAGAGCAGAGGTACAATGAGGAGACTGCAAATACTGCCTCAAAAACACTGCAATTGTGGCTCCAGACTGGAGCTATTATGAAGACGAGTGCAGATCAGGGGGACAATATTTTAAACGGCTGAGTTCAAAAAGAAATGGATGACAGAGAATCGAGCACAAGTGGTCGCGGATAATTAAGACGTGCCAGTGAAGTGTCCACAGCACCTGCTAGCAGCAAACAGCGCAAAACAATATGGAAATATAGCTTGAGTTATCTCAAATCTCAGTTGATATTGTGCTTTACTCAAATTACTGTCATTCTGAGGGGTACTTGTACTTTAGTGATTTTTTTTTTAGTAGGTCTACAATTTGAACTAATGTAAAACTTTTATATGCATTTTTGTAGCCTATAATATTATCCGATCACAAACGGGCCAACGAAAACAACGAAATATGGACGAAGGTGAGTGCAAGTGTGACCACTCAGTAGAACAGAGCAGGAGTTAGGAGTAATTTAGACTGAAAATGGAGGGAGAGAAACCCACCTTTGTTTCATACTCTGAGAAGTATTTTAGAAGAATACTTAGTACTTTTAATCAAGTATTTTTAACACCAGTAATTTTACTTGTAGTTCCGTAATGATACACTTGTACCGGAGTACAGATTGTCAGTACTCTTTCCACCACTGTCTGTGCATATGCAGAAGCAAATTTACAATTAATCATCATTTATTGGAAACTAATTGCCTCATAGAGAAACTAGAACCTTCAGGTGCCTGGGGCAGTTGCCAGATTTGCGTATCTGATGATCCATCTAAAAAAACAGGATGTGTGGTGAATATTTGAACACAAAGCCCAAAAATTTGTTCTAATACTTTATAATTATCAGTCAGAGATGGATGAATGTTCTTTTTTTCAATCCATGTTAATGCTAGTGTTCTACTGACATTAACCAAAGGATTGCTTTAATGAAGTAAATCACCATTCTCGCTCACAGTATATCAATACATGCATTACCTGATAGAATATTAAGGCCTTCAGTAATATACATCAAGACATTTGCAGACCTTCTATTCACTGCACAGTTATTACCCAGCAGTCTCCTGTTCAGTAATGAGACGTGGCAAAGTAAGATCATAAGCTACATGAATGTAGCTTATAGTAGGTGTAGTTCTATAAGTAGGTGTGAAGCCCACTGTCGCTCTGTACCACAAAGTGACATAAACACTGTTACTGTGGGGGATATGAATTAAAGCCAGTTAAAGCCTGATCATGAACAATCCATGTGTGCTGCATTGCAGAGGCGTGATCGATGGGAGAAATCAGAAGCTCTACTATAAACCAAGCCTACACCACCGATTAAAGCTCTTTCCATTTGTACCTGAAGTACTACACTAACAAAAATCCACTTGACTGAGACAGAAGACCAGCCTGTCCTTACCATAAATTTTTTTTAAAAAACGTGCACATTAGTCGCAAGTGCAAGCAGCTTATTCCCACTGATATAGCTCTATTGTTAGGCCCCCTGGTGGTCATAGTTAACATGATAGAAGTGGTAGGAGCGAGAAATTCCACATTTGGAGGAGGTTGGATGGATGGATGGATGATTTTCACCCAGGAGAGCGGTGTTAACAACCTGTGTGGAACAAAGAATAAATGAAGGGTTGTTTGAAGTTGTGAGTAACTTAATTAAATTTCATTCTGGACACATCACTTTCATCATGCAAGCAAAGTCACTTCCGTCACGTGACATACACATTTTAACCCAAACCACGATCATTTCCTCACCCTAACCAAGTGTTTTTATTGCCTAGACCTAACCATACTGCGACCATTTTACAACATGAAACATGTGTGCAATATCCTGTGAGTTATGTCATGTGACTTGCGTAACGGATCAGCGACTCTGAGTCTGAGGCCAAGGTTCTCAGCAGGAGACCGGTGGACTGTTTGTTCCGAGTAAGGAATGAGTCCTTACGCCAGGTGACGGAGTTCAAGTATCTATGGGTCTTGTTCTCAAGTGAGGGAACAATGGAGCGTGAGATGGGCCGGGGAATCGGAGCAGCAGGAGCAGTATTGAGTTAGCTTTACTGCACCGTTGTGATGAAAAGAGAGCTTAGCCAGAAGGCAAAGCTCTTGATCTACCGGTCAACCTTCATTCCTACTCTATGGTCATGAAGGGTGGGTCATGACCAAAAGAACAAGATTGTGGATACAAGCAGCCAAAATTGGTTTTCTGGGTGAGACGCTCAGTCATCCGTGAGGGACTCGGAGTAGATCCCGTGCTCCTTTGCGCAGAAAGGAGCCAGTTGAGGTGGTTTGGGCATCTCATAAGGATGCCACCTGGTCGCCTCCCTAGGGAGGTGCTCCAGGCACGTTCAGCTGAGAGGAGGCCATGGGGCAGACCAAGGACTAGGTGGAGGGATTATATCTCCACCCTGGCCTGGGAACGGCCTGGGATCCCACAGTCAGAGGTGGTTAATGTAGCCAGAGAAAGGGATGTCTGGGGTCCCCTGCTGGAGCTGCTACCTCTGCAACCTGACTTCAGATAAGCTGTGGAAGATGGATGGATGGATGGATGGACATTTTGGGAGTAAATGACAACTGACCTATTCTGTCATTTAGGTGTGATGATGTGTTGGAATACTAAATTGTTAATGCTTCTAAAAACCTAAATCATCAGCAGATTTCTTTCAGCTATATTCATACAACTTACCTCCCTCCGAGGAAGGGTTAACTCATAAAACTGTTATCATCTTCAAACTGCACCTTGTGCCCAGATAGACTCACAGGTTCATACATGCATATGTATTGGGGATGCAAGGATATGAGGCGTTTATAGGATGAGGTTTGTCCTCCTCTATCTGATGTGTTGGATATAGTTGTTCCATATGCATGTTCTCCCACTTTGCTGTTCTAGAGTGATACCGCCTCATTAAAATTAACATGTTTGTAGAAATATATTCTCCTAACAGCCATCACTACTGCCAAAAAGATGCTGGCTTTACATTAGAAAAACTCCACACACAGTTACAAAACCCACTGGATTAACACATATATTGATACCATTAATATGGAACTCTCAGGAGCAAGAATAGTGCTGGAGCTGGTTTCATCATGGCAAATGATGACGTAAAATCAAGGAATTGCTGTGATTTCTATTTATTGTTAAATTTTGGATCCTTGTAGACTTGTAGTCAAGACCGCCTAAACCGAGACCAAGACACTACCAAGACCAGAGAGTATCAAGACCAAGACAAGACCAAGACCAAGACCAAGTCAAGACCAAGACTAGTTCAGCTCAAGACTGAGACCGAGACCGAGACAAAAAAAAAAACCTATTTTTTTGTCATCTTGCATGAGTTGTAGAACATAAGCACCATACTGGGTTCAGCTGCTTAGTGTGCTATTAAGGACTGACATGACTATTAACTAGTCCCAAAGTCATCTAACAAAATAACAAGCCTCCAACACCACCCTGCACCTCAAAAAAAGTCGAATGAATTGAAATTGCATTATTTACCATTATAGTAGCCAAATTACACTGTATAATATCAGCATCACTGAAATGGCATAGGCCTAATGCTTAATCAATCACAACGATATGCAAATATTATTCAAAGGCCAATGATGCCATATATTTATTCAAACAAGGCCATTATAAGCACAATACTGTAGTTAAATACATAGACACACATGCAGGTGCACCAAAAAATGCATTAAATCAAATGCAAAATACAAATAAAAAACTGTACTTCAAATTGTACAAATCCCTTCGAGACCACTCGGCCAGTCCGAGACATTGCGAGACCGAGAGACCCGAGACCGAGACAAGACCGAGACCGAGACCAAAGACTGTCGAGGCCGTGACAAGACCAAGACCACAAAAAAGTGGTCTTGAGACCGGTCTTGAGACCAAGACCGGTCTCGAGACCAAGACCGGTCTCGAGAACTACAAGTCTAGATCCTTGTATCCTGCAAATTTACAGCCCGTCCTCACCAGAAAAATGCGTATTGATCGCAAGTGCAAGCAGCTTATTCCGACTGATATGTCCAATTATTGTTAGGCGGCTCCCTCTAGTGGATGTAATTAACATGATAGGAGAAATATAGACCGAGAAAGTCTGCATTTAGAGGAGGTGGGTGGATGGGTGACTAAAACAAGCACATGACTTTCCCTCAGGAGCCCGGAGTCTGAGTCCAATGTGAAATCAAATGTAAATGTAGAGTTATTTAAAGTTTTGAGTAATTTTATTATGGATGTGATGCCTGTTGCACCACTTCCCTTGTACAAGTGATGTCACTTCCCTCATGTTATATACATGACAGTTATTTTAATCCAAACCACCTTTTTCTAAATGTAAGCATGTAGTTTTTGCACCTAAACCTAACCAAGCTGCAACCATTTTACAACATATAGTACATGTGCAATGTCACGTGAGTTATGTCGTCATGGGAGTGACATCACTTCTGTCATGTGACATACATAAAGTAGTTATTTCAACAGCAGTCATGATCTTTTCCTTAACCTAACCAAGTAGTTTTTGTACCTAAACATAACCAAACTGCAATGGTTTTACCATGTAAACCACGTGGGTAATGTCATGTGAGTTATGTCACGTGACTTATGTAATAGAGTTAATGTCTGTTAAGGCATGAGGCTATGCTGGCAAATATCATATGAAGACCCATGGATATGGAGTGAGGCTCACTATTTTTTGTATTGTTTTTTGTTTTCACTGTGTTATGCTTATATTTACCTGAAAAGAACGAAAAGAACAATAAAAAAAATTAATTATTAAAAAACCCTGCATCATCTACCACTGAATCCCCAATAACCACTTGAATTGACTATAAATCAAATTTAACAGAGGTAGTTATTGACTAAACAACATAAACCAGGTAGAAAAAACACTATAACTAGTTGGTGATTTATGTCTCATGTTTGTAACAACAAATGTGTCCCAATTTCACACATCCAAGTTTTTGATTTTTGGTCTCACCCACCTTTGGACCTGAAACTTGAACTGCTGCATTGATCTGGACTCCAGTAAACTAGTGCTGAGCTGTGGCAGTTAGACCGGCTGAACAATAGTGTAATGACCCAGACAGCCTGCGCAGGATACTTTTATCCCTGGCCTTCGATTCTCCACAGGGTCATTCCAAAGTGACAGGGCCACACTTTGGTAGTGGGTGGATAAATAGCTCCACAGACACTCTGTGATGGTCACCCAAGCTTTTATTTTCAAAAAATTATCAACACACCGCAGGGTGAAGTGCAGCCAACTCTTTCCTATACCTGTTAAATTTGTGCAGTGGCCCAAATCCACTTGGCTGTGGCTACAGATGGCATCGAGCCATCCTGCTGCTCGCTACTGGACTACTGGCTGCTTCAAAGACAGGAAGAGCTGGATCAAGACTCTTTATCACCTCCTGCCTATGAAATATTGATTTTGTAGCCTTGGGGCTTTTAACTTGTGTCTGGGAGATATTTATTTCTCGGAGGACGGTGGTGGGGGGCATATTGTGAGCTTGCTTCATTTGCTAGGCTGTAATAATTCAATGTGAATTTCTAAACTATTGGGAGAGGTTGATATATTGGTGTCAGTGATACAGGGGTCCACGTGCCCTTCAAATTTAATAACTTCCTCTGTGCTTACATTAACAGCTCGCTCATAAAGTGCTTATATTACATGTTATATAACCAGTTAATTTGGCCATATTAATTCTGCTGTATTTCATGTCACCCATGTCACCAGTAATATAGCTGGAAATTATAAAGGTGGTAAACTCAGAGCTCCTGCAGGCAGTCATCATCAGGCAAACACCACAAGTAGAAAGAGAAATCAATAACATTGCAGGGAAACATCAATTTATGCTTTTACACAATCAAAAGACCCTGATTTTATTAAGGTTTATGTTTATAGCTCATATTAGGATTAAATCCTCCTCACTTTTTGTGTAAAGACATCATGATACCGCAGCTACAGTGTCATTTTCCATTTTTTCAAAAGAGGATGAAACTGGATTAAAAATGTAGGGCTCTGAGTTGCTGTTTTCCATGGCCTCAGTTGATTGACAGCTGAGAACAGATGTTGCTAATAGACTCGAGTCGCATGACTTGAGTCACAAATTTGATGACTTAAGACTCAACTTGGATGGTAACACCAGTGACTTATGACTTCACTAGGATTTGAGCCTTTTGACATGAAAATACTTGCTATCTTTCCTGAATCCCAAGGATTAAAAAGTCTGTTTTTTAAAAAGTGTGAATCCATGAATCACTTAATTTCCCTTCTTTTCTTGAATCAACTAGCATTAATATTATTCATTTCCAGCTAGTTGACACTTAATTCCTCACAATCCCCAGATCCACTTTGTTTGAACCAATCCAACAGCATCCAATCAAGTCATGGGAGAGAACCATGAAGAACTTTCATTATGTTACTTAGCTCCAGCTGGAAAAATGACACCAAAGATAATTTTGTTCATTTATGTAAACTGCAAGTTGGTCGCCGAAAAAAAACAAATTACAACATGCAAAAGGTGTGGGTTGAAATTACAGATGGACGCGTAACAACCTCCAATTTCATTCAACATTTGAAGTTGCACAAAGAACAGTAAGTTAAGACTCTGCTGCTAAAATGGCATTACTTTTGGTGCAGAGCTCATAATCACTTGCGACACATACTGACTTAATGTTTGGGACTTGACTCAAGACTTGCCTGTCTTGATTGTGACTTAAACACAAAGACTTGAGACTTACTTGTGACTTGACCCCACTTCTGGTTTTGGACGGTCCCCCCAAGTGTTTTAAAGAGACACAGCTTGTGATTAAATTCGTATTCTAATTGAAAAGTTGAAGCTAGCAAGCAAGTTAACTAGCTTCCACTCAGAAAGGAAGCTAGTAGAAACCAGTATGCATTGCTTGCTAATGCTAATGCTGGGGGTTTGGCTAGCGTTAAGGCATCTGTATGCTTGTCGGATGGTGGAACAACACATCCTGTTCTGTCACTGCATTGGGGCTACATTCAACAATTGCCATAACCTTTAGAAACTGAAAATGCGACTGAAATGTTTAGTTCCATTTACCTCGGAAATTTACCGCATTCCAGTACCACAAGTTGGAAAACTCTGAGTGGGGTTTGCTGTAGGTTTGCTTTAGTCAATGGTAGCCATTGTTAGCGCTACCAGTTGATAACAACACCTGATGCTGTATTTTAACAACATAATGTCCACAGTTAAGTAGGACAGTACTGTATGTATGACTAATTTAATGAGACACAAAAGACAAAAGGTTTGACATACTATTGTTGCGCCATCAGCCATCTGGAAATTGAGTCAGGTTGGTGAGATTCTACCTACTTTCTGACTTTCTGGAGTCGGAAATCCGACCCCAGGGGGCGTCCCAGTTGAAATTTCTGACTGGGCATTTGGAAATTCCGACTTCCAAGTCTAAATGGAATGCACCGAAAGCTGCCGGTTCAAGCAGCGATTAGCCAGGTGTTTGAGGGTGAGAAAGTCACCAGGGAATAAATTTCTTTCTCAACTTCTGTTCTTTCATTCCTTACCCAACTATTTCCACCACTTTTCATCTTTACAACCGAGTGCAACACAATGAATGTCTTCCATTAAAGGTCGTCTAAAAGCATGCCCATGCATATCCCCATATAAAAAGTTTATTGTGGCTTGCCCCTCTCTATAATGGCATGCTTTTCTCCCTCTCTTTGAATATGGCCTTTCCAAACAGCTATATCCTAAATGCTTTTGCCTGACGTGGTTGGATGACAAATTGTAAGGGCTGGTTCTTTTGCCACAAACTAAACAATAATACCCAAAAAATTTTACTTTAATGTTAGCCTACACTGTCTACTAATGAAAAGGCAAAATACCCCACACTGTATCACAGATAACATGGTGCTCTGCAAGGTATTCTGCTGTGGTTTTGGTGCTATCTCCTCCCTTGAATGCACACAGCTGAGGTCAACCTAACAGAAGTCCACTGCTGCAGTTGTTTTGGTGTATGTGTTATACAGCGAGTGATTTAATATGAACGGAAAGGTAAATGAAGGGTTGCAGAGGAAGCTTTTGAGCAAGCGGATGCCTAGCTGCTGCAGTGGCACTTTTTGCCATGCTCTGCTTGAGTCAGGCCTTTAGCAGTGGTTTTTATTATCCACAATATGTTCTGTATACAAGCAGCTCAGTAGATATAAGTCACAGGTCAACCTAAGGTCTAGACTGTTTCATAATTCATCAGGGCAGCAGTGCAGCGAGCCTCTGTTTTCCCTCGTTACTGATGAATTATCTCGCATAGATCGGATCTGCTGTTTTTTTTTTTTTTCTCATGTTAAGGTGCCATCACATTAATCCGCCATGTGCTAAACCAATCACCCTGGATTGTGCATTCCTCCACACCCCAGGGGTTTTTATTTTAATGAGACTACAAAGATTTTCTACACATATATTTTACCTTCCTCGTGCATTTGAATGTTTTGGGTTGCTCATTTTTCACAGCTATTATACCGCACAGCGAGAAATGGTGGCCTCAATTATGCAAGCATTGGGCATTCAGCACAGTTGTGCATGCACCTGTTTTCAGGGACTAGTGTGGGTGGGTTGAAGTCATGCAAATGCCTTGGGTTGTAGGATTAGAGGAAAGTAAAGTTTGGTGAGTTAACTGCGGTCAGTACACCAGCAGTGTTTGTACAGTTCTGGTCTCTTTATATTGCAGCTGCACTGAATATGTCCTCCCTGGTAATGATGAGGGGATGACACATTTAGAGTCTGATGGAGATTTTGACCTTTGGCTGCCCACTGCTCTGCCAGAGGGATGTAAGCACTGCCAGTACTATGAAACATGTGATATAGGTATTGACAGATTTGATGCGTGTATTTTCAGCCAGTCTTGGGGCGGCTGTGGCTGGGGAGGTCGAGCGGGTCATCCACTAATCAGAAGGTCTGCGGTCAGTCGGTGAACCCCAAATTGCTCCTGATGGCTGTGGCATCAGTGAGTCAGTATGTGTGTGAATGGGTGAGCACAAAACCATTGTGTTGTGCTTTGGATAGGAAGTGCTGTGTTGCAGCAGGTTGGCAGCTTGCATGGCAGCAGTGTATGAATGTGTGTGTGAATGGGTGAATGTTGTCATGTGTTGTAAAGTGCTTCAATACGTCGGCAGCCTAGAAAAGTGCTATTTCAAAGCAGTCCATTTACCGTTGTGGTCATTTTCAAAACAGAAAAGTGCCCTGTCACAAAAATAAATCCAGGTATAATGCACAGCTATATTGTGCAACTAGAAAAAGGGCCAGGTGGGCATTAAACAGGTACACAAGCAATTCATCACAGCACCTCTGTAAATGTGGGGCACAGGTGAAAACACTGAGTAAAATTTGTGGAGAGTCCATCTAAAAAGATGCAGTTGATCTTTTTGGCTGCTGCTTAAACAGGTATTGCTCATCTACCACGGTCTTGATTGGTATGTTTGTTTAGGTGTGACTTTGGTGAATCTGAATTAAAAAGTCATACAATCACCAAAACAAACTAATCAACTGATGCAGTGGTAGACCAGCAACTCCTGGTTTCTGCATGGTAAAGTTAAAAACTTACAAAAGAGACCAATATTTCATTTAAATAATGCAAGTTTCCCATTGGAAAGGGCTATGTGACAGCGAGGTAAAGTGCTGAAAACACTCTAAATATAGCGATATTGATATTGATTTTTTCAGGTGGAACTTTTTTCAGCTGGCTAAAATATATTTTGCTGCTGACCCTGTCATCAGGAGTACATTACACTCCATGAGCCTGAGGGGAGCTGCAGAGTGGATGATAATTCTCATTATGAGAAACCTGGCCAATCACCAATTACTCAAAGTCAACTGATCCATTAAAAATATTGACAAGTGCAGGTTTGAAGTTAGCTGCCCATGCAAACCAGTCACCTGGTGAATTTCCCAACATTACTGTGCACACAGACAGTAGGGGTCTTAGATAAACTGACTGTCAAACTGCGGTTATGCTCACCTCAAGTTTGCTGTTGAAAATGTACAAACTTCTCTCAGTTTTCACGGTCACAGCTTCGCCCTTGTCTTTTATTATCCTCTTTTCTTTTCCTTCAACGCACAAAACAAGCGGTCGGTCAAAAGACTGGCATGATCTCCCGTTTGAGCAGCACTTCCAAGGTCCGTCAGGGGAGCGGTGTTGATTCTTTGTCAAACTGCGCAGCATGGCCTTCAACTGCAGCAAGTATCTGCCTTCAGTGTCTGAAAGAAACCAGATCAATAACACGTTAAAGCATCCTATGCACATTTCCAATCTCCACTCGTTTTGAGTTGTGAACACATTCAGCCTGAGGAAGAGGGATGCATCTGGATGTACACTTTGCTATCACTGCAGTATGATGTTTATTATATTCTATATTCAAACTGACATTGCCTTTGTGTTAGCTGTTTTCTGTGGGGGAGGACTGAATTTGCCCTTGTGTGTGACTAACATGTTTGGCGCCTCTGCTTATTTACAATCTGCATAAGTAAACACGTTTACTGTAAACCACAGTGCAAGTTGTTAATACAAAGACAGTGTGCTTGTTATATAATCTAGAATTCATGAAAATGTGTCATGATAAAATATAAACTTGGCACTCTTAAGTGATGGCAGGTCAGTGCAAGCGCTAGCTGTGACATCACTTGTGTGTTTGTGTACACAGGGTTGGGAGGGTTACTTTAAAAATGTATTACAATATAATTAATAATGTAGTCGATAACATAATCCAAGCATCACAATATTAAAGTAATGTAACTTGATTACTTCCAATTACTTACTGGATTATCTCAATACCAAATATGGTGAAATTGTTTTGCCTAACATAATGTTTTATGTTCACTGCTAGGTTCTTTAATTGTTTCTGCAGATATATCTTCCTTTGTCACGATTAATAACAGTAATTATACACATTTAAATGTCATTGTTCAGTATGCTATTCACGCTTCACATTCAAGCTACAATAAACTCACACACTCACACACAGACACACACCATCCTGGTCACGAGCATCACCCCCTACAGTCCTAAAATATTCTTCAGTAGTAGTAGCATTAACAGGTTGGCTAGCTAACAGATTGCTGTGTAAGTAAGTAGCATGGTACGTGTGCTAAGTTGCGTGTCTGTGAGTGTAAGTTAGCGGTTGTTCTGTGTAGCAAAATGTTAACAGTTTGTCTGTGTAGCCAACAATGGTGGTTGGTCTGTGTACCTTAAATTAGCGGTTGGTTTGTGTAGCTAACAATAGTGGTTGGTCTATGGACATAACGTTAACGGTGGTCTTACCAATAAATGTTTGTTTTTTTAAATGAATGTTCAGACAAGATAATGACAAATTCACCAGTTGCAGAACGTAGTTTAGCTGTTACATGAGTGCAGAGTGGTCTTGTAAGACTTGTGAAATGTTGTAATGTGTGCAAACCTCACATGGTAGTATATTTTTCTTTATTCTAAAATGTATTTTAAATTTGTACTCCAGCTGATAATCCCAATTTTTACTAAATATAAACACCCCCCCCCCCCCCCCCCCCCCCCCAAGAAGTGCCCTCTAAAGTGCCCTTCAGTGGACAATTCGTGGTAAAGTGTGCTCTAGAGCAGTGTTTCCCAACCCTGGTCCTCAGGGATCCCTGCCCTGCATGTTTTAGATGTTTCCCTGCTCCAACACACCTGATTCAAACGATCAGGTTGTTATCAGGCTTCTGCAGGGGCTTGATTGATGAGCTGATTATTTGTGGACATAACACAATAAAGTGCCCTCTAGAGTGCTCTTCCACTGGACAAAACACAATGATGTTCCCTCTAGAGTGTCCTTCCAATGGACAAACACAATAAAGTGCCATTTAGGGTGCCCCTCAGTGGACAAAAACTGGTAAAGTGCCCCCTGGGAGGCCCTTCCAGTGGACAAAAAGTGATGAAATGCATCACACTGCATACAGCTGGTGCCCTTATTTTTTTTGCCCCTGTCCTTCAAACAGCATGAGTCCACCACTGCTTTGCCCCTTTTTCTCTGGACACAGGTATGTAGAGTGGCTCATTTTAAGAGCCTTGTCCCTGAAGCCATACAAGCTGCTTTAAATAAGTAACCTCCCCTTAAGCTACTAGAAATTCAGTGTATTATGTGTAGATTGTTAATCCATGTTTATGTCCCTTGTGTGACCCTTGTGATTAAGTACAACTGTAAAACCTGTATTTTGAATAATGCTGTATAACTGTATAACCCGTCTGTGCTGTGTGCCCATGTGCTATGCATCGACTGTGGAAAACAATTTAATCAAGGCCATAATTTTCATCTATCAAGGCAACTGAGACTACTTCACACAAAGAGGACTGTTTTAATTAACTCAGGAAAGGTCTGCTTGACATTAATAATGGCTGCATTCCATTTAGGGGCTCTGTTTTCAGGGCCTTGCTATTATTTAGGCCAGCTAGGCTGGCTTACTGGGATACTTAAACTGTGCACTCCATTACCCATCATACTATTTAGTGTGCAAGAAAAAGATTTAATATTTCCCAATACATAGTATGTCAAAAATATGTCCTACTGCATCTGGTTGCATCTTGCAGTGTGCAATGCCAGCATGCTTTACTGGCTATTCTGACCCACAATCCTTTGTGACTGGTGTATGAGCAACAGGGTCAATGTTTAAGGCGCCATGTTATCAGGAAGTAGTATTTCCCAATTGTATGCACACTGCATGCAGTACATATTAAAAGTTAAAAATATGTGATTTGGAATGCAGAGAAAGTGTAACTTCACCCTTGTCTGTTCTTTCGTCTTTGAACTTTGACCTTTTCGCAGTATATTTTTTAGTTCATGAAAGTTAATTGTAACATTTTGGTCACTTAAAAATGTCTTGTTCAGCACACTAAAAGATTCTCTAATGAGTACATTTAGTCTCAAGTCATTTTTTTTCCCTAGCAAAAAATAGCATCCCAGTTGATAAAACAGTTAACAAGAATTACAGATGCATCTTGCTAACCAAATGAGCTAGCTAGTCCTAGCATTAGCTGTTAACTTAACCCCCGTAACTCACCCATCTCGTACAAATATGATCACTTCTGGCTCAAAACAAAAGAAAAAAATAAATTTAAAAAAAGATGACAATGGTCAAAATGACCAAACTCGAGGCTTCAAAACAGTAGTCCCAATGAGTGACATCATGGTGGCTACGGCCACTTCTTCAGTCTGTTAGAGAAACAAACTGGATTTAAAGCTGGGGTAAGTAGTTTATAAATATAAATATAAATATAAATATAGTACAATACAATTCAAATAATCTGACATAAAAACTAGTCATCTGCATCTTCTCTTTCTCCAGAATCACTCACTGCATCTTTAAAGACTGGCAGTTACCTCATTACCAAAAATCTGACATTGTGCTCCATCCTTCATGAGCAGTTATGCCAACATAACCTCCGTGTAGTCAGACACTGAAAGCTACAAGCAGCCTCCCATATGAACTTATGTCATTTCTGTTTTACAATTTCACAATTATATTTTCCTTCAAGTTCTTCAATGTGTGCATGCAGGCCAGACCTTCACTGAAACCTTTACTGGAGGAGTATCTGATAATAATACAGAAACCAAACACTACTGTCAAGGTTGGATATTTCATGCCACAGTTGATGGCGAGACATTGTGTTCTGCGTTGCTGCCAGAGGAGTGCTGACTAAGATCACAGCATGCATGGGAATAAATTACAAAATAGTAGATTTGTGTATATTTCTGACTTTGCCCCTGACAGTCTGAATAACTCACTTGATTTGTCGTGGCCATAGGTAGGTAGTGGACCAAACCACTATCTACCTATGGCTATGGGGGCACAATCTTTCAAAACTTGAAAACACAGGTTTGTGTCTATAATTGGCACAGGTGCTTTGTCATAATACTAAAAACAGTTATACTAAACACTGATTAGACAATGACGGACAACAGTTGTTATATTTAAATTTTTTTATCACGATTTCTGCTACGGACAATTCAGTCCCAAATTATACACCCTAGACTGCTGTTGTAAAAAATTAGATGTAATGACACATAAAAATTAAATTCTGAAATTTAAACATTAAATCACTTGGTTAAAACTAACATTCAGTCAAACCTGTAACAGCGATTAGCAGTATTCACCAATTGCTGATGGTCTATGAACTACAAACTAGTTTGCTAATGCTAGTACTAGCTTAGCACTGATCTTGGACTGTTTTATCACAGGCAATACACAGTACAGTCACTGTAAAATATATTGATCACTAATGATTGGTTAAAAATGATTAATTCTCCTAACAGAAAACAATGTTTATAGTTTGTTGAAGCTGGCTTTAGCTGCCGACTCACATCTGCCCATAGACATACCACAGTATGCTCAAAAAAACAAAAACCAAAAAAAAAAAACAACAACAACAAAAAAAAAACCATGATATAATATCACTAAAAACCCAAATCACAGGGTCAGACACACTCACTGATGAATAAAATGTTTTATTCATTAATGTATGCATAAAAGTTACATATAGCCTCTTTGCCTCCTGCAATACCTTCCCAATGGCCACTTGTGTCCAAATGTCCACATAAGTGTGCTTAAATCATCAGGACGCAAGTCAGAAGTCAGTGTGTGGGAGTTAGCAAAAAAAAGCTTTAAACCTGCTGTTATATAATCCAATTCTATATGTTCAGCAATATTCCATTTAAATAGGAATCGACCTGCTTTTTATGGTCGATGAACTTTGATTGTAGTGCTGAGTGTTTCGAAGTTTTTCCTGGAAATAAAGAGCGAATCAGGCAATTTGTGAAAGTCCATTAAAAGAGTGTGTTTTCAATACAAAACACAACGTGAGAATGAAGAATATCACGTTCAATCAATGTAAGTGGAATGTATTGATTTAATAAAATGATTTATTATTTGATGCTTTTGTTGCCTTACAAAATAGTAGGGTATTCGAGCAGCCTTCCTCAAAAATCCACTTCTATTCTCCAACTGCACAAAATACATTCAGCATTTCCACCTGCTGCAGACGACATTATTCGTGGCATCTAGGAATGATACTCAATCCATTAAAATGTTTTCTCAAGCAAAGCACAAAAAGCCCCAAACATGACTGACATTTCGGAGCTGACCTTTCACACGCAGTCTCTTTTTTAACATCATGACCAAGTAAAATGCAAATTTTCAAAAAAACATAAGTGGTAAGGTTCGCAGAGTGAACAGACTGTGACACTATCTGAAGCTTACAGGCATTTGTTGCTCAGTTACTGTAACAAAAAAAAAAAAAGAAAAAGAAAAAAAAAAGCCCACTCAGTAGTCTGTTGTACTGAACCAACGCTGTAATTATGGGGCATTTTTGTGGACAATGTTTTCATTCCCACACATTAATTTTCCAATAAACCTGAGTTAGGTTTGCGGGGGAATTTAATCAGTGTCAAAAGGAAAAATAAAACCGGTGTGTTAGAGAAGGAAACATGGGGGTGGTAATCAAGTGTGAGAGACTGTGATTCTAATAAGTGTACTAATGCTTATAGGTGCTGAGGTGGTGGGGCGACATGAGAACATTATATACAGCATGCCTTATTAAATATGAGTGACACTTTAAAATCCCTCAGCAAACGCAGTAACAATTTACTCCATGCAGGTAGAACATTTGTTCTAATGGTCTTTCAATAACAAAATGTAAAACATCAGCTCAAATGGATTCATGTATTATTATAAATTTCCCTGTTGTGGGACTAATAAAGGAGTAGCTTACCTTATTATAAAGTAATGATCATTTCACTGATATGAATTATCTGTGGCAGCGTTAGGGGTCAGCATGCTGGTTGAACTTCTGGTTCTTTTTTTGGAAAGTTTGGAGAACCATAATGAGCAGCACAGTCCAGGAACTTAATTCAGCTCTGCTTTTACAGTTTCTTAAAGGAACAGTTCCTCC
Organism: Lutjanus argentimaculatus; assembly: GCA_034769285.1. Classification (NCBI taxonomy): domain Eukaryota; kingdom Metazoa; phylum Chordata; class Actinopteri; order Lutjaniformes; family Lutjanidae; genus Lutjanus; species Lutjanus argentimaculatus. Next base: position 1,850,548 of record JAWZSL010000008.1, on the reverse strand, counting down.
CAGAATTAAAAATACATATCTTTCCCCCGGCCCGTAGTACCATTTATCCATCTAGATAGTTTTGGTGTGAGTTGTAGAGTTTTGGAGGCCATAGAGATGTCTGCCTAGTTTCAATCAGATATTTTCTGGTAGAAACAAAGCAGTTCTGGTAGATTATAGTGCAGAAAGAAAATAGTTCCTACATGAAACTGCTTACAACAAGGTCTGTGGATTATCTTCAGTAACCAGGTCATGATTTTTGGAAAGGGACACTACATCATTGGTTCCAAACCTGGGGTCCAGGCCTTCTTAGAGGGGGTGCCAGAAATCACAGGGGATCCTCAAGACTTTGTCTGCTCTGAGGTCTGAAAAATCAGATTTGCACATGTCGACTAAAATCCCCATTTTCAGGGTTTGTACACCTTTTCCAAAGTCGAATTGAAGCACATTTTCAATGTTTGTTTTCAGGCTTTTCCAGCACCTTACATCTGGTAAATGACATATTTATATACAAAATGATAATTTCACCTCTTCATCACATTAAATCAGATATTATTTTGCTTATTATCAACCAAAATGATGTTTTGTGACAAAAAGTTTAACATTTCAAAATGTGTCACTTGTCTGTAAATAGACAAATTTTGTGCATTTTCCTTTACCAATGGTTGAAAAGCACTTGATTACTTGATTATTCATAAATTATATATTTTTTCCTTTTCTTGTTTTTTTTTCTTTTTTTTTCCCCTTATTTCAAGTTGTTTCAAGTGTTCTTATCCAATGAATGGCTCCACCCACCACAAAACAATGTCAAATGAGGTGCAGTTAATGCCATTTCTAGACTGTTGATTAATTATCAATGAATACATGTTTAATCAATTAAATTTTATTTGGCAATAAGTTGATAAATGATTAATCATTAAGTTCCAGTACAATCCGGCTCAAAAAATGTCTGACTTATTTTATGTCCTTATCTAGAAAGTTAACTAATTAATTCAGTCAGGCAGCAATTTATTATGAGAGTGAAGTGATTACAGTTTAAAGCACTTTATCCAAAATCCAACTTTGAAAACAACTACATCAAAATTCAAGTGTTATCAAGGTTTTCCAGCACCTTCATGGACCCTGTGTTCAGGCTTGAGGGGGCTCAGCTCTCCTTAGATACAAGAAGGGGAGACTCCAGGGAAAAAGTTTGGAAAAAAAGGTTGTGTTTTCCTTTACTGACTACTACATAACACACCTACACACATAACACACAGTGGTCAAGTGATATGTGATCAGTGATCAAGAACACGCCACAGTATCCTGCACTGTTCCCCAGCTTGTATCTGCAGGTTTCTCAACACCAAAATTAGAATATTTCCAGGATAAGATACAAGACCAAACACTCAAAAAAAAACTGTAAACCTGTAAACAGAATAAATGACAGTATAAATTTAAAAATTGTTCCCAGCTTGTTTAACACTAACATATTCTAATGCAAATAGAGTGTGAATCAGCCGGTGTTTGTGGGTCCTTTTTACTCAGCCAGTCCTAAAATGTAGCACAGAAGCACCACCTGCGCTTCAGATGTACACACCGTCGTACAAATTAAATACACCCTGTTGTTCTGGCTGCATCTTTCCAACTGCGTCCCGTAGCTCTGCCGCATGCATACACACATCAAGTACAAGCCAGCTCCTGTGATGAATGTCCACGCACAATTCCCTCAAAGACCTCTGCGTTTGAAAATATTGGCCACGTCGAGGGCCATTTTTAGTCGGTGCGTGTGTGTGTAATGGATACACAGACACACGCTGCTGCCGCCTTATATATCAAGCAGAACAGCATGTGAATTGCAGTTTGTCCCAACATCGCAGTATTACACAGCTACTCATCACTTTTAATGGAGTTTAATGGCATTAGGTCTACTCAGCAGAGTACATTCTTCTGGAGGCAGACTGGGAGGAAACATCTGGCTGGGGACATGCCGTAAATCCTTTATGGAATAAATTTAGTTTTAACAGAATTGTAAAGGTGTGGCAGTAAAACAAGATATACGCCTACATATGTTAGCTGAAATTGATTTAATTAGTAGGCAAATGTCACACTAGACGCCTGCATGCGCCTGTCTCTTTCACCTCACATGGGTTGTTTAGTCACCTCTGGACCACTCTAATTCAAATTTTCGGTGAAAATATATTCTTTAAGGGTTTATATATATGATAAATGTTTTGGTCGGCATTAGTTTTTAAATTTCTAAACACTCTTGTCCCAGACAAGAATTCACAACTTCAGACAATTTAAAACTGTGTTAAAAGCCTTCAAAATCTAAAACTAATAATACCTACTGATTGTTTAAAAATTGATTTTTCTATAAGAATGTTGGCCCTTTAAAGTTTACTCAGGCATATGTCTCACTTCCTGGTTTAAAAAAAAGGCAGGAATACTGCTCAAGCTCAGGCAAATTTTCTATTTTTCAACAAATTCATTAAATAATATTGCTATCAGATGTGCCTCTACCATAACATGTCAACTCTGTATTGATTATTATTATTATTATTATTGTTGTTATTGTTATTAGCGTTGCCAGTGGGCACCAGAAATTCTAGTTGTTAAACTAATTATTATTTGATTTTATTTCATTTTTTATTTTATAGTGCAAAAAGAGCAACAACAAGTAGTTGAAATAAACAATGTATAGAATTTGACATGGTACATAAACTAAACAAGGATGGAACATTCATAATAATAATGCTGATAATGGCATTATGCAATCATTGCGGAGAGATCTTATACTACTACTAATACAAATATAATAATAAAAAGGTAGTAAATAAAAATGAATTCAATTTTATCTGTATTGCTACAAATCACAACAAAGTTATCTCAGGGTACTTTTCAAACCGAGCAGGTTTAGACTTTAGTCTTTATGAACCCAAATGTTCCCACCAAGAGCAAGCACTGAGGAGACTGTGGTGAGGAAAAAACTTCTTTTTAACAGGCAGAAGCCTTGAGCGCATGCAGGCTAAATCAATACACAAGTAAACAGATGATTTGTTACCAGCAATAGAGGGATGTTATTGTGCTATGATATCTGGGTGAATGTGTTTCAGTGTGTGTATGTGTGTTGGCTGGTTTGTGTTATGTCCGCAGGCTAGTCATGTTGATAAATGGGTTCCAGCATCTGTGAAATGGATCTGTTGGGTTTTCTTTTTAATGATATTTGTCTTTCTGTTGAGACTTAGTAGGGTAGTAAAAAGTAGTGAAAGGTACTCTGGGGTGTCGAACCAGTGTGACTGTTAAGGCGACCAGTATGGGTTGTTCATGCTTCAGTGGCGGTTTGACTGATGAAAGATCTCCCAGCAGACGGACAGACGGGGAGACTGGACTGCTGCGACCGATGCTTGAGGACAGTGTGTGTGTGTGTGTGTGTGATGTTCGTCCAGAGTGTTTGAATGAGTGGGCAGAGCCAGGTGGCATGACACCAGTCATCTGTGGTGTTTAATGTTCAGTGTGTGCAGGTGTCATTGCCTGTGAGTCCCATTTTGTGTCATTTATGTTGGGTGAATTGCCTTTTGTGTTGAATTTGGGAGCTGGAGTTTGGAGTTAAGGGACAATGAGAAGATATTATTGCAGATGTGTGGCATGGTGGTGCAGTGGTCAGCACCGTTGCATCACAGCAAGAAGGTTCTGAGTTTGAATCCCCCAGTTGGCTGGGGGGCATGGGAGTTTGTGGCAGGGGCAGGTCCTTTCTGTGTGGAGTTTGCATGTTCTCCTTGTGTCCACATGGGTTCTCTCTGGGTACTCCGGCTTCATCCCACAGTCCAAACACTGAGATGAACTGGCAACTCGCCCAATGTCAGCTGGGATAGGCTCCAGCCCCCCCACGACCCGTCAAGGTTCAGCAGTTACAGGCGGATGGAGGCATTTTTTTTTAAGTTATCCAATTTTACGAATGCGATATCTCAAGAATGCCTTGTGTAAATTTTTTCGAACTTGACACAAATAACCTCAGACTCTAAAAAGAGCTGATTAAATTTTGGTTGTCAAAGGTCAGAGGACATGTTAAGGTTGGCAGAACTTTGCAAATGTTCGCTGGTTGCACCTGGCAGTTGTAGTGACATTGCAGTAGGTGCTTCACCATCTGTTGCCTTGTGGGAATCTGCTCTACCTCCTTTAACAAACATTTAATGATACTCTGTTCTTGGTGACCTCAAGAGTCTGGTAGTGTCAGCTCTTTACATCTACAACTATTTCTAATGGAGGGAGAGCAAAATACACATTTTCCCTGTGAAATAAGATAAGAAAAATGAAGTTCATTCTTGACAAAAGGCACGCCGGCTTGTTACTGATTAAAGACAGGCATGATTTAGAAGCAAATAAATGATATTTGACAAAATGAAGTAAAAAAGAAATGGAGGTACCTGCTGGGGAAAAGCAAATAAATTAGCAATTAAAGAATGAATTTAGTGGAGATTTTATTTAGGATGATAAACTAATTCATTATCACAAGATGAATACAAATGACCAGCAGCGATTTAAGTCAAAACATTTTTTTTTTTAAAGTTATTTTTTTTTGCCATTTTTGCCTTTATTTGATAGGACAGCCAGAGAGTAGACAGGAAGGGGGGCAGAGAGAGAGGGGGACAACATGCAGCAAAGGGCCAAAGGCTGGAGTTGAACCAGCGGCCGCTGCAGAGGACTAACAGCCTCCATACATGGGTTGGACGCTCTACCAGCTGAGCTAAACGTCCGCCCGTCAAAACAGTTTAAATGTCTTGTGAAAGCTTTAAGAAAATGTCTCTAGTAATAGAGAGGCAGACTGCCTGTACCTTACCACAAGTTCGTTCCTGGCAACAAACACACAACAAGCAGGTGAACCGTTAGCAGTCAGGTCGTACAGCAGCCAAAGTTAGGACAGTTCTGGCTACTTTACGAGTGTTTTTGTTCTTATCTTTCTCACTGGTTCAGACTGGGCAGAGTCCAGATGGAAAACGGTGGTCAATGAGAATTTAGCAAATTTAGATCAAACTCTGACAACAGCTGTGGGGTTGTTATCACCTTGCGAAGCAGCTGGATTCGTGAGATCCAACTTGCCAAGCTCCAAGCTATCCGTTTGTGTCTGTATTAGAGGTGGTGCAAGCCAATCAGTGACCTTGGAGGGACTGCTGGCAGCTACGAGTGTGGTTTTAGGTGTGACAACAGGAAGAACTATCCATGGAAACGACTCGTCTTGAATGAATAATGGCTGCTCCTGAAGAGGTTAGCATAGATACTGTGATAGCATCAGTTATATCAGAACTGGAGAGTATTTATTCATCGAAAGAAGAACAAAAAACGACACTGAAGGATTTTGTCAATAGATAGGTTTTTGCTCTTTTTCCAGCTGGTTTCGGCCTAGCTTTAGTGAGTTGATCTGATTGGTTGAAGATAGCTCATGCTAGATGTGACAGATGGTTCATCCAATCACCTGCCATGTGTTTTAACGAAAGTGCCTGCCCTTTTCCAAACAGTTTCTATGTACGGCTTCCCAGATGGTTCTGTGGAATAAATCTGGCCTATCAGGTTAGACTTGTTATTCCTCCGCACAGGAACATTATGTTTTCAGCCCGTCCAACATCCGTCTGGCCATACATCCGTATGTCCCATTCTTGTGAACGCGATATCTCAAAAGCACTTTGACAGAATTTTTTAAAACTTGGCAAACATGTCCACTTAGACACAAGGATGGACTGCTCGGATTTTGCGGTCAAAGTTCAAGGTAACTGTGACCTCATGTCCGTCCGTAAAACATATGGACGTCCAAACATATCCAGTTAGACTCAAAGACGAAGTGGAATTAGATTTTTGTAGTCAAAGGTCACTGTGACCTCACAAAACATGCTTTTGGCCATTCATACACTAATTCTGACAAGTGTCTAATAGGATAAAAAGATGAGGTTTACTGTAGCCAAAAGGTCAAAGGTCAACTTTGCTGTGACATCATAATGTTCAGCTCTATATCAGTCCGCTGTACTCGTCTGTAAAAAAGTCTCTGTCAGCATGTTCTCTGGAATCACACATATCAATATAGTGCTTTCCTTCACAGTCACTACATGTATTATAAACACACAGATGGAACAAGAGCATGTTAAATCAGAAAAAAAATAATATCCTCTGAAATAAAATTTTATATTCTAACTTGGTGTCTCACTCTAGTTATCTAAGCATCCTTCTGGGAAAAAATAGAAGCGCACATTAAATAATGAGCTCATTTCCATGTTGTTAGGCGACTTATCCCATGCAGTTCTTCCTTAAAATTTCACAAAAGAATATGACAAATAATTCAACACCATAGTGCACCTATAAAGAGTAGCTTGGGGCACAGGCAACACACACACACACACACATACACACAGGCTGTCTCTCAGTCTCCTGCAGCGAGTCAGAAAATATGCACATTAGGGAAAAACTCCAACATTCACTGAAGTAAAAGCAGTTTTCTGACATTCAAAACCAAAGAAAAAACTCAGGAAAACATTAACAACGATCTACCATTGTGTTTTCAAACAGTAAATGTGCTTGCTTAAGCTCGCTACAAGTATGGAAGCTTTATCTTATATGTGTAGGTGCCACTTATACTGTAATGTTAGTAATTAAAGTAGACATGAGAAATAGTATATTAATGTGCGTTTATGCCCGCAGACACACATACACTTGGGCCACAACAGTCAGAAAAGTTTGGACACACCCTGGACTTTAAATCAGAGGTCTTTGCAACATCCTCAAGGCACACGCACACACAATAATCACACACAGGCTCTTCAACAATAAATATAAACGCAGAACATGTAACTATTAAATACATGTGGACACTGCTAATACAAGAGACAGAGACAGAGGGAGAAAGAAAGACTGTATATTGTGTTATTGGCTGGAATCACACACTAAAAAGGAAGCAGGGCCACAATCTGAAGAGGGGAATAACTGTTCTGTCACCTGGGGGGAAAGTACCAGACCCCCATGAGTTGTTATGTTCATGGAAACTTTATAAACTTTGTGAAATGCTGGCGGTGCTGAATTCTTAATCATATGTCCCTTCATGTGAATTTGGCAAAGTGATGAAAATAGGTAAAAAATGGGTGCAAAATGAAAAGTGGAGTGATAAATTATCAAGTGATTCAATCATTTAAAGCAATTTGATTAAACAGTTGTGATATGATGAAAACAGAACCAGGTTTCATCATTTACAACACAATATTGTCATTTATCATTAGAAGGAAAGTGGTCTCAAGGGTGGAAGTAACAAAAAATAACTGAAAAATATGGAAGTGATGAACATGCATGTGACATGAAGAGTAAAGGGGTAAAAATGGATGTGAAATTAAAAATGGAGTGACGAATTATCAGCAGCCAGGTGATGATGAATTACAGCTCTAATTTTAATAATCTGAATGTGTGACTGGTGCATTGGAGGAAAACAATGAGAGAAACTCCCGCACAGTGTCTCACTTTCAGGTTTGCCGGCAGCATCCAAACATTTCCACATATATACAAACATAGAGACTGCCTCAATTTTAAATCACCCAATCAGAGAACTGCTGAGATTGATCAACACCTCAAACTGCTTAACGCATCATCAGCCAGACAACAGAGCTGAAAAATATCACAATAATGAATGACAATGAATCTTAAATATTCATGTAACCTTACACACACCAATTCAAAAAATTGGAAAAAGCAGTTATCATTATGTGAAAAAAGGAAATTTCACCAAAATTTTCACAGTTTTTTGAGGAATATGTTCCGATTTAACAAGTCAAGTCAAAAAGCTGAAAAAGCAAGTATCATCATATCCATCATCCTACAATAAATACATCTATCACAAAAACCCATGAAATGGTCAGACATGAATATTAGGATAAATGAAATAGAGTTAATGTCAGTACATAGGATAACATCCATATAATTTAAATACTAAATGGGAATTCTAAAGGCTAGGGATAAAATACTTATTCTTCAAAAAGTAGTGACAATTATTATTTTATTTTATTTTATTTTATTTTTTAGAAAAGTCAAATTTAACGTGTTGCAAGAAAAGGGAAAATTTATTTATGATATTTAGTGAATACTGAATCCCAGAATGCACCAACTAGGGTGGTTATAAATCTAATAAGTCAAACCTTTCATATGACTAGTCTTTTTAGAAATATATAATAAACTAAAATATATATTTATTCACATCAGACAATTTAGAACATTAAGTGGAAGTTCATAATTGAAGCCTTGTGCCCTGCCCTTATCCCTTCTACTATTCAAATGATATGGATGTTAACATTTATCCTATTTATCCTATTTATTCTATTTATTGTAGGATGATGCTTATGATGATACATGATCATACTTACTTTTTTCAGTTTTTTCACTTGTGGTGTATGTAAGGTTATAGATTATATTTAAGATTCATTGTGATTTTTTTTTTTCAACTCTATTGTCTGGCTGATGATGCATTAAGCAGTCTGAGGTGTGATTTATGACACACAATTGCCGTTTATCATTTCAGGAAAGTGGCCACAAAAAATAGAAATGAATTATCAACTGATTTGATTGACATTTTATTAGAAACACTGTTGCTCTGAGTATCTGCTGTCTGTAATTCATCATTCACAAAACTAAACTGGCATTTATCATTTTCAGCAAGCAACTTTTATTACTTCAACTCTTTCAGCCACTTCACTTAAATGATAAATGGCAATTTTGCGTTGTAAATGATGAAACATGGTTCTGTTTTCATCATATCACAACTGCTTTAATCAAATCAGGTTTAAATTAATCAAATCACTTCATAATTTATCACTCCACTTTTCATTTCGCATCCTCATTCATTTTAATCACCTCCATTATTATCAATTAATTTATTTTATTTCCACCACTGATAATAGATTAGCTTCAAAATGGTGGCTGCAATCTGACCTTTGGACTGACACTTCACTTGACCCCAATAGGAGCTTCTGTCTCCTGTCCACAGTCTCCAACAGCCAGTCAAAGTCTGTGTTAAAAGTTAGTGGCTGCCTCTCTTCTCACATGTAAAGACAGAGACAATTGTGCCGAAGACTGACGCTGGTATAGACACACTTGTTTTGAGTCTTTCAACGAAAAATGAAATAGGTCTGTATGCTTCAGTTCCTTCAAAGCAGGGGTCGTTTGAAGCCCCCTAACTCTAACACCAAGACACTGCTGCTGGTCCCATTATGTTTTCAAGTGAATCAGTCACAGTTACAGGGCATCTGAAAGCATCCATTTGCAAAACAGAAATATTCAGGCAGAAAAAAAAAAACTATCCTACTTCAGTGTGTTCAAAACTATTCAAGCTACTCAGTGTAGCACTTACAATGGTTCTGTTTGTTGGGAAAAACACTTCAGATTGTTACCTTTTAAAAAGAGACCAAAACCATTCATGTACTTGAATTTGTTCAAGAACAAGCTTCCAGTTTACTTTGGGTGTGTCTGGCACAAGTGTTTTTACACTAATTTTACATTCATTTAGAGGACAGAGAATATGCAAACACTTCTATTTGACTTTTTACTCCACTACAGTTATTTGATAACTTAAGTTATTAGTTACTTTGTGGATTCAGAATGTGTTGGCTGTGGCAGCAGCCACACAACTGAAGGTTTCAGGGTTCAAACACTCACATCATGACCAAATGTTCACCTACTTTCATTTGGGCTCACTTAAAATGTCATAACACACAACCAGTTTGTTTGGTTGAAACATGAAACACACATTTGGTTGACATTGTTCTGTTGTAATGCTGTTTGGCTTCTCATTTCTTTGAGTTGTCTTTAACTTACCTGGCTGCTGAATCCTTCTTCTTCCTAATCTGACAAATGTTTGGGCCAAGGGCGGAGCCTGTTTTAATGACCAAAGACAAGGACCATACCAAGAGCTCTGCCAGCAGGGGGGGTGTCAGGGTTTCTTTTGTGTTGAGTTTTGGCTATTGTCTGTTATCCTCCCTTGTGTGTTTTTATTGGTTTGATCAGCCAGTTATATATGTTGCTTTTGTGCCTCTCTCACACTGTTAGTTGAGTTAGCATCTGGTTGTGTTAGCTTTTTTTTTTCAGTTGAGTCGTGTTTTGTTGACCTTTGTTCAGATCCTTAGAACTTGTTAATTCAGTTGCTCTCAGTTATTAAGTGTGTTGAATCTTTTTTTAAGAAAATAAACCCAACTTTTTTAGTTTAAAACCTGTTTTTCCTTGTGACGTGGCTGCCTGATCCACAGCATCGATTAATAGTACAAAATATAATCAACAAATAAATGATAATGTATTATTATAGGCTGAGATCAGATAAGACATGCTACCCAACAGTATAAAATATAAACTCTTTCCCCGCCTAAATTCACAGGTTTTTCAACACTCGTAGAATATTCAGTTCTGAGAATGTATTAACATGGAATTTATCAAAAGAAAGAACAGATCTGAAAGTTTCAGACACAAAAAAAACACTTGAATGTTGGTTGGTTCCATCAAAAAAATCCACTTTTCAAACAAAAAACCTTTATTTACTTTATACTTTATAAGTCAGACACCATATCATCATGAATGGGAGCAGGGATTGATTTTCAGAAGTGTACCACCATTTTCTCACCCCAAGACCGAGTAACATATCAGGGAAAATGCCAGTATGACAGTGGTGTGAATGAGAGCAGGCACATTGCAGGGAGAATGTTTCACGTGGAGCGAGTGAATCAATCACACCAACAACTCGAGCCACAACAAATCCAGACATCCAACACCCTTTTAATGTTCCTTTTAACTTTAAAAAAAAAAAAAAACACTTGCCAGCCAGCACCAGCATTTTTGACTAAATTCGCTGATTTTTCAACACCCACAGAATATTCAGTTCTATGAATATATTATCATGGAATATATCAAAGGAAAGAACAGATCTGATAACATCAGACACAAAAAACATTTTGTTCTACCTTCATTCATTCTTTTTTCATAAGCACTTGAATGTTGGCTGGCTGCACCAAAAAATCCACTTTTCAGACAAAAAACTGAGAAAAGTGTGTTTTTGTTAAAGAGGCATTTTTAAGCACAATATCATCTTCACATTTTGATTTTTGTTTATCACTTCACAATATGTGGGTGACATCACTGTCACAAGTGTGGTTAACCTGTGTGTGTTCTCTGCCCCCACAGCCAAAACGCTGCGACGTGAGTCCCAGGGGCTGCAGCAATGGCAGCCTCGCTCTGTGCCCGGGTCACGGTGTTCTCTGTCCCACAGATCTGCAGCTCAGCACCGATGTTTTCATGCTACGTAACATCAACATCTTATTCTTCTACTGCTGAATTCTGGTGCACCAGAACCAGAGCTAGGCGAGACTAACCAAGATGGTTTTGGTGAGTTTTAGTTTGTTTCTGTTGCGTTTCAAATAAGTGTGTTTTACAATAAGTTAACAAGATAATTAAGCTAGTCTTAAAGGTATAGTTAGCGATCATAATCCGATGCACTTTTTGTCAAAATCGTTGTATTTCTCCTCACTATCCGCAAGCTGTCACTTCTGCGTGCGCAGTTAGAGTAAGAGAGAGACCGATATATCAGGTGCAGAAACAGCCCATGAGAAAAGCTCGGAGGAGCATAAATTAAAAAAGAAGGGTGAAGACCATGAAAGGGCGAAGACCTGGGTCAACATCAGTGTGGCTTTCCGACTGTGGAGGGAACTCCGGAATTGAAAGGTCTGAAAACGGACGCGGAGGTCGCCATCTTTCTGCTGGACAGGTGAGCAACATTAGCTTTGCGGTGCTTCACATAACAGTAACAGCCATCGGGCATTCTTCATATTGTCTAATCTGCTAAAATGTACTGTTGTTGTGATGTTATCTATTTATAATAGCAGTCGAGTGTGGGTACAGTTGTCTGATGGGTCAGCTAACCTTAGCTTCGCAGCTTAGCAGTGTGTAACCCACAACTTGGCTATTTCAGCTGCTTTACTTGCTGTGTAGTTGGCCATCTTACATCACAGCATTTTTTTTTTTACAGTTGTAAGCTGTTTTATAATGTTATTAGAGTAAACGTAAACTGGAGTTACCTGTTGAAGCAGTGTATAGCCTATATCGGCAGCTCTTATTGTGAAAGGTCAGAAACAGAAGTGGTGTTTTTCGGTATACGTTGCATTGACTGTGTGCGGCAATAAAAAGTGAAGCTGTCTGTTCAACTCACGAAGCCTCCGTATTTCTTTGTTTTATAGCTTCATAAGTATGGGTGCAACAGAAACCCTCGGCTACACAGTGTCTGCAAAGTGTATTATAACCACAAAGACAAAAACGATGTCCATGCGTCCATCAACTTCGGGGGTGGAGCCCGGGTGGAGTATGAAGGGAGGGGTGGGTCTGTATTCATTTACACTTCAAATATCAACAACCTCTCTACTCGTTTTCTCCCACATCGCTAACTACACCTTTAATTCTGTAACTTTAACTCAGAAGGTGTATGATTGTATTTTTCTGTTTAATAAGGAAAATAAATGTAAGAATATTTTCTTTCTTGACATTTTGTGAGTTTATTTTGTTTATTTATTAAGATTTTTTTTTAAAAAAGCGAAGATAGCTTGTGGGACATAAGAAAATTGCTGCTTGCACGCATCTCCCAGCTGAAACTACAGGGGGGAGGCCTCTTGTGGTACAAAGTGGTACTACAAGACAGAACAGGCCGGGGCTTGCTGGTTTGCATGTTAACTGTTTTTCCTCAAATTCTGTTGACAATTTTAGTAAATTTCTGAATGTTTTAAGCTAAAATTCTTACATACTGCACCTTTAAGTCAAATTTGATGCTGCATGATAATTTTGTACTTTTACTAGTAACAGTATTTCTATGCTGTGGTATTTATAGAAGTAAAAGATCTGAGTACATCTTCCACCAGTGAAGAAAACTAAGAAAAGTTTAAGCAGCAGGTGGAGACCAAAAAAATGTACTCTTTCTCCACCGTCACTCCGAAATAAACATTACCCGGCACCTATTCTCAAGTTTATAACTTTAACCAGCCTAAAAATGTTTGTCTAAAGTTGTTGTGACAGAGTCTCTCTGCCCTGCAGCTCAATAATAATAATGCCTGTCACTCCCCTCCTCTGCAGGCAGAAGACAAATGCAGAAAAAGGTCAAATGAAAGTGCCGTAATGCAGACTCAATAAAGTTGTAAGGAGAGTTATTTTTCCTGTGGTAAAAGATGTGTTAATCAGGGACCAAATTCAGGTCAGATAGTCTTGTATCAGTCAGCCAGAGGCAGAGTAAACCTCCCTCACTGTCCTGAACTGCTGTTTTGGCTAGATTTGAACTGTCGTGACCACGGACAAATATATTCTTGTTATTCTTGGTGGTTTTAAAGTTTTAAAGGAGAACGCTGACTGAAATACTGCAGGAATCAGTCCTAAAACCCAGAAATGAATTAGCTTGTTTGCTAGATTTTCACATTTTGTCATATGACGTAAAATATGTCAGTGAATGCAGCAGTGATTTTTAAAGCTTTTATCCGTCTTAAAAACTGCAGTTGCCAACATGCAGCTGTGAAATTTATGAAGATTATCTCGCTGAACAAAACATGTCAGAATTAGAAACTTGTTTGCCACAGAGTACATTTTTTTGTGTAATAACTCATACTCCAGTGAAGAAATCTCACTGGATTGCTGACTAAAGAAAGAGTAACAGCTGCTGGCTTGTTTATGTTTATACTGTTAGCAACCACGTTAAAGTTACGGTAACTTGCCATTTTCTTGCTAGCTTGGAGGTTGTTGTTTGTTGTTGTTATTTCGCATAATGACAGAGACTTAAAAAATAATAATCAAATAGCGGAAGGAAAAGAGAACGCCGACTGAAATAAGAGTGCTGCAGGATCAAGTCCTAAGACCTGGAAATGAATTACCATTTTTGCTCTCCTGGTTCCCTTGTCTCAATGTCAGTGGGTTTGTTTTTAAAAAAAGATCTGCGGTTAACAGAGATTTTATCATTTTGTTGCATGACATAAAATATGTCAGTAAACGCAACATTTTTTAAGCTTTTATGTGTCTTAAAAACCACAGTTTCTAACAAGCGGCTAAATGAGGCTACAAAGGTTGTCGGGAATGTTAATTATCATCACGCCAAACACGAGTCACTTGGTGGTGACGGCGAAGTCATGCAACTGTGCTGTAGTTAGCCTAACATTAGTTTTTCACTTCCGGCGAACAAGTAACAGCTGCTAGTGTGTTTACATTCCTATCATTAGCGCTCAGGTTAAGGTTACAGTAACTTGCCGTTTTCAGCATGGAGGTTGCTTGCACAGAGGTTGTTGTTTGTTGTTGCTTCATGTAGCGACAGAGACTTTAAAAATGACTTTAAATAGCAGAAGCAAAGGAAAATGCCGACTGAAATAGAGTACTGCAGGAATAAGTCCTAAATCCTGGAAATGAATTAGCATTTTTGCTGGATTTTTACATTTTGTTGTATGATAGCAGTGATTTTTTAAGCCTTTGTGTGTCTTAAAAGGTGCAATTGCTGTGAAATTTGTGAAGATTATCTTGCTGAACAAAACAAAAACGTGCCACAGAGTTAATTTCTTATGTAATAACCCATGCTCCAATGGAAAAATCCGAGTGATGCTAACCTCTGAGTTGGACTACAAAAAATTGTCATCCCTGCAGCATTCTATATACGAGCATCCTTCCTGTGAGCCAGACTGGCAGAGCTGTAGACTGTCGTTTTTCCCATTAGTGGTTATTTATCCCTGGCTGTGAACTGACAGGAGGTGCAGAAGGATTGGCATTGGCGGTTTATGAATTAGTAGTCTAATAGGTTTTGTTTGCAGGAAAACTAATAGAAGCGTGGGTCAGGTTATTAAATATTAGGGGCGCGTGGACAAAAGCAGCTGTCGGTGGGCCACTTCAAATATTCAGCAGCATTCAGATGCGGAGAATGACAGAGGAAAAAAACATTCACGCACAAACAAAAGCAGCCTCAGCCTCAAAGCAAAAGTTGTGGATGTCAGAAGCAAAGTGACAGAGCAAAACAAAGACAGGCTGAAGTTTTGTAGCATCAGGGCAGCATCAGCACTCGTCACAGTGGAATACTGATGGGAGACGTGCTGCCTTGGCCGTGAGCCTGAGCTCTGCTCCAACCCGCCGTACACAGCCCACCCCCCGCCAACACAACAGCGGCAACCGAGGGGGCCACAGAGGATGCATAGGGGGGCGAGGCGAAGGGCTGCGTCATGCATCTCAATGCAAACCAGGCGCGTCGGCCTGTCAGCCCGGAGAGCCGTCTCTCTTCCCTGGCTGACACCCGAGCACCCCAGCCAGTTCAACACTCGTCAGCATTTATTTTCATAAGCGGAAGAGCGGCGAGCTGTCATAGTCTGGGTGCTCTGATTTCCCCTTTTGTGTACGACTCCTAACACACACACACAGGACACGGGATGTACCTCTGAGAGTTTACCACCTATTAGAAATAAGGGTTCCAAAAGGGTTCTTCTTGAGGGGCAGAGGTTCTACCTAGAACCATTTGCTTCTAAAGAACCCGTTTTTTGAGGAAAGGGTTTGGTTTTTTACACCACTATATAAAAGAGTTCTCAGTAGAATCCCTGGTTTGAAGGATTCTTGGTTGAACCACCTTGGTGGGTTCTAGATAAAACCACTGGAATTTAAAAAGGTTCTCGGTAGAACAGCATAGGTGGGGATCTAGATAAAACCCTTGGAATATTAAAAGGTTCTCAGCAGAGAGCCTTTAATGGGTTCTAGATGAAATACTTGTAATATAAAAAATTTTCGGAAGAGCCCCCTTGGTGGGTTCTAGGAAAAATCCTTGGAATATAAAAGGTTCTCGGTTGAACCCCCGGGTGAGTTCTAGATAAAACCCTTGGACTATAAAAAGGTTCCTGGTAGAACCTCCAGAGTGTGTTCTAGATAAAACCTTTTGAATATAAAAAGGTTCTCTGTAGAACCCACTGGCTAGATTCTGGATAGAACTTCGAGAGAGGTCTCTAGGTGGAACCATTACACTATAGAAGGGTTCTCTGTAGAAACTCAAATGAGGGTCCTGGGTGGAACCTTTCACAAATGGCTCAATGTATAACCCTTTTTATATAATAGAAGAACAGTGGAATCTTTATTAAAACATTCTAACAGGAACCAGAAAGAATTTGCCCATGGGAACAAGCCGAAGAACCCTTTATGGTTCTAGTACGCACCTTTCTTTCTCAGAGTGCAGCTGTATTGTCTTGGCTCGGCTTCACCGCTGCACACACACAAGCGTCAGCTTTGGAAACTTTAACATAAAAGGCTTCAAATGTCAGATGTTCACCTCAATCATCCACAGACGGAGGATTAACAGCTTAAAAACTCTTTATCCCCAAGGAGATGGCTGACTTTTAGTCCTCTCTCAGCCTCGCCTGGGCTCAGCAGGAGGAGGTAAGGCCGTAGTCTTTCACCTGCCATGCCGCGCCGGGTACTTTCTTTATTTTCACTGTTTTTTTCCCTGCACTTCCACGGGTGTAATTGCGGTATGAGATGGTACTTTGAGCCGGGGCTGTTCTCATCAACACGGAGCAATTACATATGCCCCTAGGGGTGCTGATAAAAACACACATGAGAATGAACTCTGCAGTGCCAGGTGATGGCGGGGAGGCTACGGCAGGCCCATATTAAACAGAAGAGGGCCACGGCGTCGTGGAGGTGAATACAGATCGCTCCCATACAGGAACACGCAGCCCCAGACAAACTCCGGCGAGGAGACAGACAGGGACGCCGGGCTTTGTCAGTCTGCTGACCTGTGAAAGGAACCAGCCTCCATCTCCCTCGCCTCATTATAGTGGCCAGCCAGGTTGATCGAATAGCATTACTAAAAATATCAGTCCCTTGTGGTGGTGTTTGTGTGGAAGAGTGTGTGTGCGCTGGGGCTATTTCAGTTATGTATTTGCATTCTTTTTAACGCCAATTTGAAAACCAGGATCTTTACAAAGTCTTTACACCACATCACGGCTGTTATCATGCCATATTTTCTTAACAGATTCATCGAGTGACAGAAAAATGATATTTTTTATAGAGGTCAACAAGGAATGTGTAATATGTTTACTGTAATACATCATAAAATGACCATGATACGTCATCAGAGATTTAGGAAACGTGCTGGGTTGAAGTACTGGCTTTTCCGACAATAGCGCTACAGCTGGTACGGCCTCCTTTGAAATTCACATTCTGATGCGGAACGTCTTTGGCCTGTGTGATTTCACACACTGCCCGTTTTATCAACAGA
Source organism: Lutjanus argentimaculatus (assembly GCA_034769285.1). Taxonomy (NCBI): domain Eukaryota; kingdom Metazoa; phylum Chordata; class Actinopteri; order Lutjaniformes; family Lutjanidae; genus Lutjanus; species Lutjanus argentimaculatus. The sequence continues at coordinate 1,833,324 of JAWZSL010000008.1, read as the reverse complement.
GACGATGACAGTTGCTAAGCAGCCAAGATGCATCTTCAACTGTGCGAAAATTAACAATCTAACAGAGGTAATTTTGGTGTGGTCATTATGACCGCCTATGGCTGAAATAGGAATATATTGTTTCATTTCTTTGCCTTTTATATAATTTATATAAAAAGCATTTTAAATGAAAATACAGACACTTTTAGGAAAAGTCAGGTACCAACAGCATTTTACTTTTAAATTCGACAAAGTTATTGCATGTATAAATTTAAAAAAGGTCAAACTAACCACCTTGGCTGTTCTAGAAACTGCTGATTTATCACTATCACCAAAGCCACCAGACATCATAAAACACACTTCATTAAAATTCAACAGAAACAAAATAAAACTCACCAAAACTATCAGGAGATGAGCGAGAGCGAGGTCGGACATCAGAGAGGCAGGGTGGAAAACAGCACTTGAGCCAGAATGTTTTCACCTCCAACTCTGTGAAATAAGATGACTAGAGTTGGTGATTGTTGGAGCAGTGAAATCCTTTTTGTATCGGTGCAATATGTGTGGTTTGGTGGTGGCGAATAACACCTATGATTGGTGAGTCAAGCTTCCCCTGGTAGGAACTTCCCCTCACAGCTGTTCAGGAGACATTTTTAGTGAGAAGAACTTTTTTTCCATTGATAACCATCCCAACAGCAAAGTTTCATTAAATTACTGTGGGCTGGATTCTCTGCTGCAGGCCCGCTTTGTGATCTACACTCGTCATGCTCAGGCAGCACACGTCACGTCGGGACGTCAGGCAGTAAATCATATCTTTTCCACTTGAAACAGCACATCGTTTCACACCTCTCGCCTCCGTCAGATGATTGACGCTGACGCTGGCTTTGACAGATGCACCTGTCCTGCTTTGGATGTGACATGCTTGGAAGTCTGGAAGTTGCTTCTGAATCTACAACAAAAGCTGTACATTATTTCTTTTTGCTACTTTCTTGTGCAGTTTAAAAGAACATAGCGTCTCTCAACTTTTAGTTGCAACTTTACTGGGAAACCATTTTTGTTCTCACTGTTGGTACTGTTGTAACTTAAAAATTATGAGCAGACATGAAGCTTAAAACATGCTCTATCTAAGCAAGGTATTAGTGTACATTTAATGAGAAATAATCCTAATGTTACATATTATTTAAAGGGACAGTTCACGCCATTATCAAAAATACATATTTTCCCTCTGGCCTGTAGTGCTAGTTATCCATTTAGTTTTGGTGTGAGCTGCAGAGTTTTGGAGATATCGGCCATAGAGATGTCTGACTTCTCTACAATATAATGGGACTAAATAGTACTCAGCTTGTGATGCTCAAAGCACCAAAAAGTACATTTGGAAACCCAAAACCAGTGTCTCTTTCCAAAGATCATGACCCTGTTACTAATCCACAGACTTGTTGTGTTCTAGTAGGAAGACATTAGTTCCAGTAGATTCTAAAGTGGTTCTCGTGGATTGTAGTGCAGAAAGAAAGTAGTTTCTAGTAGAAAGTAGTCCTGGTAGATTCTACTCCAGGAAGAAAATATTTTCTAGTACATAGAAAGTAGTTCCAGTAGATTCTACTGCAGAAAGAAAATAATTTCAAGTAGAAAAGAAAGTAGTTCTGGTAGATTATACTGTGGAAAGAAAATAATTTCAAGTAGAAAAAAAGTAGTTCTAGTAGATTCTTGAGTAGTTCTGGTAGATTCTACTGCAGAAAGAAAGTAGATTCTACTAGACAAAGAAGTAGTTCCGGTACATTTTACTGCAGAATGAAAGTAGTTTCCATTAGAAAAAAAGTAGTTCCTTTAGATTCTGGTGCAGAGAGGAAATAGATTCTAGTAGAAAGCAAGTAGTTCTGATAGATTCTAAAGTAGTTCCAGTAGATTATACAGGAGAAAGACAGTAGTTCCTGAATGAAACTGCTCACTTCTGGTTCGGGTAGATTCTACTGCAGACGGAAAGTAGTTGCTGGTAGAAAGAAAGTAGTCTGGGTAGATACTGTTGCAGAAAGAAAGTAGTTCCTTTAGATTCTGTTGCAGGAAGAAAGTAGTTTCTAGCAGAAAGAAAGTAGTAGATTCAAAGTAGTTCCAGTAGATTATACAGGAGAAAGACAGTAGCTCCTATATGAAACTGCTCACAACAAGGTGTGTGCATTATCTTGAGTAACTGGGCCATGATTTCTGAGAAGAGACACTGGTATCGAGTTTTTCAAATGTATTTTTTGGGGCTTTTAGTAGGACAACAGTCCATTTTTTATATGGAGAGGAAGCAGATATCTTTGCAATATCTCCAAAACTCTGCAACTCACACCAAAACAGTATAAACAGCACTACAGGCCAGGGGGAAAATATATATTTCTGATTTTGGGGTGAACTGTCCCTTTAATATTTCTACCCACAACGGCAGCATGTGCTGTCAGTCAGTTGGTCTAGACAAATATCTTAACAACTATGGGATGAACTGCCATGACATTTTGTGCAGACATTCATGTTTCCGAGACAATGCATCACACTGACTCTGACCGTGAGGATGACATTTTGTAGTTTGGAGTGAAATGTCTCCACAACTTTTGAATGGATTACCATGAAATTTGATGCAGTCATCACCCTCCAAGGATGAATTGCAAAAACTTTGATTATCTCGTAACTTTTTCATCTAAAGCCATCAAATATCTGCACGTTAGAAAAAAGCTCACACTGGTTCTATTTTTGTGAAGCAACTTGCTTCACCTCCATCCAGATTTCACTGGTCTCCGTTTACCCTCGAGTCAGCAGTCAGCATGGATGATGAAAGACACTGGTGGATGATTTTGCATTGCGGGCTGGAAGAAATCACCTGTTGCTGAACATGGCCAAGACTAGGGAGAAGGTGATCGACTTCAGAAGGAAGACAGCTTCACAACCCCTGTGCATACTGGGTGAGGATGCTGATGTGGTGGAGGACTACAAGTACCTTGGCGTTGGCATGGACAAAAGACTGAACTTGATGGCCAACACCGAGGCTGTACGCAAGAAGAGGATGAGCAGACTCTATTTCCTGTGGAAGCTGAGATGTGTGCAGCAAGATGCTGAATCTTTTATCAGTCTTTTGTTGTCACAGTGTGTCAAAGGATGTTCCACAGACTTACACATGAGACTGGCTGGTCTAAACCAAAGATGAATCCAAAAAAAGGCAAACAAATCCAGAAGTGGAACACAAAAATCCATGTAACAAATGCAAAGTCCAAAAAATGAAGCATAAATCCAAAGCATGGGGGGTTGACACATAAGGGCGACGATGAACTGACACAGAAACAGAGAAACACAAGGACCAATGCTGCGTTTGAGACCACTTTGGAGGTCGGAATTTCCCAGTTGAGGTGTACAACTTCCGACCTCAATGCCTTCCAGGTGCACGATGTAAAAAGTGAACAAAAAACATGTCTGATCGTGACAAATTGCTGACTTTTATAGGCAAGTGTACACTCATTTGAACACTCAGCGGTGCAGCCTCCTTGCATAAACAAGACACAGGGAGAAATATGATGTGTGAGATCACAGATGCCACACTACATGTTATGTTATGGCACTTAATCGAATCAAATTAAATGCAGAACAGGTTTTATTGTTGCGTGACGTCAGATAATGACTTCTTCATGAAGTCGGGGGTAGATGGATTTGCCTCGAGTTCACAAGTAGGAACTTTGAGTGGCGTTCCATCGTATTTTTTCTAGCAGCAGGTCGGAAATGTACGAGTTCCGAGTTATCTGGAAAGCAGCACAGATAGAAAAGGAACTAATCAGACACTGGTGAATCAGACTTTAACCAAAAAGGTGGGAAAAGGGACAAAGACAGGAAGTAACATCACAGAAACAAAAGGGCAGACAAGGGCTACTAAATAAAACAAGAAATAACTAACAAAAAAAAAAACCCCAAACCATGACAGTTGTGGCCAGTGCGCTATTTTGCTGTAGTCCGTTGGGGGAGCAGTATCAGCATCAGAGCCATCTCAAACAGACCATCCATCATGGATAACCCTGACCACCCTCTCCACCAGACAGTGGACAGACAGCAGAGCTCTTTCTCCAACAGACTGATACAGGAAATCTTCCCTGCCCCGAGCAGTGACACTCTACACTCGACACCTCACCTCAGAGAACACTCTGAACTCTCTTCTGTAGAGTTTCTGTTCGACCAAACTTCTCTGGTTTGCTCTGTTTCTACCTTCACTACAATGGCCACGGCTGCTTTGCACATCGTCTCCACTCCCACTCTACCTCACTGCACATTTGTCTTATCTAAATAAAATGAAATAAATTACATTTTTTTGAATAGTGTTCTTGTATGCTACTGTATTCTTATATTAGAGTGCCCTTGTATATTACACTGGTATATTTTTGCATAATTTGTTTTTGTATATATTTTCTACATTGTTCATTCTCAGATATTCTACAGACACTATCTTTAATATTTGCCAGATTAAGATAAGATTTTCTTAAACTGTGTATTCAACTATTTTCATTTTGTTAATTGTTGAGTTGATTTTTCTATTTATTTTCTTTTGGTGTTTTCATATATATTTATGTTACTTATGCATTCTTATGCTGTAACATATAAGAATTTCCTGGTTTGGATTCAATTAAGTACTATCTATCTATCTATCTATCTATCAAGACACTGTAAGACTTCCTTTGCACAAACTGCATTCTCAATTAAAGGTACGATCCTCTGAATTTTCTACCTGCCAGTTTAAAGCAGATTCTGGATTTTGAAACATTTTCTACAACAGACAAATCCTGATTAAAACTTGGCTAGAACTGTAATCATGACACCAACTCAGCAGGTTGTTATTTGTATACTTGAGTTCCTGATGTTACGGTTGATTCTATTGCAAACAGAAAGTAGTTCCATTAGATTCTACTGCAGAAATAAAGTAATTTCTATTAGAAAGAAAGTAGTTCTAGTAGATTCTACGACAGAAAGAAAGTAGTTTCTAGTAGAAGGTAAGTCATTCCAGTAGATTCTAAAGTAGTTCCAGTAGATTATACAGGAGAAAGACAGAAGTTCCTGAATGAAACTGCTCAGAACAAGGTGTGTGCATCATTTTGAGTAACTGAGTCGTGGTTGTTGGAAAGAGACACTTGTTTTGAGTTTTTCAAATGTTTTTTTTTTTTTTTTTTTGGGTGCTTTGAGCACCACAAGCTGAGTGCCATTTAGTCCCATTATATTGGAGAGAAAGCGGACGTCTCTACAGCCGATATCTGCAAAACTCTGCAACTCACACCAAAAAAATCTAGATGTATAAACAGTGCTACAGGCCAGGGGGAAATTTGTATATCTGATTTTGGGGTGAACTGTCCCTTTAATATTTTTATCCACAATGGCAGCATGTGCTGTCAGTCAGTTGGTCCACCATTTTGACCCAGACAAATATCTTAACAGCTATGAAAGTTGAAAGAACTATAAAGCAGATTCAGGATTTTACAACATTTTCTACAAGAGACAAATCCTGATTAAAACTTGGCTAGAACTGTAATCATGACACCAACTCAGCAGGTTGTTATTTGTTTACTTGAGTTCCTGATGTGTTGTGTTTTTGTTTATTTGTCTGTGCATGTCAGGAATGATTGTGGTCCCTGCTCTTGATTACTATATGGATTTATGTTGAGATTTTACACTGCAACATGTAATTTTAACAATTGCTTGGATTATCAAAGCCCATCAAGAAGCTGGTGTTTGAAATGAACTTCAGCTATAAACGTGTACTGTACATCAGACGCTGCTTATGCAAATGTCAATGTTTTTTCTGTATCTATCACTTACAAATAAATGAATAAACTAAACTAGACATGATCCACATCACCCCTTTTATAGGGGTATGCACAAAAAGGACGAGATCTGGAAGGAAATCGGTGAGCTGTTGAGAGATACAAGTAAGTAAACTGTCCACCAACTATAAAGAAAGAAGACTGACTTCAGAATATTACATTAGCTATAAATAAATAACTTATACACTTCACTTTTGACTTTTCAGAGGGAGAAATCACAAGCAGCGTCACTGTGACATCGCTCAAAGTGTATCTGGACAATTTTTAGTCCTCCATCTGCTTGAGTTCGCCCACTTGCTGCGTGTTAGTGTCAACTGGACAGATGTTTAGTTCAAGCACATGTCAGCATGACAAGCTAAAGTAAGATGGTGCAGAGCTGGATGGTAGATACACATCAACACGTTTAACATCGTCATAAAATACAACTTTAGCATATGGCTACATTGTGCCTATAAATACAGCCTCAGACTGTCTGTAGACTTTGTCTTTTTCACTTTTTATTCATTTACATTTTCTGTTTCACTTTCTCCACCAGGCGTAAGCCAGGAGGGGATCATGGAATCGCTTGTGTGTGTGTGAGCGAGTGTGTGCATGATGCCTGTTTCGATATTTTGAAGTTTTCAGTAACTTAAAATGTTGTTATGAACGTGATGTCCATGGCATTACTACATAAGGTTGTTATTTCACCTCAGTCACAACCTTTTCCTAAACCTAACTAAACTGTGATCAACAACATGCGTCGTGAGTTATGTTGTCGTGCAAGTGATGTCACTTCCATCACATGACATGTAATGTAGTTATTTTAACCCGATCCACCATCTTTTCCTAACCTTAATCAAGTAGTTTTATTGTCTAAGCTAAAACAAACTGTGACCGTTTACGTAAACTGTAAACCATGAATGTGCGTTATGTAGTCAGGCGAGTGATGTCACTTGCGTCATATGACATACATAACATAGTTATTTTATCCCAATCATGATCTCTTCCTAAACCTGACCACGTAGTTTTTGTGTCTAAATCTAACCAAACTGCAACTGTTTTACAACGTAAACCACATGTGTAATGTCATGTGAGTTATGTTGTCACGTGAGTGATGTCACTTCCATCACATGACATACATCGCATAGTTATTTTAACCCAATCCACAATCTTTTCCTAACCCTAGCCAAGTACTTTTATTGCCTGACCCTAATCAAGTAGTTTTTCTGCCTAAAACTAACCATACTGTGGCCATTTTACAACGTAAATCACATTTGTAATGTTACATGAGTTATGCTGTCACGTGAGTAACGTCACTTTTGCAATATGACATACATACAAACAGTTATTTTGACCCAAACCACAATTTTTTCCTTAACCTAACCAGGTAGTTTTTGTGCCAAAACCTAACCAAACTGCAACTGTTTTATAACGTGAACCAAGTGTAATGTCACGTGAGTTATGTTGTCACTCAAGTGACATACAGTCTGTCATGTGACATACATGAAGTAGTTATTTTAACCCAAACATCAATGGTTTCTTAAACCTAACCAAGTAGTTTTATTGCCTAAATACAACCAATTAGTTTTTTGTGCCTAAACCTAACCAAGCTGCAACTGTTTTACAATGTAAACCAGATGTGTAATGTCGCCACACGAGTGACGTCACCTCTGTCATGTGACATACATATTGTAGTGATTTTAACCCAATCTTTATCCCAATATTTTCCTAACCTTAACCAAGTAGTTTTATTGGCTGAACATATAACCAAATAGCTTTTATGCCTAAACCCAACCACTCTCAACACTCTCTACAGGTAATATATGTCATTCTGGGAGAAAATCAACCTATTCTAGTGTTTAGGTATGAGGATGTGTTTGGTTGCCTATAAGAACAACCACACAGAGCTATGAGCCTTGATTCATCTTAGGTTTCTTGCATGATAGAATTATGTTGAAAAGTCTTGCATTTGCTGGGGTATATTTCTCTGCTACAGCGAATCTCTCTTGTAGCTATTTTTCTGCACTGTATTCTCTTTACTATTCCCTGTTTCAGTGTTCCACTCCTCCCCATGAGAATCAATACACTTTCATTTCATGTTTTTGGGAAAGATATCAAATTGATTTTTACTGAGGTTTAGTAATTTGACAAGACGCACAGCGCTGTCTATCTGCCGCTCACTTTGTTCAGCCTCTGAAATATTTTCCAACAGCCAGCACATACCGTGTGCTGTTAGTAATTTAAAATCATGCTGCGCTTAAGTGCTTGAGCAGGTTCATTGTGGCTAAGAAGCACTTGTGAAACACAAAAACCATATGCATACAGAAATACACACTCATACAAGTACAGGAGTGCTCATCCAGGCAGCCATGCATACAGGAATAAAACTTCCCAGCTGCTCTAACTGGCCACCAGCTCTTCTTCTCCTATTTTTTTTTTTTTTTTGCTCTGCCGTTCCCATCTTATCTGCCTGACACCACAAATTGGTCTTATTTAATTTTAAATGGGAAGTCCCACTCTGCGGTTGATAACATTTTATCTCCTGCATTTTAACGAGAGAGTGAGAGACAGACGAGCCTTGGCTCTTTTCGAAAATCCTCATCTTCCCCACTCATCAATTTGTTTCTCCACTTAGGCTTCCTACAATAGCAGTCATCAATTTGCGAAAATGTTCGGGTCCTGGGACTCCTCTCTCCGCTGCTCGCGCCCCCTCAGTCCTTGAAATCTATATCCAGAATAACTGTCCATCACCACAACAGCACGTCCACGCTGCCTCCTCATGTCCTCAGGCTCTTTAAATTCTTTAAACTCTTCTTGTGCAGTGTGGGCTTCATTTACTCCGGTGTGCCTCCTTCCTGCACGGCTTTATTTTAATTCATTTTAACCTGCTTGCTGCATTTCTGGAGCCTGACATTTTCCCCCCACAAGAGCTTACAGTGAAGCTGACAAAGATCAGCCCGTTCTCACCCACAACCCATCAAAATACAGCAGCTTGGCCAGTGCCCCCGTGTTTCAAACCATGACTACTCCACTGTTATGTTTTGATGTGACATTGAAGTCGGGTGATGTAGTTTAAAGAGCAAGAAAGTCTGTGTATGGAAGAGGTGGGGGTGGATGTACAGCACTAATTCTTAAGAATAGAGACAAAACCATGCCTTGAGGGGGTTTTGATTCTTACTCTTCAATTATGCTGGAAAATACATTTAAAAAAAATATCAAACCCTTGGTTATTAAACCTTGTAAGGGGCCAACCTCCTAGTGATTAAATTTTTTATTAAATGCAAATGGAAAATCTGACGCCTTACAAAGTTGACAAAAAGTTACATTTTTTCATTTCACAGCACAGTTGTAGTGAGCAGTCATTTTATTTCTCAGAGTGTCTCAGAGTTCTCTTAATGTTAATCAAAATACACATTTTTTAACCATAATTCTTATTTAGCTTTGATTTAGAAGGACTACAGAGTCGACAAGTTATGGTTGAGACACATCTGATAGCAACATTTTTGAATGAATTTGTCGAAAAATAGAAAGTTTACCAGTGTTGTAGCAGAAACCAGGAAGTGAGACAGGGGTCCTTAGAGTATAGCTAACACTTTTTATGCCTGATTAACAGGGATGCACCAATCAACCGGCCAGTTTTCTGCGTGACCGGCCCTGACCGGTGACCGGTCACGTATCTGATTCTGTGCCCCTCATATTTGCACACATGCTCTGCATGATGGTCGCGTCATGCACACAGCAGACACTGACCGTAACGTCACACCCACCACAGCGCTGATCACAACAGCACACACTCAGACACGTGCTCGCATGAAGTCAGTGGTAGCGACAGATTCCAAGAACAGGATAAAGAGAAGACAGACAGTCTACAATGAGATAAAGCAGCTGACAGTGTCGCCAAACAGCAGTAAACTTTCTAGCTCTTTATGCTAATGTTAGCCAGCAGCAGACTGCTGTTCACAGACTGACAGTTAAAATCTCACCTCCTGTTCTGGCTGAAGAATAAACAATCTGTGTTGAGTGTCTCCTCAAACATTTTCTCACCCAGACTGTTTTAACTGCGTTTTACTGCAGCAAAACTGTTGCACCGCATCTGTCTCAGGTTTGTTTACATCTGCTTCCACATGAGATCACGTGACCTTGTGTCCCACGAAATCTCGTGAGATTGTGTTCCCTCTTGTACTTTTGGAGAAAATGACAAAGTTATTTAATAGTCAGTTTTTTATTATTAATATCCAATTTAGTTTTACAAGAAAAGTTGCAAAAATGTTTGTGAATGCTGTCAATTACACTTCTTAGAAAGACTAGAAATCGGAATCGGCCAAAATCGGAATCAGCAGGTCAGACCCTTAAAAAAATCAAAAATTGGAATCGGCCAAGAAAATTGAAATCAGTGCATCTCTACTGATTAAATCATGTTTTAGTAAAAAATCATGGGTGGGAATCTGGGACACAACTTGGACAGGGCCAGCATTAAAAAAAAAAAAGAAAAGTCAAACAAAGGTGATTATAATAGCACATTCTGATACCTCTGTTATCAGCAGGTGTTATTAGTTTTAGATTTTGAAGGCTTTTTAATACATTTTAAAATTTCAGTTTGAAGTTATGAGTTCTTGTCTGGGACAAGGGTGTTTAAAATTGATTAACACCAACGCTCTAATTCTTTAAACTTTTATGTCCTATTAAATTTTTTTTTTTGGTAGTACATTATCTGTCCCAATTCTGAAGAATAGGTGACATTAACAAACACAGGACTTTCACTCCGGGATGTCAAGATGAAATGAAAAATGCCTCTTTAACCCTCTTAAATCACAACCCTAGTCATACTATGCAAAAAAAAAAAATCAATTTCTTTGTATTTTTATATCAAGCTGCTCACCTATGACCAGTGTATTTTGTCTGTTGGTTCAGGCTGCTACTCATGAGATATCACTATCTAAATAAGTAAAATTGATTGGTTGAAAAAAATATTGTTGAAAATATCATGTATAGATATGTATTATGGTTGCAAGAATCTAATGTGTAAACTGTTCATTGCTGAAGTGTCCCTGAAGTGTTGGGTGTAAAGAAAAAAAAAAAAAAAAAGTCAAAAATACTGAAGCATGTGATTGTGGTCAAATGAAACTACAGTATATTCGGGGTGAATATTTTATAAGATCTTCTGCAAAAGATCTCCTGCTTTTCTTGTGTTTTGCTCCTTATTTCTCCTCAGGGGGGGTTTTAGGAGAAAAAGATGAGAATTCAGGAAGCTCAAAATAAGAATCTCATTTATGTTTCATGAGACAAAGAAAAGACAATTGTGAGAAACAAAATTTTCCCCTGCCAGCTGCCAAGGTAAATATTAGTTATGTAAATTCATTGATTCAATAACATGTTTGTTTCCCATCTAAATTTAATGTTTAATATGTCTGAAAGTTGTATATTATAGACAGATAGTCAAAATAGTTAGCAAGAAGTAATGGCTAAACGGTTTAAATAATTAGCTAGAAGTAATGGTTAATTTTTGAAATAGTTAGCTAAAAGGCATGGAGATAGTTGAAACACAGAGCTAACAATAATGGACACATATATTATATACATGTATATATATATATATGTACACACAGCGGGTAAAATAAGCATTGAACACGTCAAATATATTTGACAACAATGACGTACAATCCAAAGGCCAAATATATTTCTAAAGGTGCTATGGACATGAAATTTTCACCTGATATTGGTAACAACCCATGCAATCCACACATGCAAAGAAATGAAACTATAGATGTCCATAAATGAAGTTATGTGTAATAATGAAAATGTGAAATAGTGAAATGACACTGGGAAAGAGTATTGAACACACTTACTGAAATTTATTTAATACTTCATACAAAAGCCTTTGCTGGTAATGACAGCTTCAAGACGCCTCTTGTATGGAGAAACTAGTCACATGCATTGCTCAGGTGTGATTTTGGCTCATTCTTCCACACAAACAGGCTTCAAATCTTGAAGGTTCCGTGGGTCTCTTCTATGAACTCTGATCTTTAGTTCTTTCCATAGATTTTCAATTGGATTCAAGTCAGGTGATTGGCTGGGCCACTCTAGCAGCTTTATTTTCTTTCTCTGAAAGCAATTGAGAGTTTCCTTGGCTGTGTGTTTGGGATCATTGTCTTGCTGAAATGTCCACCCTCGTTTCATCTTCATCATCCTGGTAGATGGCAGCAGATTTTTATCAAGAATGTCTCGGTACATTTTCCCATTCATCCTTCCTTCAATCATATGAAGTTTGCCAGTACTGTATGATGAAAAACAGCCCCAAGCTATGATGTTCCCACCTCCAAACTTCGCTGTTGGTATGGTGTTTTTGGGGTGATTGGCAGTGCCATTTGTCCTCCAAACATGGTGTGTATTATGGCATCCAAAGAGTTCAATTTTGGTCTCATCTGACCAGACTACATTCTCCCAGTATTTCACAGTCTTGTCCAAATGTTGTGCAGCAAACTTTAAACGAGCTTCAACATGCTTTTTCTTCAGCAATGGAGTCTTGTGTGGTGAGCGTGCATACAGGCCATGGCGGCTGAGTGCATTACTTATTCTTTTCTTTGAAACAATTGTACCTGCTAATTCCAGGTCTTTCTGAAGCTCTCCACAAGTGGTCCTTGGCTCTTGGACAACTCTTCTGATAATTCTTTTCACTCCTCTGTCAGAAATCTTGCGAGGAGCGCCTGGTTGCGGCCGGTTTATGGTGAAATGATGTTCTTTCCACTTCCTGATTATGGCCCCAACAGTGCTCACTGGAACATTCAGAAGTTTGGAAATCCTTCTGTAACCAATGCCATCAGCATGTTTTGTAACAATAAGGTTGCGAAGGTCTTGAGAGAGCTCTTTGCTTTTACCCATCATGAGATGTTTCTTCTGTGACACCTTGGTAATGAGACACCTTTTTATAGGCCATCAGTTGGGACTGAACCAGCTGATATTAATTTGCACTGACAAGGGGCAGGATTGCTTCCTAATTACTGATTGATTTCAGCTGGTGTTTTTGGCTTTCCATGCCTTTTTGCACCTCCATTGCTTCGTGTGTTCAATTCTTTTTCCCAGTGTCATTTCACATTATTACACATAACTTAATTTATGGACATCTATGGTTTGATTTCTTTGCATGTGTGGATTGCATGGGCTGTTATCAACATCTGGTGAAAATTTCATGTCAATAGCACATTTAGAAATATATTTACTGAGAAATATACCCACTGTATATATTTGAAATATTTTTATATTTTTACCTTTATATAGGCAATCGGGTTAAACAGCATCCACTTAAAGGTAAGTTAAATGAAAACATTTGGAACCTCCAGTGGAACTTTTTGACATCACAACTGCTAAAAGTAATGGCTATATGGTCAAAATATTTAGCTAAAAGTCACGGCTAAATGAACAACAATAAAACAACACAAGTAACTAAGATGACACTTCTCCATTTTAAAGAAGTCGTGTCCAACGTGTCCAAACATTGTGTGTTTCAGTATTTTGGAGTCAGAGAGGAGGACAAGTCTGTGAAGATGCTCACAGCTCTCATGGACAATCTGTCCATCAAAGGAAGGAGCGCTTACGCTGTCTTGGTCAAAGAGAATGAGGATGTCAAGATGGAGGACCTCTCTGTCCAGAATGTCCCTCCCTCCAAACCCTCCAGGGCTGCTGATGGTGGACAGACTCGAGCCCATTATTGGCTCAGAGACTTGGATGTCATCATGGAGGACCTGTCCCACCTGAAAGCCCCTCCCATCAAACCCTCCAGGGCTGCTGACAGTGGAAAGACTCAAGCTTGTGACTGACTCAGAGACACAGTTGTCATCATGGAAGACCTGTACCAGCACAACGCCCCTCCCTCCAAACGCTCCAGATCTATTGACAGTGGGTCAGTGAGGGGTCCACTAGAGACTCAGAGGACACGGAGAGGACAGACGTGACAGAAGAGGAGGCGTAGATGTGAATGCTGGCAGATGGAGCTAAGTTCTCTCATGTCCAACATGAATCAGCTGTTTTCACACTCAGCTCTGGTTTGGAACAAGTATGAGGGACCTTTGAATGTTTCTGTCTTAATGTGTGGAATCAATGATGTCTCACAGATCGACGTCCAACAGCAGAACACAGAAACTGCTGGAACTTGCTGCCCCAGCCAGCCGTCACATCCTATCTCAGCATGGAGGCAAAACAAACTAATTTAAGAAGAACAGCAGACGGCCACCCACCGTAACACCTTCCTCTTGACCAATAAATGAACAAGAACATACAAATATTTTGACACAGTTTCATGATGTTTTTCAAAAACTGACTTTTAGCTTCTGTATCAATACTTTTAAAACATTTCATGGACAATTAATTAACTACTTTCTTTCAGATTTGCATACAGAGTTGTAAAAACAATAGTTATTCACCTATATTTAAGACGCTGGAAACCACAGCTGTTTACATGTGTTAAAAGGCTTTGACTGGACGCAAAATGACGGCAACAATGACGTACAATCCAAAGGCCAATGTGGCATCTGCGTATATTTGTCTAAGCTGATGAAGATCTGTGTTGTTCCCAACACATACATCATTTTAAATACATTTTTCCATGTAAAATAAATTCATTTTAATTTTGCACAAACCCTAGTCTACCTTGGATTGTTTTTGAAGGATACTTGTATATTGGATTATTTTTTTTTATTAAGAATACAGCCTTTCACTAGATGGAATAAGGTTCATTAATAGTTTGAAAGTTAATGTGTGTTGTCCCACATGATCAATTTTTAACGTTTTAGTTGTGTTTAACAAAAACCAACTAGAAAATTGCAGGAACTATTTTGCGTTAACCTCTTCATCACAAGGCCTATATTTTCTGCCCCCTGTCCGAAATGACTTACCCAAAATAAATGGAGTATATTTTCACAACTACAAGGGCTGTATGTATAATCTTGGTCTCAAAAGAAAGGTAAGACGTTCTATTACAAAATAAGTGTCAGAATCAAGATATGTGTTACTGTGTCAAATTCACCTGGAACACAGTAGAAAATGTGAATTTTTATCTCCGCCTAAAAAAAAAAAAAAACATTGTTTAGAGTGAAAATCTCATTTGAATCATAGGATAGTAGCCCAACTCATCTAGGAATTAGAAAAGGGATATCTGATGAGTAACTGTGCAAAAGTAGATGCTAAAAAAGTGAACCTGAACAGTTTTACATATGTTATAACACAGACATGTCCAGGCGCAACCACCAAATGTGCCATTTGGGCATCAGTCACACTAACGTTTGGCATTGTGTTGTTAGCACCGCTATCTGATTCAAACATTCAGAGAACCTCCTCTGCTGTAAGTCTGTCCTGTTTTCTTCCTGCCATTGTTGATAAAAACTCGGCATTCGGCCTCAGTGCTGAATGCAGGCTGGTCGTGCGCATGTGCGTAAACTCACTGGGGTGGTCCGCAGGGAAATATCTCGGCAACCCATTGGTCAGTTTTAATGCTCGACACCTATATCAACCAGTCAGAGTCAGGAGAATCGATCGCTACCACCCAAATTTACCTTAGCAACACCAATGACGATCCAGAAGGGCATGAAGCCAAAGATAGTGTATTGTAGCAAGATGCATACTTCACTCTAAAAAGCCCCCTCGTCTTTATGAAAACGAAACAGGACCTTCGTGATTCATTTCAAACTACTGAAGAGTCATAGGAGTACACATTAGCAGTGTTTTTTCAAGCTGGAATACAACTTTAGGCCACAAAACAGCAAAAGTAAGAC
The DNA here is from genome assembly GCA_034769285.1 of Lutjanus argentimaculatus. Taxonomy (NCBI): domain Eukaryota; kingdom Metazoa; phylum Chordata; class Actinopteri; order Lutjaniformes; family Lutjanidae; genus Lutjanus; species Lutjanus argentimaculatus. The sequence continues at coordinate 1,817,780 of JAWZSL010000008.1, read as the reverse complement.
ATACTTTATGATTCTGTGAAGGTTTTTTTTGCGACTTTTTCGAGTCTAACTCTCCCAGTGTTTGTCGCACAGTGACGAGACAGACATCATTGTAATCAGCAGCAGCTGTGCTTTCATATGACACCTCATTTGTGTGGTTTGCTTGAAGTGATGAGACTCGAAAAAGCACTAAATTGGACGTGCGCTGTTGTTGTGTTTTTGTTAAATGCCCATATTATTGCTTGGGGATTTAAATTGCGTGTCGTTTAGGTGGCAATGCTTGATAGAGTCTTTTAGCTGAGTTTCCCCCTGTCATTTTGGTATGCTGTATGTTAGGATTGGTGCTTCCCAGTGTGCGCATAGATCGTCTGTACCGCACGCATCTTTCACCATAGACAGTAGACGAAGAAGTGGACGGAGCTTCCACGTCTGAAAACTGAAGGCAATGCAAGAGTGCCTTAAACCTGCATTCTTTCTAATGGCCAGCAGGGGGCGACTCCACCGGAGTTTGATTGTACTGAGTTTTATATGAAAATGAGCCTACTTCTCACTTGATTTATGACCTCAGTAAAAAGTTTGATATTCACAAGCCTTTTTCAATACATCATGATGTTCATTTTGGAAATTTTTATCCCATTTAGAGCTACCGTATGATTGACAGGTCATTTTCAGTGAGTCCATCCAGTGTAACACACAGGGCTCATGAAAATCAGATCAAACTGTAAAACTAGATGGACCAAGATTCTACTACATTGCCTATTACTTGCTTAAAATGTTTTTGAAACATAATTTAGTGACTGTTTAGTTGTAATATGATGAAGATTGCGACCAGGCGGCCGGGTCATGACCAGAAGGAAACCCTGGATTTGTGAAACTCTTGTGAGATTTGTGAGTTGAGATTTAAAACATTAAGTTTTGTCCTAAAAGGGAAACATCCTTTTTACTTACATATCTGATATTTACCTTGACAGCCAGACACTGTGGGATGGTGTGTTTTCCAGGTGTCTTTTCAAGAAAGTTCTGCAAATAACTGTTTTTAATTTTAATGCAAAGACCAAATTTCATATGGAAGTATCCTTTAGAACTTCAGTTTAACAAGCTTGAATCCCCTTTGTGCTGATGTGAGAATTTGCTCAGTGCAAGGTCACAGAATTTAAACAGTCTAAATACTTCATAAAGATTAGCAATCACCACAGTCTGATAGCAAAATTTACATTGACATTGCTGTCTGAATGATTTGAATGAATAGGCTACACATTTTTAATAAAAATGCATATGATCCCGGTGTTGTCAGGGTAAGTTTTCATTTCACAGAGAAGTCTTTATGGACGTGTATACGCGCTGTTGTAACAAATACAGAATGCGTCTTGTGATTGTCTTGTTGAAATAAGCAGGGACGTCTCTGAAAAGGACGTCTAGATGGCAGCACATGTTGCTTTAAAACCTGTCAGCATGCAGGGCCTTCACAGATATGACAGTTACCCATGATGACATGGGCACTAACACGCCTTCATACACTGAATCTGACAAAGAGCCTCCAGTTATACTAAACATTAAATTTTGTCCTACAATACATATACATGTTATGGAATCAGTCAGCTTATATACCAGATATTTACCTTGGCAGCCAGACACTGGAAGAGTGTGTTTTTAGGTGTCTTTTCAAGAACTTTTTGCAAATAACTTGATAATTTTCATACAAAAGCATATCCTCCAGAACTTGAATTAAATTCTCAAATCTCCACACTGATTTGAGAATTTGCTCTGTGGAAGGTCACAGCATGGAAACAGTCTGAAAAAGATTAACAATCACCAGTTTGAGTACAAATAACATACAAAAGATTGTCAGTGCTGTTCTAACTATTTATCCATTACTTTTATGTCAACCATTTATCCATTACTTTTAGCTGACTATTTCAACAACCTAGCTATTACTTTTAGCTAGCTATTTCAACCATTTAGACATTACTTTTAACTAACTATTTCAAAAACTTAGCCATTACTTTTAGCAAACTGTTATAACTATTTATCCATTAATCTTATGTCCACATTTATCCAATACTTTTAGCTAACTATCCTACCTATGTATCCGTTACTTTAATGTTGACCATTTATTCATTATTTTTGGCTAACTCTTAACCATTTAGCCCAGACCTGGGCATTGTACGGCCCACGGGACGGATCCGGCCCGCATGATGGTTCTATCCGGCCCACGAGGTCAAAGTCAAACCACACCATTTTACTTATGAGGCTGAAGAGATGAATTAAATTATCTATATCGGCTTTTATTTTGAAATGTTTGTTGGCGCGAGTGCGCTTCCTCCTGTCACTATTGATTGATGTGAATGATGTTTGCGGTCGCTGCATCATCTGCTGAGGTAACTGAGACACGTCCACGGCAGGCTGAGCGAATGGGGATTTTCATTTTGTTCGTGTAACGCAGTTGATGGGGGAATATACTAGAGTCACCTGCTACAAATGAGCACTAGAAAGCGTAAGGTTGATGCCGAATGACCAATATACTTATTAAACAGGAAAAAGTTCTGTAAAAGCACCTGTGTATCACGTGTTTGAATATAATTTTTTTGTCAAGATTTTTATTTTTTGGTATTGACAGTCCATACTGAATTACCCAAAAACAAAAACAAAAAGTACCTCTGTTCTCATAAGTTGAAAAAAATAACCTACACGTGTGTTTATAGGTCAGGACAGGAAGTACTGTACTGTTATGGATTTTTTCCCATGAGGTTTGTTTTGTTGCTCAACAGTTCTTGTCAAAGATGCAAACAGGAGAACAGGATTAGTTCTATCCAAGCATCACGCACTCAGGGTGATAAGCAGCCATTCTAGAAAATGCTCGTGTTTCCATGCTCGTATTCCCTCTGCTCTGCAGAGAATACGCAGCAAGTCTAAGGGATCGAAGGGGCAGGAAGTCAGACACAGAAAAGGGAGGGAGAATCCAGTTAATTTTCAAAATAAAAGGATTATTAAACAGGATTATTTTGTCATGCTATTTGTTTTTGGCATTGAGAATCCACAGTGGATTATTAAAAAATAAACCAATGTTCTTATCTGAAAACAGTGATTTGTGCTTTTTTTTTTTGTATATATCATACCTGGCTGTTAAGCAGCTAACAGTTCTTGCCAAAGATAAAACAGGAATACAGGATGGGTACAGTATTTTCAAAGACTCCTACGTAATTTGATGTTCTTAATAAGATGCTGTTTGAAGTGATTTTCAATATAATAAATGCTGAAGACTAAGGGTAAGTGTACAGTATGCTTCTTTTATATTAATTCTTGGCGATAAAATTGAGGTACAGCGTGACAAAAATTTGTGTGGCCCCCGGTAACAATCTGGGTTTCTCATGTGGCCCCCTAGGAAAAATAATTGCCCACCCCTGATTTAGCCACTACTTTTAGCTGACTATTTAAACCACTTAGCCATTACTTTTTGCTATCTATTGTAACTATAATACACAACTTTCAGCGATACTAAACATTAAATTTAGTCCTAAAAGGGAAACATAGCATGTTACCTTGGCAGCCAGACACTGTAGGATGGTGTGTTTACAGGTTAATTTTCACACAAAAGCCATATTTAATATCAGAGTACCCTTTAGAACCTCAAATTAAAGAAGGTCAGCTCTTTGTGCTAATGTGAGACTTAAGCTCAGTGCAAGGTTGCAGTATTTAAACAGTCTAAATACTGCATGAAGATTAACAATCACCACAGTTGACTGCATGAATGACATTGACAATGCTGTTTAATGAATAGGCAAAACACTTCTTCATAAAGGACAAAAAATGCATATGACCCCGGTGTTGTCATGGTAAGTTTTCATCTCACGGAGCAGTCTTTATGGAAATTTATACACTTCAGAGCCTCACGGGCGTATCAGGGCACAGGGTCATTGTCAGCCAATACTGGAGAGTTTTGGAAAAGTGCAGATGAGGGGAAGCGATTTGAGGTCAGATGAGGAGTATTTGGAGGAGTGAAGGGAAAAATAACATGAAAAGCAACAATGGTATGGCTGAGGGAAATGATTTATGGTGATGTGAGGCTGCAGCAGATCTCTCCAACAGAGTAGCTGGCTGTCTCGTGGCGAGATAAGAGGAGGCAGATAGGATGTTTCCCTGACAGACAAGGTGACAATCCGGCCTCAGTGTGTGTAAACAAGAACGCCGCTATCTCTCCCCGCCCGACGATGGGGTTAACACCTCTGTCCATCAGCCGGGCTCCCGTCATCGCTCACGGGGCCCTCCCGCCTCCTCCGTCTTGCTTGTCAGGGCCCGGAGAGAAGGGAAGTCGCACCTTCTGCCGCTGGTGCGCGCCAACATGGCTGGCAGAGGGAGGAGATGGGGTGGCACATGGTGGCACTGGCTGCCAGAGTTTTATTAGTTCTCTTCACAGCCGCGGCTGCCCAAGAAAAAAAAAAAAAAAAATCAGACAAGGTCGACAATCCTCTTTGTCTGCGCTGTAAACACAGCGGTCCTCAGAGCCAGAAATCCCTTCAAGCAAGACTGAGTGGAGTGTTTGGGATGATACAGTAGTCTGGATTAACAGCCCACCAGCAGCTCAGCTCCTTGTGTCAGTAGTTTTAGCGGCGTCAGACTGATACTGAGGTCCCTTTTCAAAGTATATTAGCATTTGATTTAAAAGTGCCACGTATTTACTTTAGTTTTGTCATGTTTTAGAAAATATATATATATAAATGGTCATAAGTTTTAGATTCAATAGCTATCATTATTATCCCATGTCTATATCACCTTAAATCAAAAGGGCTTGACTGTGGGTTCAGACCATAATGTGTAGGGGTACGGGTACAACTTAAACATTAAATACAATCTAACAAAGCCAGTTTAAGTAGCAGATCCACGAGTGTGCAGGCTTGTACAATGAAAAGACACTGCACAGCTGATAGTAATACCATTTGAGATTCTCTGATACGATTTTTGTTGTCACGTTCCGATACCCAAACCTTAAAAATCGGTAGACACGAAGTTCCGATCTGATACCAGTGCATCAAAAAACATTAGAGCCTGACAGATATGGAATTTTTGAGGCCAATAGCGATAAAAAATTTTACAGGGGAAAAATTCACAGATTACTGATATGGTGATCAATATTTAAATTTTTTTGTGCTGGTATGAAAATAGACCATTTCTATGTGGACTGCGCACTGATTTTGCACCAATATGGCTGTGCAGTGGTACTCAGAAGGCTTCTTTCTTAAACAAACAAAGATATTTTACTTAGCATGTTAAATAATTTAACACATAAATGTCAACTCAGTGTAGAAACACTGAGAAAATAAACAATAAAAAATAAAATAAAATAAATATAACTAATACAGATTAGCTAGTAGTCAGTATTTACACCTGCCAGAGAGCTCCTTGTCCTTATAAATGTTCCCCATTGTGCTAAATCTAAATCAGCCCAAACATCATTTTTGGCATTATATGTTTTGTAAAATAGAACTTTCTTAATGGTGGATAGGCCAATATCAGGCTAATATATCGGCTGCCTGATGTATCAGTTGGGCTCTAAAAAGTAAATATAATATCAATATTTTTTAAGAGCTGTATACTACTAACCATGGGGAACAGCAGGGTCCCGTCACAGGGTTAAAAAATTATGTGATATCAATCGGTGCATAGACTCGCATATTGAATTAGGGCTGCAGTTAATCACAATAATCTCAGTATGGCCAAGTACAATATCCAAGTTGCAGAACCTATTTTCCTTTCCTTTTTTTTTTTTTTTTTTGTTTTGTTTGTTTTTTTTGTCTGTTTTTAAGATCACAAGTCTGTGCAGGGTCTTTTATTTTGAAAACTAACCCATTCTTGTGTCTGACTTCCTGCCTGCTCGATCTGCTCCGTGCAGCTAAACGTGGTATCCGTCAAAAACAGGCTCGGCATGCGTTCCCAGCGGAGCAGAGCGGGGAGCCGCTTCTGGGTCATGCTGCAGCGCCGCTGGTGGAATCACCAGCATCAGCTCCGGTGGCCGTGACGTAGCCGGCAGCCGTGCCCGGTAGAATCAAGCCGGCCATATTCAGTCAGTATACGTCTATTCAGCTCTTTGATCCAAAGTTTTAAATATTTAAACAACTACTGGCCAGGTTGTCATCAAGTTACATTTGAGTACTTGTTCCCCACTAGATGAGTCTTCCTGATGACAGTTTGTCCTCTTGTCTAGTGCCACCATCAGGTCCTTTACTTATTTGAAACAGGGACAGTGTACTTTGAATATATTGCTTCACAAATAGCATACTGCTATTGTCCTTGGACATGTATATAAGCCTTTATGTGCTTAATGCTTTATGTTGAAAACATATGACCTGACTTCAGTTCAGACCTGACTGCAACCTTTACAATCAAAAGAGCCATTTTTGGCCAAAAAAGAAAACAATCTGTCTGGAGCTGCAACTATTAAATTCTCTCTTCAGCATCCACAGAGAGCTCATGGAGACTCAATAAGACTAGTCACCGCCAAAATTAAGAGGAAAAGGCACTGAGTCGTATTACATTATTATTATTATATTAAATATAATATCACTATTAAAAAAAGAATTTAATTTTGTGTCTAGACTACATATTTAAAAACAGTTACAACAATTCAAAATGTCAAGGCAATGTACTGCAATAGATTTCTGAGTTTTGAGCCAAACTCAGACTTTTTGACTATTGAAATAAACTTCTAACTGTAACCTTTAGTTGAGATGATTTACATTTCTTTTTTAGATACTTTAATCTTTAAGTTATAGAAATGAAAAAAAGAAAGAAAAGTATTTCAAAAATTGGTCACAGAACTTGGTTTATCATTATTTTGGTGCCAGAAAATTAAATTGTTTACTTGAAAATATAAAAATTTCAAACATCATTCACTTTCACTTCAATGCATTTACTCAATCACTTTTTAAACACAATTTGTGGGGGGTTTCTAAAACTCAAAAATTTAAGTTTATCTAAAGAAGAAAAGCAAATTATCTCCACAATAGAATAGCAGTTGGTAAAACACAGTTTTTACAGTGTAGACCTGCAACAAAGATAAATGAAAATTCAAATGTTTACATACAATTTTTTGCCAGAGCCACAGGGAGACAATGGACATGCCCCGAGAGCCGCAGGTTGCATACCCCTGCTCTGGCATGACCATCAGGTCAAAATGTCTACTTATGTAGATGAAAGGTCAACTTAAGACTTTCATGACCCCAGAGGATGAGCCTGTCCATTTTGGACTTTGCATGACTTTTCATGGATGTTCTTATAGTGCCATGTTGGGGACAAACTTCAAGGATAATTCCGCTTTATTTTGGGTCTTATTTCCGTACTTTTTAACGTGACTCGCCAGATGGTTTGTTACTCAGAACTATCTGGAAGTCTTCCTTAGAAACCTTTTGGAAAAGGGCAGGCACTTGACAAGGTGATTGGACGAACTATGTGTCTATCACTTCTAACACAAGCCAACTTCACCAGTCAGATCAAACTCTTGCCGCAGCTCAGTACCCAAAGGTGAGTGGTTGTTCTCATACTCGGCATAAAAAAAAAAGTGGTATCGGTGCATCCCTACTCTTCAGGAGCCACCACTATTTATTTGAGACGACGCTTCTCGCTGTCATCACACCTAGAACCACACCCATAGCTGCTGGTAGTCCGTCCTAAGACGCTGACTGGCTACGCCACTGCAAAATGGATTCTCTCGTGATGTTGTGAATCCAGCTGCCTCGCAAGGTAAGTAATTTTGGTAATTTTTTTAAATTTCAATTTTACCCTAAATTTAAGAATCTCAAATCTAAGAAATTATTTTAATGAGTACAATATCATCATAACTTTTAAATAACGATCAAAACTAAAAAAAAAAAAAAAAAAAAAACTAAACCCAAGTTGTAATTAATCAGAATTAACCTTTAACATTTTGACCCACTCCTGTCAGGCTCTCAGAAGAGCAAAATCTCCGGTATATTTTTGAAGCGGATGGTGTGAGGAACATTTCATGCTCTCTGGGCCACTAGACTTGTGTTATCTTACTTGACAGTGGCAAAGGTTTTTATTCTGCACCTGCCTCATTCTGCCCTACAGCTGCACCTGGCAACCTTGTGATCTGGCAACCCCAGGAGGCACTGAGGAACTGCTGTCTATATATATTTTTAAAATTCTGAGCGATTTTGTTACCCAGGAATTGTGTAATATTACATCAGAACACTGTGTTCCACAGGGAATAAAAGCAGGGGTGAAGATGTGGAATCTACTGGGAGCAGCTCCGGCCATCACTGCTGCTCTGTAATTGGCATTTAAGACTGATAAGAAAGTTTAAATCCAGCTTTGTTAAGCATTAAGGAGCTGCTCACGCGCTCTAAAAACAGGCCTGGGTAACCACACTTCTTGTTTCCTCTCATTTAAATTAGGGCTGCAGCCAATGGTTATTAGCACTCTTTGTTGGAAGATTATTTTTCAAACCAGCAAACCTCACAAATATTTGAAAATCAACAGATTGTTTCATTGGTACAATGATGAAAAATGCACAAGATGACGCCTTCGGATTGCTCATTTTCTCTGACCAACAGTCCAAAAAACCCAATGTCATTCAATTTGCAGCGATATAAAACAGAGAGAAGCAGACAATCCCCTCATTTGAGAAGCTGAAACTAGAGAATGTTTGACATTTTCGGCTGAATTAATCATTATTTTACATTAACAATGGATCAAATGACTGTGTAATGTGAAAGATGTCACTAAGAAAGCCACAGAGAATTATGATCCAACCCTGAAGTTCCCATCTAAAGCTTATTTTGGCTAATCTTGTTTTATAACTTTAGTTAATAACTGTGGTGATCCCTTAACTTTTCCTCTAGTGTCAAATACAAAATTCATCAATTTTGCTAATGAAACTAATTTTGATGTTCCCACCAGCCTCAGCTTCACCTTGTTTGTGTGCTAGCTGTCAGAAGTTAGCATACGAACAGGCTAAACTAAGATAGTGAACATAGTATACTTTATAACAGTGAAGGCTGGACGATATTTTAAATATTTGTTATATTCAAGTATGAATTAATGGTGATATAGCAGATGACCATATGGTCATATTTCAGTTTTCAGTGTCTCTGCTGGTTGCTGCTGAGGGGCAGGTACTTCACTTCAGTCAGTGTGTAGATCAGCTCAGATCACAGTATAATAGTGAAAGACTGTGTGCAGAAAGGAAATAAAAAGTCCGTTTATGTAAAGTTACTACAGCATCTTCCTGTTTTCCTCACAGCTAAGCTAGTCTGTGGAAAGCTAACTTAGCTAGTTAACAACTTTGAGCATTTGCGATTTTTTTCCCTGATCAATCACCTGATGGCGTTCGTTGTTCTACCTGCGGCTTCCTGCTTCCAAAACTATATAGAAGACCTCCGGTTTTAGGCTGTTTTAACTGTCTTTAGCCCAGTGTTTCTCAATCCTGGTCCTCAGGCCCCCCTGCCCTGCATGTTTTAGATGTTTCCCTGCTCCAACACACCTGATTCAAATGATCAGGTCATTATCAGGCTTCTGTGGAGGCTTGATGATGAGCTGATCATTTGAATCAGGTGTGTTGTAGCAGGGAAACATCTAAAACATGCAGGGCAGGGGGGCCTGAGGACCAGGATTGAGAAACACTGCTTTAGCCTGACTTGTAGCGGCTAACTAGTTAGATAACTTTCACAGCAAACCCCTCTAGACTTCCGTCACTCACATTGCCTGCAGGCCCACCTTCCTTAAAGAAGAGGGCTCGGCTAGTAAGGTGCAGTGGCTGTGTAATCCAAGTCCATTACTTAAGTAAAAGTACTAATACCCCACGGTGAAAATACTCAACTACAAGTAAAAGCTCAGCATTCTAAACTTTACCGAGGTAAAAGTGTGTCAGCATTATAGCAAAAAAGAAAGTATTAAAAGTTAAAGTGCGGTAAAATGGTCCCTGTCAGTGTTTTACTATTATATCTGATGTTTCTGGATTAATATTACCGCTGCATTCATGTGTATGTTGCATTTTACTACTGTGGATGTTTAACGCTGTTCAGTGTTCAATTTAGCTACTTTATAAACTGTTGGGTACTTAATTCTACAGCAATACATCACATCATCTTATGATTGCACACTTGAGAATTAACAGCATGTTATTTTAGAGAAAACGTGTATATCGAGATATAAGCCATATCGCCCAGCCCTAATAGCAGTACAGGCTACCTGTTAAACATCAGCGTGTTAGCATTGTTATGGTGAACATGTTTGCATGCTGATGTTTTCAACAGAAAAGCTCCAATAAACCAAATGTATGTGACCAGTCCAGCACCAAACGGCAGACAGACAAAGTTAGCATTTAGCAAAAGAGCCAGATATTTTTCTCAGGAGTTGGTGGAGACCAAATGCGAGCTAAAAGGAGAATGAATATTGGACTTACGTTTGTTAGCTGTGCAGAAATATGACTCCTTGCTAACGTTAGCCGTGTCAACTTACAAGGCAATAATACTGAATGTCAGATAGATTGCTGTAGGATTCTGCAAACTAAAGCATTTGACGATTTCTAATTTGTGTGCTTACGTGTAGATCATGGATGTATTAAAGAGAACTGACGCCACATTCAAAGATGTTTAATCACTGTGAAAGTTTCTCACTGGGCGCATACATCGAAAAAGCCTCCACATGCTTCGTCACACTTCTGCATTTTGGGCCCATAGAGTATCTGCATTAGATTCAACATGACTGACTGTGTCTTAGCTCCCAGAACACGAGTGGGATAAAATAATTCAATCACACAGCTCTTTTAGACTTTTAGACTCTTCTCCAAATGCAATTGGACCAAATGGATCAAACATTTCACTGTTTTGTTCACAGTTCCTGAGTAAGCTGAGGTCTGGTTTCTTGTCGGGAGATTTGCATCAACAAAGCATAAAAGCAATTCAACCCCAAAAATATTGGCGCTGGCTTTCAAAAGCATCAAGTTTGAACAAGCAAAGCCGTGCTGATTATGGACAATCACAACATCAAAGCCTCTGAGAAGCAGCGTGTGGAAGTATTCAGGGTTCTACAATGCTGATGGAAAAATGACCAAAAGAAAAAGATCAGACTGTTTGATGACTTTGAAAAAAAAAAAATAATAATAAAAAAAATCATCAGCTACTTTACTCTCAAACCACAACAAATGTAAAGACTTAGTTTAGAATGTTGAAAAGTGGGCGTGTCATAAACGACATACCACGCTCTTGCTAGCTAGGTAACAAATTAATTGAAGCTAAGCGCTGTTAAAAGTTGAAGATTGATTGATGGATGGATGTCGTGATGTTATTGGTTGACATCGGATGGTTCAAGCCTACGTAAGCACATCATATTTTGTGTGTGATGACAACAGCCACACATGGTAATGTCCATACTTTCTACACATTAGCCTCCTGCCCACACAGGTTCATTTTCGTGCTGCATGATTTGGTAAAAACATTGTGATTGTTTTGAATGAAATTGTGATTGCAACATGTGAGGCGATTAGTGGAAATTAGCAGTTTTGCATTACATTTTTTTCCCCTTTTCCTTTCAATTCAAAAAATTGTGATTTGGTTCTGGCTCTGCGATTTGGATATTGCACTCAGCCATATCGCGATTTTATTGCGATTAATTGTGCAGCCCTAGTTCATTTCATTTACAGTCACTCCCAATGTTACAGTTCGGTTGATGTGGATTCTGTTTATTTGCTTTTAAAAAATGCATATTTTGCTCATTTTTGGGTTCATATTTTTATTTGGGGGTTCTAATAGAAAAGGTTTACAGGCTTTAATGTTCATATAACACATTATTTTTCTTATGCTGGCCATTTTTGTAGTCCCTCTATTCACACTCTGTCCCTCCTTCCAAAAAGCCCAGTCTGCTCTGATTTGTCAGCTCCCTGCTCAGGGAAGCAGGCACTCAGCTTTCCAGAGATGGTGCTAAGCCCTTGGTGACATCATAAGTGGAGGCAAATCTGACTGGCGTTCTTGAACACAGATTTTCTGAAAGGGGGAGCAAGTAAAAAAAATAGAGAAGATGGCACTTTCTCATATTTTGTTTGTCTTTAGAGACACAGGGGATGCATATATTTGCTTGAAAACCATGAAAAAGTATATTTTGCATGATATGTGACCTTTGACCTTTAGTTGTTTAAATGGAGAGCGCACATGTTAATACTTTTTCAGTTATATTAATGATTTGTTTCTTTGTCTTGAATTACTGCGGTTGTTGGGGAGGTTGTCCTTTCCTGGAGGAGCAACAGGCACGTCTGAAGGATGATGCTGCAATCCACTGCAAGTCGGAAGTCAGTATTCCCGACTTCCAATCTAAATGCATCCCAGTTGATCTGCTGCAAGAAACACATGGACGCCTGCAGCAAACTGATGTTTGTATGTCATCAGTCTGTGAACTTCACAAGCATCTACAGCAGCTGATTAGCACACTTTAAAGGAGAGACAGGAGGAACAGGAGAGTTCACAGGCTCACAGAGACTCCTATTACACACAAGTCAGTCAGGTTGTTGTTTTCAGACTTCCGAGCAGGGTTGCCAGGCCTGTGTGACAAAACCAGCCCAGTGGCTAATAAAACCTGCGCCGGCAGGCGGAAAGCACAGGCACATCGTATTTGTGTGTTTACTAGGGCTGGCTATCGATTCAGATTTCCCAAATCGATTTGATTTGATTCACAAGGTCTTGATTCAATTCGATATCAGTTTGATTTGGGATATTTCAGTTACCAGTTTTGCTTGGATATGAAAGAGGTTCTCAGAGAGATAATGCTCTAAATTGTACAAAGAACCATCTAACGTAGTGCTTTGTTAAAAATGTTAAGAATTGACCCCAAAGCAGTTACATTATTCATGTACTGTCTGTTAAACATGACCTGACCAACACACTAAAACCTACGCTCCGATATCTCGCGCCACGGCTGCTCACGAGAGACTAACGGGATTAAAACGGTGGATTGTACCACACATCCACAAGAACAAAGATATGTATTACAAGATCAATTTTGGGATGTTTTATGGAGCAATTGCAGACGAGGCAAAGGAAAATCGCTTTGAATTGATTAATCTTTTTTTTTTTTTAACCCAGCCCTTGTGTTTTTACATGGATGTGCATGTGACTTGTGCCGGGTCTGTGTGTGTACCTGCTGATCTGGAGTCAGTTTGGATGGATAAATAAATGATTTCATGTCAAATATGGACGTGTATTTGTAGATATCATTAATGCAGAATAGATCCACTCAATCAGCTGACAAAAAAAATCATCTTGTGGCAATACTTCAGAAGTAGCCCATTTCCACGGAAAAAAAAACAAAAACGCAGACCTGGCAACCCTGGCTCAGAGTCCAAAGGATGGCAGCATGAGGGTTCTCAAATCCTGGGGCAGACCCATCAGGCCAAACCATGTGCTGCCAAATCATAGGGGGGGATTTGGGTTAAGTTAGTCTTTGCTTTGTATTAGTTGTAGCTGTTATATTGGTTGCTGTATTGAGTATAGTTAAATTTCTTTGATCTCTTTTACAGGCCTAGTTAATACGTTCTTGGTCTATATTGTTTTTGCATTTATGGGGAGCAAATAAAAAACAATTTTTTCAGCTAAAACTCATTGCTTGGTCCCTAATAGGTGCACAATATGACAGGGATGTGGCCTTTTTCATCTCAACTTGAAAGAACCTCATGATGGTGTGTTTAACAGTCCCTGTTCATTATCAGGGCAGTATATGCAGAATAAATGCATAAATTATATATAATTTGAAAACTTTAAAAGAATAATGATTTAAAACCAGCTCCAGACATGGTTTCTCAGTCTGTCTTGCTCCATTTTCATGTCGAGCGTGTGTTTAATCTGCCGAGATATGACGACAGTTTGTTTATGAGCCTCCTGTGATGCTATAGATAGAGCCGAGCTGCGAGCCGTCCTGCCTGGAAGATATACTGACTACAACATGTCACGCTCCCGGATCTATTCTCAGCTAAACCTGCTGCAGCCAGGGTGATACTGACAAAATGTCAGCCGTGTCGGCCTCTCTTTCAGCAGCCTTTCACCCTCCGAGGAGTGCTCGAGTCACGTAACCGATGCTTCTGCTGCTCCTGCTTTCTTTGTCTCGTGTACAACATGTGAAGAAATCCAATCTGCCATCTACGGACAGCGTATCCTCTCCTCCTCCACCACACAATGACCCCTGCGCTTCGGTTTCTCAACCTCTTCCAGCCCTCACCCGGCCCCCGCCAGCTTCACATTCAGCCGGGACGTTTTCCCTTTTGTGCTCCACGCCCACACCTACGAGCAGGTCTCCGTTTCAGCCCCCTCTGGTTTGTGTATGAGCCTGTTTTCGAGCTTGTATAACCCAAATCCTCCTGCCAGCCCCCCTCGCACAGCCTGTCTGGGAGTATTAGGGGCTACAAGAGGAGGGAGATGTAATAACCAGCGGAGCCCCGGTGCCATGTCAGCACGGCTCAGCCTCCGCAGAGGCCTGCCCATCACGGACCGCAGCCATGACGGTGCAGATTACACTGCAGACTGCAATAAGCCCGACACACGGAGAAGTCAGAGATTATTTCCAGCATCTATTAATGCAGCTGGAGCTCGTCTCCAGTCTGAGGCCGGAGTGCGGTGAGCTCACAGCGCTCTCTGGTGGACAAACACCGACGCAGCCAGGGAGTCCATATGTATGAAGCAAGCTGAATGACACATCAAATGTCACTTCATACTGAGCAATACGTCACTCAGGTGAATTTTAGTTTCAGTGTGCAATAATCAGGTGTATCATCCTCATTCTGTGTGCAATATCAATATTCCCACTCTACAATGGTGTAAATCCAACTTTTATATTCTGTCTTGCTTATATTTCGTATTTTATTGATGCCTCTTTAAATTTTTTCTATTTGTTTTGCTGCTGTCAAATTTCCCCATTGGTGGGACGAATCAAGGATATCTTATCTAAATCTTATCTAAATGTTGAAAATATATACTCATATACTCACAGCATACTCTTGTGAGTAGGTCTATGCTACAGAATTGGTCCAAAGTCAGAGTACTAACATCTTAAAATAAGCAAACTTTTTATGCAGGTAAATATTCATAACATTTCTAGTAATTGTGCAGTTAATTTTCCTGTTGTATATCTTTGCCCAAAATCTGTCATCACCAAAACACAATAATATAACAAGTAATAAGAAGGGTTATACTGTCTAATTTGCATAACTGGACTAAAATTGTGTTTGTTTCCCCCAAATAAAGAATGAAATGATCCCTTTTGTCACAGCCTTGTCACAACCTAAATGACTGTTTAGGTAGTGACAATTTCATATCATTTTGAGCTGATCTCAAAATGATCTGTGCCAACTGACCATGCCAACATGGTCACAGTTGAACACAGTTCTGAACTGTTGTACAAGCATAAAACTAGATTTTTCTGAAATAACACCAACAAAAGTTTGCTTACCTGCAGACAACTGGTGTTTGGCAGCGACCTTCCTTCGAGTTTTTCAGACTATTGAACACATTGACTTTAAAATGGAGGCACCAGTCTACTCACCATGCAGCCATGAGACATGAGACAGAGGGACACAGACATACTTCCTGGTCAGAGGTGTAGGGGTGTGGCTAAAATCAGTCTCAGCCCATCAACGCAAAGCGCACCTGCCTTTGTAATCAAAAACACGCTGCGCTGGAGAGAGCTCAGCCAATGCTCTTGCGAGAAAATCACAACATGTACATTCATATAAAAAAAAAACTGTCTTACTGTCCATTTCGTCCTGAGAAGAGAAGAAGCATGGAGAAATTCAGCAGAGCTGAAGCATTAAACATGATTATGCAGCCTGATCTCAGCAGCGAGCTGCAGGAGGATTCATCCTCCTCCTCTAACGACACCGACACCGACGACCGACGAGGTGATTCTGACCCGGATTTCGCCCAGGCGTCCTCTCCGTCTTCGTCCTCTCCGTCTTCGTCCTCCCCATCTTCGTCCTCCCCATCTTCGTCCTCTGACAGGGAGGAAGGGACAGAAGACCATGGATCCGGGTGGACGGGGAAAAGTGGATTAGAGTGGTCTCCAACCAATGCAGAGACGGTGCGTTACGCTCAGGCTACCAGGGGTGTGCCGGTCGGGCCGACGCGTTATGCTATCGCCAGAATCGACAGTGTGGACTCCGCTTTCTGGCTCTTTTTCACCGATGAGATGATTGACCTGGTTATGCAAATGACCAATCTCCATGGGCGCCGTACCCTGAACAAATGGACCGACGTGGACTCCACCGATGTACGGGTGTACATAGGGCTCGTAATCTTGGCCGGCGTCTACTGTTCCAAGGACGAGTCAACCCGCAGCCTGTGGGATGAACACAGCGGTCATTCCATTTTTAGAGCCACCATGTCATTCAGCAGATTCCACGAGATCAGCTCGGCCCTGCGCTTTGACGACAAGCTCCAGAGACCAGCTCGTCAGCGGGAGGACAGGCTTGCGCCAATCAGGTCCCTGTGGGAGAAGTGGACGCACCGCCTTCCTCTCATGTTCAATCCTGGGACTGACGTCACCGTTGACGAGCAGCTGGTGCCATTTAAAGGGCGCTGCCGATTTCGGCAGTACATGCCAAAGAAGCCTGCGAAATATGGCATCAAACTCTGGGTGATCGCTGATGTCGCAACATCGTATGCTTGGAAGTGTGACATATACCTGGGCAAGATCGGCGATGCTCCAGCGGTGGGCCAGGGCAGGTGGGTTGTCCTACAGCTGACGGAGGGGCTCCAGGGCGTCACCGTCACGTGTGACAACTTTTTCATGTCATACGCACTGGCACAGGAGCTCCTCCAAAGAAAGGTGGCTTTGGTCGGGACAATCCGGCGGAATAAGCCAGAGCTGCCCCCAAACCTGCTCCAGACCAAAGGGCGCGCTGCGCACTCCTCTGTCTTTGCCTTCACGAGGAACACCACTGCCGTGAACTACATCCCGAGAAAGGGGAGGAGCGTCACCCTCATCAGCACACGTCACCGGGAGGCAGTGGTGACAGAGGGAGAGAAACGCAAGCCAGAGGTCATCACATACTATAACAGCTGCAAGGGAGGTGTCGACAATCTGGACAAGGTATGTGCCATAATATATTTATTGCATGCATTCTATTTCTGCTTTTTTCTTACTGAATTCATGTGCTTGTTAGAAATGTATTTGGGAGGTATATTTTGTCTTTTGATAATGTTTGCATGATTTCTCTCACTGTCATGTGCAAGCTTTTGAAAAAAATTACTTTTGATCATGATGAAATTTGTTTTTATTTATTTCTTCTTGTTCTTTTCTCTTTGTAGGTTGTCGGCACCTACAGCTGCAGAAGAAAGTCCAAGAGGTGGCCACAAACACTGTTTTTTAACATGGTGGACATATCTGCATACAATGCATTCGTCCTCTTCACGGCTGTGGACCCCTCCTGGAATAGAGGCAAGTCGTTCAGGAGGCGCCTCTTCTTGGAGGAGCTGGGGAAGTCCATGGTCTCTGCAGGGCTTCAGAGGAGACAGCGCCTCCCTCGTGCACCATCTGCTGCCGCCATGGTGAGAGAAGCCCAGGCTTCTTCAGCTGCCCCCACTGACTCCCCAGCAGACACCAGCAGCTCAGGAGGGAAGAGAGGAGTGTGCCAGATGTGCACAGGGGGACGGAGGAAGAGAACTGTCTGCCACTGCATCCGGTGTGCCAGAAGCACCTGCAAGGACCACTCAGTGGTTTGCTGCAAATCTTGCTGGAATGCCTGAACAGCCTTGTTTTTCACCTGCACCTGCACGTGCACGCTCACACGTGCACACACACACACACACACACACACACACACAATTTGCTAGGCTAAAGAGTTCTCCATGCATATGCATTGGTTTTCTGTTTCATTCTGTTTTGTTTTGGTTTGAATGTTTGTTTGATTGGTTCTTGTACATAATAAATGTTCATATTCATAAATCTGATGCTGAGTTTAGTTTAGTTTTTTCAGGGAAAATGAAAAATAGTATAATTGAAGCATTTAGAATTGTTTTTATACTTGTTTTACCATCAAGAAATGACAAGAATTTCATTCATAGGCCTGTAGTGGGTAAATGGCGCCAACAGGTGGTCAACATTAAAAATGACTAATTTGACCTCTTTCCTACAGGGGTAATAACTGATATTGGAGAATGCATCTTTTTTTACTGTTATGGCTGAGCAATCAAAAAATGTGGTTATAATGGAAGTCTATGGGGAATTTTTGGCCACTAACAGTACAAACGGGAGTAAAAGTTAAAATCTGCTGGTACACAAAAACTAATAATGCATCAAAGTCAATGTTGTTACTAATCTTTAGTATATCCAAGACTGTGATAACAGGTAAAACATTTTCAGGTTCCAATAAGTTTTTCTATTGAAAATCATTCATTTTGTGTGTTTTTTTCCCAAAATCTGTGACACCACTTATAAAATTGGTATTTAAAATATTAAAATTCTAAAAAAAAAATTAATATTTAATAGTTTTGATCAGAACTGAAGTCAATTAACACATTTATGCAAAAAAAGTAGAAAAAAATATTTATCTGATATATTTTTACAGCACTTCTTTTTAGTGGCTGTTTTTGGCCACTAACAGTACAAACGGATGGCTAGTGTGCCTACAGTGTATTATTGACATTTTAAAATTTTTTAAATCAAATTTCTTAAAATCACATAAAATTAACACTCTTTACAAAAATCCATCCCATATGATACAATATTGTGAAAGTTATAGCCAAATTTAAAATGGAGATGGCTGAAAATTCCCCCAACAGTACTTAAGGAAGTGATCATTTTTATATCGTTAGTCTCATTTTCACCGAAAAGCATATCAAAATGATTATGATGCGAGTTTTGCAGAGATCTGTGCCCGACACTTTCTTGAGTCTGTAGAATGTGTTGTGTTGGCCAGGACATCTCTGCGGCACGAGAATATTTGAAATATTCTTAAAATGCTATTCTGACACACTTTTTGCCATTAAAAAATATGACAAATATAGCAGGCCATATTGTGATTTCAATAAAATTTAAATTAATTAGCTTTTTACAGCTCGTCTTTTACCCACATATTGGTGGAGGTGGACATTTATTCACCCGGCAATGTTACCTACAAGTTATTCAACAAATATTGTTCCTCATATTGATATTCTGAATAGGGAATGTGTAAAGGGCCATGCAATGTGGGGCCGACAAGTGCAATAACATGAATGAAACATGAAACGTGCACTGGAGAAAGGCTTAAAGTGAGTTAGAAAGTAAACCCAGAGAAAGTATCAAGCTACTCAAATCTTGTTGATGTCATCAGTGAATAAATGTACAGACATTTTGCGCTTACAGCTTTCGATAAGACCCTCCGAAACAGAATTTAAGACTATTTATTAGAGCTGCAAAAATGAATCCATTATTTATCAATCATTAAATTAAATTAAACTATTTTAATGAAAAATATCCAAATTCTGATTTCAGCTTCTTAAATGTGAATATTTTCTGGTTCCATTATTCCTCTCCGACACTAAACAGAATATCTTTGTGTTTTGGGCAAATCAAGACATTTGAGGACGTCATCTCAAGCTTTGGACAACAGTGATCAACATTTTTCAATGTTGAAAATAATCATCAGCTGCAGCCCTACTATTTATGACTTTTTAAGGCCTTTTATCAGCAAATTTTAGTCTCGTACAGCCAAATGTGTCAAAATAGCATTTTAAATTAAATATTGTCGTGCTGCAGATGTCCTGGTGAACATATCGTACTCTACAGACTCAAGAAAACAAATCACACCATAATCATTGAACGTTTTTCAAAGAAAATGAGTATAATGCTGTAAAAATTAGCACAACCCAATTCGATATCTTTTCCAGATGGTTCAGCGCTAACCACCACCCTGGACACAAGCACCCACACTTGTTTTTTCAGTTTTAATCGGATATTAAAACACATTACAAAGTCAGTATGCAAATACCCTCATTTGTTAAATTAAATTACTGGAAATGCACAAGTCTTGAACAGGTCTTTGTTGGTGTGAACTACAGCCAAGAGCATAAATTAATCCATGTTTGCACCTTGAGCAGAGAGGCCCATCTCTTCCTCAGTCTGAAACTAATAAATATGACACTACTTTACAAGTGTAAAATACAGGCATACCAAGTTGGACATTAAGTATATATATATGTTCTTTTATATATTGACTTAAACAATCAGCCCAGCAGCTCACACTTCCGATCATACTGAGATAAAGCAATAGATGATCGCATTAAAGGAAAGTAATGGAGTTTGTGAATGAAATCAAGCGGTAAGAAACCACTGAGAGAATAAGTGCATAAGCGATGCATTTCCAGTGAGGAGTTTAACTACGCACAGAAGAACCACTCTGCACACTCAGCAGCGTGGCCACATTCTAAAGAAATGTTCAGAGAGCAGGCATCGTCGCAAAAACATCTTCCTAAAGTCCTAGAAGGACGACACAGTGCAAAAACAATAATACTACACAATACAGTGCAATTAATCCCAGCCTCGAGTGACATCAACACTGTTACTGGTAAGAAGGAGTCTGATCAGCAGCAGAGGGCTCGGCCTGCTGCTACTGAGTCAGTGTACAAGAGGACGTGAAGTGATGAACCATCAGCACCATTAAAGCCCTGCAGGGAGACTTCAGAGTTACACTGCCTTCTCTTTGTCCTCGGGTTGTTCATGGAGGCTTCGAGGATCATTACAGGTCATTACTACTCAGGGTTTTGCAGTTTTAGCCGCTGTTTCTGTCCGTTTTCATGACATTGTACTGACCAGAGTCATCACTGGGGTCTGGGAACACAGTGATGACTCTTTAATGAAATCTGACGCAGCAAACAGACAATCAGACATGCTGTGAACAAGGCAACAGTTCAGCCAGATCAGCTAAACCACACACTCATTCCCAGACGTTAATGCTATTGCTTTTGCTAAAGGGTCAGTTCACCCCGAAATCAAAAATACATATTTTACCCCTGGCCTGTGGAGTTATTTGTGCACCTAGATAGTTTTGGTGTGGGTTGCAGAGTTTTAGAGATACCGACCATAGAGATGTCTGCCTTCTCTCCAGTATACTGGGAGTAAATGGCACTCAGCTAGTGGTGCTCAAAGTGACAAAAATACATCTGAAAAATTCAAAACCAGTGTCTCTTCCCAGAAGTCATGACCTGGTTACTCAAGATAATCCACAGACCTTGTTGTGAACAGTTTCATGTAGGAACTATTTTATTAGAAAGAGACACTGGTTCTGAATTTTTCAAATGTATTTTTGGGTGCTTTGAACACTGCACGGCTAGAATTCATGAAGATTTTGCATATTTTGTCTTTACCAACTTTCACCCAGGAAGCCACTGTTGGTGTCCTGTGTAAAAACCTTCATTTATGTCATATACATCAGGTACTTAACACACACACACGTTGGAAGTTAACTTGCGTACATAAGTTACACACTTATTTGACCGAGTAGTTTTGGTGCCTAAACCTAATCGAACTTCATCAGTTTCACGATGACAACAAAGGTCACCTGACCCCACAGTGGACTTTTTGTTTCAGTTTTGAAAAAGATCTCATTTTGACTGTTCTGACTGATGTGCAATTGCAATATGATTTGTTGGATGGATTTATGTGAATTCATGTTGACATTTTGACCTATTTTGTTGTTTATGTATGTTAAAAAATGTATACTGTATATGTTATTTATTATTCATATTTTATCTGCACTGCCTTTTGTCTTAGTTCTACTTTATAGCTTTTTTTCTTTGTCTATTTTAGTTCTGTGCAATTTGTTTTTCTGCTTGGAAAAATACATTACAAAGCTGTTATGTTGTTAAAAAAAGGAAAATCTAATAGTTTAACCAGTTTTTTTTGTTTGTTTTTTTGCGCTACAAATCATTTTTATATTGATAACATTGTTGTGGACCACCATCATGAACAAAATCCACCGTAGATTTCATGTATGTTGAACATTTAGAGATAAAAACATACAGCAGGTCTTTTTAATCTCACAACTCCCAGCTCTTTAAAACTCTCTCTGTTTTTTTTGGTAGACATTAATTATTTGGCAGCAACGGCAATATGAGCACAGCACCCACAGACTGGGTGAGGAGATAAGTCGGTGACGACTGACTGATGACAAATTTAAGCTCAAACTCAGTATCGCTGAAAAGTTATAAAACCATTATTCAGATTTGTTCCTCACGGCTCAGGTCAAGTTTTAGGAAACTCCGATCCACTCCTTTTTAATTGGACTTAAACCTGAAAGAGTGCACACTCGAACTGTTGGTAATAATCCATCATTGTACAGAAAAACTGAGCGCATACAACTACGGTAAGTACACTAGGTCTAACTGTGATGGAGGTTTTTAACAGACAAGTCCTGACTAATGTGGAGATTTGTTAAAAACTGAGGTGACTGATCTTTTTTAGAAACGCTGACAGTAATGAACTTGGTGAGTACGATGTTATTACAGCTGGAAACGACAGCCAAAAGCAGAAATATCTGGCCCAAGTTGTAATGAAGTGGAATGATCCTTTAAATACAAAACGAACTGAAGCTTACAGTATGTTCTCTGTTGTGATGCCTCTTTGTTTCAATAAAATTCATCAAGGAGTTGAAGGAGCTTGTACACACACACACCAAAAAAGGAGAAATGGCTACCCTAGTGCCTGGTGTGAGGCCCAGGCAGTGTGTGTATTTGGAGAGTGTGTGTATGTGTGTGTGTCTGTGTGTGTGTATTTACAGTCTGATGAGTCTGTGGCGGCTCAGTGTGAGTCCGTACCTGCTCTGCTGGACTCAATCTGTCTCATTTGACCTTATTTTCTTCCTGAGAATTGTCTCCTATCACCACTATCTGAACCCCTGACAACTGTCCGCTGGCGTCCAGCTGCAGCCCCTGAACCCCCTCAGTCTGCGCCTCCTGCATTTGGCACTGTGTCTCCTCCGCCCCCGCGGCCATCGTCACCTCCATCCCGCTCTGCACCATCATGGCGGTGCCGTCCCTGCCCGACTCCCCGGTCAGCTGCAGCTCCATCACTCCCACCGCCTGCTCCATCGGCGCCGGGTTGATCTCGATGACCGTGTGCTCCTGGCCGGCCTCCACCTCGCCCTGCATCACCTCCTGCTGCACCAGCATGGTGCCGTCCACCACCTGGCCTTCTATGGGCACCACCTCCGCCCCGCCGGCCTGCTGGCTCAGCTGCACCAGCTCCAAGGGGCTGACCACCGTGCCCAGCTGGCTGGAGTCCTGCATGGCGGTGGTGCCCACAAGCGTCAGGCCCGAGGACGGGTGCAAGGTGATGGTGTCCGCCTTCCCGTCTCCGGCCACCATGTAGCGGGTGAAGAGCTGCGAGCCGGCGGGGAGCAGGGTGACCGTGTTGGAGGACTGGGCGAGGCTGGCGATGGGCAGGCCCGCCATGGTGA
Source organism: Lutjanus argentimaculatus (assembly GCA_034769285.1). Lineage (NCBI taxonomy): Eukaryota > Metazoa > Chordata > Actinopteri > Lutjaniformes > Lutjanidae > Lutjanus > Lutjanus argentimaculatus. The sequence goes on along the minus strand of JAWZSL010000008.1, from coordinate 1,794,376 downwards.
ACGGCTGGCCCACGAGGACAGAGAGATCGGGAGAGAACGGTGAACTGCTGCGGCTGCAGGGCGGCCTGCTGGTTGATGGGGGAGGTCAGGAGGGTGGTGGTGGAGGCGGGCCTCTGCAGGCGAGGCCGCTTAGTCTGGCGCTTGGTGGGAGTTTTGGTTTTGGCAGGCTGAGGGCAGGACAGGAGAGCTCGCATCTGCTGCTGCTTCTTCTGCTCCTCCAACTGCACCTCCAGGTCTGCAGAGAACGGAAAGAAAAGAAGTCTTGTTGTTTGTCAAAAAAGAAAAATAATCTTGTCAGGCAAGTTTTGCATTAAAGATGTTATCTCATTTTAAGAAAATATATCTACTTTGTCTTACTAAGATATTACAACTAATTTTGAGCTAGATATCCCAGCAGAGGAACAAGATTGCTTTTCTTATTTAAATACTAAGACCATTTCCACATCTTCCCAATTTAACAATCTTATGACACAATTAAAGTTTGATTTCTTTTTCCACCATCGGGTGGATCATATCACAGTGTTGAGTCACAGATCAGATCATTTTTCAGATCAATAAAATGCTCTAGTGTATAATGATAACAATAATTACAATTATTATTGTTATTATTATACAATAATACGCATAATAGATATACACTATAAAGTACAATAAGTCTACACTCTGTAGTCTCACTCATGTCCCGCCCAAATCACTATGATTGATTACACATCATGAGTAACAGCCAATCAACACTGAAGGATGTGTCACAGACAGGCTGCAGGCTGCTCCTGTGAGTGACAGCTGTGTGTCAGAGGGAAAGCAGCAGCAGCAGACATCGCCAAAGTCACAATAAACATCAGAATCTTATTATCTGTCTGTGACAAGCATGTCCAGTTTCTCAGTTAAACTACTGAAAATGCCCGAAATCATGGTCAGGATTTCACTCAAGGAGGTGAAAGTGACGGCTTTTAAATCCCCTCTTCCTTTTTTTTTAAAAGACTCTGTGTCTCACAGCACAGCACTTCAGAGTAACACACAGCGCACATCTGTCTCATCTTTTCACTGTCTCGTCTTTTTACTCTGCCGCCGAGATTGAGGGATTTATTACTTTAAAAACTAACAGTGACAGTAAAACTGTATCATGCTATGATGGTCACATTTAGTTCATGGGGGATGAAAGGTACGGGCCACGGGCCAGCTATGACCCGTTGCACCCCAACTGTCAACGAGTGTGAGTGCATCAGACTGTTGGCCGACAGAACCTGCTGCTTCACATTTCACATTATTAAAAGAACCGCGGTCGACAACTGCACGGCTCATTAACACATTATAGTTTAACATGACCCATTAGAAAAATGTATAGACAGACAGCAGAGCTCAAAAAGTTTCTGAGGACATTTTCAGATCTTAATGCAAACTAATGAGTCACAGTACAGCGATGTGTTTGGTTCAGTGATGCAGACACATCCTGCAGCATCAACATTATCTGATATGAAAATATGAAAGATTGTTATTACTTCCAGAAAACTAGACATCCAGCAGATATACAGCACCAGAGTCCCTGAATGATGGACTCAACGTTGTCAATACTTTTAATTGAAGCAGCTGGTTTAACTGTTTTAATAAAAATGCTAAAACTAAAAATGCTTCTACCTTAATTTAAGACAAACTCACTTGTTTTGATTGTTTTTGAAGAAACTGTCATATTCTAAGTTTTTTTTTTTTCTAATTATTAATCTCAGTTTGCAGCACAGATTCTTAAAGTCAGCTCAATCAAGAAACCAAAATATTCTATTTCAAGAATGTTTTTATAAACCTTTCAAGCTAACTGTAAATCTTAAATTGAGATTTTTCTCATTTTTCTCCTAGCTTTAAGTAGGGCTGCAACTAATGATTATTTTCATAGTTGTTTGATTGGGCGATTATTTTCTTGATTCATAGTTACTTGTTTTAAAATGCCTGAAAAAGCTGAAAAATGTCAATCAGTGTTTCCCAAGATGACGTCCTCAAATGTTGTGTTTTACACACAACTCAAATATGTTCAGTTTACTGTCAGAGAGGAGTAAAGAAACCAGAAAATATTCACATTTAAGAAGCTGAAATCAGAGAATTGACTGTTCAAATTAAATTAATTAAACTGATTAATCAAAAAGATTTGGCGATTAATTTAATAACTCATAATCTATTTATTGTTTTGGCTTAAAACAAGACAGTTTGATTATATTTAAGAAGATCTGTTTTTGCAGTGCATTGATTAATGACTATTTCACATTCATACTTTTTTCTACAATCAGATTTTGCACGTCCTAATATTGATATCTGACATCAATATTTTTCAGAGATGGTGGACACACTTAAACCAGTTAAATGTCGAGTCCAATCTGCAAACACCGCACAACACTGACTCAATACAAATGTCATCTCAACTTTTTCATATTTAGTATTCAAACACTGTGAGAAAATAAACTCTCACTTTTTCCTAAACTGTATAATAGAAATTTTTCATACTTAAAAAGTGAATTCAGGTTATTGCAGCACACAGTGATGATAATCACACTTAACATGATTAATTAGCAGGACTGAAACTGGCTTTTGTCTGAAAAGATATTTGCTTTTGGAAGCATTTCACAGCAAAGTGTATTCACAGATGTTGTACATAATACATACACAAAATATGACTACTGCATGACAGATATAAAATACATGTCATTTCACAGCATAATTAAAGGATCGTCACAAATTTAAGGCAACTCTACGTACTCACAATGAGAATGTTTCCCCATTCGTTATTTCCATTTCAATTTTTTCTTTTATTGATATCCTCACTGTTACTTGACAACATGTCAGACTCTAAATACTTCAGTTCCCATGAGCCTCGGCCATTGAATAAGCCAGTCAGATGTGTAAATCAAAGTGATTTAACTGTTGAATTTAAGGCTGTAACTAACCATTATTTTCATTGGTGATTAATCTGTCGATTATTTTCTTGATTAACTGATTAGTTTTTTGGTGTATAAAATGTGAGAAAAATCACTCAGCGTTTCCCAAAGCCCAACAGATGGCTCTAAAAACTACAATACCCAGGACCCTCTGCCACTGAAGAAGCCAGTCAGATGCCCACATCAGAGTGACAGCGAATTCAAACTGCTTTAATATTGAATTAGTGAACAAAACACCACAATGCGGTGGTTTAATTTGTTCCATGGAGTCTAAAGTGAACTGATTTAATCTGTCAGTTGTAAAGTCAGTTTTATCGACACAAATCTTCAATTTCCTCTTGCTGTTGGTGCACGTAACTGAATTTTTATGCTGCGATCCACTCTACTCAGAACAACAACAACCTTAGACGTGGAAAAGTGCAACCGAACAGTCATTCAAGTCAGAATTCCACGTTGGAAACTTGGCAAGATCCATGTAGCCTGAATTTGCCAAAACAAACACACCTGACATCGCAATGATATGGCGCCGCACAGTGAACTCTATGCAGAACGACCTTTTCATCAATTTTAACTATATGTTGTGTCGGTTGTTTCTATTTCCATTCAGATGATGTGTGGAAGATGGAAGTCTCTGCGAGCATGTGGTACTACATACTCTTCCTGTCTCTTTTAAAGAGTGCTAATCTGTTAAAGCCTCTGTAAACCCAAATCCACTGTAGTTGTCTAACCCTGTAATTTAGGGTCTGATGTACATAACAGTACACATATAAAAAGTATTAGAGATGAGATTTAATCCATATTCGAAATACTGTCATCTAAGATTTTGTATACTTTCCTGCATTGGGTTTGAATTAGGAGTTTGTGCTCGGAGATTTATTACGAAAAGGAAGCAATTATTCAACAAACCAATCACAAAAAAACATGTCAGTAGCTATGTGGGTGCAACAAACCTTCTCTGTTCCCGCTGCTACAGCTGCTCTCTGAGTCTGAGCCAGCTCAACAACGTTCTATCACTCCTTTAACACAAACACTGATTTAACCTGCACCTCCAAATCAATATCGGTTCAAGCGTACGCTATATTAGAACATTTTCTTTGCTTTACTTTGCTGTTAGTCAGAGTTCACCAATTACGAAATGAAGCCGCCGTCTTTGTTCTCGTCACAGCCGCAAAACTCCATTGACAAAAACATTCTCCCTCACAGGACACAGTAACTGCTGGTCTACTGCTGCCTCTATCTGCAGCAAGTAACGTTAGTCCAGACCCAAACAAAGGTATTAAAACCCTGCAATCACACCAAAGTCAAACAATAACACAAACTAACTAACAAACACAAACTCTAACAAGTCCCGTGTCCTGCGAGGTATAATGACTGTTTTTGTCCATGGAGTCTGGTGGTTGTAAAGACAGCAGAGACGGCAGCGTCAGGTCCCCATTCTAAAACGCCACGTCACGACAAAACAAATCAGTGAACATGTCTGAAACATAGCGTACACTTAAACTGATTTTCTTTAGGTGGTCATTTGTTTAGGTGCTAAAACATGTTTTGCTGGTGCCTGCATCTATATTGTCCATAGCTGGACAATACCTAGCTTCCGTGCTGGGACTCCTGAGGCAGCTGGTAATCAGACGTTAGCTGACACGCCCACACAGTCTTGAAAAATGGTCTAAACAGCAAAATGAGCTGCTTTTGAATCAGATTTTCTAACAGTTATGAATTTTTCACTCATGTTCATGGATGCTTAATGAGAAACTAATCATTCATATCATATGTGCATTTTCACTATTTCACTATTTGTTTTCAGGGGCATTAAATCAGCTGCTGATGAATTTCAGTAACGCGTCGTACTGCAGGCGTCCATGTTTTCCAGAGCAGATGCACTCGTGTGTTTAGATTGAAAGTTCAGAACACCAAGTCAGAACTATCGATTTTTGCCTTTCAACAGGCTGCAGCAGAAGCGTGGACGGTGAACCTTGGGAGCTGCAGTTACCTTCTCTTTTATGCACTTGTTACACTAAGTGATAAAGAGCTAATGGGAACAGACGACTGCTCTCACCTTTGACTGTCATTACTCGAGTGTTAACAGAGGGCGATGTCAGTGAAGTGTTGATGAGTGCAGACAGGGAACAAAATTAGCATCAGCCACCAGTCAAATCCTGGTAAAATTTGCAAGTGGCTGGTAGATCTGCTTCACTCTCCAGCTAAAAAAAAAAAAACATGGTAATCTACTGAGTGGCTGGTAAAATGAAAAGTTCATTTTTCGAGTTTTCGCTAATTAAATGTGAGCTGGCAGTGATGCTGTTTTTGTTACCAACAGTGTAGTTTGGGGCATAAACAACATGTTGACATGTTGATGCTGTTAAATAATCACATTCCTCCTACTCTCTCCGTCTCAAACACACTGTGAAATACACTGCTGGTTTTACTGTTCAAGAGGGTGCTGAACATTTTGACAAAAATGAGAAGATCTGTTTTAACACCAAAACTATTGTGTCTTTTATCAGCAACTGCTCTGATGCACTTATACCAAGCGTGTACACCTTACTCTTAGAATTCAAGTGTGGGAGCGACAGGGGAATGACACACAAACGTCTGCAAAATCAAGGCGAGGCAAACGAATGTGTGTTTGTAATGACAGCTAGGTTAGCTTATGTTGCCGAAGTAAAACAGGACTGGATATTAGGGCTACAACTAACAATTATTTTCATTTCGATTAATCTGTTTATTATTTTCTTGATTTTTGGTCTAAAAATGTCATAAAATGGTGAAAATGTTGATCACTGTTTTCCAAAGTCCAAGATGACGTCCTCAAACGTCTTGTTTTGTCCACAACCCAAAGATATTCAGAGTATTCCCATAGAGGAGCAAAGAAACCAGAAAATATTCACATTTAAGAATCTGAAATCAGAGAACTTTTACTTTTTTTTCCTTAAAAAATTACTCAAACCGATTAATCAATTTCCAAAATGGTTGATGATTAATTTGATAATTGTTCAGTAACTGATTAATCGTTGCAGCTTAGCGCAACTATTAATCGCAGCTTAGCGTTTTTTTTCTTTAATCAATATTTTCATGGAAATCTAATAACACATCAAATGGGCTAAATCAGTCATCCCCAGAGATGCAGCTGTGACCCACAGTTTGAACCCAGAGATTTTATTTGAGTCACTAAATAAATAAAACACTATGAAGAAATTCTGCAAATTTAAGATTTATATCTGCAGTACACCTTTTATAAAGCATTTAAAATGTGTATATTGCTTTACTGATAAGAGGGGAAAAAAGAGCCTGTAAATTTTGCCTAAATGCACTTTTTTCTGTCTCATTTAAGAGCAGGCTTAAAATGTCCTATACTGTAAAAACAAAAAGTTGAGGAAACTCAAAATTTCAAGGCAACTTACATCAGTAGATCTTTGAGTTTTGAGCTCAACTCAAACTCTCAAACTCAAAGTTTTACCAGCTAATGTTTCATTGAGATTATTTACTTTTCCTCTTTAGATAAACTTGAATTGTTTTTGAAACCCCAAGAAATAGTGTTTAAAAAAATACTGAGTAAACTCTGTAAACCTTGTTCAAGCACCCAAATAATGACAAATCAAGATCACACTCACAGCGACCACTTCTTGAAACACAATTTGACTTTCTAAACCTCAGAGTTTCTCAAAGTTTATCTAAAGAAGAAAAGTAAATTATCTCAACGAAAGATTATACGCTGGCAATTCTTTTTTTTGTTTATTTCAAAGCTTTAGAGTTTGAGTTGAGCTCAAAACTTAAAAATCTATTACATCAAGTTACCTTGAAATTTTGAGTTGTTTTTAAAGTGTTGTTTGCTTGATGAGAGGAAATAAAACAATGAGCTGGTCTGTTACCTCAGCCTAAATAAACAAGAGCTGTTTGGAAAAGTGTGGGGAAGGCATATACGATATATGAAGAACAATGACTTGTCTCATCTATTGAGGGAACCTTGAGGTGGGCATTTACACCCTCTGCTTAATGGTATGTCTTAACTCACGACTTTGAAGGATTGCTGTATATCATCTGGATGAACTCATGAGCTTTTACTTAAGATGACATCCTAACCACCATGTTTTTGCCTTGTTTTGTTTCTGCTGTTCGTATTATTTAAATATAACTATTGATGCAGAGATGTATGGAGGCACAAAAATGTAATTCGTAAATCATAAATCATGAGCCAAACAATGGACAGCAGACTAAAGAACAGTATGTTGCGAGAGGATCAGTGTGGAGACTCCTGACGTAGAACCTTGTGTCTGGTCTGTACTCACTGGCGAGCGTGTTGAGGATCTGCTCCTGGCCGGGATCCGTCTGCTGCTTCCTCCTCTCCAGGATCTTCTTGACCGAGTCAAGCAGGCCGAACACCTGGGCGAGGTTACTGAGCACCGCCACCTCTACCAGACAGGAATCTGGGATCAGTGCGGCAATCAATCAAAGGGTCACATGGTCAGTCAGAAAGGAGGAACAAACTCAGCTGTTGTAAACAATCAGTCATCAAGTATTCAGTCACTATTCTTACAGAAACCAACAGCAGCTGTTCTAAAAGCGTTCTAATGTTGGTTTTTCATCCGTCAGCTTCCAACAGCAGCTGAATTTGTTCTTTCTTTCCATTTGGTTCTGGTTTATGCACCTTGAAGCGAGCCCTACTTCTCACATGTGTTCTGCTTTGATGATGCAGCTCCCAGCAGCCAGAGGACATTAGCGTCAGTGCGTACCTGTGTCCTGTAAGGCGGCTGCCGGCTCCCTGCGCTGCTGCACGCCGTTCAGCAGCCCCAGCAGCTCCGTGCTGATGTTGGTCACCACCTCACCCAGTAGACCCACGTCGGCGATGCCCTTCCAGAAGTTCAGCGTGTCCTCTGTGGACGGACAGACAACACACACAAGTCTCAGTCACTGAAAAAAACCCCACAAATGATCACTGTAGTGATCTGTGTTGGGATGTGCGCTCTGTGTGACCTGAGATCTCATTGGATTCCTTCTTCTCTGCAGAGTCCAAAGAGATGGAGCTCCAGTCCGTCTTCCCGCTCAGAATCTCCACCCTGTCGTCGCCACGACCCCGCCGTTACCCAGCACCACCTGAGCTGCAATTCAAACCAGAGAACACACATTATGCTCGTTACATGGACGTCAGAGTAGCTGAGACGTGAGGGTCGCCATCCCAAAATCACTGAACACCTGAGGTCATGTGGGTTTGGCAGCTGCCTGTAAAGTTTTAAATGTCGAAGCGTCTTTTTAATGCAGCGTTCTGTTAACTTTGACTCCTGCCTTAAGACAATAAAAGTTTCAGTATGATTGATTTCTCTCATTTCTTGTCTCTGGAAATTAAAACTCTGAATTAATGAGCCACTATTAAACTCAAGGTGAGGACAGCAACAGTGAAAGGGCTTGGAGCCAGGGCTACTTTTGTAGACCCATGAAAACTTTATTTCAAACGGATTTGATATTCCGTGAATCTGGATGCAAGATGCTTTTCGTTACACTGTGTCCTAACTGAATGCGACGTGAGCGAGCATAAGCAACAAAATTTGTTTGACCGTTTTGACCTGAACTTCTGTTGAACACCTTGTTTCTTTTAATTCCTGTTGCTTGCGTTGAAAGCGCTGCATCATGGAAGGATTGATTCATGATGTTAAAATGAGGACTTATGTGTGCAATACCTCCTCTCTTAACCACAAAAACCAAAATAAGGTGGCGGCTGGCTCATCAGGGAGCTGGCTTGTCAAGGTAAATGACCTCCACTTATAACAACAAGGCTACTTGCTGTTGTTGAATATATTGTGCATCATTTCCAGTAAAGAAACGTCTAAATGTCACAATATAAAATGTGTGTTTTCTGTTTATAAAGCACAAACACAGGAAGATAACAAGTAGCCCAGTCACCCATATTTTCCTTGAGTGGTTACGTCTACAGTCTGATTGCACAGCTGAGTGCACAGCTGATAGGTAGGAGGTTTGATTACATGACGTAACAGAAATGCATATTTAACAGACTCAGTGTGGACAGAGGGCACCCTGAAGTGCTGCGATGGAATAGTTGGACATATTGTTGCTGTCACTTTCCGGAGATAATTTATAATTCTTATTGTCACTCTGTGTTGTGTTGTTTGGCTGGTTGCTTGGCAACAGTGGCACTTAAGTTTGGTGTCAAGAGTGAAAAAACTGGGGGCCTATACAGGGACTTTGTGGGAAGCTGTGGTCTCCACCATGTGAGAGACACCAGTGGGGGTTGTGAACTGTGTTATGGCCTCACTTCTCTTTTTGACAGAAAAGTCACCCAGAAGAAGACTGCAGAAGTGCTCATCTCCCCAAGGAGTTATTTGCATTCGTGTAGCATGTCTTTGTCTAACAAAACCGAACGGACCACTGAAGCAGAGGCGACGTGAAGAAGACGACGGGCTGGTCCAGCGTGAGGTCAATGGCGGGATCTCTGGACCGAGCTGGTCCAGACCCCAGCACCACCGAGCGGTGAAACAGAGCTGGGTGAATGAGTCACGAAGAACCAAGTTAAGCCAAGCACACACACAGAGTCGCTGTTAACCGCAGCCAACATTAGTTTTCCTGCTAATGGACATGTCCCCCATATCACATCTTAAGACCTAGAAACACAAGTGAACTAACAGTGGGGAACTTAAATTTCCAGAGTGGTATGCGGCTGCGACAATATGAATACAGTTGGGACACTGCCAGATGTTCTTTGCTCACATAATGATAGTACAACTCATCTATCTCAGATATTATGACTTGTGTATGGCATTTTCGAGGACTTTCAAGTTAAGTTATGCTTAAAGACCACAGTGATACAGGCAGACGTGATCAATGCGACGAAACAAATTCATGCAAGGAACGAAGTCCTTCTAACATGATGAAGCATTTCCTCCAGCTGGCATGAGAATGCAGAATTTTAAATAAGTCTTCAGTCATAATGGACCGATTAATTGGACGGCCGTTTAATGAAACTGATTATCTGGTTTTTGAGATAATGCTGATTGCTGCAATTATGAGGCTGATAAACAAAAAATGTCTGCAGTCACATCTGCAGGCAGCCTTATCAGGGTGGCTGCTGTGAACAATGTCAGCGCCTCCATTGTGAGATTTGGGAGGGCGGTGAAAAAGTCCGTTTGGAGCTCTGTAAACTTTTTTTTGGCTAAATGTCCTCAGTCTCCATCGTCCTTTCTAAATGTTAATACATTTGTCCTGTCATTCTAAAAGAGCAATGTCCATGTATGTTCTCATTCGTCCAGGTCATTGTAATCTCAAGAAAGGATTAAATCGAAGGCAACTGGACTTGTTTATATGTCATAGAAGACGTTTCGCCTCTCATCCAAGAAGCTTCATCAGTTCATGTGTGTCAGACTAGTCAGAGCTAGTCCGAGTTAAGTTATGCTTAAAGACCACTGTGATACAGGTAGATGTGATCAATGTGTCAGACTAGTCAGACTAGCTCTGGGTCATAAGTGATGATTGAAAGGGATTATGTGTCTGAGTCTATACATTGTTTACTTTAGGAAAATGTTGCGGATTATACCTTTAACCATCAGAGCTGCAATGAATATGCAATTAATTGTTAACTGTTTTCATAATTGATTAATCGGTTTGACTAATTTTTTAAGGAAAAAAAAAGTCTGGGGCTCTGTCATGTCTCCATCTTTACATTAGAGCTGCAACAATTCCTCTATTACTCGAATATTAATGATTTTGATAACTGATTAATCCTTTTGAGACATTTTTTAATTAAAAAATGCCCAGATTCTCTTATTTCACCTTGCCAAATATGAACATTTTTTGTTTTCTTTACTGTTAAAGGGCAGTAAACTGAGCATCTTTGGATTTTGAGCAAAATATTTGACATTTGAGGACGTCATGTTGGGCTTTAGGAAACACTGATCAATATTTTTCACAATTTTCTGACATTTTATGGACCAAAGAGAAAACTAACAGACTGATTAATCGTCTATGAAAATAATCGGTGGTCGCGAGCCCTGCACAGAATTCACCACCATTTAGAACAAACAGCAGTTTATGTGATCTAAATCTGCTTTCAACTTTCTTTTTTTTTGTTTTGTTTTCTCATTCATATCAAAACCTTCTCATCTGGCAGTGTTTGTCAAGTAGTGACCTTGCTGTGGTCTCACCTTGAGAGGACGTGGGCGTTGTAAGTCCGTGCCGTCAGGAGGGAACCGCGTGTTGTTGATTAAAAGGTCAAACTTGGTGCTGCGGCACGTGTTGGTGCACAGTGTGCTGTGCTGGTAGAAGTCCAGCTGACCTGAATCCATCATTTTCCTGGAGGACAGAAATCAGAAGAGTATCAAACTGTTAGGAAATGGAAGAGGAACTAAAGGAAAAAAAAAACATGGATCCTTTCAGAACTGCCAAAAATATCTGCATCCTTTACAGCTGACATTTCATTTTTAGATGTGTCACTTCCTGAGCTGCCTGTCATTATGCACATGCATTATCTGTCTGGAGGTGCTTTTCCATCTCAGTATAATAATTGTGTTTGTTGGAAGTTATAATTGGAGGGACAACAACTGATTTGTGTGCAGGACTCGGCCACACAAACAGCCTGAGTAGAAGGAATATTCAATTCAATTGGCTTTATTGGCTTGACTGCATATAATACAACATTTCCAAAGCGTCTTATTACAGTCTGTCTGATTATAAACATAGCTGTAGTAAACACAGATGGAGCTGCAATGATTATCGATTATTAAATGAATCGCCAAGTATTCTGATCATCAATTAACTGATTTGAGTTTTTAAAAAAAAAGAAAACAGTAAAAATTCAGATTTTTTGTTTTTTACTCCTGTTTGACAGTAAACTGGATATTTTACATTATTATACATCTTTATACATTTTAAAACAAACAACTATTAACAAATTAATCGAGAAAATAATCAACCGATTAATCCACAATGGAAATGATAATTTTTTGCAGCTCTAAACATAAATAAACAAAAGAAACAATAACAAAAAAAAAAAAAGGCATGGAGAACAAAGTGGGGCTGTGGAATCTAGGTAAAAGTCCCATATGAAATAAATGTACAGGAAATGAATTATTCAGTAAAAAAAAACAACATAAATTATTAGGCATGTGAGACAATATTCTGAGTACACAAAAAGCACATACAAGCATCTTACACTACAAACAGTGCAGCTGCAGAATACAATACTTGTGTATTTCTGAATAAAAAAAAATATTGTTCAATCTGCATTTTTGTTTACAGACACTGTATCTTATCAACACAAATCTAAATGAGCAGCACTGAGACGGGGGGATTCATACAGTTTCTGCTCTCGTGTATTTTCTTTAGTTAGTTTTTTCATAAACAAAAAAATATGTTTTTTGTTAAGCACCTCATCTCGGTGTCAGTGAGCACAAATTCCCAAAACAATATATATGCAGCTCAGGGAGGTGACTTGACTTCAGGGTAGGTTTCGGTTCAGTGAGTGCATTTCGGTGTAGATCAATATGTTGTTTACAGAGGGATAAATTACTTGAGTTACATTCATTGAATTTTGGCTGTTCAGGGGCAGCAGAACAAGCTGAAAAACAATATCTGACATATTGCGCTCTTATAAAGATCACAATAAGATGCCAGGTTGTTATGGCCAACACATTTGGAGATGCTAATATTTTTAAGCACTGGCCCCACAGGCCACCAAGCCCTGAAACTGGTGTCCAAAGTACATTTTCGGTGACCCAAATGTTAACTCTTGTAAAAAAAACAATACAGAAAAGGCAATTTTACTTAACACAGCCTTCCTTAACTTTTCTTTTTGTAGTTTTTTTATTTTTTATTTTACTCGGTGAGACAAGACATAACATGCGAGACAAAGACAAGTATTCTTGGCTGAAGTGGCCAATGATGTCCTGAGTCGCCTCTATTTTTTTCCAGTTTTCTTCCTTACTGAGTTGTAAGGCTAGGGTTTCCCTTCCTTAGCCACTTCCAGACCCTAGAAGGGAGCTGGCTGCCAGGCGGCGCCACCCATTACCTGTTCACACATCCTGAGCAGCCCCCACGGCCAATGAGAGAGAACCTCAGTTCAAATTATTCGAACTCTGACCTCATTTTCCGCAGACCTTTCAAAGTGCCACCAATGAGATAACAGCTGTATGTGAGGCTGCAGGCAGAGGAGACCACAGATGTTTGGAAGTGACACAAGCAGAGGACAGAGAGACTGATGGTCAAGTCTTGAAGGGAACCCTAGATCCGTGGAAGATCTTGCAAGAGTGAGCAATTTAATGTATGTGCAACACTGCAATGAAGGAACAACATACACACATCTCCAGAGAATTTTGCAAATCAAGGGCGAAGAAAAGTGTTTCAGGGTTCCCCAAACTCAATAACACAACATTAAAAACAGACTATAATCTCGCTAGTAAATGTAATGCATGCCAAAAAGTGATCAATCAGGTCACGCGGTAAGATTTGTGAATCCAACAGTTTATGAACTTTGCTAAATCATGTGCTAAAGGTAGTGCAGCCGTTTGTATACCAGGCAGACAGGACATAGCGGTTGTAGCGCTGTGCTTTGCTGCTCTGTGCTCTACCTTGTGATGAGTCCGGGACAGATTTCTTATCATGTGAAGGGCTCTGAACTGTGTCTGTCTGCTGTTTGGTGCTGAGCAGGTAGTGCAGAGTGAGTCAGAGCTTTTCAGCTGAAAATAGCTGACTGCTGCAGCCAGAAACAATGTTGGTAAAAGTATAGTTTGTTGGCCTGAAAGACATTTCAGGTGTTTTCCCCTCACTTGGTCCAGACTTTCAGACTCTTCTGTTGGCTCTGGATCAAAATTACAGGTGTGAAACCTTCCTGGGACCACAGTCCAGACGAAATATCCGGACTACGGTCTGGCGAAAAGACGTGGTCTCGATCCAGATCAAACTGAACCACGGTTCAGTTTGTTTCTAGTTAGAAAGCATTTGGTGATGGTTCAGATTTTTGGCCCAATTACAGGAAATGATGACAGGATATCACCAAAACAAAATGAGTCGCTGGGGCAGATGGAGACAGGAGGAGACCAGATGTTTAATTGACATCTGGTCTGATGATTTTATAAAGAGTCAACTGGGGAAAAAAAAAAAAAAATTATCGTGACAATAAAGTGAATCTGTTCTTTTATCTTTCACCATAAATGGCCAATAAAGTCAGACTACATGCTGAATTATAAACATGCTGACATCAGACAGACCAATCAATGTCAAATGTAGGGACACACGGCCGACATAGGTGATGACAACAGGACGTAGGTATGATGTGAAATTCTTCAGTCTGCTTGGATAACTGCAGTGTGAAACCAAAACTAACCAAACCAACAGTGTCTCAAAAAAGTGAACCTTGGCCCAGACCTTGAGGTGTGAAAGCACCCTTAGAGTGCTCGAGTCTTAATAATTCTCTGTGGGTTCCTCACTACAAGTAGCACCTTTCATATGACGCATCACTGGTTGTATATAAAGATGGACGACATGACACCTTCCCAAAATGAGGCCACAACTTTTTAATCCCCTCCTGGTGGCTGGCTGCAGAACAGGTCATAAACCCTGCCAGCTCCATGTTAGCAGATGGGACATATTACAAACCAAATAAAAAAAGATGTTTTCCATCATTTTAATTAGTTCTTAGCACACTGATGTTTGTCAGTTTGGTTTAATATGTTTTTTGACGCTATGAAAGAGGGGTTTCCTGTCACGATTAACAGCTGAGCCCTGATTGCAATTAATGCCCACAATACACTAGAAGATTTTGAAAAGACTTTGAAAAGACTTCTAAAAGACTTCAGTCTGACACCCTCTAAGAGAAGGTCACAGAGTTTTAAGTTACAGACTAACTGATAAATTTCACCAGAACCTGCATCACGGTTCTGATGTGAGATGTCTGCATCACGGTTCTGATCTGTCCTCCACTGCAGCTGCAGCGCCCACCAGCAGTGTTTCAGAAGCATTTCAGCAGAGGAGCGTTTTGCCCACTTGATTATGTTTACTTGCTCAGATTTTGTTGATTAGGTCCTCCTTCCTTGTGCTTCTACCATGGATAAGCAGGCAGTGGTTAAAAAGTTTCTTTTCTGTCTGTCTTTATGATCGTGAGTCTGCATGGGGTCTTTTATTTTGAAAATTAACCAGATTCTCCCAGCCTGTTCTTTTTTTTTTTTTATCTTATTCTTTTTAAAGATTTTTTTTTGGGCTTTTGCCTTTATTGGGACAGGACCGCTAAAGATATGACAGGAAAAGGGGTATGACATGCAGCAAGTGGGCCGCAGGCAGGAGTCGAACCAGGGCCACTGCAGAGGACTGGCAGCCTCAGTACATGGGGCACACACTCTACCAACTGAGCTATAGGGGCGCCCCCTCCCTTCCTTTTCTGTGTCTGACTTCCTTCCTGTTCGATCTGCTCTGTGCTAATTGACACGGCACCCGTCAAAAACAGACTTGTGTGTATTCTCTGCGGAGTGCCAAGCCACTTCTGGGATACATCTGAAACGCACCGTGGCGCTTCTGGTGGAATCGCAAGCATTGTCTGGAATCACCACGGATCACTCTGACTGCCACAGCGCAGCCTTAACGCTGCGCAGCGTGGCTGGTGGAAATTGCGGGTAAGATTTAGCCAAGACTGGGGATCTTGCAGGGTCACAATTTACATTTTATTTATTACATTTTATTATTTTTTGGCAAGATATCTGCTGTACATAAATTTCCCAAAATATTCATTATGAATTTTTCCTGTGATAAAGTATTGTTTGACACTTTTACATATTTACTCCAAAACAAATACTGTATCATCAATTTGATCTTATTAATATTGAAATCCCACATCCATAAATCTAAATTTTCCAATCATAAACTATTTTTTTTTTTTGAAAATGGGGTAAAAATGAAAATAAGCATTTTTTGGTATGTTTATGTTACCGTTTGTCAATAAAATGTTTAAAATAAATAAATAAATGTTAGTTGCAGGGAGAGATCAGCAGCCATATAAAAGGTAGACAGAGGAATCTATAGCCAAATAATCACAAACTCACGACAGGGACACTGTTTATTTGAAGTATTAAAAAAAAGCAGGCTGTGATTGCTGTTCACTATCCCATCCCCCGAAAAATCTACTATATTCCACATGTATTGGGCATTGAACATTTCCATCAGTCAAAGAGAGAGGATGTTAAGAAAAAGACAAAAAGTCATGATTATCATCATATTTACAGCTGAGCAGTGATGGAATAAATTTGAGTTAGTTCACTTGAGTAAAACTACACAGAATATTGGATTTTTGGATATCTACCCAAAATGTACGAATCACATATGTGCTTGTTGCGTCAGCAGCTACACATATGTATGTAAATATGCGTGCTGACTGTAGTGATGACTAATTATATTGCTGAGCGGGTCAGCCAAGCAGCACTTGGACCGTTGAAATATGGCTTTTAGCTCACTGATCCAAAAAGAGGTTCTCTCACCTTAGCATGACTCCACCCATTCTGATGGCTCTCTTCCAGTCCTTCAGAGTGGCTTTTCCAGAAATGTGCACAAACTGCTTGGGGCTGATCAGCTGGTCTTCATACTGGTGGAGAGAATTAGAAAAATAACCACACTGAGTTCACTGAGAAAGGATCTAACGGCAGAAAAAAACTAAAAGCAAAAGGACATAATGTACTTCACGTCTGATATCAGTTTCATTTTTGATAAGCAGTGCACTGCATGTGCAGTGATTAGTGTTCCTAAACTACCCAACTAAATCTACTATGGCATTATTCAGACTGACAGCCCAAATCCATTATTTGTCATTTCCTGGTTGTATCCAGATGAATTTTAGAGAGTCTGGACTGCAAAGAACCACATGAAATGTAATTTTTGCTCATTTGATTCAAGTCATATTTGATGGAGATTTCTACAGATGCATCTCAGTCTGGACGTTTTGGACAGTGTGGACAGTCTGTCTTCAGGATCTGATTTAATAAACAAACCTGATTTGCCTGCAGTCTGAACAAAGCCTAAGTTGAGCTAGTGGGTGGCAGAACTGCGCACTTCATAACAGGGGCTGCGGGGATCAGTCGAGAGTTGTGCAGTAGTAGTGCAGCAGTGACTACTGACTGATGATAAAAGGGAATCTGTTATTGTATCAGAAATACATTCTTATGCTACTGCTAATAGATTAACTTCTATGTAACAATGTTGACAGTTGTGATACAGGAACAATTGTTCTTTACCATTTTGTATCAACAGAGAATACTACAAGGCCTTGAAAAGTAGTTCCTGGGACTCAAACTTCTAGGTACTTTGGATGGAAACATGACTTAAGTTCCTTGAAAAGCAGTTACTGGGACTTAAAGCGATATTCCACCATTACATGATAACCCACTCAGTATGTACTCACCCCTATGTCGATGTGATGATGGGTGAAGATCTTCACTTCACAAACAATCCTGGAGTTTCAGCAGAAAACAGGGGAGCAGCCTCATCCAGTACAATGGCAGTGAATGGTGACCACAGATAAAACGTTAAAAAAAGAACACAAAACAAACACAAAATGTCTCGATCCTGCTTGTGGGGTGTAATCCAAGTATCCGCGAGCCGTGACATTAAAAATTAACCGCAAAAGACGCCATTTATGCCATGTTGGATGTAAGGATGTAAACATGGCGTTGATCTCGCGAGACTTCTGCACGTGCGTCCATTAAGAGATATACAAGTCTCGCGAGATCGACGCCATGTTTGCATCCTACCGGCTACATGCTACAGTTGACATTTTGGCTAAAAACATGGCGTAAATGGCGTCTTTTGCGGTTAATTTTTAATGTCGCAGCTGTGGACACTTGGATTACACCACACAAGCAGGATGGAGACATTTTTGTGTTCTTTTTTTTACGTTTTATCCGTGGTCTCCATTCACTGCCATTGTACTGGATTTAGCTGCTACCCTGTTTTCTGCTGAAACTCCAGGATTGTTTTGTGAACTGAAGATCTTCACCCATCATCACATCGGCATAGGGGTGAGTACATACTGAGTGGGTTATCATGTAATGGTGGAATATCACTTTAAAGTTATGGGTACTTTGGGTGGAAACATGGCTTTAGTTTCTTGTAAATAGTTCCTGGGACTAAAAGTTCCACAAACTTTGGATGGAAACATGGCTTAATTCCTTGAAAAGTAGTTCTCGACTAAAAGTTCCTGGTACTTGGGGTGGAAACATGACTTTAATTCCTTGAAAATAGTTCTTGGGACTAAAAGTTCCAGCTGTTTTGGGTGGAAACATAGCTTTAGTACTTTGGAAAGTAGGTCCTGGGACTAAAAGTTTGGGGTATTTTGGGTGGAAACATGGCTTTAGTTCCTTAAAAAGTAGTTCATGGACTAAAAGTTCCAGTTACTTTGGGTGGAAACATGGCTTTAGTGCCTTGGAAAATAGTTCCAGGGACTAAAAGTTCTGGATACTTTGGGTGGAAACGTGGCTTTAGTTCCTAGAGAGGTCGTTCCTGAGACTACAAGTTCTGGATACTTTGGGTGTAATTGTGGCTTTAGTTCCTAGAGAGGTCATTCCTAGGACTACAAGTTCTGGATACTTTGGGCAGAAACATGGTTTTAGTTCCTTGAAAAGTAGTTCCTGAGACTAAAGGTTCTGGGTACTTGAGTGGAAACATGGCTTTAGACATAAAAACATGGTAAAATATGGTCCAGATTAAAAAACACAGAGGTTACCTTTTAAGGCATATGTAACACAGCTTACCATTTACTGTTGGTATTTGCAAGAAAATTTTGAAAAAGTGTGGCTACGTTCTGGTGCACCGAGGGAACCAACTTGATAAAAATGTATGGTTTGCCTTGATTTTGATTTAGTTCATTCTTATTTTTACTTCCTCTGGTGCAGTATTTTTGCAATGCTGACAGCAGCCCCATTTATTTATGTTTTACCACTGTTTTTTATTTTTTTTTGTGAGCCTTGGTGCTCAATATTTAATTTGGTTTAGGACATTTGTTATGCTTTTGTTCTGCTCCTTACAGGTTCAGCGTGGCCAGGATGATTGATAATAGTAAACACCTGTTTAATTCAACTCATTCATAACAATATGTTTGAAAAAAATATTAGGAAAATCTGTTAATATTTTAAACATAAAATGACAACATTCATCCTATTTAACTGTTCACAGCAGATAGGCATTTTAAGCACATCCCCGCTATTTGAAGCTTTAAAGTGAAAAGAAATAAATAAGAGTCTCAGTGCTCAATGTGGTTATTCTGGGACACCACAAGTAGAGCATGTTTATTTCGTGCAACTCATCTCTTTAGTTGCCATTTAGTTATGTACAGTAGTATTTTAGTATTAACAGTCTTCTGCTGAATCTGTGTTCTAATATTACAGTTATTGTGTTATGACTCATTTTACACTAAAAATATAACTGCGTATGGATGAGCCATTGAAAACCAATAGAGACACCCTGGTGCAGCTGCCACTTTGCTTCATTGCGGACATGATCTAATACGAACCTTCACACATTTCACATTGATTCCTGGGCACACAAATTTCTTCACAAGCAGCACAGCTTTACAGTCGCCGCACGTTATGGGACAGCCGATTTCAACGTCATCTCCTCTGTTTGTTCTGAAAGGATGAAAAGACATAGTGTGAAATGTATGCATCACTTAATATTTGAAATGATCCAAACATCATTCTGACAATCTCATACCTGGATGTGCTTCGACAGCCATGACAGCTGCATCTGTTTCAGCAGATTCATCTCTGAAAAGAAAACATTTGACATTTTCACGTCTTCCTGATAACACAGAAGACATTGTCCATCTATCATATATCCAATTATCCACACTGTTGTGTTATTTTGATTTGAAGACGAGTGAATTGTAATTTCAGTCCACATCACAGCCTAGTCTCAGCTGGCTTCCGTACGTACCCAGCGGTGACCGGCTGGAGCTGCAGGATGACCTGAGTCTTATTTGGGTCATCAGGGTCTCCTTCACCGTCAGTCTTCACCATCACCACCTCCCCCATGGACACCGTGACCTCCTCAGTGGTCGCCATCACACTCAGAGGGGGGCCGTTTTCATAGAACAGCTAACCAGGAGTTTGTTCATCTGAAAAATGAATGAATACATTTGTTAAATACCAAGAAAGATTTAATGGGACAGATATATTTTTTCAGCGTCTCTTGGAATGTTTGTGATATCAAAATACAGAGATTCAAAACTGCAACCAATGATTATTTTCATAAGCGATTATCTTTCGATTATTTTCTCAAATAATTGACTACTTGTTTGGTCTACAAAAGCCGAGAAATTGATGAAAAATGTCCCAAAGTCCAAAGTAAAGTCCTCAAATGTCTTGTTTTGCCCACAACCCAAAGATATTCAGTTTACTGTCATAAGAGAGTAAAGAAACCAAAAAACATTCACATTTGAGAAGCTGTAATGAGATAATTTTGACTTAATTTACTTTAAAAAAAAATCACTCAAACCGCTTAATTGATTACTAAAATAGTTGCTGATTAATTTAATAATCAATTAATTAAATATAAATCTAAAAACTACTTTTTGTTTTTGAGTTTTTGTTACTTTCAAACTAAAATTTGAGACCAATTAGGCACAAGTTGCACAGAAAAATCGCTGAATATTGGAACCCTAAATCCAAGGGTGGAGGCAGATTCTAAAATGAACACTGGTAAATTTTGGGTATGGCAGAAAAATTTATTAGGGTCAAGTGGCTAGTAATAATTTGGAATGATGGAGTAGGGCTACATTTACATCCCTGTGTTTTTTATGTGTACAGGCTGAGACTAATGCAACCCTCACTGTCCAGCAAATCAAATCAAAGCAGCTCACAGCTAATTGTCACTTTCTACTCAATGTCTGTCCATGTTTTTGCTGTATGAAGGATCTGCATTACATATTATTGGAGCTATGCTGACACACTCTGGGTGTTAAGACACCAAAAAAAAAAACAAAAAAAAAAAAACAAAACAAAAAAAACAAAAAACAAAACATGAAGACAAAGAGAGAAGCCACAGAAGTCTGTGTTTTAGTATGAGGTGGCGTCTGAATGAAGCAATGTAATTATTTCTTCTCAAATAATGCATGATGCAGTTTTCTGCCCAGTTAAAAATAGTAACATGGTACATCTTCTCAGCTGACCTACTACTGGCAGATGAGACAAAAAGTTTATTTTGGACCCTGGGTGAAAATAACAAATTACATTTTCTCTTGTAAGTGTAACTAAAATTGGATATTTACTTTTATTTAAGTAGTTTTTCTTTCAATAGTGAACTGTATTTAAAGTCTGTTACAGAGTACCATGTTGAGAGCCATGGGTGTGAGATGTGAAGTTGCTTCCTGGCCTGTGCCAAGCAGTTTGTGAACTGTACAAACAACCGACAACAATGCAATAAAATAAAATAAGACACATATCTTTACACACTCTCACTGTATATATTTAGCTATTATTGCCTTTTTGTCTCTGTGTATGGTTAGTAGTAGATTGTACATATTATTACACACCCTTTTTATATTTCTTTTATTTTCTTTGAATTGCTCTATGCAATATATTTTTCTACTCTTAAATGGGACCGTCTGCAACTTGAACAATCCCCCCCCCCCCACCAGGGATCAATAATGTATTTCTGATTCTGAATAAAATAAAGATGGAGTCATCATGCCTGTCTCGTACCCCTCCTCTCACCCACTGTCAGCTGGTTGGCTGGGATCAGCTCCAGCCCCCTGTCACCCTCCAAAAGGATAAGGGGTTGTAGATAATGGACATATGGATGGATGATGTCATTATGGATTAGTGTTAGCATTACTGTATCTCAGCATAGGTGAAAATAAATATATTTAAAAAAAAAGTTAGATGTACTTTAAATAAATGCTAAGTTAATGCACAGCCCAATGAGTATGGTAAGTGGCCCAAATCAGACACCTCCACAGTCTGGGTCTGGCTAAATGCTACAATTCTCACCATGGATCCTCCATCAGTGACTTCTGCATTCACTTAGGAGCTTTTACCTTCAATGAGGTGTGTAGGTTTTTACACAGCCTATGATGTGAGACTTCCCTGCTGTTTCTGACTATCCCTGTCACAGTCGTGACTGCAGAGATCTCATTCAACTCAACGTGTTGGAGGAGCACAAAAAGGCTGAGTAGACTGGTTATATCATACGCATTGAGCATGAATAAGAGGCTGAACTTAGAGCAGATTGTGGAGGACAAAGTGTCCATTAATAGACCTTTTTCACTGCAGCCGTTTTAACATGAGATAGAGTAAACACAGGTGTTAGCAATGATGCTAATTAAGGTTCCGTTCCATTCAGGGTGCTGCTATTGTGCATGTTGGCTCGCTGAAAAGGCTCTGCTACACTATATGGAGCCGGACCTTAATTAGCATCATTGCTAACACCTGTGTTTACACTATTTTGTATCAATATGACAGCCATGTAAAAGGTCCATAGAGAATGAATTTATTGTGACATATATTGACATCAGAGCTCTGTTGCGTGATGCTGTTCCCCTTGACATGTTGATACAAGTTATTTAGTAGCCTAAAGGCATTATTTTTTATTTATCATCATATAACATTTTGCTTTAACCGACTCGCATTTCAAAATGAAGAGAGTACATTTAAACTGTTTTAAGAGCCTAGCTTTGAAATAGCTGTCACCTTCATCCAGTGAAGATTTAGGCCAAAAACATTGTATTAATGACGTCTTTCAAGTCAACTTAGCATGTCGGGGCTTTAGGAGATGTGGATTACAACCGGCAAGCAGTATGGAGGCATTTTATTTTATTTTATTTATTTATTTATTTTTTGTCTGTTGTTTTTTCCATGCGAAAACTGGTCACCATTTACTTCCATTCTTTGGGAGAAACTCCTACAGAGTTTTGTGGACTAAAAAAACAACCTGACCTTCAATCAGCATGACGGTGAGGAGGCAATGACTGAATTTTCATTTCTGGCTGAAGAAAGGGATCATTTTAATGTTAACCTACTTTTGCCACGTGACCAATATGTTCAATTTTACTAATTCTTCAACATCAATGTAGCGCACCATTAACACTAGAACCGCCAAGCGGGTCATTTTGACCCTCCTGGCATTTTCAAATGCACATAACTCTAGTAAAATAAATTTCCTACATCTGTCAGCTCATGACTTTTCCTAATATTGATTTATTAATCCTGTAGTGAATTATGAGGGGTGTGGGATTAAAGAAAAAAAAAAAAAAGACCATTTATACCTAGAACCGCTGAGGGGGGTCATTTTTACCCCCACAGAAACAGCTGCACAGGCTGCGCTCTACATTCGCGCCATGCCAGGTTGCTTAGCAACGCCCATTGTTTACTCAAGACGTTTCATTCATTATGAGACTGCGCAGCAACCTATGCTTTCTATAAACTATGCCTAGCTTACTAAAAGACAAGAAAACAAGAAACAGGCCATATCAAAAGAAGTGCAAGTGTCAGAGACTCTGACAGCTTCAGGACCTCAGTGAGGAGGGAGAATCTGATGAGGGAGAAATATCGCTGTGACTGATCCGTCATTTTCACCCGATCAGTCGTCTTCATCTGAGGAGGAGAGCCTTCACCCACTAAAAAGAAAAAGCCATTGACAGGTAGGATCCTGCCTACAGCATAAACTAAATATCACAATATTATGTAGCTTATAATTACTATCAATCGAGCGACCAGCCGCCCTGCGCGTATCGCCACTTCAGGACGCATCTACATCGCTGAGAAAGTCTGTATGTGTGCTGATTGTGAGGTGTGTGTGTGTGTGTGTGTGTGTGTGTGTGTGTGTGTGTGTGTGTGTGTGTGTGTGTGGCGGAGAGAGGGAGACAGGTGCGTCTTATCCTGCTGAGACTCCGATTCCGTTTAGTTTTGACTTTGTCTGCCTGCAGCTAAATAAAACCTAACTATAAATGATAAACTTCATAAACTGAATTCTAAAAGGTTATTTTCTCATGTCTTAATTATTATTCAGAGTTAACAACTTATATAAATGATCCCTTTTGCGATTGCAGACGCTGTTGCGCGTTAGAGCATAAAAATATGTGACGGAGCCGTCTTCATCTGAGGAGGAGGAGAGCCTTCACCCACTAAAAAGTAAAAGGCTTTGACCGGTAGGATCTCGTCTATAGCATTAACTAAATATCACAATATTACGTAGCTAATAATTACCGTCAATAGAGTGAGCAGCCCCTGTGTGTATCAGGAGAGAGAGAGAGAGAGAGCGCGAGCGAACTAGCCCTGTGTGTGGTGAAGAGAGGGAGACAGGTGCGTCTTTTTCTCTGGAGGCTCCAGTTCTGTTTAGTTTTGACTTTGTCTGTCTGCAGCTAAATAAAACATAATTGTAAATGATAAACTAGGTTATTTTCTCAAGTTTTATTTATTATTCAAACTTAACAACTTCTATAAATTACCTCTTTTGCTTTGAAGATGCTGTTGCTGGTTAGTGGGTAAAAATGACCCCACCTGGCGGTTCTAGGGAGTACTGGAATGTTGGCGGTTCTAGTGTTAAAATACATTATATGGCTGCACAATTAATTGCAATAAAATCGCAATACCGCCAAATGCAATATCCAGAATCACAGGACCAAATCGCAATTTTTTTGAAAAAAAGAAAAATGTGTGGGACAACAGGATTACAATGAGGTACTGTAGTGCTGCATAGATGACCTGGCCTAAAAATCTTGTTCTACAGATCAAAGAAGACCTGTTTGTTTGTTACGACCTCAAACAAAAAAAAAAAAAATTTCCAAAAATGGTATCGCATATCAATCACAATTTCAGTCAAAATAATGCCAATATGACTTTTTTTTTTCCCTCCAAATCATGCAGCCCTATTACATTATGTGCTTTTTTTTAAACCAATGGTTTGATTACTTTTCAATAACATCTCAGAAAAAAATGGTTTAACTTACTAAAATATCTTCATGTCTGATAACTAATGTGAACAATATTAACTACGATTTTAAAAAATGTAATTTTTTTAAATTTTAAATTAAGCCCCACTTTATATAACTGTCAGATTTTTGAATAAGATATAACGTTTAGTTATTAGTACGGGGTATTGTGGTCTAGAAAGCGCAGTTCTGTGATATTTAGGGGATACAAACTGACATGGGGTTAATGGATCACTCAGTCACACTTGAGCTAAATCCACCCGTTATGGTGCAGATAAAAGTTAGGTGGGTTATCACGACTGCAGCAGGCACCTGACTGCTTTTCTCTGTTGAGATCCACACAGCTACTCACACTGGGCTCGACGGTAGCCATTACTGCTAACGGCGAGGGCGTAACTTGATGAGAGGGGAAACTGGACAATATTGTGAACTATACTGTCCGAGACGGGTAAAGCTTTGCATTTACAGTGTGACGGTTACGTGCCGCTTGTCTCTGAACCGTACGTCCCTTCGTAACTCTGCATTTTAACTCTCCGCTCCCCCTCAAAATGACGTCTCCCTGTGCGGCGGCACGTACAGCAAACAACGGCACGGCGACGGCGTTGCCCCTCCATTCTGTACGAGCCTGGCTGGCTGAACCCCCTGCGCAATGCGCCCGAAACCCCGGGCTAAAACTGCCGTTACTGTCGTGCGAGCGGGTGATATTTTACAGCCAAGCATATTTAAAACCACATAGTGAAAAATTAGCTTGCCCTTACCGTTTTATGAAGAGAAACGCAGCCCTAGATTGTGGAGAGCTGCGGCGCATGCGCAGTCGCTGATGTAGCTTGACTTCCTGCTGAACAGCGCTCGCGCTCTAGTAAACCCTGAAATTTATTAGTAACTTAATTATTAGTAAAAAGTATGTTAACTTTGGTGATATTCTCTCTGTTAATATGTTTATTTATTAAGTTATACCTCATAGACCTGGTCTGGTTTGCTTGTATCCTAATTAGTTTTATCACTGGTGAAATATTGGCATTGTAATGTAGTGTTTTAATGTAGTGTAATATTAATAAAGTATTATAAAGGTGAAGGGTTCATACATAACTTAAAGGCAAGGTTACTTGTTTAAATTATAGATCTACATTTTCAACATTTAAAGGCATACTTGGCAGGATTTACCCACCCAAAAAAAGTATGGTTTAATGCAAAAAATAATCTCTCAATCATCACTTATCACCCACTAGAAGTGTGTGGTGATGTCTATATCTGCAGAGATCCTGCCCTCTGATTATATTTTCTTATTTTCTCATTATTTTTCATATATCCTGAACGTTTTACTACCCCAAAGTCTCAATAATTGAATGACTCATCAGTCAGATATCTCTGCTTTTACAAACAGCAACTGACCATTTCTGCACAGTCATTTGACAGTTTTTTCATAGCACATACTTTATTTCCTGTTATTTAAACTTCCTCACACAATTTTTTTTTTTTTTTTTGACATCTTGGTTTTTATCCTTCACTCACACAGAGGACACAGTGCACAATAAAGTGTGCTCAATATGGATCTTTAAATATCCATAAGTATTCACATATACAGTCAGTACATATCTATACAGTCATGTATTAACACACATAAATTAAAAGGAAAAGAGAACTATTGAACTCATACTACAGTTTGAAATTTTAATTTCAAATGAATTATTCATCTTAAATCATCTTCTGAAAGCATTATCGATGTAATATTTCATTCATTTTATATAATACACAATCAGTCATATGTTTAACATATAGAGAATTCGTTGGGTTCATTTGACATTTTTACAGAGAAATACTGATAGACTTAATTTGAATTTATTTGTTAGTTAACAACTATCTTCCCCACCATGAAACGAAAGTAATATATTAATTATTTCATATAAAATTAATAGAAATATTAAATTTCAACATGTAGAACACGGGGCGCCAGGACAAGAGATCACCAGCAGCCCCTTTTTAAAAATTGTGCTTCCGAAATCTCTTGATGGCGATTCCGCAGGAGGAGTGGAGTTCCCCACCCCTCCTGTGCCACTCACAGCAGAAGCCCTTTTTAACGAGGTCATTGAACACCCCACATACTGACTAGCGGGAACGTGTCTCCTCACTCAGGGGTTCGGCAAATAGAAACTTGCCTCTGTTTCTGACTGTTTTACGAATTATTGCATTAAGTCCAAGTCCGACAACAACAGTCATTTGAAATATATCGTCATTAGTGAGTTATATTCGCAGATTTAGATATGGAGGTTTGACTAGCGGAAGGCATGTTGGGTAAGAAAGAGGCGGGGTATCCTAATATTGTTGGCTCTCATTGGTTGCTGTGCGGCTTCGAATGCTGCGTTCATAAAATGTAGGGAATCTGAAGAGAAACTAGAAAAACGCAAGTCTTACGGTGGGTTGACAGAGTTGAGTCTAATTTGATCCATTTTTGATCTATTTAATAATTTGATTCAATATTTATATATTTAATTTGATCAATGATTCTATGTTCTATTCATTTTATCTCTCTAATTGCCGTCTTAAAGTCTTATCCACACTGCCAGGATATAATTCCGTTGGGAAAAATACCAAATTTAATTTTGAATTTAACTGTAATTTGTATTCCTTGTCCAAATGAAGGGTCTAAGGACAGATGACGTCATATGCTGTCCTGATTGTAAATCTCCTTGAGGCAAATTGTGATTTGTAGTTAAATAATATTAACTTGACTATTGTGTTTATATGGGCCACACTGTCACCATATAAAACATATTTAATTTTATTACCAAAGTAGAGTTGTCAGTTAATATAAACTACACTTTTTTAATGGATGTTTGTTTTTGTTTCTTTTCCCATTGGACATGGTTGTTTGTAATATCTCACTATTTTTAAGATCAACTATTAAATTTAATCAGTAACTCTTGTTTTAGATTAAAGGTGTCATGGCAGACTTGACCCCTGTAATAACATGGCCTTGTCCAAATCTTAACCTCCATCACCATTAACACTGTATATGAGAGTAACTAATCTAGGTCATGATGCGCTTCCTTCACTCTGTCAGCAGAGGGCGCCAAACCCCAGTCAAAGACAACCAAACATGAGTCCACACATTAGCCATTGTACATCTATTTATTTCATTTTTTTAACCAATCAATAAAATCACATCAAATAAAAGGCGAATCCCTTATACATAATATATAAAATAAATAACATTTATTCAATAAAGCTGTGAAATGTGGCCATGGGGATCAGGAGCTCAATAGTTTTGTGCTATGTACCATTCCACAGGCCTGACAGCTGCTGATGTTTTCTGGTACAGTCAGAGGCCCTGTCAGTGGGCTGGTCTGATCATTAGTGTGGACAACATAAAAATACACACCATTAAAGGCATGGTTCACCATTTTGAGAAATTCTCTTTTCTTTTTTTCAAGTCTGTGTGTTAGGTACACAGCTAAAGCCAAGATGTGGTTAGTCTAGCTAACACTGAGACTGGAAGCAGCAATTTGACTCTGTCCTAAGTTCAGAAATGTGAGTTCCAACAGCCTCTAAAGCTCGGTAATAACTCATCATATCTTGTTTGTTTAACCTGTACACAAACAGAAATGTAAAAATGCCAATTTGTGGGTTTGACGGGGAGTGAAGTACTGGAACTATTTCTTGACAGTCAACAGTTTATCCATCCGCCTAGTACTTCTGTGCACTGTCTCAGACTATAGCCACATTTCCACCACAGGAACTTTCCCCAGGGGCTACGAACCTTTGCAGGAACTCTGCGTTTCCACCACAGGGACCTGGGTTTAGTCTAGACCTTATTGAGGATTTATGCTGAGGACAAAATCGAGCAGAAATTGGATTTCAAGAAGGTTCACACCTGGGAGAAAGAAACTAAAACAAAACTGCTGTTGGTTTTAGGGTCGATGGTACCAAATCTGGCAACCTCAGTGTGATGACAAGATCTTACAATTATGTTGAAACAAACATGATACAACGTGAGCATTAGAGGCGTTGACAGGCGCATGTTGCCAGGCTCGCTGAGCCCCTTTCTTCTAGTCTTTACGCTGAATAATCTCTCTTTTTGCTATCATCTAATTCTTGGACAGAAAATAAATAGTGTATTTCCCAAAATGTTGAACTACTACTTTAAGATTACAGTAAGAGAGAGGCTGAATCCGGACTGAAGATTGGCCACCATCATTATCATCGTCTTTACAGAGGATGGTCACTGTTTGTAAGATTACAAA
This sequence comes from Lutjanus argentimaculatus, assembly GCA_034769285.1. Classification (NCBI taxonomy): domain Eukaryota; kingdom Metazoa; phylum Chordata; class Actinopteri; order Lutjaniformes; family Lutjanidae; genus Lutjanus; species Lutjanus argentimaculatus. Next base: position 1,765,313 of record JAWZSL010000008.1, on the reverse strand, counting down.
TGCTGTTGTAATTCTTATTATTTTATTTTAATTCTTCAACTATTTAACATTGGTGGCTATAGAGTCGTATAGTTATTGTTGTTGATGAGAAATAAGCTTATTTCTTTCCAGAGAGTCTTCCAGTCTTTCAAAAAGCCAGTTCTCCTTAGTGTCTTTCCAGTCTTGTCCTTTAAATGTGACCGATGCTTTCCAAAGCTGTGAGGCTGCCGTCTTCACACCACGCAGTGCAATGTGCAGTGCTCAGGAATGGGAATCATGCTCGCTGGAGAACAGTTTGCTAACAGCACAGTATTAACATACACAGTCAAACAATATCATACAATTGAACCCTGTTTAGATGAGAGACAAAAGTGAGGAAGGTAGTTGTAGCGTTACAACAGTCGGACTGGTTGTCGAATGGTGATTTTGGATGTTGCAAGGACGTTTAGCAAGCTAGCACCCCTGTGATGAAGTCCTCTCCTCCGCCAAGAACACAATATGTTAACATTTGATTGTCAAAACAACAAAAAAACATAGAGTGTTTGTACTGTTGTACACTGTATTTACACCTGGTTATATCAGGTGGTGTTCAATCTGTACACAAAAGTCAAAATAAAGGGATGGTGCAAAGTATTATAATACATTTCTTACACAATACTAAGCTGAAACCACATACAGTACAGTATATCTACCAGATCCATCCATTCAGCCTTTATCATCTCAACGAAAGAATTCATTTGGTCACATGAACGCAAAGTAAAATGCATAATCTCTTGATGTTTACAGCGTGTGTGTGAACAGGTTTTCTGGTGAGATGCTGGTGAAAGGTGAATGAGTGGTGGGAGGGGAGGTGCAGGCAAAGTGCACTGTAAGTCTAACTGTACACCCGTGGCCCGTAAACAACAGATTAATAGCGTCTGCAGTCAAAAGCCTCCGGAGACTTGTAAATGTTTGTGATCCTCTGTGTCAAAGGTAGTTACTGCTATGCTTGGAAGTTGTGCGCGCAGACATGCATTCATCAGAAACGCGGCTCACAGCTCAGAGCAGCAAGCTGACCGTGACAAGCTCCGTTACAGCCGGAGTTATTGCTGTCACAAGTTGGTAAATCCAAAATACTCTTACGCACTGAACAGCTTATGTTATGTCAACGGTATGTCAACACTACTTAGTGAACAAAGAATTTCAGCAACTTTGAATGCAGCATTAAAACTTGAGATTTATATTACAGTTAATAAACATCCTGACCTTGAAAGGTGATCACTTTTGTGAGGTTTTCATGAGTAACAACAGGCATTTCGTTCACTTTAAGGTCATATTGCACTTCAACATTTTTGGAAATACATTTTGCTTTCTTCATGAGAGTTAGATGAGAAGATTGATACCAGTCTCATGTCTGTGCATCAAGTGTAGAGCTGGAGTCAGAAGGTGACTAAGCCTAGCTTAGCATGAAGACTGGAAGCTTCATGCTAAGCTAGGGGTGAAACCGCTAACTTGGCTCAGTAGAAAGTTTAAAAAAAACACCACTAAAAAAAAAACACATCTAAAGCTTTGTGTAGAGTTGGACTTGAAAGTTGATGACATCTCAACTCTACACCAATGATTCATGACTTCACTTGGACTTGAGCATTTCGACTTGATACCTTTCCCCAAGCCCCAAGATTTAGAAGTACTGTATGTTATTTAAAAAGTTTGCTACAAATCAGTTCATCTCCTGAATCAGCTAACGTTAATGCTATTCACTCTTAGCATGTCAATATTTCATTCCACCCAGATCCGTGAACAACATACGTTACGATACTGAGCTCCAGTTGGAAAAAAAAAGGCTTCCAAACATAATTTTGTTAGCGTATAAAAACTATGCTGTCGTCAACAAAAAAAACAAATGGCAGACTGCAAAACACGATGGTCGAAAATTACAGATGGAGATGCAATAACCTCTGACTTCATTCAACATTTGAAGTTGTACAAAAAACACTAAATTGAGTAATTAACATAGTTAGCAAACAAATGCTTAGCTTACATACAGCTAACAGCTAAGAAACTTCGGAAATCAATGAGGCTGGAAACTCACTGTTCATTATGACTTATTTAGGAGTCAAAATTCAAAGTTTGGGACTTGGGACTTGCCTGTCTTGACTTAGGACTTTACTTGGGAGTTGAGTGCAAAGTGCAAAGCCTGGAGATTAAAATGACTTGGTCCTACCTCTTTTATTTTCTCATCTAACTCTTGGAAAGACAGCAGAAATGCTTCTTTCCCAAAATGCTGAACTCTTCTTTTAAGGCCCTGTAAATATCAAATAAAGCATTTTGTCAGGCAGGAAATAGACGATTGGAAATGTAAGTGAGAGGGGCAATGACGAGGAAAACGTCCCTTGTTAAAACCATGTATCATGTTAAAAGAAATGCTAATTAGCTTTTGTAGTGTGTCCTGCCATGTTAAGCCGAAATGATACTTTGTGTCCGTAATTATACGAGGGTCTGCGTGACGAGAAGTTCATAATCAGAGGGTGTACATGTAGGCTCTGTGCGTACCTCCAATTTGTTGTGACCACACGGGCTTGTCCGTAAGGCCACTATGCTACAACAAGCTATGGAACACGGTCTGTACATGTTGGGAATGCGTCCTCCAAGCGGACTCTATCCAGTAGTCGGTATATACAGAACAACTACACGTCCACTGCTGTCTGTTTGGGAGTATACTCAGGCCTTTAATGTGACATCCTCAGGCTTTTTCTGCTTGGGGGGCTTGACTTTTCTCCAGACTTAAAACCAATTTTCCTACTGACACCTCTGAAGCACAGCAAGTCTATACACAAAAGCAGCACATACGTATATCCACACCATTGGATTTGTTAAGTTGGCATCCATCACCAGCTGAGGCCTGAATGGAATATTGTTTTTAGGGAATTGAGCGAACAAAACAGCTGTTTGCCTGCGATACAAACAGCTGCAGGTGAACTTCAAACTCCCTTTTGTTCTTCATCAAACACATCTTTACTACTGCTGACGAAGTCAATAAAGGTCTGATGACTGAGAGGTGACACATTTTATGTCTTGCTCCTGTTGATGCTATGATACAAATACCTAAATGGGACCACCTATCCTAATTACAGTGGCCTGTACACCTAAACTAGAAATAATCTATATTCTTTTTTTTTCTTTACAAAAACATTACTCATCTATTCACAGAATGATCAAAGGTTTAAGTCAGTTTGGCGTAAGTGCACATACAGCTTACACTAGCAGGAGCACATTGATTTAATATGGTGACACTGTGTACCGTGTCTGTTCACACTATCAATTAAATAGCTTTCAGTGACCTTTTAGCTCTATAGATTTCACTATTATTTACAATATTACAGTCACAAAAGATTGCAGGCAAAGCATCGCACAAACTTTGACAGGTAGAAGCCGACAATAGATGCCAGACCACAGGAAGTCATAGTCCATGGATTGATCTGCACCTTAAGCATATTCAGTAGTCCATTAACTACAGGGCTGTCAAAAGAAGTATTGGCTACGCTCCAAGCCCCAAGACACGATCACCTCGGCACGCTTTCTGTCTTTTCCAAACCCAACAAAGACCCATAACTGGTTGGCTCATGCTACACCACATGAAGTTAAAGATACAACTTGCCTATAAGGTACACATTGGGGTATACAGTGGCCCCCTGTTAGAAAAGAATCCCTGTTGTCAGAGGGACCCACACACAGAGAGGGCACAAAGCACAAGGTGAGGGAGTGATGGATGGTGATATCACAGGGTGCTGAGCCTGAGGGACTTGGTTTCGATGGGACAGCTGTGAGACGAGGTGAGCTCTTGGCGTGACAGGACAGTGTATGGACACAGAGAGGTCTCAGTCAGCAGTGGCAGCCCTTTTCAGCGGTCGCGGCGGCTAGTTCCTCTTCGTCCTCGGCCGGGTAGAGGACCTTGGCGGTGAGGCCGCTCTTCACCCCGTCCCAGCCGTCGCGGGTGACAATCTCCCCCATCTTCATCAGCTCGTAGATGTCTCTGGTCAGCAGCTCGAAGGCCCGGTCCACATTGCTGTTGCACTTGGCCGACGTCTCCACGTAGCGGATGCCCAGGTCGGCCGCCAGCTGCTCCGCCTCGTCCCGGCTCACCTTGCGGTCCTTGTTGAGGTCGCTCTTGTGGCCGATGAGGATGTAGACCATGTGGTGAGGCAGGATGTGCTCACTCACTTCCTTGTGCCACTCCCTCACATGGTCAAAGGTCTTGCGATTGGTGAGATCAAAGACAAGTAGCCCGCCCACGGAGTTACGGTAGTATGATGTTGTGATGGACCTGGTGGGAAGATAGATTAATGACATGTTAGTAATTCAAGGCAAAATGATCTTGACTTAACACTTCTGAACATCTTAGACCCACCCATGAGCAGCCATAAAAAGGCTTTCCACTGTCCTGAAATCACTGTAAGATCCAGAGCTGGTTTTATGCCTTATGGAGAAAGTCTAGAGTTAGTTGAGACAAGTCTAAGCTAAGCCCTTTGGTCTTGTTAAAGCAAGTCCAAAATGAACAATGCATATTTTTTTCTCTTACCTGCAGTGCTATTTATCATCTAGATTGTTTTGGTGTGAGTTGTCCAAGATTCGGAGAGACTGGCCGATATCTGCTTTCTCTAAAATATAGTGAAACTGAGTGGCACTTGGCTTGTAGTGATAATCCACAAACCTTGTTGTTAGCAGTTTGTTGGAGGAACTATTTTCTTTCTGCCAAACTACATCCATCAATTGTATCACTGCACAGAGAGAAGCGTGCATCTACTCATGGAAGAGAGGTTACAACTCAACCACAGAGGATGATGTTTACATTTCACTATGTCAAGAGCATGAGCCTCTTGCCCATGAGTAGGTGCATGCTTCCTTCTGCTCGGTGATACAGTTGGCAGGTTTCGTTTGGTTTGGATTGAGTATCCCAGTCATGATTTTTGGAAAGAGTTATTGGTGTTGAGTTTTTCAAATATATTTTTGGTGCATTGAGCACCACAAGCCGAGTGTCAACTCATTCCATTAGGCCTATGTTTGACAGAAGGCAGACATCTCTACAGCCCATATCTCCAAAACACACGACTAGCAGCTTAGCAGAAGTCAAGACTTTCAGGTGCATGAAACCTGGCCACTGAAGTGATACAGCATTTGGAAATTTTCCTTTTGAAGCTGTCTGTTTTACCAAGCCTCTTCAATGCATAGATCTAGCAATTAAATATTCAGGGTAGTTAAGGTAGACCATGCAAGGCTGCGAAGTAAAGAAAGTCTTGTGTCCCCATTTTTATGACTCACATCTACATTTCTGATTTGATCCATATTCTCTTTCACCATACTTGCAGCTATCAGAACTTAGGCTACTCAAAAGCACACAGATTGTCAGGGTAATTAGATTTCGGGTTTGGCTTTTTCAATGCTTGTTAATAGTCATAAATATACATGGCGTGAAGTACGTCCACTCTTTGTGCATTGTCATTGTTTTCTGTATGTATCCTGTTGCCTTTAAGCACCCACAGTGCATACTGCAGACAGCAGCTTCATTATACAGTATGTATTTCGCTATGCCAGTTTTGCTGCATCACTTTATATGTGCAAATGTTAATGGTGCAGCGTGTAAGATTTAAAGGGGTCTATTGACAGAACATGGCAGAAATGGAATATACAGTAATATTCATAAGTATGTTTTCATTAGTGTATAATCACCTGAAAATGTGAATCATTGTGTTTTTGTTACCTTCGAATGAGCCCTTTACATCTACAGAGGATGAAGGTCCTCCTCCATGAGATGTCATGTTTCTACACTAGCCCAGAATGGACAAAACTAACACTGGCTCAAGACAGGGCCTTCCACATTTTTCACAGCCACCATCCATTCTGCTACATGCTTGGAAGGTTAGAGTGAGGTGAGCAGTACTCGGTTGGTTGCGATCTACAATCTCACTGCTAGATGCCATTAAGTCCTACACAGTGGCCATTTAATAAATGTACATATGTGTGCACAGTATAGACTGAAATAATAAAAGTATTAAAACTAGATTTTGACATAGGGTACCTTTACTAGACAGGACCTCAAAATGCAGTAAAAATTATCAAACACATTTCGACTTTAAAGGACCATTGTGCAGGATTTAGTGGCAACCAGTGTTGAGCTCGCAGATTGTAAACACTTTGCCACATGTAGGAGAACCTATGGTGGCAGCAAAGCATGCAAAAAACACAAATGGCTGTATCTAGAGCCAGTGTTTGGTTTGTCGATTCTGAGCTACTGTAGAAAAATGGCGGTGCAACATGACAGATTCCACAGAGGAGGACCCTCTGCACATAAACATCTCACTCTAAGGTAACAAAAACACATCAGTTCTTTTTTTCTGGTGATTATCCACAAATGAAAATATACTAACTATAATTACTAGGGTTGTCATATACAGAATTTTAAACTCTGATACTAGTTTAAAAAGAACAATACTTGGTAACTCTTTCAATACCACGACAAAAAGAAAAAAAAAAGTCCAAGTGATACAATATAAGACTGAACTAAACTGAGGTCTTGAATGAGCACTTAAATTATTTCTTTTTTATATCTGACTTTCCATACTTCCAATACTATCAGATCTTAGTATTGTATTGTTTTGAACAATGTGGTATTAACTGTACTTACTTACTAGATAATATAAAATTCCATTACTGCTATATTGTGCCAATAAACCCCCCTACATCTTACACAGTGGGCCTTTAATTGCCCTGCTGGCGATGAATGATGGTAATAAATGCAACAGAATTGAATTAAATGAACCAAATTACCACAAACCAGACAATAAACATGGGATGTTTGGGGGCCCCAAAAGGTCTAAGGCCCTGGAGCTGTTTCCCCTCTTGCCCCATCTGTGCTGAAGTCCTAATTTATGCACGCCATGGTTTTAAAAAATTGCTGATTGATTTTGCAAACACTTCTCATATTGGGTTAAGACAGAAGTGAAAGACTTGTGTGTGGTGAAGCCTGACGGAAAACACCCTCTGAAGCCTGGGCTTCAAAAGGGAAAGCAGATCTAAAGAAGCGGAGCTGCTTCTCCACACAGAGAAGTGCTTTAAAGCAAATTATCCGTGACAGCGGGGACATATGAAAACAGAACAAGCAACAGGGTAGATGAATGCAAAAAGAAAAAAATAAACAACAGATTTGAGCATGGAGTTGTCATCCCTGTGTTACCCTGGAGACTGAGCAGTCAGTAGGCTATATGATGCAGGGGATCAACTGGGGCCTAAATATGAGGAGGCTGCCCATCATCCGTGAATGGATGCAGTGATGCAACTCGATCTTTCTCTGATATATTTATATAGGCCAGTCATAAGATCGAGGCCTATTTAATCTTCTCCTGACCCTTTTCTCCACCGTCTCCACTCGCTTCATTACATCATAATGAGACAGGAAATGGCTCTCATTTAATTTAAAGGGGTTCATTTTAGAATAGCAGCCAAACACGACAAGGCCTCTCCATTATTTAACGACAAACTGCTCGGTGCTGATTGCTCGTTATATTCAGTTACATTTCATTTAAGTGACGTTTATTTCATACCTGAATCGCTCCTGACCAGCCGTGTCCCAGAGCTGCAGCTTGATCTTCACCCCGGGCTCGATATCGAGCGAGCGGGCGTAAAAATCTACCCCGACCGTCGGGTCCGCTACATCGCTGTAAATTCCGTCCGTGAAGCGTTTCAGCAGCGACGACTTCCCCACCGTGGAATCCCCGAGTAAAATGATTCTGAACTGGTATTGCCACAAAATATCCATGGCATGACTAGAGGGGGGGACACCAGCGGAGTGTGAGCGTGTGTGAAACAAAGCCCTGCGCGCGGCGTGTTTACATGAAGCCCCCGTGCTCCCGCTGCTGCTGCTGCTGCTCGCGCTGCTGCTGCGGCTCGCGCTGCTGCTGCCTTGCCTTCTGCTCAGAGCACAGTCATGTGATAAGATTTACCTATGCTCCACCACACGGTACGTTACGACTGTAAACCTGCCGCGGCCGTCAATGAGACGATTGTATGTCAGGAAAGAGTCAGAGATAAGCCGCTGTGGGATTTTCAGCCGTAAAATAAGATAATTCATAAGCTCTAACTTCAGCTGTTACTTAGCTGCTTGCTTATGCGGGAGGAATTTCAACGTTCACTGACAAACAGACCAACACACGCAAAAAGAATTTTGTCAGCGTTGTGTTAAATTCTTTCAGTGTGACAGCAATAATCGCATGGTTAGCGGGTGATTACTCGGACTATGGAAATGGACTGTTCTCTCCAAACCACAAGCATCAGCGGCAGGCAGGCTGCTGTCCGTGGTTCTGAAGTAGGTTAAAGAACTACTTCTGGGCTGTACGGTGTATTTCTCTCTTTATACATCATATATTCAGTTCTATTTGTCTCTGCGAAAAATATGTCCTTAGTGAAACGTCAAGATCTCTGTTTGTGTCGGTATTCGTGTGTGTAAGAGACAATAACCCAAAAAGAAAGAATCAGAGGTCCCTAAAATGCTACAACGTTTGTAAAAAATACATATCCCATCATGCAAACGGTCCACGTGAGCTACGTGGGCCAATCAGCAGGCTGCTGCTCGGCGCGAGCGAAGCTCGTTTCTGCCTCTTCCCTTTTCAAGTTTTTTTTTTTTTTTTTAATTCTTAAAATACAATTTACCCTTACAAAACTTGTACAAAAGAGAGTACAAAAAAGAAAAAAATGAAAAATAAATAAAAACCATAAAAAAAACAACATTTAAAAACAAAAATGAATTTTAATGCTAGTGGGGATAAATAAAAAAGTCATAAAAATCTATATAAAAATGTAACTTATTACGAAATGTTATAGTCATAATTGCTTTTTGTTTCAGAGAGTTTCGAAGTGAATGAATGTAAATAAATGTATTGCTTGAATTCCTTAATAAATGCAACAAAGCTTGGCTTCCTGCCTGAAAATGTACATTTATAGATATGGAATTTGGCCATTGAAATAATAAAGTTAAACATAGTCGACACAGTGTTTTTCGTGCAGCATTATAGAAGACCAAACAATACACTCTTCCAAAATGAATCAAACCCCTCATCAAAATTTTCAGCAATAAAAAGACAGATTTTGCTGGTAATTCTTCAATTTTTTTTCATCATAGTCTTTGTCTGGATAAAATTTATGAATGAGTTTAAAATAATTTTCTCTAACGTTTTTAAATCATTCACGAGGAATGCATATGTCGTGAGAAGAGAACATTATCAACATGGTGTGGAATTAGGAAAGGTGGACGACATGGTAAAAAAAAACACATTGTTTGAGGACCATGGATGCAGGTCTGTGACTCTGAAGTAGGTTAAAGAACTACGGTCATTTCAGCAGTTTATTTAACTCTTAATACACAATATTTCTGTCTTTCTCTGGGAGGAATATGTCTTCACTGAAACGTCAAAATCTCTTTCTTCGTTGATATTCGCGTGTCTTAAATGGCAATAAACCAAAAGACAGCTGCAGGGGTACCTAAACGTTTTCAAAAAAATACATATCCCGTCATGCAAAGAGTCCATGTGAGCTATACGGACCAATCAGCGGACTGCTGCTCGGCGCGAGCGTATATAACCCCGCGAGACAGCGCTCTCTGCCTCTTCCTCTCCAAGACTTCATGGAGGAGAAAGATCAGCCAATTCACAACTTCGGTAAGGCCTCAACCAGATTTGTTTTCTTACACAGAAGCTCTGTGTACACAACTAAGCTTGCATTGATTAGCTTATGCGTTTATGGGATAAGAAAGCCTGGAATTTATTAATGTTAATGCCAAGTTATTTGCCAACGTTGGCCTGGGCTACACAAAGTGCAGCAGAACTAGCGTTAGCTCATGTAGCATCTGTAGTCATGCAGGGTGACGTTACCGCTTCATGATAACTAATATTACGGTGTTATATTTATATAATAACCCATCTTGCTCTGAAATACTTATAATGTTAGATATTGTAGTAATCCTGACAGCTAACCCTAGTATTAGCTTAAGGCTAATACACGTGAACCACGTGGCTAGCGGTTGGTCTGTATCAGCCCTTCCCTAAACTTAAACCGTGTTACGATGTAATGTTACCTTAAGACGACTGATCTGGACTTAGAGTTCAGTAGAGCACCATGCTTGGTCTGACTTATTCAGGGGTAGCATCTCTTTTCCCAGTAAAATTGAGACCAGATGATGCGTTCAAGTGCCCCATATCCTCCGACGCAAGAGATTTTAAGTTTGCGGTGCACTTAGGGGGCCGCGACCAATAAGTTTGTTGATCTGGAGATTCTTTAACAATTGTTCAGTCTGCTAAACATCAAATTGGTGAAATGTTGATCACAATTTTCCGGAGCACAAAGTGATGTCTTGCTTGTTCAACCGACAGTCCAAAGACTTCATTTACTGTCATAAATGACAAAAATTAGCAAATCTTCTTTTAAGAAGTTGGAACCAGCAAATCTCACACATTTTGTCTGAAATGACTGAAACAATAAATTATCAAGATGCCCACCCAATTATATTGAATGACAAATTGTTGCAGCACCACATAATAGAAGACTAAAACTTGTACCACTTTAAGAAACTCAGAGAATACAGTTATGGATTTTAACTTGATAGATTTTAACTGGACTGATCTATGGGATTGCAGGACATGCACTGACTGTCTTATTCTTCTTTCTACAGTGTCATCTGAAAATAAGCACTCTACTTGCTGCAACCATGGACATCTGTATCAAATGCAGGTATGTTAGTTTTTTTCCCCCCCTCCATCAGGACTTGATACTGTCTCTGTGCAACAGGCTCCTATCGAAGCCGTTCATGTTCTTATGTAGCAGTGAACGGTCAAACGGAAGCCGAGATGAAGACTTTCACCGACGGTCGCTGTTCAGTTTTGAAAATAACTGTTTCAGCAACATTTAGGGGAAGGACATCTGGACTTAAATTAGTTAAAGATACAAGATTGTAACAATATTTTTTTTTTCTAAGCATTTTCCTGTCTTTTTGCAGGTGTTGGGTAACATCGCTGGAATGGCTAAACATGGAAATGATGGCATCACATGCAGGTAAACGTCCTGACCTGAATTTTCAATATAAAGACTTCCTGGCTGTGATGACACACTTGCCCTCACTGAGATCAGGCTTGATTGAGACATTTTATTTTCCTGAGCCACACTTGCTAAAATAAAGTTTTAACATAGATGTTTTAAAACAAAACTGACAAACTCACTTTGTTCAGGTGACCCCCATGGCTGACTGTAAAGTGCTGGAATGAGAACATCTCATGTCAAGGTAATGTTTTTTTTTTTCTTGGTTATTAAATTAGACCACATGAAGGCATGCTATCCTAAGGACCAGGGCTTGTTTGTAGCTTTTGGTTCTCCAAGTGCATGCAAGAAAATTGGGTGGTCTTTGACTGTTGTGGTCCCTCTGTGCCATCAGCAGCCACTCAGCTGTCCTACAGATGACCTGTGTGATGGTGCAGTCAGAAGTGATGAACATACCCTAGATCTTTTGAGGATTATTTAACAATCCATTGCTTCTCGTGCAGGAATCTATCTGCTCCTGATCCACAGTCTGGCGTCATTAGGCTGTATGGGCTCTTCATGGCTTCCTGTTTATAAAGGTACGCATGAGCACACTTGTCATACAGCATCATTTGCTGTTCTGATCCATGATGACAACTTAATATAATGTTGACTGTTGGATGAAGCTTGCGGATATGGGACTGAGATCAGTTCTTTTATTAAGGTGTGCAGAAAATGCTCCTGAATTGCACTAAATATGATTTGTCTCTTAAAATTCTAGGTTGACTTGGACATGTTGGCGAGCGGCCCAAACAACTGGGAGTGTTCAGAATGAGAAACTGTCTGGGTTCACAGCGTCTGAGGAAGTGGCGACAGGACAACTGCTCATTTAGACTGACTAAACTCTGCAGAAGGAAGATGTTCAGTGTACATGTAAAGTCGTCGTACTAATTCTGTCAAAAGATGAATGCAATAAAATCTTGGCTCTTTATGGAAAACTCCTCATGGTTTTGCTTGTAATAAAGGACACAAACTATTTTTAATACATTTATTATTCCTCTTCCATTCACATTGTTAAAATGATTTTTAAAGACAGTTTGAATAAGCTGCAAAGGGCTGTAGCATCACTTATTTACAATAAGGCCACATTTTAACAAGATCATGGTGTTCAATGTGCATATCACCAAGTGGCCTGTCAAATGTCAGTTCCTTGGCCTCCATATAGGCTACAGATTTCACAAAAACAGTTCATTCAGGTCCAGAACTCCAACACTTCATTCAAAGCAGCTTGTAGACAGAGCTACAATGAAAACAGCCTTGCTCAGTGCTGTAGAGTTAACCTCCCAACAAGCCCCAGAACTGTCTGCAACAGAAGGATGACACTCATTTACAATAGTGTGACACTGATGGATACAACACCTGTTTCCTACATGGTTGTAACTGTAGAAACAGTTTGTGGAATTTTAGGTTTTGAGTTAATTTTTCCCAATATTTGTATGTTCAGAGACTTATTTTGAAATTACAGGTTTAAGAAGATGAGCAATTATGGCCTGAAAATTTTAGGCTCAACTTATATTCTCTAACCTCTAAAATACCATAAATTCTCATTGCAAACAAATTATAGAATTACTGTAGGTCAACTCCAGTAGGTCAATGTCATGGAAACTGATCTTTTCACAAAATATTCAAGATTTTTGATAATCATCAGAGATGTGGACACATTGACTTCAGTGGATGAAGGTAAATAACAGAACAGTTAAAACCGTTTCATGTAGCACTCTCACTCAGTCATTGTTTTGTGAAGTGTGTTCACTGTACCACTTTACTATCAGTAAAGGCCTGTTTCAGTAAACTAACGGGCTCTAATCCCTCCAGGATTTTGCAGGCTTTTCTGGGGATTGTTGCAGCCTAAGATGACTGATTTCACAGCAGCTTTTCTAAAAAAGTTGTGGTGCGTGTAACAATGTTTTCAGGCACTTTCTGCAATGATATCGTGGGAGCAAGAGAGAATTGCAAAAAACAAAAGTTGACTTCTTGGTGTAATTCATAAAAAAAACAAAAAACAAAAATCAAACACAACTTATCCCAGGGAGACTAAAACCTTATCACATTCTACCAAAATATGCTTTATTTGTAAATGAAGAAGTCACCTTTTTGGAGCTTCATGGAGACAATCAGGTATAACATTAGCACAGGCACTATAATGACTGGTGGAACTCGCTGGAGGATATGATGATTGGTCAAAAGTTGTGGTGATTGGACAAAATTGCACGGTCATGCTGAATTTGCAAGAACTGAAAATCGCAGCTTCTTGGAGGGACTGTTTAGTATTCACAGTCATTCCCAGAGACTGGGTCGTGACCCACAGGGAGATTTTATTCGGGTCACCAAATAAATAAAATACAATGAAGAAATCATAGGAATTCTGCAAATTTTTTTTCATCTCATTTATATAAGCTAAAATGTCCTATATAATATTGTATCCTCATGAGAGGGAATAAAATAAACAGAATAACTCTTCCAAGGATTTATTGATAAGGCCTATTGTGATTTGCGTCAAGATGGTTTGTCATTTTTAAAAAGTGAGAAACACAGGAGCATGCCAATCTCATTTTAGAGTCCTTAAATGATTTTAGTTGATGCTGGTTAATAGCTTTTTTCCAACGCTTCCCCCTCCCACCCACAACAGCTCTTCTGCTGCTGTTGGAGAGAGCAAGAAAGCACAGCTGGTGATGTGTCTGCATCCTGCAGAATGAGTTATTGACACCGTTCTAAAGATTCAGAATCAAAGTATTTTGGAAAAAAAGTCTATTTTCTTTACAACACGGGTTTGCAAACATGGGAGTTTCACATGAAGCACTGTGTACCTGTAGATCATTCGTTTGTGATGGAAGGTAATTTCAGCTCTGATATCTCAGAGTCTGGGGTGCTGCTGCCGCTCCGATCGCTGTACGTGTCCCTGAGAAGACAAAATTTAACGGTCAATAATCTGGTCTGATAAAACTATGTGGAACATTTATGAGTTGAGACATGTAACGCGATGCTGCGTGGTTACCGTGGAGACAGACGGCAGCCTTTCTGTAAGTAGCTCTGCAGCTTCCCGGCGGCGGCCAGCAGCAAACCGAGATATGGGGGTGAGGGTTTGATGGGGCGAGAGGTGAACTCGGGGTGGTACTGCACTCCGACAAAATATGGATGGTCTGAAACAGAAAAATTAAATTTTTAAAAAAAGCAGAAGGTTGTAGTGGAATTGTTGAGGTTTAAACGTGAACACTGCTATCCACAAGATACAAAGTGTTTCAGTTTCCATACCATCCAGCTCTATGACCTCCATTCTTTCTCCTTCGACGTCTTGACCGACGAAGCGGAAGCCTTTCTCCTCAAAGTGACTCTTGAGGTCGGGATTAACCTGCACAGGGACATCCAAAGTTAAAACCACTCCACTGTCAACAAGGTGTTTAACGCTGCTGATGAACAGAGGTTAACGTACCTCAAAGCGATGTCTGTGTCTTTCATCCACATATTCTGCATCTCCATAGAGTTTGCCTGAAATACAGAACAGCTGTGAGCACAGGGGAGACGCAACAACACGTCAATGTTGAGCTGAAAGGTTAACTGGAAGGTTTTCTTACGCAATACACTGTTGTTAGTCTTGAAAATGGTCCGTCTCTTCCCTAGCCTCATGGTTCCGCCCATCTGCCCGGGGTTGTGTTCTGGCATATCGATCACCTGCAAAGGTTCAACATGAGAATCTCAACTCAAAACACTTCTCAGGTCGAATCCCAACTGGACTTTTTTTCTGAATTTAAAAACAAACTTACCACAGGATGCTTTGATTCTGGGTCAAATTCAGTTGAGTTGGCATCTGAGTGCAAAACAGACAAAGACAAGCGATCAGTTATGATACTCACTACATTTATGTGCGTAAATACAACCCAAAGTGTCTATTTTTAAACTCTTCAACTGTGGTAACTGTGCCGACCGCTGACAAACCACAGGTGACCTACACTCCTGACTCAAGTAGAGGCCTGAAGCTGCTGCTCTGCTAACGTGCTGCTGTGTTAAGGCCCCTGCACACCGTGTGATAACACTTTAACAAGTTCACTGGATGTCAAACTGTGCGAGATCGCTTCAATAAAATCTTACAGTCTGTGTGAGACTGAGACTGTGAATATCAATTTTGAGACATGTTGGACTGTGCAATAAAGGCCCATGGTGAATTACATTATAGGCACTTAGGTCAGTGTATTGTGGCGTCATTCTATGCTGATTCAGGTCTGGTTGGTTGTGACAGCAGTCAATTGTGAGAATTAAGTCCTAAATTTCTGACATGGTCAGAATTTGGCTACTGTCAATCTCTGATCTCCAAATTTCAGAACTGTCTGTCAGTAGACATGTCTAATGTAAAGGATAATGCCCGATGAGGTGTCCATTATCAGGAATAAACAGACACTGTTTTCAAAAGCCTTAACTCTCTCTGGTAATGCCTAACAGCTCGACTAATACGTGGAACAGTCATTACCATTCCACAACACTGTTCACTACTCCGGTAAATAAGACAAACCTTAGAATTGACTTGGCAATGGGAAATATTTCCAGTCTGCTCGGCTCATACAACCTCGGCTCAGATATGAGCCAGAGGGTTAACATTATACTAGCAAGATTCAAAGTCCATAACATTGCATACGGTTGACAAAGAGTAACTATAATTTAGTTATTCATCCATGTCAGTGCCCCCAAATCAATATCAAGATTGACATAAACAAATGATAGGCCATGTGCCATAAAGTAGTAGTTTAATATTTACAAGGATGTGAGACAATCTTTTATGTGAAGTATCATTAAGTTCAGAGGAGCCGTGTACTTGCTGCAGCTGTGGCCTGTTAACATGCTGCAATAAATTGTAAACAGAGGTTTTGACTGGGTCACTAATATGCAGATTGGTTCACTGGAAGTCTTAGTAAGAGCTAGTTTCACAAAGAGAGACGCTGACTATGGCTTAGATATAACAGACTGTCTAAATTCATCCGTCACACAAAGCAGTTTATTTCTAGACTATCTTGAGTAGGAGGCTGGCTCAATTAATTCTGGATAAATTAAGATATTTTTCAAAATAAAAAAATGGCCGACCAAGTGACCGCATCCAACTGCTGAGCTCCGTTTACCCCAGCAGAGGATATTTGTCTTTTGGAGGAGTTCAACGGTTAAAAGGACATTTTACTTGGAAAGTTTAGTGAAGAATGTAACAATACAAAAAAAAATCTGATATGCAAAATTAAGACGAGCAACAAAGATGTTCAAAAAAGATATAAAAATATGGTACAAGATGCAAAGAAATCATTGCTCCCTCTGCAACAATGTTAGTAAAACACCAATTATGAGCCATGTTTTTTTCTTTTTGTTGTTGTTGGGTGCTACTGATCAGTTAGTGGCACTTATTGTTACCATGGAAACATGGGTCTTAAGCCTGAGTCAGCCTGGGGGCAAGGTGTCTATTTTTTTTGCCGTACAGTTAGTATTTATTTCTGTGAAATGATCGAACTTGCAATAGACTAATCTATGAGCAAAATTAGGACTAGGTCCATTATCAGGAATTACTGGACACCCGAAAGCCAATCAGGATCGAGTATTCACCCAGACCATGGTATAAAGCACGATCTAAGACCACTGTATAGGGGGCTTCATGTAGGACAGATTCTAATATAACAGGTTGACAATTCTTTTTATCATTTATGAGATTATTACTGTGATGCAAACACAAGCTCTAGTGGCCTCAGATTGTTTCAATTCTGACTCAGGGACAAACTCATTTCTTTTCAATTTAACAAAAGAATTTTAACTTGAGGTCCATTTGCCACCTTTTTCTGCAGCAGTGAAGAACAGCAAGTGAACCAAGAGTTAAGATCATCTGAGGGTTAAGTTTAATTGAGTTTAATTACTTTATTTAAGTTTGGGATTTTTCATACAAAACACTGCACCAGTTCAGTTTTATGTTACCTTTCCAGCCGAGCGCGTTCCTGGCAAACTCACACACAGCCAGCTGCATTCCAAGACACACACCTGCAGAAACATACATATCAGTCCAGTTGTGTGTTCACCATTATAGTCATTCCAATAGTACAAATGTTATGACAGCATTAGGTGTAAGATAATGTACGGTCATGGTTCTCCTGGCAAGCGATCCTGTACCTAGGAAAGGTTTTTTCTGGTTCCTGGCCCAGCTGATGGCGTGGATCTTTCCTTCAGTTCCTCTGACACCGAACCCTCCTGGAACCAGGATGCCACTGGGGACAGAGGAGGGAGGAAACAGCTGATGAAACCACAGATTTAATGTCCAGGTTGTATTACTTAATAAAACACGGTGCCTCAGCAGGACTCACTCGGCACTGCAGAGTTTCTGCCACGCCTCGTGGTATTTCACCGGCTCCTCCTGCAGAGTGCTCGGCTCCAAATACGCAGAGTCGATATACTGAGGAGGAGAGACAGAAACTTTAGATGACGGCAGGTCTTCAGGGTTAAAGATGTAGGTAGATGAAGATTTATTTTCAATGTCAAAGCTTCTGCTTTTTAAATTAAATACACAACATGTAGACACTGTGATGCACACTGAATGATTCATGTAGTGGATGGAGGACTCATGTCCTCATCCACACACACTCTGACATCCCATGTGTCAGAAAGTCAGCAGCTCCACTCAAATCTATGTAGAAAACACTCTGCTACACTGACCTCTGTGTAGTTAAAGGTTCAACACTGTTGTACTACTTGGGTAAAAGTAAAACCAGAAAAATATAATTAAAGAATCAACCACCATAATGCAGAATGTCCCACCTTTCAGGGGTTAAATGTTGGAGCTGACAGAGTTCCTGATTTTTCTCCCCAATTTTATGCACACAAGATAACATCTTATAAAACAAGATCAAACAGACTCATTATTTGGAGTTTCAGAAGCTATTCTGACAAGTTACAACTTCATTCTTACGGAGATAAAATGGTATGAAAATATCATATCATGATTATAATATCAAAAATTATCCAGGTTCCAGTAAAAGTACTGATTCAAATGCTGTAATCATTTGACCAAGTTTTATTTTGAAAAAGATTTGAAATGACTTGGTGTCCTGCACGCCTGCGTCTTGGAAACTGTTTAAGAGATAATTAAAATTTCTGCAACTGTAACACTAATCATTTAATTTCTAATAATACTAAATCATTTAAAGGCTGAACATGTTTTGTATGTACAATATTCCCCTCTGAAATGCAGTGGGGTTTAAGTATAAACCACCATAAACTGAAAATACTCAAGTTAAGTACAAGTACCTCAATATTGTTCTAAAGTACAGAACTTGAGTAAATGCATTACTCAATAAATAATTACCTTCCACCACTGTGTAACAAGATAAGACATTCCTTTACTAGTCCCACAAAGGGGAAATGTGCAGTGTTAAAGCAGCAAATTGGAGAGCAAAAATATTAAGAAGCATCACTAAAAATATTTAAAAAATAAAATATAACAATATAAGAAGGGGAAATATAAAAATAGGAACAGTAATATACAATATAAGGAGATAATAGTGCATTGTGAGGTGTATTACTGCACAGTGGGGACAGAGCAGGGCACAACCACTAGATGGCAGCACAGCAGGACTTTCAATCTGGGTCTAGTTACTCTTGAAACCTCACACCCCAAGTAAGCCTGCAGATATCAATTATTTTAGTAACTGAGTATTCTACCAATAATTCAATTGAATACACAGATAATAAATACTTTGGCTTTATTAAATAGCAACAATAAATAAACAATAGATAAAAGAAAACAAGTCTTAAAATGAACAACTAATTGGTTTCCTTTTTTAGAAAATTCACTACTAATACTAAACTGTGTATTCTCTCTGTACTGTATTATGGTATACTATAATACATATAAAAGCACTGGTTATAAATGCACTGATACTAATGCGTTCTAGTTTATATGACTAAATGAGTGACTAAATGAGACTGCAGAGGTTGTCGGGGACATTGAACGTCATCGTGCTGAACACAGTTCACTTTATGCTTCAAAAACATAAAAGTGTTGTTCATTTGTGAAGATTATCTTGCTGAACAAAACGTAGAAGTATTAACTTTGGTTGGCCTACAAAAACCCTGCAGCACTCTTTCATACTTTGTGTTTACATAACCCAAAGCATCATGGGAACTGATCATGATGATTTAGCATGTATATATGCCCTGAAACCCCCTGGTCTATAACATTCAGAGGTGATATGAGGAGAGGTCCTGAGTTAACAACACTGCACATACCTTAACCTCCAATTTATGGCTAATGGCGAGGGCTGAATGCTCCAGAGCCTTGATGACAGAAGCATACGAGTCAGAAAACTTGGTGTACTTCCCGACCAGAGCTATCGAGCAGTGCTCTAACAGTCTGTCTGACCTGTGAACACAGTATGGAGATTAGTGGATCATCTGAAACAAGAGCTCTTGTCTACTTTTTAAATTTAAATGGATGGTTTACTCTTTAACTAACCTGTCAGACATCTCCTTCCATTTGGTCAGCATCTTCCTGGGTCGAGCTTCTATGGGCATGTTGAGTCTCCTGCTCAGGTAGCCCACCACGCCCTGATTCTCCAGCAGTAACGGTACTCTGTAGATGGACGACACGTCGTGCACGCAGATGACCTGCGACAAGACAGCTCAGTGAGTTCAGAGCAGCTAAGAGAGTCTGGGCTCTGCTTCAGAGAGACAAATGGGCTTCAGTGACGTACCTGTTCAGGTTCTACATGGCAGAACATTGAGATCTTTTCTTTGACCGAGTTCTCCAAAGCGGTGGAGCAGCGACACATGATCTGTAAACAAAGAGGAGATCAAACTTTGAGAGAGAAATGGGTCATTTCAACAGGAAATACTGACACGCATGCGGAAATATGCAGCATCTTTAGAAGGATGAGCGTGTAGAGCAGTGACTCACCAGGTCAGGGGACAGACCCAGTCCTCTCAGCTCTCTGACGCTGTTCTGAGTTGGTTTGGTCTTTTGCTCTCCTGTTGCACTGGGCTGCACACAACGGAGACATCACATATTAAACTGACTGTACAGAACTGATCTGGTGCAAACCACGTATCTGTGCATCTGCAAAATCTAATGTGACACACGTGAACAAAGTTTGACACAATGAAAATTTTGCAGTGGGAAGAAAAAGTTTCACAAACCACTCCTGTAGTGCAAATCACTACCTCAACATGTTTCAAACGCTGACATTTTTATTACTACTTCATTCTTTTCATGCTTCTGTTTCAATCCTCACGTGTGATGCTGTGGGGCTCGCATGTGAACGTGCTTACACATGTTAACACACCTGCCTCCTGCTCCTTCACTGGTCAGGACAACCACTGTCCTTGCTTGATTCAATTCAAAACATATTCAGGACATGTTTACATTTGTGGGCCTGTAGCCAGAAATAATATTTCAGGATACAGTTTTGCGAAGAAAAGGAATGGGGACAGCTGATGCAGAGGACACATGCTGTCTCTGCAGATATCAATGTCTTCACAACCTTTTTTTTTAGGGATGGGGAAATTGGAAACTTTACAGAGGCGATGACTGACAGAACCAACAACTTCTGCAGCCATAATTCAGACTTTGATTGCTCTAAGAGCACATCATAAAGACATGACTCGACGCTCTTCATTGAGAATGAAACAACTTTGGCTGGATGTCACCCGCCAAGAAGGATATTTCAGCTTCATTACAACAGGTCTAATATATGGTCACAGGTCTTATTTAGGCCATATATTCTAAATTATAGCTGGGCTATAATATTTCAGGGCTGTAGGGCTGTACTGAATGTCTTTTTTTTTTTTTTTACATTTGAAGCTTCTACTGAAGTTTTCAAATTAAGCTATGAATATCTGTCATCATATTTTATCATGTGTCATCAAGCTTGAATAAAATCCTCAATTTGAGTAAAGTTATTCATCAGATTAAATAAGTAAAGGGCTTGTGTCCATATAGCATTTTTCTCTGACAGTAAAGCAGAGGGCAGGGAGTGCTGAGATGAAGTGCTGGTGTCCCAGTCTGTAAAGATTCCATGTTCTCCATTTAAAGGTGCATCACAGTCTACAAATGGTTAATAGTACTGCTGCTTGAGCAGCAATGCACAACACAGGCAAAAGGAGGGACTATTACAGGAAATGCAAAACTATGCCACTGCATGGAGCTGGAGGGATTTCATGCAGCTGTGTCAAACTACCTAAGCTCAGATCTTAGTTTGGATAAGCTTTTTTTTTTTTTTGCAAATGTTACAGGGATAGTTCACACAAAATGAAAATTCAGTCATTATCTAGTCACCCTCATGCTGATTGAATGTTGGGCTTAGTTTTTAGTCCAGTAAATGGTGACCAAAAACCCATAAAATGCCTTCATTCTGCTTGTCTGGTGTGATCCATGTCACCAAAAGACCCAACAAGTTACCACAACACACACACCCAGTTCAGACAGTGTGCACGCACATGTGAATGTGGCTCCAAGCTAAGGATCTACAGTGAAGATTCAGGCTATAAACATGGTGTAAATGACGTCTTTCAAGTCAGCTCAACATGTGAGGGCTTCAGGAGATTTGCATTACACCAGACGAGCAGTATGGAGGCATTTCATGTTTTGATTCTGTTGCTCTTCCTGTTTAAAAAACTGGTCACCATTCACTTCCTTTGTTTGGGAGTTTCTGCAACAGTTTTCCTGAGAAACTCCAGCAGTGTTTTGTGGATTAAAAAAACTAAACCCGACCTTCCATTGGCATGAGGGTGAGTAGATAATGACTGAACAGGGTGAACTATCCATTTAACCTACCATGTAAATTGCCTATTAGTAAACATCATTAATGAGACTGGACTATTCATCAATTCTGGCCTTGTCGTTTCACACATACGTATATAACCTTGTTAGCTATGTTACCTAAAAGTTCACATGAGAAGTGGAACTTTTTTCTGTGTTTTATGTTTACTCGTGTCTAAACTGGCAAACCACATCATCATTTCTACTTTTTCTTCTTCATGACAGTATGTGCATGATGCCTCAAATAACTTTTAGTTCCAAGTTTCAATGCAATTCCTGGGAGTGGTTCTGAGACACTTGATCCAGATTCTATTATGTTGGAAATATTACAGTTCAGATATGAAAATCTTGTTTGTGAATTGAAATTTAAGATTTTCCTGAGGACAAATTTAAACACGCAAATTCTTTGGAGTTGTCTTGCATGTCCAGATGATGAGACACACTGTTGTGATGGAGGCTGAATTGGAGTTTGTGTATCTGCAGTCAGTTGTTGACACATTTTGCCCTCCTGAGACAGGAGCAGTGAGGCCTGCAGGTGTTGCTGTCTTACCTGTGGGATCAGACTGACATGAATGTTACAGAAGTTCTCTCTCTTCACTTTGAACTGGAACTGCCTGAAGGCCTCGATGAACGGCATGCTCTCTATGTCTCCAACAGTGCCTCCTAACTGCGAACATACACGCACAAAAAAAAAAATATTAGCAGACACAATCATGACCTTAATGCAGCTGTACAAAATATCAAAATATAAGCCAAATTATGATAAAACAACATGCTCATCTTACCTCTATTACACAAACTTGAGGTTCTACGTCGTCGTCATCAACAGGTACTTTGGCCTGTTTCACTACCCATTCCTGGATGGCGTCTGTGATGTGTGGCACCACTGGAAAAGACAACAAACACAAGAAATCATTCCTGGCAAACCATTTCTCCTCAACATGACATCATCTTCCAAACAAACAGCTGTTGTTTACCCTGCACAGTCTTGCCCAGATAGTCTCCCCTCCTCTCTTTGTTGATGACTGACTGATAGATCTTTCCGGTAGTCAGGTTGTTGTCTCTGGTCAGCCGGATGTCGAGGAAACGCTCGTAGTTCCCCAGATCCAGATCAACCTCGCCCCCGTCATCCAGCACGAATACCTCCCCTGGACAGAGAGGGCATGACACAGTTAGAACACATACTGTACATAACAGCTGTTTAGTATGAATGTGTTATCACTTCCTCTGACGTACCATGCTCATAAGGTGAGAATGTGCCCGCGTCTATGTTGATGTAGGGGTCGATCTTGATGGCGGTTACATGCAGGCCACATGACTTGAGGATTGTGCCCACGCTGCTCAGCGATGATGCCTTTGCCGATACCTGAGATGACTCCTCCGGTTACCAGGATGTATTTCATCATTGTGCTCTGGTGACTGGGGACAGATGACAGTCGATATAACACAGACGTACAGATACAATGACTGCTGTAGTGCAACACTTTAGAGGTACAGGGGGCTGGATAATGTAAAAAAAAAAGGACAATACAGCACAACTGTCTAACTTGAATTATGTCATTTATTTGCAACATTTTTGTACCATGATGTAGGTCTAATACCACAACGTTGTAAATAAATGACATATTGTAAGTTAGACGGTGTGCAGGAGTCCTTTTTGCAACTTTTTGATCCACTCGCCTCCCTCCAACACACCTGTCTTATCTAATAGATGTGCTAAGTGCTTCCGTTGCTCAAACTAATTAACTGATTATCAAAATAGTTGGTGGTTAATTTAATAATCGATTTATCATGGCAGCTCTAAACAGTATGAGAGATTTTTACCGTGTCCGAAACCTTTCGGACTCCAGGTGCGTACTATTATTGGGGGAAATATGACAGTATGCATTCACTGGACACTATGCTGCATTAATATCCCACAACATATTTCTTAAATTGGTTAACTGTCAGCACAGGTTACCGTGGTTACACGTCTCCAACTGGCTGAAGAGCCTCTCAGGGAAGTGACATGATATGTACTAAGCAGTGCTTCTGAAAAGATCTGAACATTTGAAAAGTCAGAACAGTTCTTTGTTTTTTTTGTTGTAATAACATAAAATATTTTTGACGAGTTTTGGTTGCAAAAGCGGTGTTAGCTAAAATTGGTTAGGTCAGGTATATGAACTTTTTAAATCATACAAATGTGAAATGATCAGTTCCTTATTAATATTAGCCACGAGGAGCATGAATAACCGGTTACCCTTATCAGCTGAGAAAAATCTTTATCATGCATCCCTAAAGGTCATCTATGGGGTAGATCATAATGACTGATAAAGGGCAGATGTAGCTAATAGCTCCTGCTAATCGAGGAAGTGAACCTTAATTTCAGTATATTATATTACTTACAGTTGGATTAGGATATCTTTTATAGTGCCATCGTACTAGATTACATTTTATTGAAAGAGTATATTGAATTAGAGAGTATATAGGATAAATAAAATGCACCTTTGAATAGTTACATAATAACTGTAGTATTTTTTCTGCAACCTTTCTGACTCTCAGCTAATATAAGGATTCACATATTTGACAGAAATATTTAGACTGTGCTTTAAGTTCACAATAAGGGTGAGGAGCACATTTATATAAGAGACTATTTTGCTGTTTAGCTAGTCAAAACAATGGCTGAACCTCCCTGTACTTGTTCCACACGAGGTAACTAATCTCTTTTATAGTTTCTCAAGTCTCACAACGTGGGTCCCAGTGACCGTTGCCAAGGCAACCAACCTAATGGAGAAGCAAATGAACAACACACATTGAAAAACAGTGCTTAATTGACATTATTATAACTCACAAGTGATCAAACGTCACAAGTAAATGTAAGGTTACAGCTGCAAGCTTGAGGTCTGTGATCCTTCTCACAACACAACAGTTCCGCCATAGCGCCAAAGCGTGGTATATTTGAAGCGTTCCTTAACACCGTTAGCATGGGCCGCGCGGGTGGGGATTTCGCCTGTTCCCTTATACTAGCGGAATACAAGTCAGCGAACCGCCCGTCCGGATTACCCCTGTCCACAAAGTCGACGCCACCAAAGTAAAACCGCGAGCGCAGTTAGCTTTAGGCTAACAGTCAGTGTCATTACCAGTGTATGAGAAGGACTATCAGACTCACAAAACCACGGCCTCTCTTAGCGTCGGCAGTGGGAAAACGGCCAAATTTAACGTTTGTTGAATACAGCAGCACGGCTCATTTATTTAACTTACTGTCTTTAAATACAAAGGGTCGCTAACATGCGCTCTGTTTAAAACTGCGTCAATCTCGCCAATTTACGTGTGACCAGAATGCCCGGCAATGGATTCAAAATAAAAGCCAGGATAGTTTTTTTCATTAGCTTTTATATGAAAAGCACGCCAACAAAGCAGCAAAATAGTCCAAATAACCACCTATAGCACTATCACATACGCTATCTTGGGTTACGAGACCACAGCTAACATAAAATTAGTCGTTACATTACACTGGACACCACGTTCCACTGCATGCTATTTTATTTTGATAGTTCATAACCGGAAGCAAGACTTATTTATGTAGTCAGTTTAACAGTGTTTGCTAGCTAGCCATCAGCATCTGTTAACAGCATCAAATTTCAACTCACCAAGATATTCTTCGGCCAGAGCTGCCCTTCAAAACAAACAGTCGACGACGAAAACAGTTCACACGACCTTTTTACAGGGACGAAATTTCGATATAAATATTAAAGCTTTTGCCTAAGCCTCTGCTTCCCTACAGACCCATCTATCCTCGATTGCCTCAGCACGTGTATGGACCACGATTCAGAGCTGCTGCAGCAGCTACATCATTCATTACAATCCACACTTACAACGTCGCGCCGCCTTCAGGTACGCCTCGTAAACTGCTGCTGCTCACTTGAGAATGTTGACTTGTTTGCGTCACTTGAAGTATTCACGTGTTGACGAGACGCGCATGAAATTATGGTATATTGAATTATTTCATCCATTTTGGTTCCTCTCGCTCTTGATAATTATGGAGTCATATGCATATGTAAAATAATTAGAAAATTGATATAGAAATATACAGTTGAATAAATAAATAAATAAATAAAAGAACAAATAAGTAAATAAAAATGTCAATAGGCCTATATAAAGAGAAATAAATAAAAGCAAGGAAAATATGGAAAAATAAAGAGAAATAAAATATAAAAGAATAATTATAAAGAAAAAATAAGGGGATATAAATAAATATATAATTAAGTTACATATATTATTGTTTTATATTCGATTTGCCTTTGTAGTTCTACATTTATTTCACATTTTTTTGTTCACTGAGTTATTCTTTCATTTATTCATCTTTTAATTTACCACATTTCTTTTTGTCTTCTTTACACATTTATTCTTTTATATGGCACTCTCTATGACTCCACAGAAAATAACCTCAGTGGTATACCATGGCATTCAACGACGATAAAGTGACTATCATTATTATTCTTAATTTAATTTAATTTAATTTAACTTAATTTAATGTAGTTATTTAGATATATATTTTCTCCTTTTAACTTGATATTTGGGTCCTATCACCAAACCCTGCTGTGAAAAGATTTTTTTAGTTGTCCTGTAAGCCTTTTAACATCAACAGCTAAGATAAACTGTATTGTGTAGTGAACCTGACATACATGTAAACTGAAACATGGACAGTGTTTGAAATAAGAAATCCAAAATCATATCATTCACTAAGCTTTTAATGTTAGCAGCCGTGTTTTAGCAAAAATGAATTCATAATCCTCTTGCAAATTCTGTGTATTAAATACAAAATGTCCAAAAATAATATTGAAAAAGTAAATATCATCATAATGAAAACCCTTTCATAGGTATATTACTTTATAGATAATATTACTGGATTACTGTTCACATGTAGACCTAAACAGTACTTTAATGTTGCAGCCCAGGGGTTCCCAAACTTTTTTGGGAAAGTTTGACAGATTTGATAATAAAGTCTTCATAGTCAATCAGTGATCAAACAGAAAAAAACAGCCCTTGTTCCAACTTACAAAAAATGTCATAAAAGTGAAAATGTTCTATTTGTCCTTTTGCTGGGGACCACTTTCAAACCATTCAAGGACCCCTGTTGGTCCCCGGACCCCAGTTTGAAAATCACTATTGTACCTGGTCAAGGTAAATATAATTTTACCTGCTTTATATGTATACTGTTTGGCTGTTTAATCTTTAATAATGCAGATTTTTTTTAAAAACTTCTTATGTGTTTTGTGTGTAAAATCTTTGTCTGCAAAGTCACTTGTAAATACTGTAGTTACAAAAAGTTGCAACAAATAATCAATCATTAATCAACTGTTACATTAATTGGGAACTATTTTGATAATTGTTTTGAGTCATTTGAAGCAAAAACAGTCAAATTTTCTTCTTAAATGTGAATATTTCCTGGCTTGTTAACTCCTCTATGATAGTAATACCTTAAAATATTTGGGTTGTGGACAAAACAAGACATTTAAGGACGTCATCTTGGGCTTGGGGAAACAATGATCAACTTTTCTCACCATTTTCTGCCATTTTTTTTAAAAACATTTTATGGATGAAACAACTAACTGATTAATCGAGAAAATGATCAACAGATTAATCGATACAGAAAATAATTTGTTGCAGCCCTTATAAAAAGTGTAGTGGAGTACAAGTACAGTAAACATTACATAAAATGGATAAATTAAGAAAAGTACAAGTTTCAACTACAGTACTTGACTAGATGTACTTAGTTACTCTCCACCGCTGTCTACATGCATCTTGTCTGTCACAACAAGGCCCTCACATGCCGTTTTCTGATCTTGAGCGCCTGAAGGCCGCACCAATTCCACTTTTGAATCAGCAGGGGGAGCTCACGCTTCACGGCTGAAGGCTCCTGTTAGACAAGAGAAGAAAAAAAAAAGTTGCCTTTTCCTCATGTGGAAAGGCTTTTAGCCAGCTGATAGATGTTTGGTTTAGCTTTACAGATTGTACTGGGTATTTATCAGCATTAGACTGTTTAGCTTTGAGCTTGGTGCATTGTTCAGATCTTATTTCCAAGTGGCAGAGAATCAAAATGTCACAAGTTTTGCTCATTTTATCTGTGTGACAATCCATTTGTTCTCATCTTTTATTTTATCCACAGAGAATGCATTAACATTAGTCAGTGAATAGAATGAGCTTAAATGCTGCTGTCAGAGGCTTTTTGTCTTGACAATAGATGTAACAATGTATCAGTGTGACTCCAGTGATAATGTAAGCTGCTGCTCGGAGGCGACAAAGCGAGGCTGAATTGATCCTGCAGCAGAAACACTTTAGTGGTCGGAGATGTTTTCCTGTGGGGTTACAACACACAGGTTCCTCTTTCTCTCCCCGACACAAAACAACACTTTGTGCCGCTCTGCTCCATATAATAAATGGCCACGGTCCAAAGTGGTTAGTTACAGTGTGCTGCGGAAAGGTCAATGGTCCTGTGATGTGGATCGCTGTGTATTATCTTCATTGTGCTCAGTGAGATATGAAGTCCAGGCGGGGAGCGGACGCGCTCTCAATTTTTGTCAAACTGCGACCCGTTCAGATTAAACAACAAGACGTCGGCGCTGTTGTTTGGATCATCTGCCGCCGGGTTCATTGGGCTCGCTGTGTGGGTGAACACGAGCGCTGCAAATTAAAATAACAAAATGATGGAGTTGGTGACTGATGGCTGACTCACAGACAGATAACTGCAGAGCTGACTGATGTGTCCATGTAACACCCAAATCTCTACTTGTGAGCCTCGGTAGCCGAGCTTAGTCTCTGGAACACAGGAGGGGGGTTTAATGAGAGTTTTAATTCATTTTTGACCAGAGCTGTGATTGAATTAAACTCCCACAGAAGGGCTGGATCCTCTCCTCACCACAAGCCATTTCCTCCTATTAGAGATGTAACAGAAGCAGCAGGCAGGGAGGCAGGTCAGACTGAGATCAAACTGATTGTTCTTCCTTCAGTTTATGGAAACATCTTCTCTGTACGTGTCTTGTGGTTTTGACACACCTGCAAAGTGCTCTTTTGTACATTTTTAAAGGACCAGTGTCTTTTTAAAAGGACCATAGGTTGAGTGTCTCCCCACTCCTTTTAGAAACTACAGTGGCTACGAAACTCATGAAAAATGTGAAAGGCCTTATCTAGAGCCAGTTTTGGCCTTTTTCCATACAAAAAGCTGGCCTGGCTCGACTTGGTTTGACTCGACTCGACATGGCAAAAGTCTGTATTTCCATGACAACAGGGCTACCCGCTTGAAGGTTTGTCTTCTACCTGAAGACGAGCTCGAGGAGGCTCGAGTCAAGCAGCCATAGAGAGGTGAATAAACTGTTCATCCCAGAGACGTACTCTGGGATAAACACGCCGTTTCCGTAAATTTTTTCAGAATAAAAGTCCCCTGTTGTTTCGTTATTTAAACGCTTTTATTATGAAGCAGCAAAACCAAGAAATACATGTATTTCATTTGGGGTATCACAAGACCCGCTTGTTCGAGGGGGAGAATGGAGGGTTGTCACGGTTTGCTGTGGTCGGCGAGACGTCATGTCGCGAGCCCACTTGGAGGCGGTCAGACTCGCTTTGGCCCTCTCCAGAGTAGATCCATCTCGGGTGTGGCTTGGCACAATAAAAGTGGTAATGGAAATGCAAATCAGCGCGGTACAGTTTGACTTGGCGCCGCCAAAAGCGCCAGTGGAAAAGCCCTATGGCTGTTGGCTGCTGAGCTGGATGCTCGCCAGCTGACAGCCATAGGGCTTTTCCAGCTGATAAATTTTAAGCTAACTAGGTGATGCTCATGGTAAACCCACCTGGACCCATGGTGGTGTTATGGTGTTATAGGTGTGGCGCACACTACTGTCTAGTCAAATTTTATTTAGATAACGTTAGCCCATAATCGCATAATACAGTTAGCCTCCTGGTGCTTTACTCTCTGGTTCATGTCATGTCACTGGACAGAGAGCAGCTGAATGGTCAAGGCTGATCAAAAAAACATTGTGCACAAAAAATATTTGGCAAACGGTGTAGTTAATCAACATTAATCAATATTAATATCATAAAAATGTGAAAATACACCGGAATGGAGCTTTAATTATTTATTTTAGAGTAACTTGTTGGTTTACCTGCTGTCTAATTTAGGCTACAAGTTACATCTTGTAGCGTGAAGCTGAGAAGATTAGACTAGCTTAGCATAAAACAGGAGAGAGGTGAAAATAGCTAGCTAGTTACATGCTGCAACTATTTTTTGGCGAACATCAGAAACAGTGACTATATGCAGCTTCCTGAAGTAATGAATATTATTTTGAAGTTTCTGTTCGTTAAGGAACAAGACAGAGCATGTTAAGTAGTGAGCTTTAAACATGTTGGTAAGCTAATGTTTTAACTTTCAACAGAACCAGATTAGCTGTCTCCCCATTTCTAGTCTTTATGCTAAGCTAGGCTACACACATTCTGACTCAACTCCATGCCTACCTTGCAGACATGATTGATATCAATCTTCTCATCTCATTCCTTTCAAAGAAAGTAAAGATGCTTTTTCCTTAAACCTGCAATAACTGATTTTGCCTCTTGGGGGCAGTACAAAGACGTTGGAAACCCAATATGACTTCTTTAGTTGATATAGCGAATATGTTAGCAAGCAGTTACGTTTTTACACATTAGTAGTTATGGAGCAATTGTCATTCAGTTGGGGTTGTGTTTCTGGTCACCTAGTTTTTGGTCTCTACCAACTCCAAAGGCAAATATCTGGCTCCTTAGCTGTTCTAGCTGTGTTTATTTGTTTGGTGTTGAACAGGTAGTATACAGTGTTTTTTTAGAACTTTTTTTTTTTTACTGAAAACAGCTGCCATTGTCACATGTTGATCTATTTATTGCTGTCTAGAACAAATCCTCTGTTTGTCTTTTATCTAGTGCATCACTTCAGCTTTGGCTCCCTGTGGAAGACATGGGTGGTATAAGCAGCGATAGCACGCATGGCTACACAGACAGAGAATCGAGCGTCACATATAGAAACTCATAATTCATGAACAATAGTGCTCACACTGATTCACATCTGTTGAGGGAGCAGTACAGTGCTTACAGCAACTAAAATGGAAACAAGACTGATTGTATTGTCATGTCGCTGAGGAAGAGTTGGTCGCTGTCTTGTTGTCTTTCAATAAGAGACAACAGAAGATGGATGGCTGGAAGAATGGACATATATACAGCTATTGAAGGCTTATACAGACTACAATACATTTTTACTGACGCAAGACTGTCATCCTAAGATAAACGACAGCATTAGTCATTTCAGGAAGTGTCCAGAAATTGTTGTTTGGGCTACGATCAAGTGACAAAGCCCTCTAGTGGCTGTAAGAATTATGACACTTATTACACAGCCAGTAAGTCCACATAGGGATGAGGATGGAGTGGATGGATGGTAAAAAAAAAAAAAAATGTTGGACTGCAATGACTCAAATGACCTTAACCCAGTGGTTATTTTTTATAACCATGACGACAAAGTCCCCTGACCTCTAGGAGGGAGTCATTTTAACCCAAATCGATATGTTTTTCTAATCTCAACAGAGTGCTTATTTTAACCCACACCATGATATTTCCTTAAACCTGACCGAGTCACGTTCATGCCTAACCCAAACCAAACCCTAACCATAGAATTGCCACATCATAAAACACTGAATTTTAACGTTTTTAGAAAACATTGTCAAATGATGATCCGGCCAACAACCAAAATCACGGAGCACTAAAATTCAAAACCACAGTAGTGAAATGATTTAAGGGGCTAAGCAGCTCTTTAAAACAAATAATTCTACTCCATTCTACTCTAACAGTGAATTTACCACTTTGTATGTTAGCCTCTGTATAAAATGTGTAAATAAATGTAAATAAAGTTACCTTGCCTTGGATGCAATTCCTGCAACATTTAAGTGGTGGCTCTTTTATGGACTGGCTTCAAGAGAGTTCTTTCAAGAATTTGATTTCACAGCTGGCTCCACTTTCCTATTATGTCATATGGTTCCATGGTCTGATTGGTTCAAGATAGCCTGTGATAGACAGTGTTAATTCATTCAATCAATCAAACTTCTGAAAGTGCCTGCCCAGTGGAGTGCTGCAGAGATTATGTATTTTTGTAGGCCAACCCAGAAGTTAGCATCACTCTGGTTCCCTCCACAAAAAGGCAATGGGATTTTTTCATTGGATTTTGGATTAGTGCAGAAAATAAGCTCTGTGGTGAATGAAAGTTTATGATACTAAAATGTTTTGTCCATTAATCTAAATAATACCCATGAATTAACACCACTTTTGTGATTTTTGAAGCATAAATTCAATCGCCAGAAGTGAGAAGCTAACTAAAAGCTAAAATAGCTCACAGGTTAAGGATAAATGAACTACACCACAGTCACATGACTCAACATCACCACCACTAAGTATTAGGAGTGATGACATTAAATGTCCACCCACTGTAGTCTCATTTGGCTATTTGTTGGCAACTGCCTTTTATAAGACATGTAAAAGCTGCAAAATGAGTGTGATATTTACTTTGGTGTTTTATATTGTAGAACAAAACTGAAGAACTGTTAAAGCGATATTCCACCCCAGAACAATAATCCACTCAATATGTACTCACCCCTATGCTGATGTGAGGATGGGTGAAGATCTTCAGTTCACAAAACAATCCTGGAGTTTCATCAGAAGACAGGGTTGCAGCCAAATCCAATACAATTGCAGTGAATGGTGACCACGGATAAAATGTTAAAAAAAAGAACACAAAACAAACACAAAATGTCTCCATCCTGCTTGTGTGGTGTAATCCAAGTGTCCGCGAGCCGCGACATTAAAATTTAACCACAAAAGACGTAATTTACACCATGTTTTTAGCTGAAATGTCAACTGTAGCCTCCCAGGTAGCATGTAAACATGGCGTCGATGTATTGCGAGACTTTGTATATCTCTTAATGGATACACGTGTGAAAATATCGCGAGATCTCTTGTGCATCTGGCTCGAGAGAGGCTACAGTTGAAATTTCGGCTAAAAACATGGCGTAAATGGCGTCTTTTGTGGTTAAATTTTAATGTCGTGGTGGAATATCGCTTTAAGCTTGTGTTAACCACAATTGTTATTTCACTCTAATCATTGAAAACCCATTGACTTTGAGATGAAGGAACTGGAAATGCTAATATGCTAACTCACGTCCTTGTTTTAGGACTTTGCAGCACTCTGTTTCAAAGGACGACTTGGTTCCCTTTGTTTGTACCAAAGAGTGGGTTAAAAGAACCAGATTGTTTGCAAAAAAAAAACAAAAACAAAACAAAACAAAAAAACACTAGGACCTCTATCTCAACGTGATCAGCCTAGCATAGCATAAAGACTGGAGTCAGGGGAAACACTCTGTCCGAAGTAAAAACATAAACCTACCAACAACTAAATGGCATACATAAATGGCAAAGTAAAAAATGACTTTGAAATGGATTCACGCTTTTAGCTGAAGCTACATGCTAAAACTGCTTCTTCATGAACAAGAGCCAACAGGAAACTTCTCAAAGGCTCATCGTCTACCAGGTTTGGTACCATCTTGCCTTTACAGAGACCAAATCTGGCAATACCCACTGTATCCAGAGATGCTGTACTGGACAGGTGTATAAACTGCTGTCCGTTAGCATGCAACTCTATGCACAGGTGTGAGCTAGTCAGACAACTTTAGAGCTCTTATAGTTTTACACTAAGCTAGGTTAAACACACCCTGAAACTTCATACTTCAAAACTTATAGCCAACAAAATGGCTAGCATTGTGCTTCTTGATTACATATATTACATGTTTCCTGTTAAAACAGACAGCTAGAGAGAATCATGTTGTGGACATGGATTGACATTGACAACAGCCAATAGCGCAGAGTGTTGCTGTCACCACCCCTGTCATGCAGATAAAGTGGGCCATAAATGTAGGAACAGGAGCGGTCATATTAGCTGACTCTTCCTGGTATGAGAGCTCCCGGCGTGATGGCTGGACCAGGAGAAAAACAGCCTCAGAAACCAATGGAGGACAGTTTGAGGACAGGGAATAGGCTGCAGTACCGAGGTGACTTTATGCCAAGTTTTGCTCCTGGCACCCCAAGGCTGAGTCATGGTTAGCCAAGCTAATACCAGTTAGCTGTTAGCTAAGTTACTTTAGCAACGACCTTGTGTTCTGAACAGTCCTGTTGACCGTGAGGCTGCTTAACCCGGTTCTGTTGCCTGCTAATGGCAGCTAGAAGTCATGGTTAGCTACTTTAGCAACAAGTAAGCTGCTAAAGCTATCTTTCCATCAGGAGACTCCATAAATACCTTTTGTTCCAACCAGTCCTGTTCCATGCAAGGATGCTAAGCTGGGTTCTTTTGCCTGCTAATGGTTGCTAACACTCGCGGTTAGCTACTTTAGCAACAAGTAAGCTGCTAAAGCTATCTTTCCATCACAAAACTCTAATTAAATCACCTGGAATTGAAGCTGAACTGCTGGAGGACATGAGAGGCAAAAGCAGAAAATATTTTCTCCATAAAACATGATCCAGTTTCACCCAAAGCAGTAAATAAAGTTAAAAGTTGTACTTGTGTACAACTTTCATCTTTCCATGCTCTTGCAGCGTCATAAGCGAGAAAGCATTGGACACAAATTTAATGTATGCCCCTGAGTGTAGGATGAGTAATGGACATTTTATATGGTTTTCTAGGAAAAGACAATCTCTGAAATGCCATTAAAATACCAGAGAATGCCTACAAAATTAGTTTTTCTCAGTATTGGTCCAGATAGCAGCGTAGAGGTGACATATTAGCACAATGCATACGTGATAAAAACTCATAAGCATCGATTTTGACTTCATGCGAACTTATATGCATGGACATGACTCACTCCTTTAAAAAGGAAGAATGTCTTTAAGGCAAGGTGAGACAAAGTTCATTGATGATTTTCTCTGCAAAAGTCAAGTTAAAAGAAGAAAATCTAAAACAAGTGACAGATTTTGAATAAAAGACCGGCAGATCTGTCCCACGATGGTTTCTAATTCATCAAACTTGTCGTGTGTGGCACAAGCCTTATCCCACTCATCCACTGTGAAAAAACGTAGGCCTGTCCGACTTAAGCTTTAGTAATGATGAGGGGGTTAAACACCATGCTGGAGCAGTTTAGTGCTGAGGACTGCCTTTCCATGTGAGAGTGTGTGAGCCCACAGCAGAGCAGAGCGGAGCTGTGAAGGGGGATGGGCAGATTACAATGTCTGACACCATGGTGATGAAGTCTCTCTCTCTCATGCACACACTTTTCCTGCTCTCAAACTCGCACCATTTATACCAGTATATCCAGCAGGTTTGTTAATGGAACGGGCTGATATCAGATACTAGCATTCAGATCTCCTATACCATCCATCTGATAGAAAAGGGCTTTTTCACTCACCACTACACATATTACACCAATTTTATGCTGTGAAAAAATGAAATTGTTCACAGACAGGCCTGTATCACCTACAGCACCTCCTCACGAGGAAGAATTCCACAAAGTACCGTGAATTAATCCTTCACTTACCCTCGAAAACATTTGGTTTCGTGCGGTTTGTCAGGGATCCTTTAATTTGAAAAGGTGAAACCAAACCATTTGAAACTTTTTAATTTGCAAAGCCCTCAATTAACAAATGAATTAACAATTTGAGGGTGACATGAATCTTAAAATGCTTCCAGGTGAAAATCAATTATATTTAAAGGGATCTGTATTCCCAGCAGTGTTCATGTATTAAGGTGACCTACACCCCAAATTTGGGCTTAATTAATTGATAAATTAATGGAGTAAAATATATTTAATTGATTTTAATGAATTATAAGCACAGTTTAGGGGTTTATAAGGGGAAACTCCCCTTAAAATGTAGAATAATATTATGTGTACCCCTTAATTTGTACCATAAAAGGTACAAAGTATAACATTGGGGATGAATCTATAATAGATGGAACATTCATTGGATGGGAGGACTTTTCTCTACATAATGAGGGGTGTTTAAAGGGATAAAACAGAATTGAAATGTAGCGAATAACATGAAATTCTTGAATTTTCACATCAACTTAAAAATTTAGGTTCATTAAATGCCCTGCACAAACTAATCACTTTACAGCTAAATTACACCAGGCGCGGGTGTGTTGCGTTATAGCTGCACCATGTCAGCTGGAGCTGATCGCAGCCATTCCACACAGTGCTTGGGATTCCACCAGCAGCGCCTCGCCATGTCCCAGAAGAGGCTCTCCACTCCGCTCCGCTTCAAATACGCGCCGAGTCCATTTTTGATGGATGCCGCATCAATTAGCACAGAGCAGATCGAACGGGCAGGAAGTCAGACACAAAAAAGGCAGGGAGAATCTGGTTAATTTTCAAAATAAAAGATCTTGTGCAGACTTACCAACATAAAGACAGACGGAAAAGAAACTATTTGACCACGCAGCCTGCTTATCCATGGTAGAGACACAAAGAGCAAGGAAAGAGGACCTAATCAACAAAATCTGAGAAAGTAAACATAATCAGGAGGGCAAATTGCTCTGCTGCTGGTGGGGTTTGCAGCCATGCTTCTGATGGATCAGAACCATGGCGCAGACGTGCCGTGCTTGGTGGAATCAGCCTGTAAGACCCCTGCTCACACAAGTTGGTTAACTGTCCTGGATTCCACGTACCAATAAAGCCCTTTTCAGACATGGAATACATATCATTGCTAGCTTCAAAAGCTGTTAAAGTGATCGTTCAGACATACTGTAGATGTGTGTTATGCAAATGTGTGTAAAGGTTTTATTTTAATGCATTGGAGAAATATACAGTATGAAGGAAGAAAAGTGCTCTCTGTTCTCTTTGCATCAGTGATGGATTTTCAAACATATTTTGCAATTGAAGCATTAATATTAATGACCGTCAGAGCATAAGGGGCACATATCTCTCGTCTCACAGTGAATCCTCTAATAGATTTGTCAGTTTCATAATTTAATTACAAAACATTAAAATGTTCCAGATTCCTTTTTTTTACAGACTGATCCAACATGACAAGAATCTTTCTCATAATTGATGTATTAGCTGTGCTTCCATCTACTTGTCAAGTGAATTTGAGGAGATTTTTTTCACTTTTTTGAAGTGAATTTTGTCACAAAAATGCTACAAAAAAGAAGAGAAAAAAACAATGCTTTCCATTTCCATTAAACAGTTTGGAGTGAATAAACTAGACTATGCAGGGCATAGTTTAATCAGAAGTTGGTGGTAGGACATACCGTTAATAAGACGACATAGAATAACTGGAAACAAAACAGGGATTGAGGTCAAAGTCTTTTTGTCTATGGACTGTTCCTAATTAAGTGGAATGACCCGGAAGTATCTAAGTGGCAGCCATGACAAGAGCTGTTCACATTCTCTAAATGCTAAGGAAAGGTGCTTCTTCTTTAGCATTGGGTACACTGGACCATCTTTTATGAAAGGAAAGGAAATAACACCTACAATTCCTTGTGGCAGCAACATGTTAAGTGACACACCATTCGGCTGTTCACAAAAGCAAACGATTAACATCCAGTCCATCTTCAACACTTTGTAGTTTCATTACAGGACACCCTTGTCAATGACATTTGCTGTTGGGTAATTGCGCATCCTAGGTGATGCGACTGGATTCTCTTCACACTACATTTTTCCACTGAGGTCAATGTAAAATGTTTAGGAAAGCACATAGGGCATATTTTGTTTTACTACTGAACCACAGCAGAGTTGTTTGGTAATCGCAGATAAGCCTCAAAGAAGAAGAAGAAGCGAAACCAGTCACTTGGCCATCTCCGTGAGAAAAATGGAGAGAGGTTTTCAGGATTTCTTTTCAACTGTTCAAAGGGTTGGGTACCAAACATGATACAACAATAGTACTGACCAAATTTAGTCGGTACTATCCAGCACCAATTCACAATAAATCAGTTGTTGTCAAACTTCAATTGAATTTAAACTAAACACAAAATATAGTGCATGTAAAGGCTGAAGAGTGCTCCACTTTCATAGCCTGAAAGCTAAATCCCCCCACAGCTGCTGCAGCTAATGTTAGCACACCTGCAGCCAGTCTAAACTTAACCCTCCACTGGACAACAAAACTTGTGAGGCATCAACATCTTCAGATGATTAATTAATTCGGTGGATAAGTGATGGAGATAACTGGACTGTTTTCACTGTCTTGGTTGGCTTAGCATTTTACTGACATTAGTAAACACTCAGCCACTGGCTGCATCTGAAACTCCTTCCCCATGCAATATTAAGTACGCCACAGCAGTGTGTGAGATTTATTAGTATGTTGGAAACCTTAGCAAGAAAAACAATTTTCGTGAATTGCAGAGAATTAACAGGGAAATATTACAATATTTAAGCACAGCGGAGGTAACGACAACAACATAACAGAAAGACTATCACATGTTGCCCTGATGACAGACTGAAGGTTGTAGAAAAGGGTTGAGAGGGAAGAGAAAAGGATTTTATTTTGTGTTGTGTGTACAATGCTCTAAATAAAGAGCAAAATATTCAGAATTAATTGCAATGTTGAAATTGAGAAGTTTGGACTTGTTTTTACAATACAAATTACAATTTTTGTTATTACAGTGAGAGTAAAGTACTCAAAAAAGGTATCTTTGGATACTGTACCATCCTGTCTCTGTCCTCTGGCTCTGGTGGCTCAAACATGTCTGGACATGTCCAATAAAGCTGCCATGTTTCAAGTGGTTTTCAGGTTGTAGTGGTGTTTGACAGAGACAGTGGGGTTACTTATTACTTAGATTTTTTTTTAATCATTCAAGGGTGTAATTTGTCCAGATAAGAGGTCTAATCAGGTAAAATAATTAAAATCACCTGCGGGGGTTTACCTTGTACCACCTTTTTTCCCCTAAAACCATGCTGATAATCCTTTACATATATCAGTATATAATTTTTTATCTTATCCATTCAGTAAATTAAAGGTGTTTGAAGGTAAAAATATGAAGCTATTTAGCTTGACACTGCTTTCATAGGTGCAGGATGTCACACAACCCCAAAAAGCTGCTAATCCACCTAAATGAATTTCATTTTTCTGGGTTTCAGAGGAGAGTTTACACAGAGTTTGAGTGAAATCAATGTGGTGTGTAACAAGTCTGTGGAGTTTTACTGTCGAGAAAGCAGCCCCTGTGCAAACACCAGTGCACACATTTCATTTGATGACATCTAGACTGAGGAGCTGGTGAGCAGCGCCGTGAGGGAACATTCATTACATGACATCATTAACCACTTAATGAGCAACAGTGAACCGAGGGCTGCTGACGAGGCCGCATGATGTCAATCTCTGCTGTACGCCTCACAAATCAAAGCTACATTATACTGCTTTGTTTTTGATAATTATGATATGCAGAATTCAAGTCTGATGTTTGCTGCCAAATGGAATGTGATGGTCTAACAGCTTTTTTTCCAGGCTTTGGTACACTGATAAGATATACAGTATCTGTTGGAGATGTCAAACTAAAGATGGATGGATCCAAAAATGCAGTTCAAAGACAGTTAATAACAAAAGGATGTTCAACAGACTTCCACACAACACTGGCAGGTCTAAACCAAACATGAATCCAAAAGGCAAACAAATCAAAAAGTGGAAAGAGGGCGCAAAAGTGCATGAAACAAATCCAAAGTCCAAAATTGAAACAGAAGTCTGAAACACCGAAGATGGCACGAAAGAGTGACAAACAAACTGACCTAGGAACAGAGAAACACAAGGACTAAAAAGACAAGGAACTAATGAGACACAGGTGAGACAAACTGTAATCAAAAAGGGCGGGAAAAGAACAAAGGCCGGAAGTAAAGATAAGACACATGAGGAAGGACAAGGACTACAAAATAAAACAGGAAACAACTAACGAAAAACCCCAAACAATGACAGTATCACGATATCTTAGGCACTCGTCATCCCAATTTTAAAGCTGAAACCTGAAATTATCTGAATGACTGATTGCTGTACAGTGCAGTCCCCTGAAACATGAAATGGGACATCTACCATGGACGGAGACCTTCTTCATTCTCTGCTATAAGCACTGCTTTTGTAGGATCACTCTGTCTTCTCTGGTTGCAGCACCGATGCATTGTAACGTCAGCAGTTAAAGTAAATAGTCATTCATGTTATGTGGTGAATGAATGATTTCAGAACAACAAGGTTAAACAACTTCACAAACACCACACTACATACCACACCGTCTTTGCTGCTGTTCAACCACGCACAGACTGCAGCCTGAAAGATTCTGCCACAATGCACAATCATTTCTTTAAAGGGATGCTGGCACTTCAATCATTCAGCTCACCTCACTAACATGTGCTTACTTATGCTTCAATCACTCAGTTATGAAATTACCAGTATTGACACTGGCTTGATCGTAGCCTTGGCTGTATCTTCCAGGTGACTGCAAGATAGTATTCATTTGTTGTTTCCTAACATCCAGCTTCACAGTCTCAGCAGTCATAGTAATTGTTGGTTTTAATTCAGTTTTTCCAATCCCATCGAAAGGAACACATTTCTTTTTCAAATCTCTTATCTCTTATTTTTAGCCAGCACTGAACGTTTGCTTTTGCCGATAAAGATGGCAAATGTTAAGCCCTGAACATAGTCCAAAACATTGGAGCAGCGGACACCACGGACACGTAGTAGTGCTTTTTATGCTCTTTCTGGAGTCCGTCTGGATGATGCATTCCACACATGCTCAGTCTGTATTCTGTAGCTTGTTGTAGTGTGGCGGCCTTGCGGAAGAGCCACAGACAAATCTGAGTGGTCACAACAGATTGGTGGTTCGCAAATGTCCGCACAGAGTCTACGCATTCACTCTCTGATGGAATTTTCATCATGAGGACCCTAGCGAACCCTTGCATGCTTACGGATGCAGAGAGTATAAACTTTAGTTAATCAAAGTTATAATGGCTTCAGTGACACCTTTGGCTGTTGCCTGGTCAATGTGCTTTCTATAAGCCAGCGTTTGTAATCAGCAAAAGAAGTATTGCGATTGAAAAGAAGCACCACTCTAAAGTGTCTGTCCCACCAGAAAGTGACATTTGCTTGTCCTGTGAAAGAACTAGTAGCAGAAGCTTGGTGACAATAGCGACAGTTCACAGGGCTATTTAGTTAACTGCTGCAGCTGGCAAGCCAACTGTTCACTCGCTAGTCAGTCCACCCAGTTGGCTGGGCCAACGCAACTCAACTCAACTCAATTACATTCAATTCAATTCAGTTCAGTTCAGTTCAGTACAGTTCAATTTTATTTGTATAGCACCAAATCATAACTAACTTATCTCAGGGCTCTTTTCAAATACAGCAGGTCTAGACCGTACTTGTTATAAACTAAATTGTTCCCACCAAGAGCAAGTACTGAGGTGACTGTGGTGAGGAATAAGTTCACAGTTTATTCTAAAGAAGTATTTTCTCCAACAAGTCCTGTGCCTTAACTTTCTGCAAACCATCGCTCTTTTGTGTGTTTTACTCCATCAGGGGACCTTTAATAACAACAGCTGCGTTTCCAGTCAAATGTATCAGAAATTTTAATGGAATTCCGAGTAAAGTGGCCAAAGAAAAATGTGACTTCCATCCACTACCCTGATGCAATTAGCAGGAGCTGGTTCATCAAGATAAGCAGTAAGTGGCACGATTCTCGACTTGGAAAACTATTAAACAATTGCAGAGGAAGAAGGCGCAACAAGATGTCCCGTTAAGCACTATAACTCCTTTTCAAGCAAAAACAGGCAAAAACTACCTCAAATGAGTATAAAATGTTTTTGTTTTTTTTTTAAACAAAATTTACTTTTGAATCTTGCCATTTCCATCAACCTTTTCTAAACCGATACTTCAAAATGCGCATTAAAATATGTTGATGGAAACATGGCTAATGAATGCTAGCAGCTGAAAAAGTTGAACTCTACGCTGATCATTTAGGGGTGGGTTTAGACAAACATGTTGCCTCTTCCTACTCCTTTTCAGACATCAAATGTTAATTTACGTTTCTCATTGTAAGTCTGTTCATTATTTATTGTTTGTTTCTGTTTTGTATTGGTTTTTTTTTTCTACATATATATTTTATTTTTTTTAAAACGTTCAAAATAAATCAAATCAAATTTCACCTCCTTGAGTACATCCTGGAATCATGGTGATTCTATTCTAATGAACTGATTCTGTCACAAAGATTCACCATTTTAAACGCCACGTCAAATGTGTTGTGTTTCAGTTGTTCAACAACACAAAGAGACAAAAGAGAAATAATGTAGCTGATTATGTCATGTCCATTTTAGAATATCACTGTTAAAAACTTATCATATCAATATTTTAAGCTTAGTATATTGTATTTAGACCAGGTACATAATGTAAAAAAGGAAGTAAAAGTAAGTAGGTTGAACCTGTTATTTCGGTGTACCAGATACATTCAGTGAACATTTCATAGTTTACTGCTCATCTCATTTCATCATTTTTTAGAGGTTGGAGAGGAATCCACCCAAACCCCTTTTGTTTTGATGATTACCTCTCACCACCTGGGTTGGAAATATGGATATCAAACATAACTTACTATAGACAAACAAATCTTTTCTATTCATCATGGCCTTTTGCTCAGAGCTGACATGATGAGCCCGTGTGGGCACCACAAAGATAATGAAGAGCAGATGCTCATTGCTCCATAGACACCAAGTCCAAATTATTTTACGCCAGATGTCCATATTAAAACAATTCAATTTTCCTCACCTTCCAATTAATAACTTTCATTCGTTTCACTGAGAGAAAAGCTGAGCCAATCAGGTGTTGTAATTCTTTTGAAATTACCACCGATCTTACGCGCTGTTCGACATAATGTGAAATCTACGTTCAATATTTTGCACAACAAATCTTTCACATTCATCCACAACCTGTTTACCTCTGGGTAGTACCACAGTTGATGCAGAAGCCATGTCATGCCAGCACATATCTGAGACATTACAGTTCATTTTCTTCAATTTGTGTAGATTGATATATGATATAAACCAGACCTGGGAAAAATGCGGCCCAGGGGCCACGGAAAGGAAAGGCTTCATTTGGTCCGGAAGGCCATCATGGAAAAACCAAAAATTAGAAATCTAGCGAAGACTCTGTAGCATTTTGCTTACCATTAAATCGTTATCAGACCTTTATTTTGAAAGGGGCCAGTGCTGTGTTTGTTGGTAATGATAATGAATATATATTTTTATGTTAAAAAACAGTTGTTTATGTTGTTTTTTTGTCTACTTTTGCTGCTACTATCATTGCAACCAGTATACAGCCTGCATGTTACACTGTAAAACAGCAAGTTTTTGACATCGCCAACAAAATATTAGCCAACAATTCATCACATGGCAATTCAGAAAGGCTGACCAACAGCAGAAATGCCCTGTGCAGTACACTTCTGACCACTCCATTATTAGAGATTTGGCCATTATTAGGCCCTTATATCATTTGTGTTTGTCCCACGGCAGCCTGATCAATTTCTCATGTGGCCTCCCATGAAAAATAATTGCCCCTGATCTAAGCAAACTGACCTCCTTACTGTTCAAATAGAAGCTGTAAATATTACTTAGGCTACAAGTCAAAGCTGTTCCTGCCTCCTCAGCCAATAAAAACAGTTTACAGATTAAAATTGAATCTTTAAATTTCATAATTTGATCATCTATAACTTAGATTGAAAGATAAACCTAATTAGATTTAATGACACACTGGATTTGGATCAATAAAATGTGATCTAAACCAGCCCTGCTTTAAAGATTTTCCATGAATTGTTCCTTAAATGTTTTATATTTGTACAAAATCAGGTTTTTGGCAGCTTCAGCTCCACTCTCTCAATATTGGTACCAGCCTGTATCGGTCCGCTCTGCTTCATCGTCACTCTCCATCTGTTAACGCTCCAGCACGAGCTGTTGAGCTGCCCCAGCAGACATGTAACTGAGCATGTTTATATCACAGAAACATGAACCGACGCTATCGAGCAGCGTCACACTGATGCGGTCGTCGGGCTTTAAGGCTCACTCTGCGACGTTTATCTCATTTAATTATGCTGAGAGGATGACATCAGAGCAGGGCTTTTGTACACGCTGAGATATGGCTCTGTCGTGTGGGAACATCAGTGGGCAACTGTACCCTCACGCCTCACACCCCCCCCACCTCCGCCTCCGCCTCACGCAGACTGATCTCTCCATCTTCCTCCTTTCATTCATTGCTTAATGACATTACTCATCTCTCCCCTGGCCTCAGTCGTGTCAATGGAACAGCTGGGGATGTTCCTGGAGCCCAGATCCTGGGAAACATAAATCAAAACTCCTCCTGCTGCCAGTGATTGAGACAGAGAGAAGCGAAGGGCAAACCCTCTTCTCGTCCTCTGCTTTATTTTTTAGGATCCCATTCATATAAATTACTAGCTGAATGGGGGGGGGGGGCATTTGAATGTTACACACTGTCCTTGGTTGGGTTATTCCTACGTTAGCACAACCTAGAGAAAGGTCTGCTTTGGCGTCCTTGTTGATGACGTTTTTTTTTTTCCCATTTGGACTGACCATGACCATCTTGCACATCCAGATCTGGCTGTCCCCGTGTTGTGCAGCTGCTGAGGGGGAGACTCCAAAGATATCAGTGAAACCAGACAAAAACAGTACTACAAATCACAGCTATAAATGTAACACTTCATTTGATGGGGTGTGCATAAGACT
The DNA here is from genome assembly GCA_034769285.1 of Lutjanus argentimaculatus. Classification (NCBI taxonomy): domain Eukaryota; kingdom Metazoa; phylum Chordata; class Actinopteri; order Lutjaniformes; family Lutjanidae; genus Lutjanus; species Lutjanus argentimaculatus. The sequence continues at coordinate 1,720,748 of JAWZSL010000008.1, read as the reverse complement.
ATCATTACACTGTCATGAACATCTTTATGATTCATATTTACGTGTTTATGACTGTTGTCATTGCTAAAGTAGGCTAACTGCTGTCTGCTGTTATCTGTAGCTTGAGTTAGTGAGGTAGCCTTGGAGCTAGCTGCTTATTTGACTTAGCCCTGGGGTGCCAGGAACCAAACACAGGAATGGGCATTTTCCACCGGCACTTTTGGCTGCACCGAGTCAAACCGGACTGCACTGAATTGCATTTCCATTATCACTTCCTGCATGCTTAGCCATGCCTGAGATGGATCTACTCTGGAGTGGTGCCAAAGCGAGCCCGACCTGCCTCCAAGTGGGCTGTGGTGATGTCTCGCCGGCTGCGGCCAACCCATGACGACCCACCTCTCTCCCCCTGGAATAAGCGAGAGTTATGATATTTAGCATGTGTGTGCAGGAAGAGGAAGTCGACTTATGTTCAGCTCTCGTACTTGTGTAGCTTCTAACAGAATCTTTATGCTTTGAAATGTAGTTTTCTTACATTTCACTAAGTTAATTTGTTAAGTTACTGCTGATGAAACCCCAAATGAAAACATTTTCCTGTTTGTGCTGCTTCATGATAAAAGCGTTCAAATAATGAAACAACACTGGACTTTTATTGTGAAGAATTTAAGGAAACAGTGTGTTTATTCCAGAGACGTACACGAGCGGTTTATCCACCGCTGTACAGCCGCTCAACTAGAGCCTCCTTGAGCTCGTCTTCAGTTAAAAGACACACCTTCAAGTCAGTAGCCCTGTTGTAATGGAAATGTAAACCTCTGCTGTGTTGGGCTGACAGGCCAAATCAAACCGATTTGAGCCAGGCCAGCTCTGTGTATGGAAAAGGGCAATAAGAAGACCACCTTGGTACTGTATTCCCTGTCAAACAGGCCACTGTTGGTCTCGCAGGCTGTGTTTGGTTGCAGTCCAGTCTGGATTTTAAGTCCAGCCAGACTCGGCTAGACACCGGCGATACTAGCAGTGCGGGGTAAAGTGCCAATCACTACTGCACATGTACGTTTCTCACCAGAAATGAGAAGGAAGTGAGATGAGTCTCTTGTGACTGTGCGCCACCAAGATACTCAGTCAAACTGTAAACGTCAAACCCAATATTGTGCAGAACACATATTTTGTCTTAATCCAGTGGTCCCCAAACCTTTTCTGGCATGCCAAAGAAAGTTCAGGCCTCCCCACACCCCACAATTATTATCAATCATTAACAATAATTGGAAAAGCACCTAATAGAAAAGGATTCAAGTTGAATTTTAGTGAAGTAAAGGTCAGCATCAGCAAGCTTGTGTTTGTTTAGTTGCCCCACATAAATCATATTCATTTAACTTTGTTCACTCTATATTTCTCCCCTGGTCATCCACACAACCCCCTGTAGTGGCTCTGCACCCCCCAAGGTTGGGAACCACTGCCCTAATCCAATACTATTACCACCTCAAGAACAAACATGTAGAAAATATTTGTGGCTGTTAAATTGTGTGTTGTCTTGTTCCACAAATCCCATCTGACCTTGGGTTGTGTTGCAGTAGCAGAAAATTTAGAAGTGTGTGTCTTCATGTCTTCTAATTTGGTCATATTTTTCAAGTTATACCGCAAGTGTGCTCTTTTATGATGTTTTTCTCAAGATGTGCACATGTGTGGCTTTGTTTTAACAGCTGGCCTGGTAACCTTCTTGGATATGGTGGCCAGAAGCCTATGTGATTGGTGTGTGGTGGACCACAGCTGTTTCATTTTGGCTGGGAAGGATGCAGACTGTCCCATCCCATCCCTGATTCTTACATCAATCTGGACAAAATTGTTATTGTGTTTTATTTCTTTTATTTAACAGCAATTAGCAGTGCTAATATCTACTGTAGCTCTAGCAGTTGTAATATTACAAGCAATTGTAGTAGCGATAATGGTTGTAGATGTAGCATGGTAGCAGGAACAATAACATTGTTAGCATCAATATTTATAGCAGCAGTAGCTGTACGAAGAGTAGCTAGTAGCAGCAGCATCAGTATAGTAGCAGTAGCAATAATAGTAGTAGCAGTATGAACAGCAGTAGTAGCAGTGGCAATAGCAGTAGTAATAATAACAGTATAAGTCTTAGCAGCAAGGGTAATGTACAACTATTACTAGCAATAGGAGGAGGAGATTAGAAGCAATTTTGAGGCAAATTCAACCAAACCTTGTGAATTCCGCACAACCTTGCTTTTTTTATTCAATCACCCCAACTTTTCCTCAAATCTGACCAATTACCATAGCTTCTCACAAGGTCAAACTCTGAAAAGACCACAAAGTTCATCATTGTTATTAACATTTATGAATGCTCCATGCACTTTTCTATTTTGTAAGTTTGTGCTTGCTGTTTTGACTGAGCTTTATCTCCAAAAAGATTTTGCTTCTTTGTGGAATGATCCTCAGGTGCACATCATTAACGAACAAAGCATATTTTGTTTTTTTGTAATCCTGAGCATTATTTGGTAAGGATACATCGATACAACAGTACTTTGGGCAACACTGTCCCCTTCAGGAACTGCTCTTGAGAAATATTTCTGTTTATTGTACCCCTCAACAGTAACAGCAGAATATTCTCCTTTGACAATAGTCATGTCATCTTTGTAATCAGTCAGGTGACCCTCTTCATCATGGTCATCTTCATCATTGTTGACATTGTGAAAGGTCGCACTCTGGTTAAGTTTATGCACCAAAAGTACTCACTTAGATTTAGGAGAAAATCATGGTTTGGGTTACTTAAGTATGATATGCATACTAAAATTAAAATAGGTCAACAGTGACTTTAGGTTTTACATGGGACATGAACTGTAGAACTGTTTCATCCATCCACTTTCACCCATATGTGGACTTTATACTATGTCACCTAAAATTTGTTCTCTATGACCTTTGTGTGTGAAATGACCGTCCTCTCTGCTTAATCGCTACAGAAGAAATAGTGTGCAATCACACACAAAAAGCAAAAAAGGCATTGTAATTATACGCTAAATTACTTAAGACATTGTTGTGTTATTCATATGGTGAGAGTAAAGTAGTAGCAGCAGTTGTACAGTTTGTAAAAGTAGTGTTAGCTGCAGAGGTATCAGTAGCAGCAGTAATACTACCTTACTATCAAAAACCATTTAGCATAAGTTGCTCACTCTGCAGTTGCAGGCCTCCTAGCTGCCTGGTAGGGCTGTTTTCCAGGGAGTAACAGCTCTGTGGTCACGTGTCTGGAGGTCAGGAGGCGGCGGGGGGGGGTGGGGGGGGGGGGGGAGGGAAGGGAAGCAGAGGGGAAAATCACATGTTCCCAGGAATGTTCGGCTCTGTTGTGGGTGAGCAGTGGGAAGCTCATGGCCATCAGCATGAAAACAGTGAAGGAGCTCAGTTAATTTCAGGATAGAAAAGAACAGGCTATGTTTACAGGACTGGTTACAAGAGAGCTGCCTTAAATAACATTCATTAATTTGATCTGAATTTCTGGAGGTTAAGAGATAATAATAATATTTTTGACTGTTTTCAATGGCTAAAAAAAGCTAAATGACAAAACAGGTGATAAAATACCAGTTTAATTTACTTTTATCATGTGACTTAAGTCCCATACTTTGGTCATGTCATGTCAACTGCATTTGTTGATGAAGACCATGAGATTTGGTTGAAAGCTACGTAAAAAGATGAGTAGACTTAGAGTCAAGATTATAATAGGTTGTTTGTTTTTGCCTTCTGAAATAGCCCATATCAGCTGGTCAGACACAGCAGCTGAGGAAACAATCTCACCACAAGGTCTAATCACAGTTCTGGAGTTAGTATATGATTATCATTACACATGATATGAGCGTGTTTTGATCTGGCACCCAGGACAGCTTGAACATAATGATCACATGAACATTTTTGGTACTATACTTAAGCAGTGATCACACTACTCATCCATATGAAATAGGTGACAACTCATGTGTCTAGTTGGTGAACTGCTTTAAATCCTGAATATACTCCAAAATAGACATGTGCACAGACCACTGTGGACACCACAGGCATATAGTAGTTTTGTTTTATACTAGTTTCTGTACTTGTCTACTCCAGAGTTCGCTATTCCATAGCTTGTTGTAGCATAGTTGCTTAGCAGACAAGTTGCAATCATGTCCATGCGATCAGAACATATTGGAGGTACATGGATGTCTGCACCCTTGTGTAGTCACGGATGGGGAAAAATGATTTTGTCTATAGCTAGCAAACTAACTGTTACTACAAGTGGAGAACCGTCGTTCATCTTTATTTACAGTCATTAGTTGCCTGGATCCTTGAGTCGTCCCTAACGCAACCAAATATTAAACCTGCTTAATACCTGTCTCGGCATTGGCGAGTCACCACTGAGCTTTCGCTGAGCTCTGGATCACATCTTCGAACAGTTCACACATCACCATCCTTGCTATTGGGGGCATGTGGCAATTTCCCCTTGATCAGGGGTGGTTTGTCAGCGATCCAGTATTTGTCTGGGAGTGGGAACTAAACAGTGCGTAGAGACAGATATATTTTCACATCGAACTCAGTGAATTATTGATTTATTTCGACCAAGACTAACAAAGTTAGTCTTAAGTTTAATAAGAAAAGTAGGTGCAAGAATAATCTTTTTTCTTCACATCTTTTGAGTTTATTTTGTTTAGTTTTGTTTAGTAGTTGTTTAGTGGCACACATATGCTGAAAATGAAAAGTCCAGGACACACCACCTGCACCAAAATATAAGCAAGCGCTGGTTATTGGGCTGATGATGGCCAGTTGGAAAACGTTAACATCTGTGTAAAGAAAAAAGGGAGTTTGTCTTCTAAACACAGCGACCCTCTCATTCCAAATCAGTCCAGCAGTTCACTTCAGCTCACTTCAGTTCCAACAACTGACACAGAAGAAAAAAAAATACCATCCTGTCACCGTCCTCTGGCTCTGGTGGCTCAAACATGTCTGGATATGTCCAATTAAGCTGCTAGAGCATCTATGTTTCAGGTTGTTTTCAGGTCCGAGTAGTGCCATACAGCGGAGCGGACACTTTTTTTTCATGATTTTGAGCCACATTAAATGACCGTCTTGCTAAAAGTGGAAACATTTGCTTTTCAGGTCTTAAAAAGTTTGCACGTTAAGACAACAGTATTGTGACGATGGTCCCTCTGCACACAGATACGCAAAAATGACTGAAAACGCTGTAGTATGCATGCCGACCAGATGCCCGAAGATAATGTCAAATGCACACTTGAAAACAAATAATTTTGTCTGGATGGAAGTAATACACATACGTCACAGTTTTCCCAGGAACTGCATTTTTTATATATCAAGCGATTTCTTTTAATCATTAAAAGTTGTGTGGTGGTTAATAACACATTTCTGTGGTGTGATAAACTCAGAACACACATTTATTGTTGCTTTAAGTGTAATTTATGGTTACTGCTGTGTGTCCGGTGTTCGCGGTGTGTAGGGTCTGTATACAGAGGTCGCGCTCGTGAGTCAAAATATGAAGGCCTCGCAAACGACACTATCAGTTCCGAGTCTATAAATGGCTAGTGGTTGCTATGTTAGTTGGTTACTAGGGACGTATTCTACTCGTGCAAACTGATAAACTGACAGCTGATGAGCGGCATATATGGACCGACAACGCTGCTGCTGCATTTACCATAAAGTGCTTTACCTCTGCGGAGAGAATGGTCCTGCCATGACCTCACATACACCACACACACAGCAGGCAGGCAACCATAAATTAACCTTAACATGAACTTTAACATATTACTCAACTCTGCCTTACACTACATATGAGATATAACCAAAAAGTACCATTAGAGTCCATTTGCAAGTACAAGTGCAAATACACAAAAAAAAATCAGAACAAATCTGTCATTAGTCAAACTGCAGAGGTGGATGACACTAACTGGATAATGTAAAACACCTCCTCCATGACCACTTCAGTGCATTTATTAAAGCTGATCTTATAATCTGCAGTTTGCCGTTAGCTTGTCGAGCTTCAGCTCACGCAGGGAGGGAGAAGCGGGCCTCTGTGATCCTCCATATAGAAGCGGCCTGCTATTGCCTCTGGCTTATTGAATTCCCTCTAGTCACCACAGGAAGAAAATCCTAATTGACAATTTCACACCGGCTCCCTCCCTCCCCCGTTATTCATTTCCTATCATTAGTCCATGATGGGTCTTAACTGTATTCCATCTCTTTATTAAAATTACTTACACATTTCCTCCTCTTCCCCCTATCACCAGTGCCCTGCTTACCGCTGTGCTTGGAGTGCCCTTGTGAGGTTAGTCTTTGAGGAGCGCGCTGAATTGGTTGTATAATTGTCTGTTACGTAACTGAGTGAATTAGGCAGGAGATATGTTTAAAATGAGGGCACGGATTGGTGGCAGTGAAGAATACTGTGTTCTAGCTTTTTGCCTTGCAGAATAAAGGGGGAGGAGAGTTTGTCCATGAATATTGTGTGTGTGTGTGTGTGTGTGTGTGTTGTGTGGACAACAGCAGTGAGGGATGGAAAGGGAAAGACAGAAACAGATAAAGCTGGTGTGCAGCAGAGGGATAGATGCGTAGGCATGGTGTAACAGCATGAGTCATCACAACTTAGCTGATGGACGTGTGGCCTGAATCCAGAGAGGCCCCCCTCCTGGAAAACTACTGTATATCTGAAAAATGTTTTCCTGTTAAACCGTTTAAAGTCGTAATCCCAAAGAACTGTTTTTTATTTAGTTTCCATCTTTGGTGTTAAGGCTCATTGCAGTTGTGTTTTTGCCTGCACGCCCCCCTCCAGAGATCAGCTGTCAATCAACGTGTGGGCACGACTGTGAAGTGTCTTCCTGGATGTTACTGCTGTTGAAGTTTGACTTTCTATAATTGCTGCTTTCATCTGCGTCTATCAGCCATCCTGGTTATTAACAATCAGGCATGGGGAGTAATGGATTACATGTGAAGGTATTACATAATTAGGATACAAAAAGGTTACAAAAAATAAAGACACAATCAGATTACAGTTACATTTAGTAAAAATGTACAGTTGCACATTCATTATCTCTTGAAAAAAAATTTCAAAAGGTGGAAATTTTACCACTCTATTGTGTTATCATCTAATTTAAAGAAACATTTACAGGTAAGACCAGCTGTTAATGTTAGCTATACAGACCAACTGCTGATGTTAGGTACAAAGACCAAACAATAAATTTACATACAAAGACCAAACGATAAGTTTAGCTGCACAGACCATCCAACAACTTTAGCTACACAGCCACCTAACTGCTGGAAGCATTGGCTACACAGGGACACAACAACAGTAACTTTAGCTACACAGACCAATGGCTAAAGTTAGCTCCATAGACCACAGAAAGTTTAATTCAGGGTAGAATAGGAAAAATCTAAAATAAAACAATATATAGTTATTTATATGCACATATGCACCCAGGAAACAATGCTTTAATTTTTTTTTTTAAAATTTGCGTCAGGTTAAATGTAAACAGCATCTTCACATAAAAATACTGGGAAACACTGTACATCAACTTTGACTACGTTTGAGCACAAGGCATCATCAATGTAAAAACAGAGGCCATCTCCCCCCATACTGCTCGAGTCTTGCGTGTTGCATCCTGTCAGCTCAGAACCGGGCAGCTGGTCAAGTGCAACACTTTGATCTCTGCACATCAAGCAACCTTTCCTTAAAGCTGTTTGTTTTCCTTCGTGAAATTCTCCAGTGTTTTCTGAATAACAGACACAGTGACCTTTCAATAGTCACTTTTCCTTCTGTGGATCATCAATTTCAGCTTGGCTGAATTCCAAATTTAGCCTCAGGTTGCGGAGATCCTTCAGCAGCTCAACCAGTATCTCCAACTTGCCGAGCCTCTCAGTTATTGATTTCATCAGGGATATCTCAACTTCCATTCTTTGTTCGCCCACACTTTCTGAAGACACTGACCTGTTGTGGGACTTTTTGTGTTGGGGAGCTCCATGACTCGGCATTTTCCTCGTGCCTCGTTGCAGAGCCTCGATTGACTCTGACGGATCCGATGAATCCGGATTAGTGGATATTCAAATGGAAATTTTAATTTGCAAACACCACAGCACGCCACACAGAGACAGCAAAAATCAGAGACCCCCAAAAGTCCCATCCCCTTAAATATGGAATCAGGAGCATCAAAGATCATCGCTTAAAAGCTGCAGTGGAGTCTGTTGATCTCACACTGAGGGGAAGACTGTTCCAGAGCGAGGGGCCACCAATGAAAATGCACAGTCACCCTTAGTTTTCAGTCTGGGCTGAGGAACAGCCAAAAGGTTTTGATCGGCTGATCTCAGGGGCTTGGCTGGGGCGTACGGAGTTATATGTAATCTGGAGTGAGACTGTGTAAGTTATTAACATTTTTAAATGTATTGTAAAATTAACAGGCCAGCAGGGCAGGGATGCTAAAATTGGGGTGACTCGTCAATAATCTGGCTGCTGAGCTTTGGATGAGTTGTAGTTGTGAGACCGAATGTGAGTTTAAGCAGGTTAAAAGAGAGTTACAGTTACTGCAGTGCAGATGTGAAGACATAAAAGCATGTATGACTATTTATTTAATCCTGAATTGCACGGCACTCTGTAAAGTCTGTCAATATGAGCTCTGTAAATTAATCATTGGTCACCTCTGATGTTTAATGATACTTGAGATGTGACCGTGATGATGGTTTGCAGATACATGTGATGAATTAATGGTAAGAGCACTATAAATAGCCACAGCCGTGCGTAACGGTTGCTCATAATGAGAGCTCTTCTGATGCTGTTGGAGAACCTCGGCGATGCGACACAATCAGTTAAATTGCACTTTTTCTTCTTTGCTGTTCTTCTCATTGACAGGTCTAATGAGTGCTGGAGCGGGCACGAGTTTCCATATGCACATAGAAGATTAAGAGCGTTTCTGCATCAATTTACGGATAATTGTGAGAATGGAAATGAAGACTGCGAATGTGTGCCTGTTTCCACAATGACTGAGATTGATAAAACAGAATCTAAACTGAAGGAAAGGATGCATCTTATATTTTCTGTCATTGTGCGTACATGCAGTTAAACAGTCGAGCAGATGCAGCATTACATGCCGTGTGCCGTGCCAAAAGAGGGATGTACTGATTGACTGATTGTATACAAAAGGATGTTTCCCAACCCCGCTCGCTCCCTCACTTTCTCTACATCCACACACAGGCAGCAGCAAGGGTTGGGGTGGTAGGAATTTTAATTATTTACTTAACGATTATTTTGTGATGATGATTTTTTTTTTCTGTCAGAAAGATTCAGGGAGTATGTATCAGGCCTGTGATGAACTGGCTAACTGTCCTGGTTGACCACACCTTTTGCCTAATATCAGCTGGGATAAGCTCAAGCCACCTATCCCTATCCCGAAGGATTACGGATAATGAATGGATGAATAAAAAGAAAGATTCGAGGCTAGTCAAAAAACATTTATGGCTAAAGGTCTGGAAACTCAAGGCTTTTCTTTTTTCTTGTTTTTTTTTTTTTTTTTTTTTGCTTTTTTCCAAAGACTGTTGCGCTACAGTTCACCTTACTGTTCTCTGATTAGCTGTGAGAAAGTGGAGACCAGCATTTGGGGCAAGTTAAAGGGGAACTATTATGCTTTTCCTCTTTTCTGACCTATAAATGTTGTTAACAATGTTGGATACTCATGTTAAACAATGCCAACGTGTCAAATAATGAGGTTCGTGCATTTGGAAGTGAGCCCTGCACGCTGTTTCGGATGGCTCTGCATGCTGTGTTTTACAGTCTTTTTTTAAACAGTGAGGTCCCACTGACGTTAATGCGTGCCAGACTTACTTATATGGGAATGCCCCGGCATATGCTCTAGGCCTGCCCCCTAGCCCGCTCTGCTTCGTAAGTTGTATCGCTGTGCGCTGCTCTGCTGTCTACAACAATTTCACAGTGTTAGCATGTTGAGCAATGGCTCCGAGAAAATGTTTGTTCTGGTGTGAGGGAAAGTTAACTTCGTTTAGCTTTCCTAAAGAGGCAAGCACCAGGCAGAAGTGGATACAGTTGCTTTTTCCCAGCCAGGAAAAGAAAAATACCTCCGCGTTTGTCTGTCTACGGCACTTCACACGGGACTGTTTTGTCAACATGGGCCAGTACGAAGCTGGATTAGCCGAAAACGAAATCCATCCTTACGCCACACAGGTAAGCAGGTAATGACAATAACAAGCCACGCCTAACACGCCTAACAACTCTGGAGAAACTTCAGGCTGTCCAGTCTGTACCTCCGGATCGGATTCGGGATCCAACACATACGGCTGTATTTCAAAACTTGTCATTTTCAAAGGAGAAATTCTTAGTAAATTCTTAGTTTACTCCGGCACCGTCAAAATGAGGAGGTGCGGCTCGACAGCGCTTGGCAGCACTCGGCAGCCCTTTGGAAGTCCTCGGGAATGTGACCAATCACAGCAGAGTGGGCTCGGCGGGAGCCGTACATGGAGGAGGGCTGGGAGGCGGAGTAAATTACACAGACCGTTTTCGCGGGATGCACGAAATACAAGGAGGAGATGCAGCGAGAGGCACAGCGTCCCGAAGATCTACAAAGCTTTGTGTGCGGGTAGTCATGTGTAGCTGCTCTATAGGAGTCCAAAACTCAAATACAGAGGCCCGAAAATGAGTATAATAGGTCCTCTTTAAGAAAAGCTGTTGTGGAAGATGAAAAGATTGAAAACAGGACTTATTATTTTCAATTTTTAGGCACAGGCTTAGGTCTAAAAAACTACTTGGGTAGAGATTTATTTGTGGTTAAAATAGCCCCTTCCCTGGCAATCACATGTAGTCAAGGCAGCAAGAATTAGCCAGTCACAGCACAGTAGGACGGGGATAGGCAGAACAGTCTTGAGGAAAAAATAACACGTACAGAGCATTGAAAACTACCGCCAGTTTGCCTGTTAGCTTAGCTTAGCACTGAAAGACTGAAAACAGGGCGAAACGGTGAGATAAACTCACTAATCAGCCCAACTAATATCTTGTTTTTTAAATTTGCACAAAAACAAAAATAACAAGCGGTGGGTTTAAGAGTTAGAGATGAGCTAATTCTTCACTTTTCCAGTTTTTGTACTATGTGCTAACCAGCATTACAATTTTCATTTTTTACTGAAAATAAAATAAAATAAAATAAAATCTTGATGATTTGATATGATTGAGGTCTGGAAAAAAACATGCTTTGTTTCATCTGTAGAGCAAGGTTTTTAGGTGAGGTCATCTCTGCAGCACTACAATACTTCATTGATATAAGTACTGTTTTATTCCACATTTTCAATTGCAATTTGATTCTGGTTTGTGCAATTTGGATATTTCTCTTGGCCATATTGCCATTTTGATTGTGATTAACTGTGCAGCACCAACTGACCAGCAGACATGTGGAGTGGGTGACATTTGTTTATGGAGTCTTGACAGTCTTTTTGCAGCCTCTCAACCACAAACACATGCTGCATTTAAATGCTGGTGGAAAACTCGGACGTCCGGTGTTCTGTCACTATGTGCTACCTCCTGAGAGGTGCTACTTAGCAGTTCCCTGGATAGAGGGTGAGGGTTAGGGTTACTCTGCTATTGCGCAGCATAAATCTACAGAACACCGGCTTTTCGGTGCATTCACATGAAATTTTGAAGTGGGGAAAGGTGCTTTTCAAAAAATACTTATAAAAGTATTTTTAAATGGAATATTCTGGTCTCAACTTGTAAATATTTGACATTGAATTAGGTAGCTAGGTTAGTAGCTTGGTTCACTGAAATAAACTGCTGGTGGTTGTCCAGCCAGTTGCCATTAAACCTTTGCAAAACAAGAGCACGCTACAAGATGATGTCATTTAAAGGGCAACAGTCAAACTTCAAACTGTGAAAAATAACATGGAAACTTGATGGAAATATGACATTTATATTTAATTCATGTGAGGAAGGTTTCAGTCTACCAGTTATTCTGCACAGATCTGATGTTTCATTTGCCGCTATGTGATTTATGTATGTCATGATTATTTGCTAAATTTTTTAATTTGCATTTTGCTTCTATCAACTTTTCCACCTCATCCAAGCTTGTGTCTTTTTTCCCCATTGATTTACATCCTGTTTTTATCATGTCAAACATGTACAGGCTGTGTCCCTTTTCTGACCTCTACAGACATATTGACCGTCTCCGCTTGATAACATTTTAAGAATCAGTGTAATTAGCCTATTAATCCCTACTTTTATCTTAATCTTACAATTACATTGTAGCTAATTAACTCAAGGCAGGACTTTGTTTTAATGTGAATATCACAAAATCAAACCAGCATCGCTTCTTTTTCTGTGGTCACACTGAGACGAGGGAAAAAGCAGGTGGTGCCATTTATGTGGTATTTATAGCAGATATAAGGGCCATGGTGGGACATTCGTGTGGATCTTCCTCTGCAGTGAGGAAGACCAAAGGGCAGGCCAAAAATCTGAAGGCACGCCTGTGTTCATATCAATGAAAATAACCTCTATAACCAACCTACCCAACAGTGTGGGTGGATAAAAATAATAAGCTGTCAATCAATCAGAGCCTCTGATGTGTCACACTTAATAATTCCCAACATGTGGCAACAAAACAAATGCTGAAAACTGGGGCTCATTTTGATGGAAGGTTTTTGAGGGAATTTTTTAGGGTATAGAATTTGCCTCTGACTTGGGAAATGAGTGTGAACAAAGTACTGATATATTAAATGAAAAATACATTCATAACTCTTTGTATGGATGTATATTGCAGTAATAAAGATTGGCACAAAATCCCACAGCACACCTGGTCTTGTCTCAGGGCACGCCCTAACCCTAACCCTTTGCACACTCATTTGGGAACCACCAACCTGTTCTCATCCCTACTTGCCACATACTGACGTTTTTGTCACCACCCCTCGTTTGTGTTTTGTTTTGGCTAGGTAGAGGATAAGACCGTTGTTTGATGTTACAATAACCACGTTTTGTTATGAACGTCACGTGACGTAATCGACGTGATTTGCTAGATGAAAGTCGTGACAAAAATCGCTATGTACCTTGAAACGTTTCACGTGGGTCTCCTGGGTGAAAGTCCTGTTTGTTTGAACCATCCATCCAAACCACCTCTTCCGTGTATGGACCTCTCCCTCTTCATACTACATTAAAAGTTGCAAATAACTCTGGTGCGTCTCTTTCAGCTGCTGACAGGTACCCTGCGTGTTTATATAAGTCATAAAAAAATGCTGGGATTTAACGAGTTGGGAATGAGAACAGGCTGGAACCACTGACCTAATTTGTCAGGTAATGTTAGCTAAGTCTGCTAGCGTAGCTGCCCTCTTCATATGGTAGCTTCATATTTCATTCATCCATCTTTTCACTTCGGTCTCACAATGAAAGCAAGGTTTGCATTACATTGCATTGTCCCAAATGTTTCAAACAATGTTCAAACCCACAGAAATCTGTAGGTAACAGTGACTTTCCTGCTAACCGTTACTTGCTGTAACTTCCACTTGACAAACATGACTAAACATAATGTAGCTAAAATTAAAACATGATTTCTGCCTACGTCATGTCAGATAGATTTTCATCGCCAATGGTACTTGTTTAAAAATCAAGAGAACAATTCCCATAATTCCATGCTTCGCAATGTCATCAAACTACATCTTTAGTCATTGTTTTAATGGGAGAGACACAGCTAATGCCAGAACTTACATATTGAACCTTTAATTAAATTAAAACTCATTCATCTGCAAATGTTTTATGTTTAAATTTTGCCATATGCTTGTGTGCCCTTGTCTCTGAGGGTAATATAGTACTTTGAATTCATGAAAAGTTGACTTGACTGTGCCTTTGATTCATTTCAGTGGACAGAATGTGTGTGTGGGCAATAAACAAGCGATGAATGCAATCTGCCCACTGCATTAAAAAGCACCTACATGGACGTGCATCACAGGGAATCCAAGCAGTACCTACTGACAGGCAGCTCTGAGTTACTGTCTGACATGAATAATTTGTTGTCTGGTCATACTTGCAAAAAAATGTGTTATGTAATATCAGTGATGGCAGTACAAAATACTGTAACTGTAACTGACAGAGTATTCATGCAAGTACACATACTGTATATGATTCACAATACTTTATTGGTTACACTGTAGCTACAGTAAAGTGATGCAAAAGTGGGAAATATGCAATAAATTTGTTTTAAGTACCAAAATATGTATTTTTACTGGGTCAGATCATTTCCACTTTCCACAAAATTTAACAAAAGCCACTGGGTCCCAAGATTGCATTTCAGCCAATACGTTCACCTCTTTTGCTCTCTACACTGTTTACCTGCATGCAACCAAAGCCTGCTGAAACATGACTGATTAATACTATTTGGACTACAAATGGACTACAAATGGTAACCAGAATGCTTCAGACTCTTGTCCCTTGCCTACAGATTTTGCATTCATACACAGGTACCTGTTTGTAAAGATTAGTTTAGTTTGACGTTTTTTCAAAATTGTGAGAATTTCTGTTTGCGTCAATCAGTTTACTACTGAAAAATCCACTCTGTGACTTGGTGAAATGACTCAGCTTGGTATCATAGCTATGAGCAAGGAAACACAAGTGGTTCCCCTCGGGGAGAGGGGGCTAAAGGCTAACTTGAATTTTTCTTGAGTTGCTAACTTCTGGGTATGGCTCACCTTCTGCAAAAAGGGCTAATGTTTAGTGTTTTTCCTTCTAGTCCTTTCCATCTGCTGTGTAATTGACCCTTGCTAAGTCCCACCCCTTTTCGCTCTGTGCTCCAATGATAGTTGATCATGCTTGGTACCTCAGTCAACTTTCTTCTTTCCTGTTTCCTGTGCGGACATATGCTATGTACTAGGCTTGTCTATATTTAAAAGAATACAGATTTCTGAAGATGGTTAAAAGATGGCTGACATTACATGCAAAAGTGACATATATTCACATCTTAAGTTAGCTTATGTTACAGTGGGAACCTAGTTAGCTAAAATTTTGCTAACATTAGCTAACTTAAGCTGTAATTCTGTAAGTTGCTTTTACAGGGAAAGGAAAAACTTGACCGAGTTGTTTACTTAAATGTAAAAAAAATAGAGCAAAAAAGGGGCGGGGCTTAGTAAGGGTCAATGGAATCTATGCTCCCTTTGTTCTGGTGATCTAAAATGGCAAGACATTAGCTGTTAACCTTTCTCAATCATGTCTACTAACTGTGTGTACTATAACTACAACTATTATGTATCTACAACCTATCTATTATTATCCCTTTAACACCTGTGCATAACATAGGCAGTCTGGATTATTTTTGTTATTTTGGCTGTAAAAGTGTCATAAAATATGCTATGAGTAATTGCTTTGCTTCCTTTTTTTCAGAACAACTTAAGCTTTCAATATCATATTTTATGCATCACTGTATGTTTTGGCTATGTAATAACAGCTTAGAGTGAAAAAAATAAAATAACGGAATTGGATTTTCTCAGGTTTTTACTGTAACTGAAAGTGGAAATGAACATGAACACAATATAACACAACATAAATTTGAATTATCAACTATAATATGTACATAAAAATATTTTCACCCCTGGGCTTTCAGTGTCTCTTTTATCGTCTCTTGTATTTACAGATGTCCAGGGTTTTTGGGCCTTTGTGATACTGGAGGAAACAGTTTCTCTACAGCTGTAGGCAAAGACCCACATTGCACCTCTCACACTGCCAGGGAGTGCTCCTTTTGCACAGAGTGCACTGTCGCCGTCCCATGCCGGCTCTCTGTGCCTTTTTCTGTCCACGTCTGCTGGCTGTGGGGACAGGGAAATGTTCATTAGTGTGTGTCAGTGGGGGCCCAGATTTCCGGGGTACACCCAGGAGATGAGCACAGAGCTCCTCCTGGAAGTCCTGGCGGCTCAAGTGGTTCAGGCATTGACTGGCACATGCCTCCTTGTGGATGATGTAACTGTTTGTCACAGCAATGTCCAGGAAATGCTAGAAAACAGTTACATACCACCTCCTGGTCTTTCAGTGCACTGAATGTGTGCCTATCATTTGGTCTGAGGTGTCCACTCCACTCATGTAGTGGTTGTAGTCTGCCACTGCTGTTGGTCTGGGGACAGGGACCCTCTGAGGTGGAGACAGTCATAGTCCTCTGTGCCTTTCTTCTTTTCATTCTGACCATCCTCAGCTGGATCACTCATATGAAGGTTCACTGAAATGGCGAATCCCTCGTCATGACAGTGGCAGGAAAGGGGACGTGGAAAATTGTCTTTCTCCTCCAGAAATCAGACATCTTTGGGAGGTTCATCACTGCCATGTACAGCAGCAGTCCTAGATATTTTTTCATTTCTGCTGGTGTAACATCCGTCCAGGCAAACTTCTTCCCCCTCTGAAGATTTCTCGCAGCATTTTTGTTAGTGTTGGATGACAGCAGTTTGAGGACTTCAGAGTCAAAATAATTTGAGAAAATTTCACCTGGTGACAGATTCCCAATGTTTAGTGGTGGCTGCACACCAGGGGTTCTCTTGGGAATGAATTTTGGGAGCTGAGGGACTATAACAGAATCAGAATCACTTTATTCGCCAAATGTACATGGTACACAGGAATTTGACTGCAGTGCAGTGGGAGAAGAAGATAATAAGTTTTAAGAGAACAACTTAAATAACAGAATTATGCACAAATAAGAATACAATACAATTGAAAAACAGAAGGTGCGAATAAGAACAGTATTAGTTAAAAATAAGGAATAATAAGAATGAGAAAGGTACAGAACAGGTTAAGGGAGACCAGTTCAGGCAGGGCAGTTGGGACCATTGAGGGGGGAAGTGCATGTGTGCATGTGTGTGTCGGAGGGGGTGGGGGTGGCAGTGAGTGATGGGCAGTTGAGGTTAGGGAGGAAACTAGGATGGTGGCTCTTTAGAACTGGGTACGACCCTTGGAGAGATATTCATCTTTCGGAGCAGTCTGAGGAAGAACATCCTCTGCTGTGCTCTCTTGATGACATTTAATGAGTGTATCTCCCATTTCAGGTCGCTGGTGATGGTGGTTCCCCGGAACTTAACAGACTCCACCACTTTTACGAATATGTCCTTAATGAGGAGTGAGGGGTGTGGGGGTGGGTGTTTGCGGAAGTTCATGACCATCTCCACTGTCTTGTTGATGTTGAGCTCCAGGTTGTTATCTGTACACCACGTTGCCAGCTGTGACACAGTGTTCCTGTAGGCTGTTTCATCGTTGTCCTTGATGAGACCCAGGACCGTGGTGTCATCAGCGAACTTCACCAGCCTGATGGAAGGGTGGCTGGAGGTGCTGTCATTGGTGTACAGAGAGAACAGGTATGGACACAACCTTGTGGGGCTCCAGCATAGGTGGTAAGGGGGGCTGGTAGGGGGTTGCCAAGCGGCACCTGTTGTTTCCTGTTGGTCAGGAAGTCCGTAATCCACTCACAGATGAAGTGGGGGACCTGCAGTTGCAGCAGCTTGGTCTGCAAATGGTCAGGGAGGGTGGTGTTGAAGGCAGAGCTGAAGTCCAAAACAGAGCTCTGACATAGGTGTTGGGTCTATCCAGGTGCTGCAGTATGTGGTGGAGGCTGAGGTTGATGGCATCGTCCACAGAGCGATTGGCTCTGTAGGCGAATTGCAAGGGGTCCAGGAGGGAGGTCTGTGATTGTTTTGAGGAAGGACAAGATGAGTCTGACATCTGTAGTCATGAAGTGTTTTGACAGAGCGATGGGTCTGTAGTCATTCAGGCAAATGATTCTGTCCTTCTTTGCGACTGGGACAATGGTGGATGTTTTGAACATATTGACACAGTCCTACAGAAAAGTAGTAAAGTAATGCTCACATGATATGGAAAGATAACATTTCATACAAAGCTGAAACATAGTTTTACTGAAGTGAGCTCTGTCTGAACTTTTCTATAACTTATTAACTTTTCCAAAATTCACTACTTACTCGGATGGCTGCCCACAGATGAACTCGGTCCTTTCGTCTGGGTCACAATCCTCCTCAATAACCCGTCTGGGAGGTTTTCTTTCTCTTGCAGATTTTCTTGACATTATTTCTCAAATGTCTGCCTTTGTCTGTTGGAAAAATATTTCAAAAACTCAGCTCTTTCTGCTCTTCCTGCTCTCCGTCACCTGCCCACTTCTCCTCAGCTCCTGCAGTTCCACTGTCCGTGTGTGTCTGAATTCTGGTCTGTGATTACCGTAATATACCATATATCAATGCAAAGTTTATCTTCTCTAGTTTCAAGAACAGTTTGAATTCGCTCTCTAGCACATACATTTCAAGAGTTACGGTAAAGTGAACTGCGCAAGACAAATTGTAGGCGGCGCTGATGTATTCGTCTGTAATTGGACAGCGGTTACTCGTGAAGGCAATGGCCTACTGTAATACACCCTATATGTTAGGAAAGCTCATGTTGTCTACTTTCAAGAACCGTTTGAAATTCATCTCTAGTGCAAATGGTCGTGGAGCTACAGTAATTTGAACAGCGCATGTGCCGCCATGTCGGTGCCGACGAGCCTAAATAAAGGGTTAAGTATTTACAACCGTTTCCTTTGTGATTAGACAACTGTTAATGTTGACTACAAAGGATTAATTTGCTTTAAATGCTATAAAACTGACGATGTACCAATACAATGATAGAAGTCTGTTTTTAATATTTAAAAAGTATAGGTGTGGCTGAAAATGTTGAGATGACTGAAACAAATTAGGCTATTCATTAAAATGCTAATATGCTAGCACCTGTTCAGATCCGGCCACCGCTTTGTGTATTCTGCCATCATGCGGCGCCGCCATCGCTGCGGTGGCACATCGTGGCTGTCACTCTCAGTGTCTGCTGGTTGTGTCTCCAAGGGAACCCCAAATTTGCGAGACTCTCGCGAGATTTTTCATAGTCCCGGTCAAAATGTTCACTCTTGCGAGATCTCGTGGGCCTGGGGTTCCCTTCTAGACACCGTGTCTGCTGTTGCCTGCTGACAGTGACAACACGGATAATTTGTTTGGTTTAGGGTGCCGATATTAATGTTCTTCAAATTTTAAATAGTTAGATATTGGTTGTGACAGTAGCCAGAAATGAATAATGGAGAAAAGGAAAAACGGACCACCTCCACCACATTTATCAAAGTTCCTGTCTGTTAATATTTTTGATCCACCATGACACATTGAGGTCACTCTTCATGAAGTAAAGGCTTCTGTATTTTGCAGTTTGACATGACTGTTGGAGCAGCCAAACTGCCCAGGTTCTTCCTGACTTCCAAGACATTGCTGTTAAAAGTAACATTACAAAAAAAGCATGTGTAAAAGTAGCCAATTGTAAACTACTTACGTTGGCTCGCATTCATTCGTGCTTGTACTGTAGAGAGACGCCACTGCAACAATGGCCGCTTGTTAACTTCTAGTACTTTGCTGGATTTGTCTATATAAAACATAAAAACATATTCAGCTATTATTCATTAACTGCAGGGGATTCTCAGCCCATGTTACTGTGCTCTGTCTCCCTTTTCCTCTTATTCCCGCTAGCAGCCTATGAAGACTTTAAGTTCTATAAAACATAATATGTAAACACAACAAGCACAGCCCACAAAGTCCTTCTTGAAATGTATTTTTATGCACACCTTCCTCTCCTCTCATTCTTCTGACCCACAGTAAACACACTCGTGTGTACAGGGTCTGCACATTCATCCGCAGCACTCCACAGTGTCCTTTGTTTGCTCGTTGAACACTCAGAACTGTGTGTCTTTTCTCGGGCGAGGAGGGAACAAGTGATGCTGGAGCTCAAGACTGTTGTTGAGGCTGTTTTTTTTTTTTTTTTGCTGTGACACTGATGAGAACAAACCTCAAACACAACTGCACCGTTCCCAAGAGCAGAATTTGAAGATTTGGAACCAAACAGAACTCGCTGTTTTTCTGCGTTCGTTTTGAAAATCTGAATATTTGCAGTAATTGGTAAAACCACGGACGCCTGCCTGCCCTCTGGTACACGCGCGCCAGCTGAAATTCCATTTTCTCTCTAAACCAGCCAAACACTATGTCGATGCACAAAACACATTAAAGAGCGTCTGACTGCATGGATATAGCGCAGTTAACATGAAAAGAAGCTGCATCACAACACTGGACATTTCCCTTTCCCCTCTCACATCTCTCCCCCTCACTAATGAGCCCATTAGCAATTACACATTGAATCAGGCTTCTATGGCAACACAGCATGAGGACACCATTTGGGGTGAAAAATTTACACAGCATCCACTCTCGCTGCCGTTTTTACTTGTTTGAAAAAGAACCTTTTAATGTTGAATATTTAGACAGAATGCAACAGTTTTATCAGAGAACGGATTTATGTATTGTAAATCTCAGTTCTTAATTTACCTCAGCTACAGAGAGGACTTGATTTGGACTAGCCTTATATTAAAGGGACAGTTCACCCCCAAATCAAAAATACATATTTTCCCTCTGGCCTGTAGTCCTGTTTATCCATCTAGTTAATTTTGATGTGAGTTGCAGAGTTTTGGAGATATCGACTGTACAGATGTATGGAACTAGATGGCACTCAGCTTGTGGTGCTCAAAGCTAAAAAAAAATGCATCTGAAAAATTCAACACCAGTGTCTCTTTCCAAAAATCATGACCCGGTTACTTAAGATAATCCACACACCTTGTTGTGACCAGTTGCCCACCAGCTCATGAACTGAACGGTCTCCGTTGTTTTGGATAGTTGTGAGATCAGATTTACTAACCGATGAGGAGACAGGCCTGGGCCGTGTTTTTACAAAATCCTGTCTGACAAAGAAAATCCAGAAAGGAGGAGATTGTGGATTTGTGCCATCAAACGTGCCTCTGTACCCGGGGAGGGCAAACAATGGCAGCCGTCAGAGTACACACATATTGACAGCTAACACTTTCCCAAAGTCTTGATTAGCTTTATGTCATGAGATATTATGTTAACCTCACAAAATGATACTGCCTCGTTGTTACTGCCCTACAACACTGACCACAATGACCCTGAAACTAACTAAAACCCATGGATTAATGTTAGATAGCTAACATTAGTTAATAAAATAGAAACAAAATGGATGTAAACATCACCAAAGTGGAGCTCTGGCAGGGACTTTAGTGACTCAAATATAGCAGCGGGTGCTGTATAAGGATCTGAAGTGTCCAAAACTTGTAGTATGTTTTCATATCTTTGTTTTACTTTAGTTCAGAGGTGATTCAAATACTCGTGGCTTGAAAACAGGGAAATTTTAACGACTTGTGCTGCGTCTCTGCAGACAGTCCGGTGTGAGCTGCCATGTTGGCCCGTTGTTTTTGCCCTCCAGATGACCGTGCATGTCACGTGACTGAAAACTACGAATAGCAGTGTCTGTAGTGGCCATGTGGACAAGTCCCAACATATTGGGGGTACATGGACGTCCACACAGAGATTGATTCACATCACGTGGACCCTATTGCACTCGCGGACATGTGAAGTATAATTCCAGCTTGGACATCCAGAAGGAGCTCCTCCAGGACCAGAACCAGGGCTCCTCATTTCAGCAACATAATGTCAAACATGGAAGACCACAGGTTTCTTTTAACCATAGATGCAATTGTTCCATAAATGCACCCAAGTGGGTATTGTCACCAAGATGACAAATGTCCCCTAATCGAAAGAGAGCCAAACGAAACCTCAACCATGGCAGAAATCAGATAATGCTTACAGCTTGATTCCACCAGGCACGGCTGCACCACATCCGCCGGAGCTGATCACAACCTTTCTACACAATGCTTGTGATTCCATCAGCAGTGCTGCAGCGTGCCCCAGAAGCGGTTCAGTGCTCCGCAGGCTATGTGTCGAGTCTATTTTTGACAGATGCCGTGTCAATTTGCACAGAGCAGATTGAGCAGGCAACAGAGGTGGGAAGTAACTAAGTACAATTATTTTGTGACTGTACTTGAATAGATTTTTCAGGTATCTGTACTTTACTTGAGTATTTATTTTTCTGACAACTTCTTACTTTTACTCCCTACATTTTAACACAAATATCTGTACTTTCTACTCCTCATATTTTCAAATCATGCTTCTTATTTTAGTTTTAATGCATTTGAGAGGAATTATTGATTATTTCTATTTTGCATCATTGTGCGCCACCTCCCCAACACACAACTGATTTCAACCTAAATGGATGGAACAATAACACATAGAGAAGACAATTGTATCCATCACTGCATATCACACACGCAGACTTAACAAAAAGAAAGAAGAAAGACGTAAAAGACATAACAAGACAAAAAGAGTAACAAGACAAAAAAGATTTAGCAAGACAAAAAAAACAACATAAGAGACGTAATTAAAAAAAGATGTAAAAAGACAAAAAATACTTATAAGACACAGGAAGACAAAAAAACACAACATACAAGACGAAAAATGACATTGAAGACAAGACAAAAAAGATGAAACAAGACAAAAACATTAAAGATGTAATAAGACAAAAAATATGTAAAAGACATAAGACGAAAAAAAATTTAATCATGAAAAATGGTGTAAAAGACACAACAAAAACACTAGACGAGAAGTAACACACTAAAAACTATGTAAAAGATGCAACAAGACGAAAACAACATATTAGGAAGAAAAAGACATAAGACGAAAAGCAAAGGTGAGCTTCAGTTAGCTTTGCACAGAAACAACCGACAGAAATGTCCTTCAGAGGAGGACATTTTACTTTTATACTCTGAGTACATTTCAGAGCCTGTACTTTTTCACTTTTACTGCAGTAAAGAAGTTGAATCAGTACTTCTGAGTCTTTTTTTTAAAAACACAAGTATCTGTATTTCTGCTTGTGTAAAGAACATGTGTTTTGCCACTACTGTCAGGAAGGAAGTCAGACACAGAAACAGCAGAGAGAATCAGGCCAATTTTCAAAATAAAGCACCCCGAGGCAACTTGCAATCATAAAAACAGACAAGAAAGAAACTATTCAACTACATAACTACTTATCCATGGTAGAGGCACAAAAATCAGGGAAAGGGGACCAAATAAACAAAATCTGAGCAAGTCAACATAATTAGATGGGCAAAATGCTCTGCTTCTGAAACGGCGGCAGGCGTGGCGTGCCCAGTGGAATCAACGGATTAGCAGCGTTCTGGAGAGTATCAACCAACGACTCATTTTCAAGTTTAATTTTGTTATTAATACGCCATTTGCGACACTGGACACAGTGAAACACTGTAATAAGAGAAGCAAAACAAATATTTATCTCAATGAAAATGTCTAAAAGATGATGTCTGTATTTCACTGAGGAGCACCTCACATTTGTGTCTTTTTTGGTCAGAAAATGAGTCATCCAGCACATAAAAATAGCATATGTCAGGAGTCACGAAGTGATGTGAGGATTTTAGTCACAATTTACTGACGTGGGAGTTGTCAGGGGAGAGTTGGGCTGTTTCATCCTGATCCTACACTGATTGCAAGGCCATAGGGGAAAAAAATCAGTAAGTGCTCTCCACAGTCTAATCAGGACCAAGCATGGGTTTGTGTCATACAACTCGTCTCGGCAGAGAGGTGCGGCTTAATGAATAAAGGAATTGTTTCAGCCTACTGAAGTCTGTTGATTGCTCCAAAAAACACACCTCACAGCACAATTAAATCCTGTGTAGATGTGTTACCCAGCTCAGATATATCGCCAGATGTATGAGCGCACCGTTGACTCATCTGTGCTACTTCTGGCTGCCTGGTCGGGGAAATAACGAAGATGATGATGCGTTGCAGAGAGTTGTTGTGAATGAGCCCAGGGGCTCAGGCAGTGACCTCAATGGAGGCGGCTGAGAGTCAGGAATGCAGAGAATGTTTCATTTCCACAGCAGCGCTGCAGACAAACAGCTGCCTGAGGAAGAGAAGGTGTAAAGGAAAACGTTAGATTAGACCGTATATGTGGTCATATGGAGGCTCACATCGATTTCGCTGTTTCTGAGTTAAGCTGCAAGTCCAGGGCCAGCAGTTTTACAACGAACATACAACTATGAAAACCGTCAGACTAAATTTTAAATTCAATAATTCATTTTGTTCTTATTTGAGAATGCATTACTTTCGGCAGAATTCAAAGCCTGCCACATGTAAATGGAGGTGAGTGCAAAAATGGACTCCTGAATGATCATTTAAATTATGGAAGCATTTCTGAAACCCTCAAAGGCAGGTTGAAATTTCAGAAATGATTTCAGAAATAAAATCAGTGGGAATGAAGATGCCCTTGTGTTTTTTTGTGTTGATTCCACTTTGCGTCCTGGCTGCAACGTGGAGGCCGGAGCTTGTTGCGGCCATTCTTGTGATTCCAGCAGAAGCACCGCAACACATTTCAGAAGCTTTCCAGAAGCAGCTCACCACCGTGCTCCTCTTCACATACGTGCCAAGCAGTGTTGTGCAAGTTCACACTTAAAAAGAGCTAGCTCAAAGTTCAGTTGACACAGATTAAAATGAACTAGTTCACATTCACAGTTTACAATTTTGAATTTTAAACTACATTCATAGTTCCAAAAATGAACTAGTTCACATTTATTTCTATCGTTTTTTGTTTTTATTTTAAATAGAACTTCCTCCTACCAGGAGCGCTGGAGTCTTTATAATGATGTCATACTAACCGGTTGATTTCACCAAGCACAGCATGTCTGCACCTCGGTTCTGATCCTTCCTCCACAAGGCTGCAAGCCCCACCAGCAGCGTTTCAGAAGCATGTCAGCAGCAGAGCGTTACGCCTGACTGATTATGCTCAGATTTTGTTGATTAGCTCCTCTTTCCTTGCTCTTTGTGCTTCTACCATGGATAACTAGGCTATGTGGTTAAATAGTTTCTTTTCTGTCTTTCTTTATGATCGTGAGTATGCCCGGGGTCTTTTATTTTGAAAATTAACTGGATTCTCTCTTCCTTTTCTGTTTCTGACTTCCTGCCTATTCGGTCTGCTCTGTGCTAACTGACGCGGCATCAGTCAAAAATTGACTTGGTGCGTATTTGATGCGCAGTGGAGCAGAAAGCCGCTTCTGGGACGCACCGAGGCGCTGCTGAATCACAAGCATTGTGTAGAATGGCTGCGAACAGCTCCAGCTGTCGTTGAGCAGCCATAACATGACGCAACTGCCCCTGGAATAGCTGTAAGTAGTGCATGATATTCACGTTTTAATTTGAAGTCCCAGGATCATGCATATCTATTCTTATTGACAACAATTCACAACAATTTGAGAATGTTTTAAACTACAGCAAACTTGAGCACCAACATACTGTTGAACTTTCCAACAGGGAACTCGAAATTCCGACTTTCCAGTGTAAATTGAACCACCCACAATACATGAGAACTGCAGCGAGATGAAGAGGAAGATGAGACAGAGGAGAAGAGCGTACACAACACAGATCTAATAGACTGACTCCCAGTGTAACACAATCTCCAGTCTGCAGTGTGGTTCAGACACTTCAGGCTGCAGGTCAACCAAAGTTTTTATAATGCGCCAACATTTCAGTCAATATTCACACGCTCTGTCTGTCTGCTGCGATCACACTTTTTTTTTAAATCAGCTGACAATGTGAGTACCAATATCTTTCTCAGGGTGAATGTCACTCACGTTGACTAATTGCAAACTGATCCGGTCGGTTCACCATTCACCAAAAATATGAGCACGTTCAATGAACACTGCTCTTTTCGCCCGTTCATGCGCAACACTGGCACAGAGTCTAGTATTGACAGGACGTCGCATCAGGCTGCACAGGGCACTAAGATGGGCAGGAAGTCAGACAGATTTGGCACAGAGAATCTCCTTAATTTTCAAAATAAAACACCCAGTGCAGACTCCTGATTGTTACAACTGACAAAAAAACAAAAAACAACATGGTCCACTAACCCATGGTAAAAGCATCTCCACCTTTTGCTGCCTTCAGATGGGGATTTCTGAAAGCTCATTCATGACTTGTGACATGCTTGCTGATGTTTTCAGAAACAGCGGATGCCATGAAAGTTCATTCTTTGATGTCGTATCAAGTTTTTCTTCTTAATTTTTGAGGAAAATGTTGATATTCCAGCCCGATCGCACCCCACCTCATCAAATACCAACACTGCTTTGTCACACCCTTCGCTGTTTTTATTATGATGTATGAGAGGCCCTTTATCATCTATATAAGACACTGCCAGAAAGCCCTTTCAGCATGTGGGTTATGTTACAGTT
The DNA here is from genome assembly GCA_034769285.1 of Lutjanus argentimaculatus. Taxonomy (NCBI): domain Eukaryota; kingdom Metazoa; phylum Chordata; class Actinopteri; order Lutjaniformes; family Lutjanidae; genus Lutjanus; species Lutjanus argentimaculatus. The sequence continues at coordinate 1,694,595 of JAWZSL010000008.1, read as the reverse complement.
TGGGCAGGTTTAGCCACTAAAACTACTTGGTTAGGTTTAGGAAAAGATCAAGCTACATTACATAACATTAAGTCACATGATGCAAGTCACTGGACACACAGAATGTTATATAACTTTAAGGAATAGTTCCCCCCCAAAATGAAAATTCATTATCGACACACCCTCATGCTGATTGAGGGTCAGCTTCAGTTTTTTATTCCATAAAACGCTGCAGGAGTGTCACAGGAAAACAGTGTTGCAGAAAAAAACAACTGAAAACAGAGAAAACATAAAATGCCTCCATACTGCTCATTTGGGGTAATCCAAGTCTCCTAAAGCCCCAACATCACCACAACACACACACACACACACACACACACACCACACACACACACACACACACAGTTCAGACAGTGTGCACGTGAACATTTGAAATCTGGTCACCATTCATTTCCATTGTTTGGGTTGTTTCAGGAGAACACTGTGAAACTCCAGCAGCATTTTGTGGACTAAAGAACTAAATGACTGAATTTTCATTTTGGGGTGAACTATCCCTTTAAAACCTCCTCCATACTTAGACTTTCTTGCTCATTATACTACAGCAAAAGCCTGATGTGTCACACACGGCCATGGACATACCCAGTGACATGACAAAATGTTGATATATGATGACTTGTGAGTAAGAACATCGTTACGTTACCTGCTTGCTAGCTTGCTAAATTGTTAGTGGCCAATCGTTAGAAGCCAATCGGTGGCTTCTAGACACTGACAGTTTTGGTGTCCATGTTGCTGTTGCCTAGCAGCAGCGTCTTCCCGACTTAACCACTTGAACATATTGAACATATGAAGCATGTCATGCACCTCACATGTCGTAACCACAAGTTCCATTTGAAGGCAGCATTTGAGTACAAGTTAACTGTGACATCTGCATCCACATGGATTTTCTTCAGTCCTACAAACAAATTGACTGATCACAGTGATTTTATTCAAACAAACTGTTTCTGCTGTAAAATTCCAGCATGTTAAATTCTGATGTAAGCAGGCCTTCAGGAGACAAATTGATTAAATCCTCTCATTGCCGTAATTATGATACTAATTGAACAGATGTCCATGGGTTTTTTTTTTTTTTTTTGTCAGTTTGACTAAATAATTTCAGTTTCATGATGTCAGTCCCAGACTTCCATAATTTGAATCATCCAACCTTGACTCAGTCAGCTCCCCCCTTTGAGTTTGAGCAGTAATCAATGTAACACAGAAAAGCGGAGCCTTTTGAAAATGTTATTTAGTCATTTAATCATTCACAGATTACAAGAGAATCAAATTTAAGAGAGGCATGTTTGCAAATGCACAAGAAAAATAGAGTCAAATGAGCTCAAGAGGGTTAGACGTCTGTCCAAAAGTCAGATTCACTTTAAATAAAAAAGGGAAAAGTTATTGTGTCGTTCTCTAGTACTGTCAGTGTTTCCATGATGATTACAGAGGCAATGAAAAGCGTAGTGGTGTCATCTTGTATAACGGAGGACAGGCTGCAGCGTTTATTTAGTGTCATACATTTTGCATGCAGGGAGCTGTGAAATGAGCACACAGAGCTCTGAAGCACAAGAGCAGAGAGACATCTGAATGAGGGAGCGTTTCTGTCCTACGTGTAGAAATATAGTCCAGTGAACACATCGCCGTGACAGGCCTGAACAAGAGCTCCTCTCGTGCCCCAGCAAAGTTTAATTTTGGCATACTGAGAGTCCTTCTTCCACTCAGTGATCACTTACAACATTTTTCTTTATTTTTTGTTGCAAGAAAAACTAGTACCACAAACTGCCTGATGCAACGTAAATGAATAAAAATACTGTTTACCTCAAAGACTGATTGGAGACCAAGTCACTGTTTTGCAGAGCTGGGAAGTAACTAAGTACAAATACTTCATCTGTATCTGTATTTCATCTGTATCTGTACTTTACGGAATATTTATTTTTCTAACAACTTTTTACATTTTACTCCTTATATTTTTAAAACAGGCTCATTATTTTTTATTTTGCTTCATTGTACGGCGCATTCCCAACATCAAGACCAAACACAGAAAAGATGATTCCTTGTGTATCAGTGTATATCACACACAACAGATGCAAAGAGACAAAAACGATGTAAAAGACATAACAAAAAGAAAACAACTTAAGACAAAGAACCCAATATAAGACATAACAAGATGAAACAACTTAATAAGATAAAAAGTTAGAACAAAGCAAAAATGACGTAACAAGACGTAACCAGAGGAAAAAGACATATCAAGACGAAAACAACGTAACAAGACAAAAACAACGTAACACAATGAAAACTACGCAACAACATGAGAAAGACATAAGAAAATGTAAACGATGTAACAAGACGAAAACAACGTAACAAGATAAAAACAACGCTACAAGACAAAAACAACGCAACAGGACGAAAATGACGTAACAAGATGAGAAAGACATTACAAGATGACGACAACGTAACACAACGAAAAGAACAGAACAAGACGAAAACAACGCAACAAGACAAAAATGATAACAAGATGAGAAAGACATAACAAGACCTAAACAAAGTCACAGGACAAAAACAACATAACGGCTCAAACAACTCAACAAGTAAATGTGGTAACAAAACAAAAATGCCAATAACAAGATGAGCAAGACATAACAAGACTTAAACAACATAACAAGACAAAAACAACGTAACATGATGTAAACAACGTAACAACATGAGACAGACATAACAAGACATAAACAACATAATTTAACGACAGAAACAACGTAACAAGATATAAGAAGACGAGAATTACATAAAAAAAACGAGACAAAATTGACAAGAGAGGGAGATTTGACCGTAGAGAAAAGGTGAGGTTCAGTTAGCTTTGCACAGAAACAGCTGACAGAAATGTCCCTCAGAGGACGACTTTTTACTTTTATACATTGGGTATGTCTTTTTTCTTACACAAGTATCTGTACTTCTACTTGAGTAACCAATATGTGTACTTTTGTCATACCTGTTGTTTTGCAAGTCACGAGTAAGTCTCAAGTCTTTGCACTCAAGTCCCAAATCAAGTCGTTACACTCAAATCCCCGACTTATTCAAATGTGTCTGTTTCTACAGTATCATAATAATATTTTTTGTGATACTGTATTGATTCTCGGAAAAAAAAATGTATAGTAATAAATGCAAAGTTTCTTGGCAGTGGTTCATTTTGTGGTGTTTTTAGACCCCCAACCAATAGTTAGCAATTTTGTTATATATCTTCACTATTCTGACTGCATAAAAAAACTTTAAATACTTAATGTTGATGCATATAGTGGTGTATCGCAATATATTGAATTGTAACCCCTGTATCGAAATACATATTGGATCGCCAGATTCTTAGTTATTCAAAGACCTAGTTTTTCTTTTTTCTTTTTTTGTGAATTCAAATGTTGAACAAAGTTGCACGTTCATTGCAAAAACCTCGTGGTTTTGTGTGCAAAAAATGTATCTTCTCAATCATTTTTTCCAACTAGATCTCAATAACCATATATTAGATCTTCTTGCTTCTCTCCTGTCAAATGCCATACATACACACTTTTCAGTCTTCAGGGCTTGGTGTAAGGTATCAAGTATTTTCAAGTCACAAGGCTAAAGTTCAAGTGAAGTCACGAGTCATTGGTGCTGAAGGTCGAGGTCTAGTAACAAGCCTTTTTTTATTTTCAGCAAGAATTTTCAGCTACAGAATAAAAAGAAGAAAGGTCAAAGGCACTCAAAAAGTTAAAAAGCCTTTATCAAGATATAAAAGTGAAATTCTAAAAACACAGACAATGCTGGTGCGGAAAATAGAGCTGGTCTATAATTTTAGCAGCACAAACAGGCCTCTTCAGGGAAATAGCTACCTGAATAAAAGCTGTATAGCTTTTTGTCAGAAGAGGAACTTGTAGCTTTCTTTGTGTTGTTTCTGTCAGGTGGAGTCTAAAGTCATCAAATTTAGGACTCCAGTTCTCACCTCTGAGACATCTTTCAGACTGTCACCGTTCAACATATTGACAGTTGGTGGCAATAATACACTAAAAGATAACAACAGAAGCTCATACATGAGAAGCAAAAAACGCAAACAGGTTTCAAAACATGTAGAAAAATGTGTTGAAATATGTTTTATGAGGTAAAAACACATTGAATGATTACAAGGTTTCAATGGTGCACTGTGGAGTTTCACCTCATGTTACTCACCAAAACACACTGTTTGTCCTTGAGGCTTAAAAAATGCATTCCCTTCCTCATAAAAGCCTTTTTTGTTCACAGACTGTCACTTGCCAGCAGTCTACTGTTTTTCAGAAGCCTTTTGCTGGTTCATTGCTGAGTTTCACTGCCACCTGTATAGGCAGCGGAATAGTGTTGCTGGTGCGAATCCCTGACACGTACAGAGATGGATGACATGACAGCTCCCCAAATGTGAAACCAGAACATCTTTATCCCCCCCTGATGGTTGGCTGCAGTATAGGTCATAAACCCCGCCCCCTCCATGTGAGCTGAGAGGAAACTAAAAAACCAAAGTCAAATAAATTTTATGTCACTTTAGATAATTCTTATCATGCTGTTTGTTCAAGTGTTCATTTTCTGATCAGTTTGATTTTAATGACTTACTTGATGCTATAAATAACAGGTTTCACATGACTTATAGCTAAACTCTGCTCCTGATTTAGTCAACCGGGTGTAGGGGGGGTGACCAGGTTCCAAATGATGTCATCAGCACAAGATGACAAGATATTTTGGCTTCATTTTTGTACAGTAGGAGGAAGTGGAGACACACCGCCCATGTTTATTTAGAGTTTTTAGTATGAAGTATGGGTATTGCATCAAATGCTGCACTCTGCCGTATTTAATAGCTAAATTTAGTTCAAGTGCAGGGAGGGTTAAAGCTTTTTTTTTCACATAAATATGGCTTTATTGGTTGCAGAACTTCCAACAAATCGAATATCCCATTAATACCTCTCACCAAAACCTGCAGTGTTTGATTTGGTCGCTAGATGAACAGGTAACCTGGTCACTTTACTCACTGACTGTCTACCCACAGCTTTGGAACATTTGGCTCTGAACACAGAAACGCCACTTGTGCTGTTCAAGATATCAGTTCCTCCAGGAAGTTACGATGTTGCGATGACAACAATTCACGCATATTCAACTAATCCCTGTGAATTCTACACGAACTTGCATTTTTGTCCAAGTTCTGCAACTTTTCTGCAAACTTGACCAATCATCATTGCTTCCCACAAGTTCCACCAATCACATCAGTCCCTCGCACAAACATCATACACATACGTCTCAATGAACAGACTGTTTTGTTTTGTGATTCACTTTTTTTTGTCACAGGTACTGAAAAGAACACATTTGTTATGTTACTGGCATTTATCAATGTTCTGTGCACTTTTTAAAATAATTCTGAGCTGTTTTGACTGAGTTTGAGCAGTAAAAAGATTTTGCTTCTTTCTGAAATACCCCCCTGGTGCACTATGTCATTTCCAAATAAAGCAGATTTCTATATTTGCTGTAATTGTGAGCCATTTTGGTGAGGTTAGTTAGAACGCTCAGAACACTCAGGTTTTGTTCTCCCAGGCACAAGCTGCCTTCCATTTTCAATGATTTATACCAAAAAATATTCACAACTTTCTTTTGCAAATTTTATTGCATTGTAATTTCATTGCAAAAATTGCCTAAAGGCATCGCAACATGCATTGCAATTTCTTAGAAAAGCTGTTTGAAATCAGGCATTTTAGGCTGCAACAATCCCAAAAAAGACCCGTGAAATCCAATTCAAACTTCAGTCCTCAGCATGAAGGTTGGTTCACTACACACCCATCCACCACCCCAACCTCTACACCACCTTTTCACTCAAAGGACACAACCTTTCCTGCATTGGCACTGAATCCTGACATTGGGCACAATCTCTGCAGAATCACCAAATATGAAATTAATTCCCAGGAATACTGGGCTGCTTGAAAAAATGTATATTCCTATCAACTGATCTAGCCACTGATTCAGCAATGGTGATAAATAAGTGGCCAACAGATGCTTCTCCTTATCCCTCCCTGGAACTGGATCCTTATTTCTATCTAAGTTAATCACTTATTTTGATAATACAGATGCTTAGCGTGGTAAACCACTGGAAGGGGAGATGTTTTGACGTAAGGAAGACCTGAGTATGACTTTAAGCCACGCAAAGACTCAGTAACAGTTCAGCAGGAAGATAAAATCACAGATGAGATATGATTGTCTTTTGTGTGAGAAAAAGAAGCAGGTTGTGATGATAAAGACAGAGACTACTCTGCTGTATCAGTCGACACCCTCCATGTTCTCAGTCCACCTTGTTTATGTACGAAGACAGAGACAAGTTGTTTGTCTCAACATGACCCTGGAGAACAAAATGTCTCACACACTAACTAGGAACACACAGCTTGCTGATAAGGCTTTCGGTCTGTGCGTAAAAACACTCATTACTCCGCTCTATTACTCCTCCAGCTCCAAAACAAATTCCTGTAAATCTTGTGTCATCAGAACAGTTACATGGAAAACAAGTACACAGCATGAAGTCAGCAGAGCAGAAACTCGCTCACATGGCCCTGCCTCAGGAAACTGTCATCATGTATACTCCTACATTATTATACACTAAAATGAATCATTTATACTTGTTACATTTCTCTTATTTTCTCTAAAGCCATTTTTTGTGCCTTCCTCCAGTATTTAAGCTGTAGTAACTGATGTTCTTGCCCACTTCGGGGCAGCAGAACAAGCTGCAACACAACACTGACCCATTAAAACCTTATTGTTATGGCCCCGTTTCCCAGAGCCTTCGTAGCGCTATGTGCATCGTAAGTTGTATCTTAAGGTCTCTCTTAAGCTTACGGACTGTTTCCCAGAGTCTTCTTAGCTAAGATATATCTTCTGAAAGGTATATCTTAAGAAGGGTGGTCTGAACCACTCGTAAGCTGTCTCTTAGTGATGTGCTCCGTTCATCCTAACAGAGTTTTAGCTTTATTAGGCTAAAATGATGCTTTTTATATGGATAGTTGCAGTATAATTCACATCTAGACTCCTTGCGCAAATTACATCATTAGTTTAAAATTAAACTCATGAAAAATAATGAATAATAATAATAAATATTGAACAAAATTGACAATATGTTTTTTTTCTGACTAGGCTACAGGCTGTTCCCCACCACTTTATACTGGATATTTGACAGATACTTGACAAATTGATTCGGCCGGCTGGAAACTAATCAAGTGGGCGGCACCAGCTATATAAGCAACCATGCGCATCACCTCTGCTTGCTTCATTGTAGACTAGATTATGGCTGCAATACAGCGTATCGTTGCACTCAATCAAATGAACCAAAGGCGTCGCCGTCCGCATAGCCATTTGGTTCATGTCAACCATTTTATATGGACAAACTTAAGTCTGCTTGATGTCCTCTCAGACAGTACCATCCTGTCCAAGTACCAGCTGCCCGTGAGGAGATCCTGAATCTGCATTTCACTTGTGTCCCCGCACATTTCCAGAGCTACCAAGTGCAACTTTGCTCTCAGCCGAGTGGTACAGCTTCTGGCAGCTTTGCGTTTTTATGCAGTGGGTAGTTTTTTGGAGGTGGTGGGAGAGTCGGGCTGAGCAAGGCATCGGTTTCACGGAGTGTGGAGGTGGTGACCAATGTCCTTGTGTCATGCACAAGAGTACATCAAGATGCCTGCAAGGAGAGAGGACATCATAGAGGCACACCAGGGCTTCCACGCTGTGGCTTGCATTCCCCAGGTGATTGGACTGGTGTATGGGACCCTAATCCCCGTGTCCAACCCGTCCATGGACGACCAGGCCTTCATCTGCCGGAAGGGATATTCCGCCATCAACACCCAAGTGGTGGTGGACCACAGAGGGCTCTTTGTGGATGTTGTTGCCAAGTGGCCCAGCAGCATGCACGACAGTTACATCTGGGCCGACTCGGCTGTGGGACAAGATGCTGCCAGAGGAGTGTTCGGCAGAGGTTTTTTCCTCGGGGACAGTGGCTACTCGCTCCGAAATTACCTGCTAACACCAGTGGCGGTTCCCGTAATATACGCCGAGCAGGAGTACAGCTCTGCCCACATACTCACCAGGGGCTTGGTTGAACGCACCACTGGCTATTGGAAGCTCCGGTTCCAATGCATCCATCGGTCGAAGGGAGGACTGAAGTTCAACCCTCCAAAATGCTGTGCTGTCATCGCTGTCACAGCAATGTTACACAATATTGCTGTGCGTGCGCGAGCACGTCTTCCTCCGGAGGAGAATGAAGGAGAGGATGACGACGACGATGGTGTCAACTCCCTGCCCGAACATTGTGCAGCACTGTACAATGCTGGTTTTCAAACAAGACAAAACATCATCAACATTTTTGCCTGAAGTTCCTGATTTTTTTCCCCTCTTTTCCTGTGCAAATGGTCCATGTCCCACAGTCACCAAATCACAATTACCCTTTATTTCTCCCCACAGTAAGGCCACTATCATAAAGTGTGGCACCCAAATTCATTTTTAAAAACAATCAGCCAATGAAATGTAGGGTGGCCAAGATAGGCAAAACTTGTAGTAGACATATTCGAGGAAGACAGAAAACATGTTGGCTAATGGGATAGGTCTGTTAGGAGTCATCTCCACCTGCTGTGTGACGGACCTTTCCTTGTATGGACACCTTTCCTTGTATGGACATGAGTGAATCTCTTGAGCGCACTTGGTGTGCTTCTGCAGCTCAGCTTCATCTCCGAGGGAAACCCCCCTTGGAGACAAAGCTGAGCTACAGAAACGCGTTCAAGAGACTCTCCATACCCTTTTGTTCCCATTCTCTAAAGTTAAGTTTTAAATAAATGAAAAGTTGCAAAGATGTAATCACATATCAAGTGTTGCCCTTCATTTTTAACAATGAAAATCGGCATGGTTTTACTGCAACTTCAAGAGTTTAACCCCAAACAGCGCACGAGTCCGGCGTGCATCGTCCTCGACATCCCACCTCTCGTGCGTGGGGCTCTGCGGGCGCCTCTTAAGCAGGGGCCGTGTGGGACGGGCGGAGAGCCAGAACACGAGGAACTTCGGGGTGGCGAGTCGGGGTCGGGGTGCGCCGGTGGAGTTGATCCCTCGCCAGAGGACTGCAGAGTGAATCCCACCTCGGCAGGTGATTTGGGGGTGGAAGGTCCTTCCCCACGACAGACATCAGTGCCCCCCGTGATGCCTTGGGAGGCTGTAGGGCCAATGATTGAGAGGACCTTTTCCTCCTCCGGGGTGAGGGTGGGAGCAGCGCTGGGTCCACCACCGGTTTTGGCAGCCTCTTGGCGAACTGCTGCCCCTCACCTTTTGGCCAAACTGGCCAAGTCTTGCCACTTTTTCCGGACCACGGTCCACTGTCTGGGTGGACCAGTGCTGGAAGCAGCCATTTTTTTTGCAATGTCGGCCCAAACAGCAGCCTTTGCCTTGTTGGAATCCGCGTTGCAAAAGCATCCGAACAAGGCACTCCTGTTGCGCTCCACCTCATCCAGCATCACCTGCAGTTCTTCTTTTGTGAAGGTCACTCCCCTCATTTGCTTTGCTTTCTCAGCCATTGTGTCACAATGTTGCAGCAACCTGTGAGCTTATATAGGCTACATGAACCAATCCCAGTGCACAATACATTAAATTGGTAATGGCATGCACCTGCGATTAATTATGGCACACACACACACCAACACACACACAGACAGAGCAATGAAACGTAGATATGCTGCTGCTACAGGTGCCTATTGCATGACAACAGATTGACAAACTGTAAATTGACTGAACTGATGTTGGAAAACGTAAATTTAAGACACAAACTGGCATTGAAACTGCAATGATGTAAAATGCAAATGTTTCAGTAACATCAGCTTTATTCGGGAGGATGCTGTGAGCAGCAATCACGTTTGTGTGCTTAATCATTAGTCTTTTTCTTGTTTATAACAGGATGCGCATGTTATTTTTTATGTGATATGCTTCAGGCATGTTAATATGGACGGGGATTTTGCATGAAACGGTGCCAAAACACTCTGGAAAACACTGGATGGAGATTTGGTTTTAAAATGCTGTTTTTAAAAACACCCGTGTATGTGTGGACTAGGTTTCAAATAGTTTAGCAGATGCTCTCTAGGAGGCATAGCCGCATTTATGATATAATATTTGATGGAGGTAAAATTATTATGGCAAGGCTTGTAATATTACAACGTCATTTATTTACCCTTATAAGTGATCAATTGATGCGTGCAGCATCGATTAACACACTTTCTGCACTGTGGCGAAGGACAGCTCCAACTTACGATGTACCTTAGCAGCTCTCCCTTAAGAGGACCAGCTAAGAGACAGTTTGGGAAACACTCGCAGGAAAAGAAGTTCCTTTGCTAAGGTATATCTTAGAGACCTTTGTAGAGCGCTAAGATACATCAAAACTAGGAAATGGGGCCATGGTGAATATTTAAAGGCAAAGGCCAAATTTATTGTGATCATGCCATCATACAGAGTATAATTATTCAGTCAGATTCGGTCTCTTCATTTAACGCATTTTTTTCGGAACAGTGTGCAGCTACAACTCCAGTTGTATGCCACGCCTTGCTCAGGGGTACCAACTGGAGAAATGAGCTAGCACACATGTTTTTGATGGTGGGGAATATCGAAGCACCTGTAGGAAACCCACACAGGCACGAGGAGAACATACAAATTCTGAACTGGGATTTGAAACACATGATAATCTTGCTGTGTGGCGAAAGTGCCAACTGCCACATCACCGTGCTGCCCCATGTTAGCATGCAGAGCATGCTACTTATAGACACAGAGCAACATCAGCTTTCATTTAAAGTCATATTTCTGGCTCCTGATGAATGTCAGTCCAGTATTCACTCTCCTTTTATCTCCGTTTTGGTCTCCACCAACCCCTGACAGAAATATCTGGCTGCAAAATGCTCCACTGTGTTCACCAGCTAGTGTCTAATGCAAGTTCTGAACAGCCATTATCCTTTCTGCAGTGAAGAAGTAGCTCACTCATCCTTTTTTGCCTTTAAATAAATACAGTGAATTAATTTATGCCATTTTTGTCTGTGTTGTCTAAAAGTTATAGTTAGTTTAGCTTAGCTTGGTCCCTGAAAGTCTGTGTAATAAAACCAGCAGCTCCTCTTAGAGATAGAGATATTAAGTGAAAAATAGAGAAGTACTGTAAATGTGTGTTTTAGAACACAGGGTGTGCCCAGATAACTGAAAAAAAAAAATGCTGGCTAGACACTGTAAGTAAGTAGGAACAGAACGTCAAGGGTCAATTCACATACATTACACAACACAGCCTTGGAGTTAGTTCTGCTTTTATGTGTCTGGGTATTTGCCTTCACCCCACTACAATGGAGGTGAATCAAATTTATGTATGTGGATTCTTCTTCATCTGAATGAGAAGATGCATGTATTTTCATTTGAATTCTGGAAGCATTTCTGGAATTTGTGGACCTTTAAATGGCAACTGCAATCATTTGTTGTTGGTTTTTTTTTTTGAAGTTTTTTTTTTTTTTTTGAAGTTTTTACATAATTCTGTAGCTTTCAAGTGGTGTTTCTCATTGATACAAATCAGAACATTCAAATTTTGGTTGAAATCCATAGGTTTTAGGGTCAAAATGCTATTTTCCAAGCCATTCCAAAAACTTTTCCCACATGACGAGATGTATGTTTCTGCCTGATGACGCTGCTATATAAACCCCCAAAGCTGAAGGAGCAGAATGTAAAATATGGCCACCTGTCAAAGTTAACTCCAAACAAATGCTGTAACCTACGTCACTGCTTTTTCTAACGGCTGAGTGGGCGTTTCCAAAGAACGGTGATGCAGTTGCCCTTTAAGCTAAATGCTAACATAAACAAGCTATCATGCTCACAGTAACTTTGTTTCCATCTAATTGTCAAGCAAGTTTGAACCAAACTTTTGAAATGTTGCAGAAAAGAAAAATAAAACAAATAAAATACCAATTTGGTGCATTTCTACCACTTGGTTACAAGTGAATAAACTAGGCTTCACAAAGCATGGTTGCGTGAAAAGTTGGTGGTATAAGCTACGTTACATATAGCTATAATAAACACAGCAGAAAAGGTAGACGTTGTGAAATGGAAGCAAAGGCCATTGATTGCCAACAGCCAGTAATTCTCAAAAAAGAAAAAAAGGGGGAAGAAACAAAACTAGTCGCCTTTGCCATCTACAAGACAGACAGCTGATTGTGCAACAATTGCATCCAATGTCAACATTCATGACAGCGAAAACAGCTTTGTCTTCTGGAAACAGCTGATTAGTCATGTTTGCTGTGTCCAGACTTGCTCAGATTTGGTGTTTCCATCTCCCCTTCAGTGCAAAACTCTTAACTTTTTAAACTCTTTTTTGCAAAATTGAGGAAATTCTTTTGAACCTCACTGTTTCTGTCAACCTTCGCTAATGCGACACTTCAAAATGCACATATTCATGGGAACAGGTAGTGGTAGTGCGAGCACACTGGTGTTCAGCAGGTGTAGTGTGAATGTTCATTACATTTAGCATGTTAGCATGCTAACATTTGCTCATTAGCACTAAACACAAAGTACAGATGAAGCTGATGGGAATATCATTAATCTTTCAAGTATGTGGTCATAAAATGTATTCAGCTGTTTGAAATTTTGATCTGATGATGACACCGGATGAAAAATCTAGGGCTCAAAGAAGTTATTACAAATCATTTTTAATTTTAATTTCAATAGATATCTAGATAGATATATCTGGACCAACTTTCCATCCATAAAGTCACTAAGGCGATACTTCAAAACTTGGGCAATTACCAAAACTTTTTACATAGCTAGATACCATGAGGACTAAAGTGAAACCTTCTGTTAGTTTGGTGAACTGACCCTTTAACTGTCCCGTTAATGCGGCGTACATCCAGTGAGGGTAATGAAGGAAGGACAGCTGGCATGACGCAGAGGAAATCACACGCTGAACATAATGACACTTAAAACTGCACCGAACTTACCACCGACCTGCAGCAACCACATCACTGCACGGCAGTAAAACTGTGTGGAAATGTCGTCACGCACAGTTAGACACTTTAAAGCCTACGTCTGACTCAGGGCCCTTTCAGGTTTACAGCCACATTACCCATGCTGCTTTCACACAAGTCTTTGTTTGATTTCTGTGGACGGGCCACAGGGACTGATGACTGACTAACTGACCTGATCCTCAAGATGAGTCAGTATTAACCAGTATGTACATCAGTAAATTGGCCTGGGAGTGAAAACCAACAATCAGTCCAATCAAAAACAACTGTATTTTAATGACTCACTTCCAGGTAGTCAAATACATATTCGGTTGGGAGCTGGTTCTGATTGGTTGTCTTTGTGTACGCGAGGTGAATTCTTGCAAATACAAGAGGGGTGTTCCATCAAGGCTGATAAATAAGTCTGCGCTTAAGGGAAAAAGCCTGGCTTGAATTCACTTCACCTTCCACTCAAGGCTCAAGCCGTTCCATTAAGACATTTTAGCCTGGTGCAGTCAACGCTAACTCAAGCCAGGTTAAATTATGCTTGCATTGTGAGCGTGCACGGAAAGCAGAGGCAGCCCAGAACAGCTGATTGTTGAAACGAGGATGTCACAAAAAGGGGGAGCATACGTCAGTCCGACTACCCAATACTCCAACTACCCATTTCTCTGACCGAAGTTACCAGTTATCATTACTTTGCCCCTTTCCACTAGACAGTTACTTACACATTATAACAGTAAGGGTCTTTACATTAATGTTAAATTAGCTACATAATTTCAAACAAAGAGCAGGGGTCCCAAGATCAGCCACCAGAACCACTACCTGAGAAACAGAGGGCACTGGGGCCGACACCGACGGCTGATAAAGGTTTGAGGCTCCGTAAATATCAGCCCGACTTTTTTAAACAAACTAATAGCTGAAGTGAGATCATAAGTGCTTGTCTGATTTCTAAATGCGACGTACGGTGTATTGATCGGGCGTTGTTTGAGCACCGCGGACAGCGCTTTATCCATCATGCGTTCACGAGTGTGTGTGTGTGTGTGTGTGTGTGTGTGTGTGTGTTGTGTGTGGTGTGTGTGTGTGTGAAATGGGCAGTCGGAGTATTGGTCAGTCGGAGTATTGGGTAGTTGGACTGCTGCTACGCACCCCACAAAAAGAAGAGAAAATGAGAGGGATTTTCTTCTCAGCAGTGAAACAAACCCTGCAGATTGAACTATATGAAGAATATAAAGGGGTAATCCTGAAAAAAGGCCAATACTGGCGCAATTAACAAAACGAAGGAGACGACTAGCAAAAAACCCCAAAGTAAATGCCAAGATAATGTGATCCTGGCATGCATTACCCTGTCCTAATAGCTCACTTGGCGGAGCGTCTGCCCCGTGTACTAAGGCAACACGGATTCAAATCCATCCCGAGGCCGACCTACATGTTGTCCTTCTTCTCTCATTCCTTCTATTCTTGTCTATCTTCAGCTGTGCTATGTAGCAAAAGGGCAAAAAATCATTTTAGAGAAGATATACCAGCTTACTTAAAGTATTTTTGTCTTCACAGAAATGCATGAATGAATAAATAACTTCAAAACAACATTTTTCTTAAAACTATAAATGTTAGGCTTTTAAATAAAAGATGTTGTTGGCTTCTGAAGACAGTAAAATTTGTGTTTAAAAAATTAATATGTTCTTTTAAACAAAAGTAAACACCTAAATTCATACTTGGTCATATAGAAAAAGTCTGAACTTGTTTTTCTGCACAGACATCAGTGATGTGAACACAAAAAGACCCATGAGAGATCTGTCTTTAACACACAGCGAAATTGAGCATGACAGTTAACCTGCCACAGAGCAGGCTAGTTCAGAGGTGTGAGTTACCATGGTTACTGAGCAGGGATTCATGGAACAGATCGCTCACTTAAATTAGCCAGACTTATCAAAATAAGCCGGGCTTCACCTTTATCCACGTTGATGCAATACTCCTCAGGAGCACGAGGAGGAGCGAGAGAAACCTGATTTTTTCACGTCATCTATGTCATGTATTACTATCAGGATATAGTCATAGTTTGAGCAAATATGACAAAAAGTTATTTTAAAGAAGATGCCATGCTGTGGCTTTAAACTTTAGCAAAATACAGCTGAAGTCAAGAAACATAACCTCACTAATGGTTAAAGCTACAACCAGCACAGAAATAACCCACATAAATCACCATGTTCACACTTAAACTACTCAGTCCAGCACTATAGGCATGATGGGAAATGTGGGCCTTCACAACTTGCTACAATATTTGTCACAATTCAGAAAATACAGATTTGGACCCAGATGGAAACACAGGAGCAGTTCAATGATATTTAATAAACACAAGAGAAAAAAATAGAATCAAACAAGGCTTCCTTGTGGGTCAGGCTGAAGAGTCCTGACTGGATAAAAGAACAAAGACAAAAAACAAATCAAAAAGGAGGGACAAGAAAAATATAAGTCCAAAAAAAGGCAAAAATCCAAAAACACATTGAGGAACAAACACTGGGGTAGAACCACAAAAAAGCACAAAGAAACTTGACAAACTAGCAACTAAGGAGGTAAAGACACGGGATTAAATACACCAGTGAGGGGGAGGATAACAAGACACAGGTAAGAGCAATCAAGAACAGGTGAGAGTAATCAGCAATCAAAAAGAGACAGATAGGAGTAAAAACAAGAAGATGAGGGAAGAGTATCAAAATAAAACAGGAAGTGACTGTAAAAGACCCAAACCATGACAATATTTTAACTAACATTACTAACCAGATATGTTGGGCATCAATGTCATGTTCATGTGCATAAATAAACAGTGCAGTGCAGACACAGGTGGACAGAAATGATTAAAAAGGGTTTTTGTGTGCGTGCATGGCAGATGTAAATAACATAACTTTCCTAATTCACTGTATTTCAGGCAGTCTTTTAAAATGTGTTTATCATGCATGACTATGAAAATACAATTTATCAGTCAGCATTGCGTAGGATGAGTTTGTTGAATCTGACAGTTGAATCTGATTTGGAACGCTTAAAGAGATTATCAGACTGGAGCCGACAGACAAAGGACTCAGACACAGGACTCAAAACACAAGGTCTTTTAAAAGAAAAGAGTTGGATGCACAGGTTTCAATCCAAAGAGAAACTAAGGTATCCAATAAACAGACTGAAGCAGAGTCAAGTACACAAAAATCACATCAAAGCCAAAATGAAAACACAAGGAACAACAGCTAGAACTTCACACTCGAGTAACTGAGACGAACTGGCAACAGACAAAGGGCAGCACAAGGACTATATACACAAGGGGGGGGGGGGGGGGGGGAATGAGGGACAGGTGAAACCAATTAGGCGGGGCAGGTAATCACAAAGGCGGGAAGCACACAGGGGCAGGAAGTAAAGTATCTGAAATGAGACACAAAGGTAAGTATCAAAATAAAACAGGAAATACTGACAGCTAACTGGAAACAAGGAGAACATGACCTTAACTGGGACATCAGGATGTAACAGAAATAAGAAATAGGAAAATGACTCAACTCATGTGTGTGAAAGATGGCAGAGAAAAAGCGTCTTGTTTTAAAAGTCTTAGTGCTCAATGCTTGTGTAGTTTCTAACTGAATCTCTGTGGTTTGAAGTTTAGTTTCTGTCCTGCATCCCTGTTTGTACTTTCAGGTAACTCCTTTATTTTATTGTTTACGATCACTTTCAGCTGGACTTAAGTTACAATCGATGAAAACCAAACATTAAGTGATTTTGCTGTTTCTGTTATTTTCTTCAAATGACGGGGGACTTTTATTGTGAAGAACTTAAAGGAAATTCTGTGTTTAGATGACATTTTACAGCTGTGTATGTCGAGCTAAGATTACCTTCAGTTAAGACACGCCTTCAAGCAGGTAGTCCTGCAAACCATTGCTGACATGCGGGAAATCAAAGTCAAGCCAAGCTGGCACATGTGCACCTAGCACAATATTGTGGTACTTATACTACATTGTAATACTTTTGTACTTTTACTTTGGTATGATTTGGAAGCAGTGGGTTTTATTTTTAATGGAGTATTTTCACATAGTTGTATTTACACTTAAAGGGCCAGACCAATGGATTTAGGTGGATCTAATGGTGAGGTTGTAGATTGTAACCAAATAAACGCTGTCTCATCCTCCCCTTCAAAGCGTGATGGAGAACCCACGGTTGCTGTGAAACTTGCAGAAAATAGGAAAAGTTTTTGTTTTGTTTGGATTGTCCTTTCTGGGCTACTGTAGAAACATGGCAGTGCAACCAAGTGCCAGCTCCCAAAGCTGAACAATGAAGTCAACGTGTAAGTGCCAAAAACTGCAGCCTTGAATGACACTTGAGGCTGGCTCCAAAAATGAGTTAATGCTCCTAGATACCCATGTTAAAATGTCTTTTAAACTTTACAGCAAAATTAAACATGTGGTACAAAAAAACAGTTAAAGTCTTTATAGCTAATTTCTCCAGAATAACAGGTTGGTACCATCACAGGTAGCCAGCCACAAGGTAGCTGTAGATAGATCTGTGCCCTCTGGAAATATAAAGGACCAAGTTTAAGGTAATGTAAACACAATTCTTATTTTAGGTGGTTTACTAATGAAAACACACGTAATATTATCATATTCCATTTCTATCATATTTCCTTTCTGTTCCATTTCTGCCATATTCTGCCAATAGATCCCTCTAACTCTTATCTTACACACTGGACCTTTAAAGCTGTAAAATAATGAATGCTTTCTGCATTTTTTTGAATATGTAGAGGCAGTAAGGGGGGCGTGTTCAAGCTATAACAGGTTTTTAAGCTGTTCTGAAAGACTTTAAACCATCTAAAGAGTCTTCCTTAAAAGCCGAGGTCTCACAGCGCCTTTGTTTGTGTCTTACTGTCTCGAGACGGAACCTACTGAATGATGAAAAGCCTCCCGGGGAGCTGAGGGACTTACTGAAGGCTCAGCATCCACAGATAGCGATATGCACCTGCACCTGATTGTTTTCTGCAAGATTTTGGGACTTAATTTCTCATGTGGTGCGGATCACGTTCCACCATGTGACCCATTTTCTGTGAAGAGAAACCGAGGGGCTGATCAAGTCCACCGTCGCTCAGTTTACTCAGTTTATTTACAAGAGTAATCCATGGACTTTTTTTATACTGACATAGAACTAGCATCAATTCATTTTGTACATTATAGCAAGGAGTATCAGATACACTGGTGGCGATTGCCCCTCTTGGTGCCTCTGTGTTTGAAAAAGCATTGCAAAAATGCTCTCTAGAGTGCCCTTCCAGTGGACAAAACATGTAAAAGTGCCACCTAGGGTGACCTACCAGTGGACAAAGCATGAACAATTAACTCTTGGGTGCCCTTAGATTGGACAGAAAGTGAAAAGGTATCCCTTAGGGTGTCTCTCCAGTGGACAAAACATGAAAAAGTGCCCTCCAGGGTGCCCCTACATTGAACAAAACATGAAAAAGTTTTGCCCACGGGTAAGATGTGAAAAAGTGCCCTGTAGGCTGTTCTTCCAGTGAACAAAACATGAAAAAGTGCCGCCTAGGGTAACCTACCAGTGGACAAAATATGACAAATGCCCTCTTGGGTGCCTTTAGAGTGGACAAAAAGTGAAAAAAGTACCCTCTCTCTAGGATGTCTTTCCAGTGGTAAAACATGAAAAATGCCCTCTTGAGTGCCCTTCCAGTGGAAAAAATGTGAAAAAGTGCCCTCTAGGGTGCCCAGGATGCCCCTCCAGGGGACAAGACCTGTGAAAGTGCCCCCTAGGATGTCCTTCCAGTGGGTAAAACATGTAAAAGTACCGCCTAGAGTGACCTATTAGTGGACAAAATGTGAAAAATGCCCTTTTGGGCACCATTTCATTGCACATAACATGAAAATGTGCCCTCCATGGTGCCCTTCCAGTGGACAAAATATGATAAATTGACACCTGGGGTGCCCCTCCAGTGTACAAAACGTGAAAAATACCCTCTAGATCACCCTTCCAGTAGACAAGACATGATGAAGTGCCCCCTAGGCTGCCCTTGCAGTGCACAAAATATTTTTTGAAAAAGCCCCCCAAGATGCCCTTAGATTGGACAAAAAGTTAAAAAGCACCTTCTAGGATGCCCCCTCCAGTGGACAAAACATGTTCAAGTGCCACTTAGGATGCCCTTGCAGTGGTCAAAATGTAAAAAAAAAGTGTCCCCTAAGATGCCCCTCCAGTGGAAAAACATGTAAAAGTGTCGCCTAGGGTGCCCTTCCACTGGAGAAAATGCAACACAGCACACTATAGGCTGCTTTACATGCTACAAAATGCATGCCTTTAAAGGCAGTAGTAGTTGTTGTACTTAAAGTCACATAATACAACACATTTAATAATAATAATGAACCAGAGATTGGAATTATTTCACCATGAATGCATCACAACCTCCAGTGCGCCGGTGCTCCACCATATACAGTTGGTGCCCTTTTTATTTTTTCTGCCCCCGCCCCTCAAACAACCTGAGTCCACCACTGATCAGACCGATGTTATTGCTTAAACTGTAATTGATTGGTTTTGTAATTTGGCGGTTGCTTTTCATAAAAGTAATTACCCCAGGTCATGGTTTTTAATGCTACATCACTGCTTGGTGCCATAATCTAAACTAAACCTTTAACATGCTCTTTCCCCCCCACCCCTCCACGGCTCTCTCCTCTCTCTCCCTCTGTCTCCATTTGTGTCGGTGATCTGATGTAATTGGTTTTGATCCATGGTGAGTCGATGGCTTGAATCTGCTGTGCAGGGAGCAGTCAGATTGTTGGAATGCTGACCGAGAGTAAGTTGCAATTAGGTCCAGAGCGCTGCTGTGTAGTCGTGCAACGAATACGTAACACACACCCAAACACACACACTATTCACTATATATACAGTATCTTCCCACCACTCGACAAATTGCGTTTCGCTGCCCAGGGACACGGTAACTCACTGCTCTCCTCCTCCTCACTCTGCTTCCTTTACTGCGTGCTGTTTGCTGTTCTAATCTGGTTCAGCAGGCTTTTATTATGGCCATAAAAAATATCAGTCTAGTGTGGGGCTACTGTACGGGGCAACATTAAGAAGCACACAACACACACACACACACACGTGCGCTTGCTTGTGTCCTTATCCGAGTGAAGAATTTCCATACATATGTTTTCTAAGTAGCATTAGCTGTAAGCCTGCTGCTCTCTGGGTAGAAATAAACTCAATCACAGTCACATGCAATTCTGCTGCACACATGAAACTGTGCAGCCGGCATCTAATATGAATTCACAGGTCCACTGCACACGTGCAAGAAGAATACAAGCAGAAGACAGCTGTGATAAAAAGACTAAAACTGAAGCTTTACAAATATAACATTAAATTAGATCGAGGAGAATAAAGTCTAATAGATTTGCAATAATCAAAAACAGCAACAAATAATGCTCACGTTTACTTACAAGCTATACTGTCTAATGTTATAGGACATATTCTTTTCTCATTTGGCTAACATTAAAGAAGCAAGCTTGAAAAATCTTAATAATAAGACCTTACCTCTTGAACTGATATTTATTTAATCTGAACATTTAAAAAAAATAAATGTAGAAAAAAACAGAAACAAACAATAAATAATAACAGGCTTTCAATGAGAAACATAAATTAACATTTGATGTTTGAAAAGGAGTAGGAAGAAGCAACGTGCTTGTCTAGTCCTACCCCTAATCTATACTAATCTATCAATAATCAATCCACTCTCTTCCCCAGCAACCTTCCCCACTGTTCTCTCTACACCTAATCAACATTACCTCACAATGACACTACATCTACCACGCCAAACTCAGTTAAAGGAGCGATATGTAGCCATTGTCTGTGCAAAAATGAGCACAACAGTCCAAATAGCGAGTTGGAGCCACAGACTGTATATTAAATAGGTTGTAACCCTGTTTAATTTACTATCTATGGTTGAAGTGAGTTGTTTTCCCCTCACTCCCTCCTCCCCAGACACAACAGGAACAGACAGGCTGCAGGAGCTCTGCAGGAGTGCAGGATGCACTCAACATCGTAAGGTCACACGCAAGGACGAGTCCTCCACTCTAAGTTGATCGGCTGTTTATAACTGTCAGTTGTCTGACAATGTAAAGTTCAGCCTGTTATCCTGAAAACAAAAGCCCACTGCTCTGAAATAACTCTGGAAGATGAGTTAAATGGCTGCCTGTCTCACTCCACTCCAAACTCCATTAACATTTTGTTCAATTTAACAGATATAAACATCTACGCCTTCTGCAAAATTATAAATGATTTCTTACAGCTCATAAACAGACACTTACTCATTCAGAGAAAATTCTGCATTTATTTGAACTCTGATTAATGTGAAACGGACAAACAAACTAGTTATTTTGGTCCGGAATGGAAATTTCCAAAGGGGACACTGCAGCTGCAGCGGTGACATCAAGTGAGGGGAGTATTTCAGCTTGACATGTTTCCTTGATCTCGATGACACATTGTGATCATTTTATGATTTATTACAGTAAACATATTACAGATTTCTCCTTTGAACAGAGACCGGGGACTGACGAGAACTCCTAAAATAGTCCACAGGCCCTAAAACAACATCCACAAAAACTGTTAAAGTTGTAAATTGATCAGTTGTGCTCCAGCCCTTTTTGGTCCTTACAACATCCACACTAACACGTTTCGTTTTAAAATGCGGAACTTTTGCCATATTTACGCCTTGTGTTCAAACTACTCCGGTGTTTTAGAACCCCTAAAACAGAGACTTGCTGCTGACCCTTGTGATCGGTTCTTATCAGCCCTATCATGTGACCCATTTTCAGGACAAAATAAATTACATCAGCCATGACAACCAGCAGCTAATTCAACAAAGATAACAAATTACGTGCATTGCTGACCTTGTTGCATTATATTTAATGCCATTACTGCCTACAGGCGCAGGAGGCAAGCTATCATTCAAGCGGTTTGCGACAATCCCCATCCAGTAGTGTGATCAGCTCCACGTGGAGCGCAGGATTTGCATGTGGCCAGGAGATGTTGAAGTACCAGTGCCTGGTGGGATAATTTTACCAATAAAGTCAATCAGCACACTCAACTTGTTAGCTAACTAGCTTGCATGCTTCAGTCCTTCGTCTACGATCCTTACGTTCATCAAAATGCCGCCCCAGTGTGAACAAACTGTAGCTTGCCGACACTCGATCTCAGTAGAAATGACATGCTTCGGTGTTTTTTTAATCTGTTTTCCGTGCTGTTCATATATCCCCTCTTCACGTGATCAGTATCTGCTTTCACAAACCCATGCAAGTCAAACTGGTTTTCACTTGACAACAAAAATATGTGTGTACGCAAGTGCTCTTCTTTTTCGTTCGCCTCTCTCAGTCATCACACCCCCAGCACATAACAGAATCCACAAACACACAGGTTCACATTCAGGAGCTCGGAGAAGAGAGGAGAAATAATCCTGGGTCCCCGTGGGAGCAGATGTCACCGGCACAAACAAGCGACAGATTGCCTCAGCCCACGGCCAGGCTGAAGGTGCTCTGCACAGCGGAGGGAGGTCATTACTGCTGGCCCTTCTGCACAGGAGGAAACGGAGAGGTGGGGGGTGGGGGGAGCGAAGAGGCTGCGGGGCTCAACACAGCACTCACACGCTCTCCTCGGCCGGCCTTTTTCCTCCGCTAAAATGCAGCAGGTCACATTTGAACTGAAACCACTTACTGAGTTTTTTCGTAACCTGCAGCAGATCAACTGTGTGCCATTTAGCTGCTGAGGCATGAAATAACACGGACAGAGAGCTCAGGGGGGAGATTTTGCAAATTGGGGGAAAGATGACCAGCTTGATACATGCAGTTAAATGCTTCAGAAAGTTCTTGAACAGAGACTGAAGCAGATCCTGTACAGGTCACAGTGCATGGACCCAAATCGTCTTATTAATTTCAGCATAGCGGTAATTTGATTCCAGCAGCAGTTGTTGATTTTTCAGCCACTTGGGGGCAGCACAGCAAGTTGTAAAAACAATACTGACATAGTTATAGCGAATGTATTACCAAACAGTTGCGTTATGGTGCATCATTACCATTCATTTGGAGGTGTGTTTGTGTGCACCTGATATTGCAATTGTATCTGTCAATCAGAACCGTGGTGCAGACGTGCCGTGCTTGGTTGAATCAACCGGTTAGACCATTAAAATTTTGTTCACGATTTCTGTACTGAGGGTTTTTGAGCGGACCTAAAACATGTCTCGGTGACGTGGTGGAGCCATAGGTCCCCTAACCCTGTTTGAGCCCTACAAACCAACACACAAACGTACTTTTAGCGACTCTGTCAGTCCAAATCACTCTCACTCTCTCTGACTCTCACTGACTCTCACTGACTCTGTCAGCTCTGGTGGCTCAGACATATCTGGACATGTCCGATAAAGCTGCTAGACGGAGTGTTCGTGTTTCAGATCATAGTGGTAATGACCACTTGGGAAGTAGAGTGGACACGCCTGATTTTGAGAGTTTTTTTTGGTGATTTTGACACCTAATTTTATATACTTGGCAATTTTTATTAAACAATTGGCTGTGTAGTAACACGTTTCTATGGTGTGACAAACTCAGAACATGTATTTATGGGTGTTCAATGTTCCATTACTGCTCTACTTCAAACCAGTGGATGCTCAAATCGCATATGGACCAATAGATTCCTCCCTTTTTATAGATCCATATTGACATCAAATGCAGCCTTGAACAGTGTTGAAGCAATGTTGACAACTTTTCACATGAGCCCTTATGAATTAATGTCCGGTCCAACTGATTTGGACATTTGTGTTCTCACATACAGCTCCTCTAGGTATTGTCAAGACAAGTTCAGGGTTGCAGTGCATGTGTGAAAGGGACTTCAGAAAAAGGCAGGTCAATAGGGGCCCACAGCTCATTCTTGCCCAAAGCCATGAAGTGGGTTAATCCAGCTGACTGACTGAATGATGAAGACTGTGAAATGCAGTGGGAGGTGGACTGTTGCTAGCAGCATGGCTCCAGGGTTGGATTGTGATTAAATATGGTTCAGATATTAATAGTCTCCGGAGTTTGTGACCTTTTGACTTTGGTAATCCCCGATTAGTCATTTTCAGTCAACAACTATTGGATGGATTGCCATGAAATTTGGTAGGTAGCATTAAGATCAAAGCAACACTGTGCCAAAGTACAACCTCACAGCTTGCATGGTGCTGTTACCAAGGACAAGCATGAACTTCCATGCTACTCTTTTGTACTGATGATTCAAGCAGGATAGTTTTATATCTGTTCATCCATTGTAGATCATTCCCAGCCTTGAAAGCGTGCCAGCTGTTACTTATAAGAGTATCTTTGCGGAAAATGAACTTTTACTTCCACAACCTGTAGGCTACACATTCTTGAGAGCTGGGACAAGTCGTGTCCTACAAAAAAACTAAATTATTAATACCAACACTGTAATCACAGGTTTTGGTGAAAATACATTCTAAACCTCTAACTAGGCAGAAAATACCCTTGTCCCAGATGAGATTACACAACTTCAAACAGTTAAAATGTGTTAAATCTAAACTTTACCCACTGATGACATAGGTGTAAAAATGTTTCATTATAATCATCTTTGTTTCAAAATATATGAGCTATATATATTTATTTATGAAAATGTTGGGCCTTTAAAGTTGTGTCCCAGATTTCCATCAATGCCATTAGATTTTTACAAAAACATGATATAATCAGGCATAAAAAGGGTCAGCTATAGTAGTAGTGTTGGGTACTCTTCATATTTGAACTGATATGTTACCGATACAGCCTGGCACCTAATAGTACCTTACTTTACTGTCTGTGTAATGATAAAATTGTTATTTCAACTGTAAAAAATAAGTCCAAACTTATAAACTTCAACATTGTTATTTATTTCAAATATTTTGTTATTTATTTAGAGCATTTCTCAAACCTGTCACTACAACCCGCAGCCTGCCAGCCTGTCACCAGGGCAACACTGTTGTTTATGTCGCGGAGGAAACGTGACATCATTAGCACCACTTTGCTTGCACATTGTAATATTTCCCCATTAAAAGTCTGCAATTCATGAACGTTGGTTTCATACTAAGGTTTTGGACATACTAATAACACTCTTACAGTGTGCTAAATATCATGTCAGAAAGGAGTTTCAGACCCGACCCATGGCTAAGTGTTGGCTAACGCTCGTGAAAGTGCTAACCAACTAGGACAGTTACCACAGTAAAAAGCTATCAAAAAGTTATCACCAACAAGCTAATTAATCACCTGAAGATGTCGATGAAGTTGTCGATTCTTCACTTAGTTTTCTTTGTTAATCAAGGTTTAAGTTACACTGTTTACATGCTGGCTGCAGGCATGCTAATGTTAGCTGCAGCTGCTGCGGGGGACAGACTATAATAAACGGTGCACTCTTTAGCTTTTAGGTTTACTGCATTTTGTGTTTGTTAGACATGTTGACCCCGCCAGCTTTGCATTACATTATACAGCAGCAACTTTTTTTTTAAAAGTTTAACCACACTTGCAACCACTTTCTGTTTGTTATTGCCCTGACTCCCTAACTCCGCTCTGTGACTTCAGCAAACTGCTGTTCATTCAAACACCACTCTCTCTTTTTTCACTTTTCTCTATACTCTGAGATACACACAGGTATCGAAATTTGGCACCAATTCATTTAACATGAATAGGGACTCCGCAGTACCAACGTAATTCGGTCAGTACCCTTTAAAGTAATGAGTTTGGTACCCAGCCCGAATCTTAAGGACTCCTGTCTCACTGTCTGGTTTTAAAAAGGCAGGACTACTGCTCAAGCACTGATAATCTTTCTACTTTTTGACAAATTCATCAAATAATATTGCTGTCTTATGTGTTTCCACTATAACATGTTAACTCTGTAGCCCTTCTAAAACAAAGCTAACTAAGAATGATGGTTTAAAATTGTGTATTTTCATAAGAAAACTTTAAAAAATAAATTGGGTACTCACTGCGACTATCCTGCAAAATATAAAAATGAACATTTTGTCAACTCAGTGAAATGTCAACTCCAGATTTTCCATCTGACGGAGTTAGCCAAGAGTCCGAAATATATCTTTGCAACATAATTGAGGAGTAAAAATCAAAACCCTCACAAAATACAGTTTTGTCCTAATTCTCAAGAATGTGTGAAGCTCAAAACAACTGCAGTATGATACTGTGTGATCTGTAGCCAGTCAGCTACCAAAATATCTTAGTTCCAAGAACAAAAGTATTTTTAACATAATACATTCATTCATAGGAGAATTACTGTGATTATACAGTGATATGGTTTATTATCCAAAAAAAGCCTTAGCTGACATGGATGAACAGATGAAGTACGCACTCCTGCTGTTTGATACCATCTAAATGGATTTGCATATGAGAAAAGAATCATTTTACTTGTTGTAAAAACTGCAGGTGTAACACTGGTTCATGAATCTAGTATTGCGAAGCAGACTCGGGAGGCAGAACAGCTGTGGTAAAAAACAGGGTAAAACTAGGTCAAAAGGCAGCAACAGTCAACAACAGGGGGGAGTCAGATCAGGCGAACAAATCCAGAGGGCTAAAGCGGACAAAAGGCAGGGATGTGTTTTTCAGAAGACGCAGAGGCAGAAGAGAATAAAGGCTGGAAAATTAAGGCAACAAATAAAAGACAATCTGCAGGGCAGTGACTAATAACTGCCCTTTATAGTCTGTGGCTGGCTGTAAAAGAGAAGCAGCTGGGTGGACAGAACACTCAATCAGGTGATACTGAGGCAGCAAACTCAAGTGACGGCTGTTGGGACAAGAGACAGAATATAAACAAACGAAAATGAATCAAATTAAAGATGCATGAGGGCCTTAAAGAGAAAATTCAGCACTTTGCATCTGGATGTCCAGTCAGCGTTGATGGTAAATGTGGTCAACTGAAATAATAAATTCCTTAGTGCCTCGATACTGATCAAGAAAGTTGAGCTCTCCTACTCGCAAAACTGTGCTGGCAGTACCTACAAGTACCAGGAGTACTGCGTGCAAGGTTCTGACGCCCGTGCTGATGTTGCCATGTATCACCACCCTAGCCTGCAGCTATAGCTTTGTGGGCCAAAGTATAGTGTTAGGTTGTAACAATACACAGCTGGGCTGCCACATCATTCATATGTGCTTAGTGAATTGTTACAAGGTGACAGAAATACTCATTTAGCACGCCTCCTGGCTACCCAGAGACAGAGACCAGAAACTGAAGCTGAAATAGCCTGTAGTTCTTCCTTAACACAATGACATCACTATGACATCATGAGTGTAGGAAAAACAACAGATTTTTAAATTGTATTATTTTTTTCTATTTCCTTTATTTATTTCTATCCATTCTTGTGACATTTTTATGGTTGCAGGTTGCTAGGTAACTATCTTATAATTGGCAAAATTTGTAATGCACAAGAAATGATAAATATTTAGGGTCATTACTACACAATGGAATGTAAAATGTAAAAATACTAAGAATAATTTGTATTTTGGCTGTTTTTATTGGACAAACATATTCTATTCTAGCTGTATAAGTCGTATACATGTCAATTAATGTGTGTTCAGACAAAACACAAGCTAAACTTATTTTCACAATATATAAGTAAACAGACACACAGTTGTGCTTGCTAGCTAGCTATAGGTGGCTGTACAGTCTGTTTTGGCTGAATAAACACAATCCTGTGGTCAAATTAGCACAAATAATGCAAGGCATTAATCCACATATGTCTTTAAAAATGTTCACGATTTCTGTGTTCAGGATATTTTGGGTGGACCTGAAACATGACCAATGTGACGTGCTGGAGCCATGGTCCTACAACACTACATAAGCCCAGCGAACCGGCACACGAACAACGCCGTCTCTCCCTCCCTTCCCACTCCCTAAAGATCAATTATGAATGTACCTTCAGTGACTCTGTCAGTCCAAATCAGTCCAGCAGTTCACTTCAGCTCACTTCAGTTCCAACAACCTGAAACAGAAGAAAAAACATACCATCCTGTCACCGTCATCTTGTTCTGGTGGCTCAAACATGTCTAAGCATGTCCAATAAAACTGCTAGATGGAGCGTTCATGTTTCAGGTTGTTTGTTCAAGTTGTAGTGGTGTTTGACACTGAAACAACAGAGCAGACACACCCCAGTGTTTCACAGCAGAGAAAACTGCACATTTTTTCATGACTTTGAGACCTAATTTTATATATTTACTGATTTTTGTTGCTAACCCAGTGACAAGTTATTACATTTTCTTTTTATCATTCATCAATTCATACACTTCTCTCTGTGTCGGAGCAGGCTGAACCACAAACTGCCAACCTCACCACTGTTTAGAAAGGGACTGCAACATTCTGAGGGCTTTTAATATCAGTAAGTAAAGTGCACATCACATGAAGCAATGGGTTTTTAAAGTAATGTGTACCAAGTATGACTAAGCTAGCAGTGGAAATCTGCTCACAGGGCTGAAAAATAACCTGCAGGCGAAGAAGTAATACTTTTTCAAACTTTTGGGATTGCAGTGGGTTTGACAAGATAACTTTCTGTTGTCGCTGCAGCCCAGTGCAACCCAGCAGGACACGGTCCACTGCCCCTAAACCTTCCCAACATCAAAACTTGAGGAATAAGAGGCTCAGAACTCGGAAAAATTGGCCCATATTAATGTAAGTTCAGTAATATTGAAGGATATGGAAATTTCCTTCTCCTCAAAGAGATCTTGTATCACAGTCAGTTTGGATGTTGAAAGGAAGGGATTAACGGCGGTGCATGGTACTTACCCATCACTCAAGCTTGGTTTGTGGATTGACACAACAGAGGAAAACAGACATCTCAATTCAGATGTATGTCTATACTCTGCATGTAATTTTAGCGCTGTGTGTAACATTTTAACATCAACCATTCTCTGTGTACATTTGAGAGATTACTGAAAAAGAAAAAGACTTGAGAAGGTGAGCAGCCTTTATTAGCTTCCCTACTACACCTGACAAATGTCAGAGATCTGAATCTGTTTGTGGAGATCAAGGTATAGTCTATGATCATGTTAGATTAAGAAAAAAAGATTCATGCTGTGTGTGATGCATTAATGTGGTGGTTTTGAGCTGTGATATAAAAAAGTGTTCATGGTTGAGTGTAGAGGGTCAATACTAACAAACAAAAAGAAAACACTGATGTGATGAAAAGATCGAGGGAATTTTATAGTTGGCAAGTCTTGGTTTTAACTTGCCAAGTCTTGATTAGTTGGCAAGTTTTCCCAGCTGTTACCAGAATTGCTTTGCTATGCCTGAGGTACATTTTCCAAATCTCCACAATAAAAGCAGCAAGTGCAAAGTTAGCATGACCCATCATCAGAAGAGACGTCCTCCCAAAAACAGCATATTCTCCAAAATGCCCCATAAATGACATCAGTCAGTTCAGGAAATTCTTGTTCCAGAGAGCATGGAGATGCAGCACATTTTGATCTTTCATTTGGAGGACTTGTTGGTCAGGCTACAATTGACCATTTCTAAATCCTGCTCCTTTTTCTCTGTGCTCCAGTAGCAGTAGAGCAAGTTTGGTATCTGGTGGAATCTGGGCCAAGATTCTCCTTTCCTGTTCCCTGTACTTAAATATGCTATGTGCTAGGCTTGTCTGTTAAAACCAAATTTTGAAGGTTAATAGATGTTGCCAGGGGACCTGAAAGGTGACATACATATTTTAAGTTAGCTAATGTTAGCAAACCAGTTAACTAGCTAACTAAAGGTTGATGCAGATTAGCTAGCTAGTTAGAACATTTTGCATAGAAAACATTAGAACATTAACTTATTTACAATATATGTTGCTTTTACAAGCCCACACCAAACATCTTTAAACCATCCTCAAAACAGACAAGCTTAGCACATAGTATATCTAACCACAGGAAAGAGGAAAGGAGAAAGCTGAATGAGGTTCTACTGGGTTCCAAGTTTGTTGAATTGTTATTGAAGCACAGCCCAAAAAGGGGCTTGACTCAAGCAGGGTTAGTTACAGGAATAATAGAGATAAGATACAGTAGTGTATCATCAGCATAAGAGTAAAACCTGAAACTATGTTTAAGAATGACATGTCCTAGAAGGAACATGCGAAGATGTGTGGGCTAAGGGTGGAGCCTTGAGGCACCCACACTTCACTTATCTCTTGAAGTCAATCTTCTCAGGATCGATGGAAAGATACAGTAGTGTATCATCGGCATAAGAGTGAAATCTAAAACTATGTTTAAGAATGGCATACCTAGGAGGAAAATGCAAAGACATGTGGGCCAAGGGTGGAGCCCTGAGGCACCCCACACTTCATGTATCTCTTGAAGTCAATCTTCTCAGGATCGATGGAAAGATAAGTTGTGTATCATCGGCCTAAAAATGAAACCTAACACTATGTCTATGATTGACATGAACAAGTAAATAACATATAAATGTTGGCCAAGGATGGAGCCCTGGGGCACTTCGCACTTGATTATTTATCCCCAGATGACCTGACTCCCCCAGTAGCAATCGCACCAGCATTAAAGGTCTAATAAAAGTATACTGGGGAATAGGGATGAGATGCCAAACGGCAGACAGAGAAATCAATTCTAACATATATACCACCCACATATTATGCAAAACCAACTGTGGAACCTATAGTTTTATGGCAGATGTGGTCTGGAATTTGAAAACAGTATTCATCTTGATGGTTTTATCCTTTTATACTAACCAAACTAATACATTATTGTTACACTAATAGATTCATGTTTAAAGATGGGACTTGTAACACCTTTAATGACTGAGAAAACAGATGATAAACAGTAATGGCCTTTCTCTCTCTGCTAGACAAACTCACAAAGGCACGTACACACATGCATACACAGTGAGGACAGTGAGTACAGTAGCCCCAGGCCCAGATGGTGCTCCTTCTCCACCAATGACAATGTTACATAAGTAGATTGAGCCCAGGAGCAGAGGCCTGCATGCCTGCTTTACTGAGCCACAGTGGTGTATGGGATGCATTCTGTGGAAAGAGGAAAAAGAGTGAAGGAGTGTTTGGGGGGGGGGGGTATCTGGTGCTTGAGCCTGGAGAGACAGACGCGTACAGCTTTAAATAGCTCTAATCCCACCCCCATCCTTGCACATGCATTCGGCCACTTTCCTGCCACTGGGTCTCTGACAGAGCACGGCGAGGTATCAGGCATACGCAGCCCTTCTCTGCTCGGCTCTGGAGGGTGTGTGGGTGGGGAGCTGTATCTGGATAAACGTCTGTGTGTGGACGTGCACAGCTGTGTATGCGCAGCGGGTAGAAGGTGTAAGTGTGATGTGAATGTTGAGGCGATCTGAGCAGAGAGGCTGGGTTTTAAAAGTGAAGGACAAATCACAGGGTTTGGTCAGAACAAGGACACGTTAATGACCTTGAGCTGCGATAAATCCAAGAAATAAGGTAATTCTGGCACAGATCGTGTCCCTGGCTCTTCACAAATGCTGTTTATGCAAAAGCCCCCATTCCTAGATAAAAAGACAAGGTTACAGAGGAGCAGTCTGCTTGCATGCAAGTGACCTAACGCATATCCTATTCTTGTGCTTCATACTAATATTCCCAACACCCAGGCTTGGAGAGTTACGAATTACATGTAATGGGATAAAGCAAATATGATACAAAAAAAAGCAACTATATTCCATTATGGTTACATATAAACAAAAGACATAATCAGATTATACATACATTTAGTACAAATTATAAAAAATTATAATTATAGATTATAAACAGGGTTAAAAAATTAACATAATGAACAATATATTACCATTTGCAGTGTACACACATTACAATACTTTACGAGTCTTTCTGGTTTCAGTGAAAACAGCTAATCTTAAAGTCAGTTCATTATCTGTGACAAAATGCTTAAATGAATGGGAATTTCAATATTATTTTTTCTTTAAAGCAGAAAAGATGAACAGCACAGTTCAGTAACAATTCTACTTTCAGCTATAAAAATGCTGGCATCATCTAAGAACTCAACATCTAATTTAAAGAAAAAATTTAGAGCTAAGACCATCCGCTACATTAACTACCAGTGTTGGGCACGTTACTTTAAAAAAGTAATTAGTTATAATTACTAGTTACTTCTCCCAAAAAGTAACTGAGTTAGTAACTGAATTACTCCACTATAAAAGTAACTAGTTACCAGGGAAAGTAACTATTGCGTTACTCTTTTTTTTCATTCATTCATTCATTTTCTGTAACCGCTTTCCGGAGGTCGCGGGGAGCTGGAGCCTATCCCAGCTGACATTGGGCGAGAGGCAGGGTACACCCTGGACAAGCCGCCAGTTCATCGCAGGGCCGACACATAGAGACAAACAACCACTCACTCTCACATTCACACCTACGGGAAATTTAGAGTCACCAATTAACCTGCTGCATGTCTTTGGACTGTGGGAGGAAGCCGGAGCACCCGGAAAGAACCCACGCGGACATGAGGAGAACATGCAAACTCCACACAGAAAGGCCCTGCTGGCTCGGGGATTCGAACCCAGGACCTTCTTGCTGTGCGGCGGCAGCGCTAACCACTGCGCCATCGTGCCGCCCACTCTTTTTTTTTTAGTTTAAATATGTCTAAGAATTTGGATTTTTTTCGAAGCAGGTTTCACAAGCCAGTTGCATAGAGTAGAAGTTGCAAACTTTTAATATTTATTGATTAGAGTTGCTTACAACAGACTGGACAAACACTTTGCTCCGGGACATAATGTACACTTCACATGTCTGTTCTTGCCTTTTACCTCAAGAGAAATAAAGTAGTGTCTGTACTTCCACTTTGAAAACGGCAACTTTCCCTCCAGACTCGCCATTGCTGCAGTTTACCTCTGCTAGTTTGGGTGTGTGGGGCTGCTGTGTGTGTGTGTGTGTGATTTGTGTGTAAACTGAACACTGCCTCTGATTGGCTTACCGTGAAAGCTTACGCTACCTTAGCCAATCATCATCACTTATGCGGTTGTCTCGTCCCTCCCTCCTCCCTCACCAAAGAAAAAATAAACAGCTGTGCAGCTCCTGTGGCTGAGAGACAAGTTGGATGACAAGAGCTTCAATGAGTAGCTTTAGTTTATAACGCGCCCCATTTAATTGTCGGTAACGGTAACGGCGTTGTAACGATGGAAATAGTAATTAGTTAGATTACCCGTTACTGAAAAAAATAATGC
Source organism: Lutjanus argentimaculatus (assembly GCA_034769285.1). Taxonomy (NCBI): domain Eukaryota; kingdom Metazoa; phylum Chordata; class Actinopteri; order Lutjaniformes; family Lutjanidae; genus Lutjanus; species Lutjanus argentimaculatus. The sequence continues at coordinate 1,661,380 of JAWZSL010000008.1, read as the reverse complement.
CGTTAGTAACGCCGTTTATTTTAACGCCGTTATTCTCATCACTGTTAACTACACAGACCAACCGCTAATTTTAAACTACACTGACCAACACTAAACATTAGCTACACAGACCACCCGCTAGTGTTAGCTGCACAGACCATCTGCTAATTTTATCTACACAGACCAACTGCTTAAGTTACCTACACTGACTAGCCGCTAATAGTAGCTACACAGACAAACCACTAATGTTAGCCATATAACCCAACCGCTGATGTTAGCTACATAGACCAACTGCTAACATTAGCTACACAGATCAACTCCTAATGTTAGCTACAGAGACAAATCAATAATGTTAGCTGCACATACCAACTGGCAATGTTAGCTAAACTGACCAACTGCAAATAGTAGCTACACAGACCAACTGCTACCGTTTGCTATACATAAATCCAATTGGCTAAATACTACTACTAATAATAATAATACTGAGGCATATTTTGGGACTGCAGGTGGTGATGCTGGTGACTGGGATGGTGTGTGGGTAAAAACACAACCTTATGATGGTTTTCTTGAAGTTTGTGTATGACAAAGTACGAAATTGCATAATTCCCGTTGTTAATCTAGATGTGCATTTGCACATAACAAACATAACGGGATGGACAACTGATAAACTGAACAACAAACATAAAACATTACATTAGGCTAAACAAATTCACCATATTTGGTATCAAGGTGAAGGAAAATAATTAAGTTACATTACTTTAATATTGTGATAGCCTACTTGGATTAGACTACATACAGGTAATTAGTAATTTGGGGTACATTTTTAAAGTAAGAGGCTTACACCACCACCTACACAATACACTGACATGGGACCGGTGGTTAAATGCCAAAGAAATCCACATTTGCTTATCCTGTGTTTCCCCACCTGCCCTCACCTGTCCATCACAACAACACCACGTCTGTTCTCTTTCTCCTCCCTCCATCTCTACTTCTTTCATTCACCACCTCCCTCAGAGGCAGCCATCTCCTCCTCTCATTGTCCCGCTGTCTTTTGTTGCCCTCCTCAACAAAAGAGAACACTTGAGGCTGTGAGGTTTTGTGTGTTGTGTGTGTGTGTGTGTGTGTGTGTGTGTGTGTGTGTGTGTGTGTGTGTGTGTGTGTGCTTGCGTATGACAATGATGCTTCATTTCCTCCAGACTGGCTGCTTGGGTATAATAGCTGGTGTGTTAATGTGTGTGTGTGTGTGGTGTGTGTGTTGTTTTTTATAGCAGGGTTAGCGCACTGCCTCTTTAAGTCAGGAGTGTGACAGCTTGCAGCTATGCTCGATCCTTGCCCCCTGCCATTACTGCAACACACTGCTGTTTGCTGCCACACACATACACTGGGAGAGCATTATCTTCTGCACAATGACACATTGTAGCACATAAAACAGGCCCAACAACAGTGATTTCTCAAGATGTTGCAGCCCAAAAAAATTAATTTGTTGCAGCTTTCTTGTAAAATTTGTGGGCAGTTTACAAGCTGTTGTTTTTTGATGTGTTGTGATAAATGAAACGACAAACTAGCAATTGTTTAAAGATATTACAAATAAGTGTTGGCGACCAGGGTAACGGCGGTTCTCTGAAAACCAAGTGACACTCAATGTTCTTAACCTTGCCACTATGGGCATTCTCTTTCTCTAGCTGATGCAGGGGCAAGAAGTAAGCTAAGCTAACTGGCAAAATACATATCAGAAAGCCTGCTGTGATAAAGCAAACCGTATATGAAGTAATGAAGTTAAACATTCACAAGAGTCGAGGAAAAACTGGTTTTAATAAAACAATAGAGGCAACGTTACTATACAAGACAGAGTTATGTTAACGTTTGGCTAGCTAGTTGCAAAGTTGCGAACGTCCCTCATATGCTGTGTCTCAATTCAGATGCTTCCTTTAGTCTACTGTTATGTCGTACACTTTGCACACTATGTACTCACTTGCATACTGCGCAAACTTTGACATTTGCTTTGTCAAATCGAGGACAGTTGTTGTGCCCTTACGCCTTTCGTGGGCGAACTGAAGCCAGGTGGTGCTTTACTGCCCCCTGCCAAAACATCTACATCTTCATTCAACATGAACGTGCTCTATTTGCTTTTGTTTTCCCTCTGTTTCTTGAGAGGATAAAATACATACACATACCATTATCTCCATTTACAACGGGCCGGCCCAGCTTCTTGGTGGCTAGTCACCACGGCTGCTTCCTCAGCCGCCATGTTCACAAGTTTGGTAACCCTGCCTCTTCCGCTATGTAGACAAGATGGCAATCGTTGAGGTAGAGAAGTGTCCGGTGTTCCATGCTCAACTTTTTGGCTGTATTGTACAACATCCTGGTACTTGCCAGTGGTGGAATTAACTAATTACAAATACTCAAGTTACTGTAATAAAGTTGTTTTTTTGGGTACCTGTACCTTTATGAGTAGATTTTCAAGTCTGTGCTTTAACTTATACTTTAATATGCATGACAATATGTAATCTACTGAGTGCTGAGTACATTTGAATTAATATCAAAACCTCTCATCTGCACTTTTGTAGCCAATCAGGTGATCTGATCCCAAACAGGCCAATGAAAACAGGATGGATGGACAAAAAACTAAACACTGCAGCAGCACAGGCTTGGAGTAAGGCTGTTAATGATTAATCTCTCATCGATTAATTGCATTGAGACTTTAACCACTTAAAAATGCATTCATTGATATTTAATCAGTAGTTTAGAAAGGGCTACTTGCACCTCATTTGACATGAATCTGTCTGGTGGAGCCATTTGTTGAATAAGGAAGCTTAAACTTTAAATACAAAGAAAAAAATCATGCGTTTTGTATCTTATATATTATTAATGATGAATCTGTTGTTAACATTTTCAACTATCTGTGAAGCAAAATCTGCAACCCTCAGTTTGTAGAGGTGACTGTGACCACTGAGCAGAATAGATTTGGAGAAACAGAAACCACTTGATTTGAATAGTTGTTATTGATAATGTATTGTAATACTCTTAAGTATTTTTTGAGAAGAATACTTTTACTTAAGTATTTTTCTTACACCAGTACTTATACCACTATCGATTTTCAGTACTCTTTCCACCACTGGCTCTCGCAGTGCACTTTTCGCCATAAATGTCAATGTGAACACATTTATGCACTCAAACAGGAAGTGCAGGTACAGAAGTACATAAATTGAGACACAGCAATAGTGTCCAGTGTGTTTTCTCTGTCCTGAAGAATGACTTCTTCAAGTGAAAGTCAACCTTTTTGAACCCTGCATCAGTTTTATTAGACACATCCGTACAGTCTGCTGCGATCTAACACAACAGCCCCGCAATAATCTGCTTCTTAATTGCTTTCAGTTTGTGTTGCCAGTGTCAGAGAGGTGAGTAAACTCCGAGCACACATTACTGATTTATATGGCGTGACTGCTGGTTTTTCATTTGCCTTTGTAATAGCCGTCATGAGGACCCATTAAGAAATCAATAACATATCCTTACTGCTGTGCATTGGTTTAAAGCGAACGTACAGTCTGTCAGGACTGAATGCTGTTTTCCACTGGCTCATACGCTTTAAGAAAATGTCACAATAAAGAGTAATACAGTACCTATGAATTATAGCATTTGTCGTGGCTGCCATTCATCTCACGCTCTCACCCCGGCTGAGTCAACACTCAGTGACACACACTTGTACCCAGTAATTTCGGTTGCGGTGCTTTTACCATTGTGAGCCTCCTGAGATGTTCTGGCCTCTCAGTCACACACATTCAACCAATCCTGTAATTGCAATTAGAGGTGTGTATGAATGAATCCTTAACCCTGAGTTTATTGAACTATCATTTCGCCAACTGAATCAGTAGCTTTTTTGCTTTGAAGCTAGCCTCACTAGCGACTGAAAGCGCCATTGAAAGCGTAGCCATGACACACTGTACAGTATTTTACTTCATATGCTTACTGAGAGACTGTGAAAGGTACAGAAACACATTAATGATGCAATAGCTCCGTTTCACATGGTTGGTTGCGAGGTTATTAAACATCTAAAGGGTGGCAACATAAGCCTGGGTTGGTACTGAACTGAAGCATCCAGCAGCAGACTGAACTTAAGGCCTCAGTACGCTTGAAGCAAAGTAGGTTGTTTGCAGTGTTGAGTGAGTTGCGTGAAAATTGCAATCAGTTGCATTACTTAATCACTCATCACTCCACTACAACATGGTGCCTTTAACACTAAGCGTCATTTTGACCTTTGACTTCCAAACTCTATTATCTCTCATGACAAATACCAGACTAAAAGATGAATGCATTTATTGTTAGTTGATCTTTTTTACAACTAATAACAGTCAGTGATCTGATTTTAATTTTAGATTATTAATCTAGAATCACTCAGAGCGAGAAACAGTTAAATGTATTTTTAAAAATTATAAACATGTTATTTTCAACATTGCTATTTGTAATACAAAATATGAGAGCTTTGGCACAAAAATTCATTGAGTTATAGGTGCTGAGACAAAAAGTGTTCCAACCTCCCCTGGTCTCCCCTACTTTATTTTTAAATGAGTCTAATTAAGTATTTGTATTTTAATGTCAGGAAATTGAAAATTGAGATGACTTGTTAAGTTTTATTGACAGAGACAATGATAGTTGCCAAGCAACCAAGAAGATCTCCAACTGTGCAAAAACTAACAATATGACAGCGTCAATTTCCATGTGGTCATTTTCTTTGCATTTAGTGTCATTTATATAAAAACATTTGAAATGAAAATACAGACACTTTTAGGAAAAGCAAGGTACCAGCATCATTGTAGTTTTTAATTAGTAAATTGCCTTTTTAGGAGCTTAAACATGCTCAAAAACTCACCAAATTTGGCGCATGCGTCAGTCGTGGTGAAAATGTACATGTGATATAGTTTTCAGCAATGGGTGTGGCTTGGAAACAAATCAAATCAAATTCCTTCCTGCAGTGTTCGCAGCACGTCGACCAGTCAGCGTCTGGTGACACTGTCGTGGTCGCAGCACACCCCGACTGGCGCAGGCCCGTACAATGCTGCTTGTAGCTTTAATTCAAATTTGAAAATGGTCAAAATGACCACCTTGGCTGTTCTAGTGTGAAGCACTCCAAATCATCCAAGCTCTCACATCATGTCCTTTGTATTAACACACTTTAAAGGGACACTTCACCCCAAAATCAAAAATACATATTTTTCCCCTGGCCTGTAGTTCTTTTAATCCATCCAGATATTTTTGTTATGTATTGCAGAGTTTTGGAAATATCAGCCCTATTGATGTCGGCCTTCTCTACAATATAATGGAACTTAAAGCACCAAAAACATACATTTGAAAAATTCAAAACCAGTGTCTCTTTCTAAAAATCATGACCTGGTTACTCAAGATAATCCACAGGCCTTGTTGTGAGCAGTTTTCATGTAGGAACTACTGTCTTTCGCCCTTGCAGTCAGATCAGCTGGATGCACCACTGCAGACCACCCCAGGAGGAGTGGAGGAGAGCTAGAGTCACGCTAACCCAGCTTGGACTTGGCTCTTAGCTATTGTCCGGTCAGGAAAATGAAACCGACATGGAGCTCAGGCTGGCCAAGCGACAAGAAACCAGAGAGTGTTGTGACCACACAGAGAGATCTGCTCCACAACATGGATAAAGGTGTTGCACTTCACAGGCAGATCATTTCCAAGCTGACAGGACGCAACACGCCAAACTCCAGCAGGACGAGGGGAGGAGGACGCTGTGTTAACAATGGTGATGCTTCGTGCTCAAATACAAACACTAATGATAGACAATGTTTCCCAGATGTCAAACGTTTTATTTTTTTATTATTATTATATTCTTATTCTAATTATATTATTTCTTGGGTGTATACATGTATGTATTTATGTATTTATTTTGTTTTATATTGTCACCCTATTTCATTCTGAATTTTATTTATCATGTGTTTTGTGTGTATTATGAAGGAACAACAGCCCTCATTTCATTGTACAACCCTGTATTGTATACTGATAATAAAAGTCCTTAAATCCTTGAAGAACATTTCCACGTCAAAGTAAGGTTTGACGTGGACTACCTCTACGTCATTTTCTTCTTTTTGTCGTAAGTGATACTTAATATCAAAATTGATCGTAAGTCCATTTCATAAATGAGGCACCACATCTTCTTAGAACCATGAATGCCTGTAATTAATTTTCTGCAATTGATTCGATAGTTGTTGAGATATTTCAATGACCGATCAATATTGCTAACCCTAGAGCCATAGAACAAATATTCTAGTACCTGTGAATCTTTGAGTTTAACTGAACAAAACGATTTTCAATAACTCAGCCTAAAACAATGTGTTGATTTTTAAGAAAATATTTTGAGATGTTACTGTGTCCTGTGAACATGTTTGAAGCTCTAGTACATTTTGAGTTGGAAAGTTAAATCATGATTATGCATGGTGGACCTTGGTAATGTTGCTTTAGTTGAAAGCTTTGGACAAAGCTAAAAAATGGACCTTGGATTGGGATTGTTTAGTCAGAACTACCATTTCTAAGACCAAGGGACACATGAGGATGAGTTTAGTCATCATGAGGTGCACCACTCAGCCTGGGAAAACTATTGTACAGCATCTTCTGTGGCTTAGAAGGAGTTTTCTACGGTTTGAAAAATAACCCTGTAACACTGAACAAAGCAAAGTCATTCTGCTTCCAGCACAAAGAGAATAAAACTTTGGACAATTCATCAGTAATCAGTAATTCATCCATTCTTACGAATCGGGACAAACCATGACTCATCAAGAGCAAACTTACTAAAAATGATTAATACCAGCACTCTAATTCCAGTTTCTTTGGCTATAAAATGTTTGGGTTTGCTTTCTAAACTTGCTCTGTGCCAGGAGACACCCTTGTCCCAGACAAATATTCATGACTCCAAACAATACCTACTGTTAAAGCGATATTCCACTCTTAGATAATCATCCACTCACTATGTACTCACCTCTATGCCGATGTGAGGATGGGTGAAGATCTTCAGTTCACAAAACAATCCTGGAGTTTCAGCAGAAAACAGGGTTGCAGTCAAATCCAGTACAATGGCAGTGAATGGAGATCAAAGTAAATGTAAAAAAAAGAACACAAAACAAACACAAAATGTCTCCATCCTGCTCGTGTGGTGTAATCCAAGTGTCCGCGAGCCGCAACATTAAAATTTAACCACAAAAGATGCCATTTACGCCATGTTTTTAGCCGAAATGTCAATTGTAGCCTGTAGCAGGTAGCATGCAAACATGGCGTCAATCTCGCAAGACTTCGTATATCTCTTAATGGACGCATGTGTGAAAATATCGCGAGATCAACGCCATGTTTACATCCTCGCTAGTCAGTTAACTGACATTGTGCATGAGTGCAGTATTTCTGGTGCTGTCGCCTCTAAGATGTTATACAGCTGCCCTCCACTAGTCGGGGATGCAGCCCCATCAGACAGCAGCCCCTCTTGCTGTACAGCGCATATGCCCTGATTGCCCAGGCAACCCCTGATGTTTTTATTAGCCAAGTAATCACTCGACTGGAGCAACATGCACAGCACAGAGCAGCTGCTGCTGCTGCTAGCATTGCTAACGTTAGCCACACTGTGTGTCAGGCTGTCAGCTAACATCAGCTCTGGATCGTTTACCTGCAGACACTGTGATCCTCTTCAGTCTGAAAAGGTGAAGCATTTAGTGAGTTGTTGTCATGTTTTGTAGGTTAATGTGTAATGTTTTTATTGCACAGCGCAAAGTAGCGCGCAGTTCAGTGGCATTTAAAGTATGATTTGGCGATTGTAGACTCGGATTAACAGCTTCAAATGGTTCTTAATTTTTTTCAGACAGTGTTTAACATTATCAGTTAATAAATTGTGCTCAATTTTAACTTCTGAGTGTTTTCTTGCTGTTAGACTAGTCGACTAATTTAAATAAAATTTTGTGTTTAATCCACAGGGAAATTAGTCACCAGGAACATCCCCAATTTAAAATAATAATAATAATGATAATAATAATAATAATAATAATAATAATCAGGCATAAAAAAGGTTAGCCATAGCCTAAGGGCTCCTGTTTCACCTCCTGGTTTAAAAAAGCTGGAATACTACTCAAACATTGTAAACTTTATATTTTTTGACAAATTCATTAAATAACATTGCTATCAGATGTCTCAGCCATAACATGTTAACTCTGTAGCCCGTCTGCATCAAAACTGAATAAGAATTGTGGTTTAAAAATGTGTATTTTGAGTGAAAATCAAAACCCCCTCAAAATTAGTTTTTTCCCAATTCTCAAGAATGAATAAATTATTAATAAAGATGGTTAACTGGGTAAGTTATGTTTCATGTCATACTGACAAAGCCTCCTTGTCCAAGTCAAAACAAGGATAACTATGTAGAACTGACTACAGTAAAACTATGACAATTTGGTTCATTATGGAAAACTACAGGACATTTGATGCTAACTTTTTCATAGGACATAAAATTATATAAATGAATGAAAATGTACAGAGAAGCAGGAGCCGTGTGCACTGAGACATGACAGGGCTTCTTTTTTTATGCTGAGGGCAGTGGCTTATTATTTTCTCAGGTCTAAAGTCCGCCTCGAATCTTTTGATTCCGTCCTGAAGCCCTCGCTGTCAGCTCCTGCAGGACTTTCAAAAACTATATATTCTACACTACAATAGGAGGCAGAATGAAATCACTAAATAAATAACATAACTGCAGCAAAAATCAGTTACTTTGTGCAGCATTGTGCCCTTTGATGCCTGCACAGACCAGACCTGCCACACAGACAAAAGAGGTAGTCAGGCTACAGTGGTCAGGATGGACCAGTCCAGGGAGCAGATGTGTTAAATGTGCCGCGTGTCTGATGGGTTGACACGAGTTGATACAGGGAAACAGGACAGTTGTGTATCCTGTGATGACAGCACCAGTGCAAGACACAAAAAGGGGCTAGTACCCACAATCTGCAGTTGCATGGCATGATCATGTCATGTGTCTTTGATATATTCTTGACAAAAGAAAACATTTTGAAGGTGTTTTTTATGCTTCAATTAAGCTGGAAAATATATTTTAAAAAGATCAAACTCTTTGCTATTAAACCTTGTAATGGGCAAATGTCCTAGGGATTAAAATTTTCATGTATGTAGACAGTGAGTTGATGTGGAGTTGACTTTGTGGAGTTATTTTTTTTTTCATTTCACAGCATAGTCATAGTGAGCAGCCATTTTATTTTTTGAAGTTGCTCAGAATGCTAATCAAAATACACATTTTTAAACCAAAATTCTTATTTGACTTTGATTTAGAAGGGCTACAGAGTTGACATGTTATGGTTGAGACACATCTGATAGCTGAAAAATACAAAGTTTACCAGTGCTTGAGCAGTATTCCTGCCTTTTTTAAACCAGGAAGTGAGACAGGGGTCCTGAGGGTATAGCTAACCCTTTTTATGCCTGATTACATAGGACATACATTTCCACAGTTTGTACATCTATATTTGGTTAATAAAAACGGTTTTTGAAGTTACTGATGCAAAGCAAACTGTACACAAATATAATATTGTATATAAGTTATAATAAAACTAATTGAAAATATGGTGTCTGATGGTCTACAGATTAAACTGGATAAAGATAATAATGATGATAATATTAGCTATGTGTTTACATACAGACCAGTTATGTGGGTGTTTCATAATGCGTACTGCTTGATGAAGTAAGGGTTCTCATGTGGACAAAAATCTAAACTGTCCAGGCCCGTTTTAGTGTATGTGCAAAAAAAACAACAACTCAGGAATCGATGTTTTGATCATCATATACCGTTAGTGTGTGCTATCTGTAAGACTGCTACATTATGCACATGGCAAGTTGCCGTAAGTATGTATAGTTTCACTGATACCATATTTTTCAAGAATTTCTGTACTAATATTTGAGAGTTGGAAAAAAAAATTTGATAATGATATTTCTGTCATTCTTTTTTTTTTTTTTTAATTTTGTTTGGCATATTCATAAAATCTGTGACCAAGAGATGCACTGAGTGGGACATTAAAACAACCTCTTCATCACGAGGCCTATATTTTCTGCCCCCTGTCCAAAATGACTTACCCAAAATAAATGGAGTATATTCTCACAACTACAAGGGCTGTATGTATAATCTTGGTCTCAAAAGAAAGGTAAGACATGTGAGATTACTACAGAAGTGTCAGAATCAAGATATGTGTTACTATGTCAGAGTAAATTCACCTGGAACACAGTAGAAAATGTGAATTTTTATCTCTGCCTAAAAAAAAACATTGTTTAGAGTGAAAATCTCTTTTGAATCATAGGATAGTAGCCCAATTCATTTAGGAATTAGTAAAGGGATATCTGATGAGTAATTGTGCAAAAGTAGATGCTAAAAACAGTGAACCTGAAACAGTTTTACATATGTTATAACACAGACATGTCCAGGCGCAACCACCAAATGTGCCATTTGGGCATCAGTCACCAAACGTTTGGCATTGTGTTGTTAGCACCGCCATCTAATTCAAACATTCAGAGAACCTCCTCTGCTCTAAGTTTGTCCTGTTTTCTTCTTGCCATTGTTGATAAAAACTCGCCGTTCGGCCTCAGTGCTGCCTGCAGGCTGGTCGTGCGCGTGTGTAAACTCACTGGGGTGGTCCGCAGGGAAATATCTCGGCAACCCATTGGTCAATTTTGATGATCGACACCTCTATCAACCAATCAGAGTCAGGAGAATCGATCGCTACCACCCAAATTTACCCTAGCAACACCAATGACGATCCAGAAGGGCATGAAGCCAAAGATAGTGTATTGTAGCAAGATGCATACTCCACTCTAAAAAGCCCCCTCATCTTTATGAAAACGAAACAGGACCTTCGCGATTCATTTCAAACTACTGAAGAGTCATAGGAGTACACATTAGCAGTGTTTTTTCAAACTGGAATACAACTTTAGGCCACAAAACAGCAAAAGTAAGACATACTTTATGATTCTGTGAAGGTTTTTTTTGCGACTCTTTGGCATTTAACTCTCTGAGTTTTTGTCGCACAGAGACGAGACAGACATCTTTGTAATCAGCAGCAGCCGTGCTTTCATATGACACCTTATTTGTGTGGTTTGCTTGAAGTGATGAGTTTCGTAAAAGCACTAAATTGGACGTGCGCTGTTGTCGTGTTTTTGTTAAATGCCTATATTATTGCTTGGGGGTTTAAATTGCGTTTCGTTTAGGTGGCAATGCTTGATAGAGTCTTTTAGCTGAGTTTCCCCCCGTCATTTTGGTATGCTGTATGTTAGGATTGGTGCTTCCCAGCGTGCGCATAGATCATCTGTACCGCACGCATTTGACGCAGCCCCCTGTACAGGGGGCTCTCGTAAGACTAAAGCCATTATTATAGTTTTTTTTTTGAGTGCCCATTTTACACTGGACAGAAAACCCACTAACACCCACCAACATTTGGCATTTGTCTTCAATAGGAAAGGGTCTAATCACCATTCATTCCCAGCTCAAATGACTCTGCTCATGGGTATTCATGAGCTCCAGCTCTGATTGGCAGTGATGGAAACATGACACCCATGATGCCCCTGTCGGTAACTGCTTCTACTCTTAGGACCCTTTTCCAGACACAAGCTGCTTGGCTTGACTCAGTTTGACTCGCATTTAACCTATGACATATTTGTCTTGGAGTTGAGCAGCTGTCTTGATATTTTGTTAAACACTTTTTTATGAAGCAGCAAAATCATGAAATGTTGCTTTTCATCAGCAGTAACTTAACACAACGCCTATCAGCTGAAAGTATATATGAAACAGTAAAGTAAAGCAGATACCTGGAAGTACAAACAGCAACACTGGAGAGAAACTGAACTTGAAACCAGAGTTTCAGGCAGAAGCTACAAAAGTACTGAGAGCTGAACACAAGACACAAGGTCCCCTCAAGACGTGAGAGCCAGAATGGTGGCCGCCTGGTTACAATCATTCACATTTTACAACTAAACAGTCACTACAGTGTGTTTCTGAAAACATTTTATGTGAGAAATATTCAGAATCTTGATCCATATTCGACCAGAACTGCCTAGTGTGACAGTTTGATCAGAGTTATGCGTGAGTTAAGACAGCACTTTTTTCACCAACTTTATTGAAAAAAATGCCACGTGCATTTGTTTTGGTCTGAGATGCTGGTGCTCTACAGCGACCTCTAGGGTAAATGTTGTTTATATGCACCTTTAAGAACAGGTTTGATAAAAAAAAAAAAGGTTTCGCCAGGATAATATTTCTGCTATTTTTTCAGGTGTTTTCACAAGCTGAAGTGCAGAAAAACTCACCAGGAAGAGAACAAGAAGGCTTTTAACCCTATTTAGAACATGGGGTAGTGGTGCACTTGAGCCTCTTGTGGCCAAAATGAGTATTACAACAACAAACACCTGATTGTCATTTGTTCTTAAGTCATAAATGCAGGAGGAAAACAGTTTTGATTAGACATAGATAATGGATCAGATTTTTTTTTCTACACTCTCAAGTCAGGGCTTCCATAGCAGAGAAGCACAATATGATATATCTGAAAATGCACCAATATATTGGTCTAGCTTTATGTCTCAAGAATCATTTTAGGAAAAATCTGACTCTGTAATTCCCTTTATTATTGTGAAAGAACATGACAAATATCAGTGTCATGAACAGCCTCTTCTAACCACCATAAGTGATTACTGGCCCTCTCTGTTGTTGCCTGCTTTACCCACCACCCCCTTCTCATCCCAATCTTCCCATCATGCTGCAGGCGACTAAACAGATCCTTTGTTTTGGGTCTTAGAGAAGCCATAAAAAAGCAGACTTTGTTCTATGCTCTCTCTCTCTGTCTCTCTCTCCCTTGCTCTCTTTCTCTCTGTCATGCTCCTCACCCCTCCCTCCCTCCCCCCTTGTTCCACCCAACCAGCAGATGGTTAATGATTCATGGACCGGGTGCACACGTGCTATTGTGAGTGTAGCATTACCCTATGGACGTGCAGAGGACAGGGTGACACACTGTGTGCTGTTTAGGGCTGGAACGATATGGGCCTGTTAAAGACTGACACATCTCTGTGTTGACAGCGGCTGATAATTTGTACCAATATTCAATCTTTAATACTTTCAAATTCTCGTTGAATAAAATTGATATGATCAACGTAAAACTTGTTCACAGTGCTGCTTTAGAATGAGGGTACAGACTAGTTTTTGGACAGGTTATAGTCTGTATTGATGGGTTTTATCGGCTGCGTGTTTGTTCATGCAAGACGTGCATGAACGAGCATGACGTGAGTGTGTCTGAGCATGTGTTTACGTGCAGTGGTGGAGAGAGAACCTGCACTTTACATGAGCATTTTCTGCTACTTAATACTTAAACTCCACCACAGTTCAGAGGCACGCATTGTACATTTTACTCTGCTACATTTATTAGATAACTTAAGGTACTTTGCAGATTAAGAAAAATAATACAAAAATATAATCAAGAAATAAATTATGCTGTATTATTATAAGTTAAGATCAGATAAAACTTTCACAAGCTACTGAGCAGTATATAAAATAATTAAATTAAGCTCCATCTTTACAAGAAGCAATATTAAAGTGATATACACATTAACATGTCAGTAATTATAAAGGTAAAGGTCAACTGTACTGTCACATATACAATCATACAGAGTGCAGTGTGTACAGTGTACACTGAGATTCAGTCTCTGACTTTAACCCATCCTGCTGTAAGGGCTGCAGCTGTGCAGCGCCCAGTGACCAACTCTAGTTCTGAGTCAGTGCCTTTGTCAGAGGTACTGACTGGAGAACTGACCTTGCACATTTTTGATAATAATACAGTAATTAGGGATGTTCCTAATGACAAATTTTCCTTCCCTTTCCTTGTCCTTTCCGGCCTGGTAGCTCAGCTGGTAGAGCCTTTGACCCATGCACCGTGGCTGTGAGTCCTCTGCAGCCGTAGATTCAACTCCCCGTCTGCGGTCCTTTGCTGAATGTCAAAAACCAGTCTAAAAGTATGAAAACCCCAGAGGCAACAATGCTATACTGGTTTGTAGAGTGTGCATTTGCAGTGCTAGCCATATGTAGTATCATATGAACCTGGATACGGCGTCACCTCTCAGCTTTGCTTCCAAATTTTCCCAGTGGCCACTCGCGACAAATTGCAATTGCAGCGACAAATTCCCCCACATGCTATTGTCCCCAATAGCCATCACTGTAAAAGAGACTTCTGTAAAACTGTTGACAGGACCTCTGGAAATGCAAACAAGGTCAAGTATGACTCTCTGACATCTACAAATATACACACAGGAAATAATTTTGTAGTGCATTTTCTGAAATATCGTCAGGTTGAATGTATACACACAAAAATCTGGGAAACGTTGCCTTTTGTCATTAGCGTAAACACAGAGTCCTCCTCCCCTCATCCTGCTGGAGTCTTGTGTGTTAGTCTTGTCTGTTAGCTTGGAGTATGAAGATTTGGCACAACAGTCTCTGATTTCCCATTTCTTAGTCCGTTACATCCGTTTCATTTTCCAGACCGGACATTAGTCATGACTACCTGTTCAAAAGATGCTAACTGCATTTGTTGACCGTCTCAGGGTCCGCTGCTCTTTAATCCAAGACCCACACTTCCTTTTTCAATGTATTTTTGTCATAGCTGAAATGTGTTTCAGCAATAAAGACAAAAAATAACCAGATAAAAAGAGAAAAGTTGTGAAGTTTGATGTAGCGACCACAGCAAGGAGCCGCAGCATCTACACGCACAGCAAAGTTTTAGCAATTACCTCGCAATAGCTAACAGGAAACACACCATTACCTTGAATAAACTGACCATCGCTAGCCCTCCAAACACTAACTCTCCAATCATAGCTTAGCAACCGTAACTACAGCTGTCAAGCTTTCCATTTCTCTACATGCTGAAGGTGTGCAGGAGGCTCAAAAAAAGAATGATACTCTGGCTAACTAACACTAGCTTACTAGCTGCAGTAACTTTACCTCCAGACAAACCTGTTAGATACCACTGCATCTGCATTTGTTCTGTGGGTGTTTGAGGAGAGGATGTGGGCTGATGCAGAATCAAAGTGGGTCGACGACGATGCATCTCTCTGGCTCGCTGTCTCAGGTCTAAGCCGAGTTAGCTTAGCTCTTATCCCAGCCCTCTTTTGTGACTGTAGGTGACCCGCCTCAAGGTGTGCTGCACTAATCGAGTCCCTGCGCTTCCTTTTCCCACGTTAATGAGTGTATTTCTGTCATTTATCGTGTAGATATACCTGGCGTATTTCACCATCTTACCAATATTTGCTGAGATGTAAACTAGCTTTAGCCTCAGTCTGTTAGCATCAACGTCATATTGTGCACAACCGTCAGGTAACCCTACATGTTTAATACTCTTTCGCAGGGTTCTTGTTTTAACATTAAAATGTCAGCTGGAGACGGACTTCTCAAGGATTCAAAGAGTTAGCATTAGCTTACATCAGCCAGCTACACAATCTGCTTGTGACTTATTATTTTAGCCAACAAAATCCATCGTTGTTGGCTAGAAATGAGAAGCTGCTTTTGTTTACATCTCTAAGGATTCAAAGACCTTGTGTTTCAACAATTACTCCCAATTTTCAATGTTAAATCTGCTACCGTTATTGCTGTAAAGTGCATAAATGCAGTGCGAGAATGGAAAGCAACCGTAACTAAGGAGGGCGGGGCTTAGGGAGGGGTCAGTCATGGATTTCTCTGCGTTTGAACATTGAAACATGTGGGATAATGTAAGTAGACAACTGTCTAGCCTTCTTAGGCATTTTAACGCATAAATGCTACATATAGCTTTAAGTAAAATCTTCAATGCAGGATTTTTATTTGTAATAAGAATACTTCTACACTGTGGTACTGCTATTTTTACTTAAGTAAAAGATCTCAGTACTTCTTCCACCACTGTTTATGTGTAACTATATATGTGAGTGTGTGTGTGTGTGATAAACACTTCTCTCTGTCTCTTTGTCTGTCTGTCTCTAACACACACACAAAGTCAAAGCAGTAATCATTGACTTAGGCCCAACCTTCACAGTGTGGCCTCAGTTTTGCAGAACAGCTCTCCTTTTTTTCTTGCTTCTTGTTGTCATTAAAACTCAATCAGATAATTTCCCCTCTCTCTTCCTTGGTTGCCCTATCTCTGCTTGCATCTCGCCCTCTCTTTTCACGCTCCGCCTCCCCCAGCTCTCGTCCTCCTTCTAAACTTAACACCCTGGGGATGCACCTCTCCTCGGGTTACAAATCTCCATCTACTGCCAGCACCTCCACAAACTACAACCACTCATTCAGTAACAAAAAAAAAAAAAAAAAAAAGAAGAAGAAGAGAAGACACCAGCAGCTGCCTATTAGCCTCCTGAAAGCACTGGTGCTCAACAGAAACCCACAAGGTGACAGTTTGTTGAAAGGAAATGCAATCTTTCTCCATCCACTCCTTCCTGGAGCCGGGGACAGACAATGAGGGGAGGTGATTAAACCAGCGTCCACAGCAGCGGCAAGATTCAGTATGATGGATTCTGCACACACAGTCACACACTCTTGGAAATAAGGGTTTCTCCCCAAAGGCCCGAGGTTCTACCCAGAACCATTCCCGTTTGAAGAACCCCTTTTTGAAGAAAGGATTTGTCAAGCTTTATTTGTAAGACTAAGGGTTCCAGTAAGAACCCTTTTCATCCAAAGAACCCTTTATAGAAGAACGAGTTTTTCAAGGATTGTTAAAATCATTAAATAACTCACCAAGGGTTTTTTTTTTTTTTTGGTACCATAACATAAAAAAGGTTCTCAGAAGGACCTCCTGTGTGGGTTCTAGATAAAACCTTTGGAATATAAAAAGGTTTCAGTAGAATCTCCTGAATGTGTTCTAGATAAAACCTTTGGAATATAAAAAGGTTTCAGTAGAATCTCCTGAGTGTGTTCTAGATAAAACCTTTGAAATACAAAAAGGTTATAAGCGGAACCTCTTTGGTGGCCTCCAGATAAATCTCTTGGAATAGGCTATATAAAGTTTCTTGGTAGAACCTCCTGAGTGTGTTCCAGATAAAACCCTTGGAATATAAAAAGGTTCCTGAAGAACTTCCTGAGTGTGTTGCAGATAAAAACCTGCGTTCTTTGAAATAAAAAAGGTTCTCAGTGGAACCTTCTTGGTGGGTTTAAGATAAAGCACTTGGATTAGGCTATATAAATTTTATTGCTAGAACCTCCCGAGTGTGTTCTAGATAAAACCCTTGGAATATAGAAAGGTTCTCTGTTTAATCCCATCAGTGTGTTCTAGATAAAATCCTTGAAATATAAAAAGGTTCTCAGTAGAACCCCCTAAGTACATTCTAGATAAATCCCCTGAAACACAAACGGGTTCTCTTGGAATATAAAAGGGTTCTTGGTAGAACCCCCTGAGTGCATTATAGGTAAAACCTTTGGAACACAAAAAGGTTCTCAGTAGAACGCCCTGCGTGCGTTCTAGATACAATCTATGGAATATAAAAGGGTTCTAAGTAGAACTTCCTTGGTGTGTTCAAGATAAAACCCTTGGAATATGAAAATGCTCTCTGTATTACCCCCTCAGTGTGTTCTAGATAAAATCCCTGAAATATACAAAGTATCTTGGTAGAGTGTGTTCTAGATAAAACCCTTGGAATATAAAAAAGGTTCTCAGTAGAACCTCCTCAGTGTGTACTCAATAAAACCCTTGGAATATAGCAAGTTCTTGGCAGGACCCCCTGACTGTGTTCTCGATAAAATCCATGAAATGTATAAACAGAATTCTTAGTAGGTTCTCAGTGGGCACCCTTATTAGGTGTAAAGGCTCTGGATAGAACCTCTAGAGAAGGTCTTCACCATAGAAGGGTTTTCTTTAGATCCTTCACGTAGTGTGTTCTAGGTGAAACCCTTCACAGATGGTTCTAGATACAACACTTTATGTTGGGTTTTAGGTAGAACTCTTTGAAAGAGTCCCAAGTGGATCCTCTATAAAGGTTCTACCATGAACCAAAAAGAGTTTTCCTATTTGGACAAGCCGTAGAACCCTTAAATGGTTCTAGCACTTTTATTTCTAACAGTGCACACACACACACTGGAGTGTGCAGACATAATGTAAAGTCAAGGCTCTGTGGCTCTCTCAGGCATTAAGAAACAACAGTAAAGCAGAAAGGAGGTCACAGCCAGCAGTCTGCTCGCTCTGCTCGCAGGGAGTGGACCACCTTCCACCACACACAGACACTTCACATCCACAGGCAGCTGACAGACATTATTCTCATTCCATGCATTTGTGAGTAGAACACTCAACGGGTAGGAAATTTCAAGAATTCACTTTCAACTTGAACGTGGCACAATTTCAGTGTTAGAAATAGTATTCAGAGGAGGAAAGCTGTGATCTGAAGTGCAGCCAAATGACCAGATCGTGTCAGCCCAGCCAGAACCAGCATCTTATTACATTTACAGCCAAAGTACAATATTAACCTGAATATACTGGAGGCCTACAATATCTTGTTTGCTTTGGAAGGCCAATGTTACAACCTATTTGCTGTTTTATTTTATTTGTACCCAGCTGTTCTTTGCCAAGAAATAGTTCTAGCACTGTAAGATGAGTCACTGTAAGGGCAGGTCCACACCAGCCTTATTTAGTCTGGCTGAACCAAACCCTGGAGTGTTTACCCCCTTGGAGCGTTCGATTGGGTTGGGGTGAACGCCAGACTTGAGCTCTGGTGCGGAATAAACACCCACTGTCTGGCTCATCTCAAAGGGGTGATCTCATACCTTAGAAGAAGCCATAAATATATGTCAACAGAGGGCGCAGGTCCTTTTCCATGGATGCCACCAATTGACCCTCCTTAGTTACTGTTGCTATGCCTGTCAAGCTTTCCACTCTCAAACTGCACATATGCCGTTTACAATGATAATGATGGCAGATTTAAAAGTGAAACTGGGAGTAATTGTTAAAACATGAGATCTTTGATTCCACAAATAAAATGATGACTCTTGCTAACAGATTTCATAAGTGTAGCTGGCTAAAGTAAGCTAATACTAATGCCTAAACTCCTCAAGTTAGCTGGGAAGTCCGTCTCCAGGACGGACTCCTCCAGATGGTGATATATACGACATCTATATGCATGTGATAATACATTCATTACTGTGGGAACAGGAAGCGCAAGGATCCGATTAGGTGCTGTAAACCTTGAGACAGTCCAACAGCCAGACCGAGAAGAGACCCAGGACGAGAGCTAAGCTAACCTGGCTTTAGCTGGTATATGTTTTCCACATCCATAAGAGCACGGACCTTAAAGAGTGAGCCAGAGATGCATTGTTGTTCATCCACTTTGATTCTGCACAAGCCCACATCCTCCTCAAACCCCACCACTGGAAGAAAGCTGAGTTTGGAAAATACAGTAACACAAGTATGGCTGGAGGTAACATTAATGCAGCTACTCAGCTAGTGTTAGTTAGCAGGAAAAGCTAACGCTCACAGCTTACATTAGAACAGATACAGACAAAGTTGAATCCATTCCCCACATTTTTAAAAGACTACAAAAAACCCACCACTGTCCAAACTCATGAAACACTGAGTCTTGCTGGTCTCAGAGCCCCATGCACACCGCTTCAACGTGGTGAAATACAAAGCTTTGACATACCTGCTGCACCTTAGTTACAGTTGCTAATCTATGATTGGACCGTTACTGTTCGCAGGAGGGGCTTAGCAAAGGATCAGTTTGGTAGTGCCATTTTCTACAGTAGAGTGGACAAACCAAACTCTGGCTCTAGGTATAGCCTTTCGCATTTTTCCCGAGTTTTGCAGCCACTGTAGGTTCTCTACACACTTGGATAGGGAGGGTGAGGTGAGGTGCTTTCAATGCGCAAGCACACTCCTATGCCACTAAATTCTACATACTGGTCCTTTTACCCACAGAGTGACATCTATCTATCTCATTCAAATCTTGAAAATAATGCAAAGAGTGTTCTTGGTATATAAATACTCAGACTAATAACAGTCAACTGTAACTTATCTGAAAGTTTACCTGTGAATAGAACATTTTCACTGCAGCCATACTGATATGCAACTGTAGGGTAAACTTAAATGTTACCAAAGATACTAATTAAGATCCTATGGTCCAGTTAGCCAACATGCACAACAGCAACACCGTGACGTGGTTTGACCTGTTTGACTCCCACAGGAGTTAACAACGCTCAAGATCATTAGTTGCAAACGGATATGTTCAGCTCACCGTACACATGCTCTTTTAGCACACTGTTTGTAGGTAAGTGGATGTTTTAGTGCCACAGGGTCACTGGCACTTTATGACTGATTTCACTGGAAAGAAACTGTACCAAGTGATAAAATGAAGAATGGAAACTCAATGATGGAAACCAGAGGGGTTAAATTAAGGATGCAAACAAGTCATATCATACTTAGGTAGTCACAGAGACTGGAATTAGGTTTGTTTTGACTGCACCCTTTTCAACCCAGTGGAATGGCAGGTTCAATGAAAATGTGTCACACTGAAGACATGAAAAATAAAGGCAACACTAATGTGAAATGCAGGGGAACTTTACTTGATGTTTGATACTTTATAATCTACACTTAATACGTTCTGGAACCGCTTCAGCCTGGGTGTGGCGAGTACAATACCATCCCAGACTGCCATAAACCACAGATGTTTTCTCATTGTAATCTGAGCCCACCCCCAGAGCTGCTCCCTGCTAACACTACACATCTTGTCTCATAAAATGTCTGGTATGATTTGGTTGTTCAGAACCAATGTGTCACAGTACAGGAGTTAGTCCTGTTAATTGATCATGAATAGGTTGCTCCAGTTATAGACAGCCACAGCTATAGACATAAGACTTCAGACTTTAGTCAGACTTCTGTGAAACAATTAAGACTCAAAACCTAACTTAGACTTGTTAGACCAGACGTACTTGAGAGGGTCTGTAGACATGGGATCTCATTACAGAAAAAGTGTGTCCTGTCTTTAACTTAAGTTTCAAGGACAGAACAAATCCTATCTTCCTATTATAGAACCAATTCCTAAACTCATGACTGTCGCATCCTATCTCAGACCTCGTCTCTTATCTTAAGAAATCCTAACTACAACTGTGAACTTGATTCTTCAATAGGCACTCATCCGGTCAGGTCTGTATGTGTGTTTAGAATGGACATAAGACTGCCTGTATCATTGATTAGAATATAATGTCAATGGCTGTCTCAATTCACTTGTCACTGACTAGCTCTAATGGACAAGAAAAGACGGACGTTCAGTTTTGGCTTGGATGAGTCAGAGGCAATAATCGTGTCAGTGGAGGAGAGGGAACCCCATCTTTTTGGCAAGTTTTCTTCCCAATTATCGGCCCATGATAAAGATTTGAGGTGTCAAGCGTTGGTGGATGCTGACACATCAGTATGCAGAGTTTTGAGTTGGTCTCTTTTTGAGGGTCTTGGAATCCCACATTTTTACTCAGTCTCAGACAAAGAGGACCAATTCAGACCACAACTACGCATTGTCTAATTTATTTGTTAACATCATTATTGTGATTGGACGTAAAAAACAAAACAAACAAACAAACAAACAAACAAACAAACAAACAAACAAACAAACAGTCAATAACTTGACTGGTTTCTAATTTTTTCTAATTTGAAAAATTTGTTACGGTTCCCGGCTGTCAAACCTGCCCACTTTTCTTCACATGCACTCCAAGAAAGTGAATGCGGGAGACAGGAGAAGAAGCTGTGGCTGTCTGGGATGAGATGTCAGCCAAAGCCTCTGAAATAAAATTTGACTAAAACAGCATCCAAAATAAAACACTCAGCAGTATGTCAATTCTGCAATGCAACACTTACAGAGACAGCTCAGTCAGCATCAAACTTTTATCAGCGTTTAGAAAGGAAGCTTAAAGAAACATAGGCTAAGTGTTAGTGATGCTAGCAAAGCTATCTAGCTAAGTTATATTTTTGCTTGTGGTAAACACTGATGAGACAGGCCACATAAAGCTGTGTAGCTAATGTATTACTGATTCATAGACTGCAGTTACAACCATAATTAATCCATTGGATTGGGCGGGCCAGATCATAAAAACTAACATTGTGATTAATAGCCGATGGGTTGCGTGTGGGAAATAGGGCACATCTTCACAGAGAGAGAGAGTGAGAGAGAGAGAGAGACGCTGTTCATGCCTTTATGCACCAGGCACAGCAGCTTCAACTTTTTGGATTATTGTTTCTCCTGGAGAGTTTCCTCTGTCCTGTCAAGTTTGTAACTACAGTTTTTAGTTTTGCTGCTTAAATGTTCCATGATTAGCTGCAGTAACATTAATGAACACTTAATGGATGTTTAAAATGACTGAAAACAGTTTCTCTTGTCATTAAATTGTTAAATAAGGGTCAACACAATGTACAATACACCCAGAAAGCCTGCACTGCTCAATATATCCTACCGGGACTGCTAGAGGTGCAGGCCTCTAAATTGGAGAGATAATACCTTTGGGTGGGTGGTTGATGGATCATTCATACCTACATGTATTTATAGTTTTGTTACATCAACATTAACTAAAGTCAGCTCCGATATAAACGCTACACCCTGCAGAACCACTCCTTAACTTGGGTGAGAGAGCTAAAGATGTGACAGCACTTGGTCTTGATACAACCTGGTCTTGGTCATGACTTGGTCTCAGTTTTGGTGGTCTTGACCGCAACGGTAGTTTTGAAGACTGTGGATGCAGTAAACAAAAGTGGTCAACCATTTCCAGCAAACCAGTCACAATATTTCAGTGTTCATTTTGTTCCCCCGTCTTTCCAAGGAAATTCTTCAGTTCTGTAACAGCTACATTCCTGTCCTAAGCTAAGCTATGATTTTTTTCCCAAATGCAGCGAGGAAAACATATTTCTGTAATACCAAAAATCCAAAATGTCCTGCTCAGCTGAGATAAGATAGGATTTCAGGCTTGTGAAGTTCCTGTAATGAGGCTTCTGACCTGAAAGCAACAACTTGATCAGTCCTGACCTGACAGCAGCAGGCAGCTTCTCTTGCATTGCATAACCTCTCGCCCTGTAACCCACGAGTGTGACTGAATTAAGAAAATCATTGAACAGAAGGAGGAGCTTTTCCTGTTCATCACGTTTTGAGGAATGTTGCCACAGTGCTTGCATCACTGCACCAGCCTGACTCACTGGTGCACACATTTATATGCTAGTTCCTGCTTTTAGTTACTGAAAATCTACAGTTTTTCATTTCGCAAAGCACTGAATCCTTCTATAGTGTACCAACAATGATGAGTCAGAAACAGTGTATTACTCATTGCCCGATGCTCGGTGTAAGACCGTCCATATCATGGACGAGGCAGCACGAGTCCAGCAGCTGTCTGACACACTTTGTGTGTTTAATTATTCTATCCCAGCAGACCTTTCACCCACATCCTCCACTGTGCTGTGCTTGATCAGTGTTGGCTGAGCTTGCAGGTGTCTTTTCTCTGGTCATGCTACCAGTTACATGAATAAAATGGTGTATGTAATTTGTTTTAAACAGTTTGGAGTTTTTATTCTACTTGATTACAGTAAGTCAATAGTCAGGATTCCATCATATAGCGCAATGTTCAAGAAAATAAACAAACTAAATATGAATTCATTGATTTTCCACATTTTTTTTAACAGTAAAAGTGTTGAGATAAACAGCTGTTCCAAAATTCCAGTCAGGTGCCATTAAAGGAGGAGAAGGAGAAGAAGAAGAAGGAGAAACTGTGGGGTGATCAACAAACAAAAAAATGTTAATTACAGGCAGAGACACAACTACTTCTAACTTCATTCTGCATTTGAAATTGCACAAAGAACGGTAAGTAAATGCTACCACGGTTTTCCCACTAATGCTTAGCTCACATTAGCTTAACAGCTAAGTAACTCTTTAAATCAGTGAGGCCGGAAACTCACTTTTACATTATAACATGATTAGGTCTGGAGACTTAAAGTTTAGGACTACTGGTCAAATGTAGGGTGGCATTTATTATGAAGCAGCTACAGGAAATGCAATATATTTGTAACTATGTTCAATATTACTTGTAATGTTCCATAAAATGCTTCTACACAACAAGATATTGACATTTTTTTGTTCTTTTTATCAGTTGCATGTCCTCATAATGCATCCATGATCCATTTACAGCGCACACCAACAATTTTCACAAATTGGGAAAATGCCTTTTCTGTTTATGGGACATTTAAAAAGTATTTAATTGCGAGGCTGACTGACTGCACCCTATGTATCTCCCTTAATAAATTCATGTTTTGTTTTTTTTTTAGATGATTTTTTTTTTTTTGGCCATTTTGCCTTTATTTGATAGGGACAGATGGAGATATGACAGGAAAGGGGGTAGAGAGAGAGGGGATGACATGCAGCAAATGGGCTGCTGGCCAAAATGAGTCAAACTGCAGAGGACTGATTGCCCAAGTATATGGGACGCATGCTCTACCAAGTGAGCCACAGGGGCACCCTTATGTCTCAGGTCTTAACCTTCAAGTCTTAAACAATTCCCAAGTTGCTGTGGTGAAAATCAAGCAAGACAAGTCCAGTCCTTTCTATAAGTCAAACAAGACAAGTCAAGTCATTTCTCAAGTTGAGCAAATCACAAGTCAGATTAGGTAGTAACTTAACTGCATAGATTACCTGGTTATATGGCCCTGAATCAGTCCCCCGATTGCTTTTGCTAACGTTTGATCGAGCAATAAGTTAGCTAAAAAGACACTTTTATGTAACAATTCAAGACTTGAGTCAAGTCATATGACACGACCCCACCACCTCTGATTGAAAGGACACGCCGTCCAATGCATTTTTGCTGCCACCAGTGATCAATACAGTCATTTTAACTCTGCCTGTATTGTCAAAATGCAGAAAAAACACAGGTTACTGGATCATCTTTAGAATGAAAAATATAACCATATAACTATAGATACTTCACTGTGATATAGAAGCCAGATTGGGCTGTGAAAAAAAAGAGAATCATCCTCCATAGCAGTCCAGAAAGTCTACAGTCATCAGTGAGTTATTGAGAATGAGAGACTAACATTCTGCCTGTTCAGTCAATGTTACATTCTCTCAGTCAGGACTGCAAGGTAATAACTATAAAATCATGTGTCTCGCTTTTATAACGCATTCTGGCTGTACTTCCGTGCACCACCAAGAGCGTTTTTTTTTCCCTCTTTGTCAGAGAATGACTCAAAGGAAAATCAATCTCGAGTTTGACCGAATGGGTTTCATGCTTGATTAAATTGTGGGAACTAAAGAAAAAACAGCCTGTGAGGACTGAAACACAACACCGAATGCAACCTCTCGAGTGTAGCTCCCAGTAACTTTGCACCATGTCTGCTGGGGTGTGCAGAAGACGGGGGGACTTTCTTCTGTCAAATTAGATCAGCAGCTGTCGACTGGCAGTGTCTTGACTTGCAGGTACGGGCACACTGCGATGCACAGATTCGCTGAGCAGAAGCCGAGGCTCTCGCAAGTGGAGCAGATCCAGAGTTCAGCCAGTCACAAATGGAGAGGTTGACTGTCACTACAGACCACCTGCTGCCTCTTTGAGCTGACCTGACGTCTGCCACCGACAGATGATGAGGAAGAGGCTGCGTGGCTGGAGGGCTCTCAGAAAAGCACAGAAAGACTCCAGAAGAAAGGGAGAGACTGTCTGAGGCCGCTGGTCTTGACAGGGCTTTCATTCAACAGCATCTGCTCCATCACTGCTGTCTGTGTCGAGGCACACTCAATGGGCTGATAGATTCAAGAGACACTCACAGGAAAACAAGCCTTTTCTTTATGGTTCAGTCAATGAACTTGTTCAAACAGCAACGACTCCATGTGAGTACATTCACTTTAGAGAGTATGACATGATTACAAGACTGTGTTTCGGGAATAAATGGCATGTCATGATACTCGGGAGGCCTAAAAAGCAGACTTGTCAAAAAGTCATCAGTGGAAAAAAAAAATGCTGGTATTCACACAACTGCCCCTGATCTCTCTAAAAACTGTACTTTCTGTATCCAGTAAAGTTCTCAGTATGCTTCATAACAGCCCAGTATCACGAAGTTTGTGAAATAGTCACGAAATGTGATCTACTGATTTGTGAACAGGAGACCAGGTTCCAGTTCCAGTACAACTAGTAATCAGTGGTGATTGTATTAAGGAAATCACAATCGCAATATTTTCCGAAACATAACCAAATAGTTTTGGTGCCTAAACCTCCTACCCAGACTGCTTTATTTAAAAGTGTAACCAGATGTTGCCCTTTTTTTAAAAAACTTGCCTGTGGAATGAGTGATGGTGGATAATACATTAGTTAGATGAAACTGTTCCTGGCCTCTGCCAAAAGCTGTACTATTGGTGTACTTTGTACAGTAAAGGTCTCAATATGCTTCACAAATGCTTGCCACAGAGTCTGACGATGTTTGAAACATTGTGACCTTTTTTCCAGTGGTGGATTTGCCAGGCAGCGCAATGCAATCAGGACGAGGCTATGACAGTAGACTTTTGGTGAAGTGTCCTGAACACAGCAAAACAATGAGAAAAAATACAGGCAGAGGTCAGGGTCTCTGCCGTCACGACCACACACCTCTACTGGGTCATAAGTGATGATTGAAAGAGATTATGTAATATTAATCTATACATTGTTTTATTTCAGGAAATGTTGTAGATTATGCCTTTAAAACAAAGGTTATGAATTTTTAAATTCTGTTGTGAAAAAACTCATCTTCATTCCCAACGCGTCGAATACAGCAACTTGGTCAGTGCTGGTCAGTCTTGGTCAACACTGTAGGCTCCCCTTCAAGCATTTTTCCCTGAGGCGTGCTTCTAGCGCAGGGGTTGGCAATTATTTTTCATGTGGGGCCACTTGATCTGACTGATCAGGCAGCTGTGGGCCAGACACAAATTATATAAGGTACTAATAATGGTAAAAGCTCTAATAATGGAAAGGTCAGAAGTGTTCTATATAGGGTACTTCCAATGTTGCTCACTCTTTCTGACTTGCCACATGATGAATTATGGGCTAATATTTTGGTGGCAGTGTCCAAAACTTGATGTTTTACAGTGAACCATGCATGCTGCATACAGGTTGCAACGATAGTAGCAGCAAAAATAGAAGAAGAACAACATAAACAACTGGATGTACAGCACTGAGTGAATACAGTTACAGTTTATTAATATAAAAGATACAGTTCATTATCATTAACAATGAACACAGCTAACACTGATAACGGTTTAATGGTCAGCAAAATGCGATTTACTGTCTTTGCTAGATGTTTAATTTCTGGAAGTTCCATGAGGGCCTTGCGGGCCAAATGAAACCTTTCAGTGGGCCGCATCTGGTCCCCAGGCCGCATTTTTGCCCATGCATGCTCTAGCGCTATGATTTGGCGTGCTGTCGAAGTCAGGCAATGTAGTATAAAGACCGCATATGGAGGAGGTGGGGTCGAACAAACGCAGGACCAAGGAGACCAGGGTTCATGTCCCGTGTAAATCCAGCTGTCAGTGTTGACTTCTTTTAACTTATGTTACATATGTAAGTTACGTGACATAGTACGAGAGATACCTAATTGATCCTTCTTGTTAGCATATGCTTGTCTCAAAGATTGAACCATGGAAATCCAAGTCCACATGGCTGGTACAGTAAAACTGCAATTGGTTCATTATATCAATTATGGTTCCCATGGTAACTTGCATACATTATGTTATGAAAGTAAACTGATGTACATGAGGTAATGTAACTGACATACTTCTTTTACCCTAAACCTAAGCATTTTCTATGCCTTTATTTTGAAAGTCTACCTGGACATTGCATATTTATTATTTCTAACTTGGGTCCTCATGTGCAGAGATAGTGGAGGAGTACCTACAGCATCATAGTCTTAAGTGTAGGGCCACTGACCAAGCTGCTGTATTTGACGAGCTGGGAGTAACAATGTGTTGGTTTGAAGCATAATGAGACCTTAAAGGATAGGTTCTTAATTTTTCAAGTCTGTCTCAAAACAATAATCAGGTACTCATCCGAACACTGACAAAGGGTTTGCCTGTGCTACTCATCCCTTTGTTCATACTGGCCACTTAAAGATCCATTCAAACATCCTTCAAATGGAAGTGATGGGAAATAAAATCCACAGTCCTCATTCTATGCAAAAATGCACTTGAAAGTTTATCTCAAGTTAATTAGAGGCTTTGACGAGTAAATACCTTCCAAAGTCAGTGTTTTCAGAATTAAATTCTCTCTTTTTGTTACTCTTCCTCCACCACATCAACACTTTCTGGGGAAGCACAGGGGGAATTTTGTTCTAAACAGACTAATATCTGAAGATACCATCTCTATTCGGGGAACTCCAATGGCTGAAGCCTCATAATAACTTCAGATAAACTTGAGAATATAGTTTTACCATTGGAATTATTCTAAGAAAGGATCGCTATATGGCCAGTTTGAACATGGGGAATGATTCCATTGGAGTTAGTTGTATTTTTGTTGCAGATTTACACACTGATGTTAATTCTTCTAGACTATTGTTGACTCTGTTGCTTTACTTGGATCCATGATAAACAGTATGCAATGCATGTAATTTAAAGGGTAAAACATGAAAGAAACACCAGGATTCTCTGAGCTGTTTTACTGCTATACATTATCACAGCACACATGCAGGATCCATTGGCAGCAGCAGCTGCTGTGCAGGCAGTGTAGTCTGCTTACCTAACAACATTTCTCTTTTCAAGAGCTATATTATTGCTGAAGCTGTTATAATCCATTGTACGCTGTCTGGGCCAATTGCTGTCCTTGCTGCCAGATGTGTCAGGTGTAATAAGGCCATGAACCTCGAGCAGGAAAAAGAATGTACTAACAAGTAGGCAAGAATCCCTGCACATTGATTATTTCCCAACACAGACCTTTTATTGCAGGAGCAGCGGGAAACTGCTTGGCCACAGTCCCTAAAAATCAATGAGTGTGAGGCTTCTCCACCTCTCCGATCACCCACACAAGTACTCCTTTCTACTTCCTGTTCAACCCCCCAACTCCCCACCTGGCAGTTACAGACCCCTCTTCAAACAAACACCAGCCCATAAACCACTTTTAACCTCAAAATGGAGAAAGACAGTAAGAAACAGGCAGATAATAGTGAAGCAGAATAGTGTATACATCAGTTGGATATGGCAGATTTGCTACATAATAGCCTCAGCCAATGTCAGTGGTTTTAACATTACAGTACAGAGCAGTGAAGTAATAAAACGCTGTTGGAAAGCCATAAAAATCACATTAGGGATCAATCAGGGCCAGTGCTCCCTCTTGTATTTTTTGTGTTTGTGTAATGATGGTCAGGAAAAACAGCTCGGCACAAATAAAGACTGAAATGAAGGCCTCCAGTTTGTCCCTTGCGAGCGTGTTTTGTTTCCCCGGCCTGAGGAAAAACAGGTTTGACTCATCCGCAGTCGCAGGACTGGATTCTAGCATCAGATACACTGAACCCTCGTAACAATTAGCCTGTCAGCTTCCACAGACAGCCAAAATCATTTCCTCAGCAGTTAGTTTATGTCAGTCGCACAATGGTACTGCCATTGATAGCATTGACAACTGCACAAAGTACAATGATGCTATCATGGGGAATCTCAATCAAATCAGGTAACATTTCTCATATCAGTCTAATTACTGTTACTGTTTTTTTCTTGTGTGGTCATCTGACAACAGAAACATTAAGTAGCTATTTCTACTGTGCTATATTAGTTATAGTTCGCCATACTAGAAAACAGAAATCATTTATTCTGAACAGTGAGAGGTGATGTGAAAGGAGCATCACCCTGTCGAGACCAAGCAGCGTTCACTGTGTTGTCTTTTGTAACAAAGTAGTGTATTGAGCATGATTTAGGCTTTTGCGTTAGGTGTTGCAAAGGCTACAAGCTGAGGCTTTGTAGGGTTTCTTTGGTGTTGTAGCCGCACTAGGCATAGTTTGGCTCACCGCATGCACACTGCGGGTTTAAGTCCTGCCATTGGTCATTTGCTTCAAGCGGCATTGCAGCGTCCGCCATCTATGTTTTCAAAGTCCCCGGGAAATAAGAGAACAACTTCCTCGTTGCAACCTATATGCTGAAAACAGCAAATTGGACCTGGGATTCTCATTATACAAATGCAAAACAAGCTAACAGCTGTTAGCTTTTCTTTTGCAGCAATGTAGTCATCTTAATGCCAGAGCTTGCCTCCCAAGATGCAAATGTTCCACCAAAACAAGATCCCCCTTGACACTATTTTGCAGCAGCACTGTTGCTGTATGGTGGGCTTAGCTCGCCCAAGATGTTTGTGATTGGTTAAAGAAATGCAAACAAGACAGGGTGTTTTTTCCTCTATAGCAGAATGTATATGTGTGGAGCCAGACCTTTCTCCAGCGCTGAGAGCTGTGGAGAGAATTCTGGCTATACTAGCCTATGTTAGGCATGGATATTCATGTTCTCCACAGGATGATTTGTAATAACTTTGATGATTTCTTAGCTATACTTTGTGTTTCGTGATAATTAGCAAAAGTTTACATGCTAATATCTTAATCTAAAATTGTGAACATGGTAAACATTGTCTTCTAAACAACTAATATTGTCATTGTGAGCAGGCTAATTTTAACATTTAGCTGAAAGCACCACCAACAGATGTCAGTTTCGGTTATTTTGCTTTTTGTTAGCCTGACACCCAACATGAAAATAGCAACTATAATCTCAGCATAACATTAATGAATGTCAGGATCCCACAGTTTCCCTGTTCATCCTGCTGACGCCTCACATCTGTCTCCTCTTCTGTCCTCTTAAAGACTTGTTTTTTTGGTTCGACAGCTTGTAAAAACTTAGATCTGGGTTTTTAACTTATTGGTAGTGCATCCCAGCACACAACAGCTTTTAGACATTTTTCTGTTGTTTGTTAGCTGACGGAAAGTGACAAGAGGCACCGACACACAATACAAGTCAATGGAGAGTCATGGATTGTTTTCCCCTCTAGTGTGGGCGGGGCTTAAATAAGAATGTCAAAATAAAGGCATTGATAATACTGGATTGTTGAACAGTGAATTGATATATGAATCCAGACTGATATATTGTTGATACCCTAACTTTTAGCTCTTCTTTCTTCTCAATTTTTTTTGCCTTCCGTTCAGTCACAGTCGCTCTCAAAGGCATAACACATTCATGCTTGAGGTACCAAGCTAACATAAGCTCTTTGAATCCCTCAGCACACCTTCATCACTGTGCTGAAGGACAGCCTGATCAGAGGTTAATCATCACGCTTTCTCCCCTGGCTAGCAGTGCCATGATCTCTGAAAATGAGCACTCTTGGACATGGCAGTCAGTGCCTTTTCTTAACTCTTTGACAAGATATCTCACCATTTAAGACATAACGCTTCCATGCCATTAACAAGATATTCCATCAATTGCTGTTTTCACTGCCAAGCAGTAGGGGACACTGTGACGGATCATCTGAAAAAATATTTCACTCGAAGAAGAGAACCACCAGAATTCACAGGATGGGAAAAGGATGATGTTATGTAGCATTTCTGGAGAACATGTTTCCACACCAAGCTCCTTTTTTTTTTTTAACCTCAGACTGCTAGCTAGCAAAGCCATTAGCAGGGGTTGTGTGTGCATGCAAATTAACCCGCATAACCGGTCAAAAATATTAGCAACAAAACCGTTGACAAGTATAAATTATACCCATCTGTAAAAAATGCATATGACTGCCTTTTTTATGTCTGAAAAGAAAATAATTAAAATCAACTGGAAGCACTGAAATACAGTAAATAGTATACGGAAGTGTAACCAGCTGTGTGTAGGACATCCAGCATCCAGGAAAGTGTGTTACATTACCCAAGAGGTCTATGTTTAGTCACACAGGGATATTTACCAGCTTGGTTCTTTCATAATGAGAAACACAACAGCCTCCACCTTTGCTATTCTCACCTCCATCCTTCAATGTCTCTTTTTGTCCTCTATTACTCCATCCCCCCCCCCCATCCTCCTTCCATTTCAGGCTATATTTTGATGTGTGACCATGGGGAAGGTGACCACACTCAAGGACTGCGCGTGGGAGGATTGTTCATGTCAGTAAATGTGGAAAAAATGAAGTTTTTTTTTTTTTTTTTCAGAAATTTGGACACAGTAAAGACTGTGGACAAAAATGAAGAGTATTAAGTTTTATTTGGATCAAGCAGCGGTGCATGCTTTTATGAGCAGGAATAACATTTTTTATGGTTAACTTTTCACCATGATGGACTCCGATCATAGCTGCCCTTTTAAATCAGATCAGAGCGGGGGCCGTCATCACTGTGACCTCCAAAAACCCTACAGTATTGAGCGGTAGGAGCGCGCACAGAGAGATGGGATGAAGCGGAGATAGAGAGAGAAAGAGAACAGGGAGTGAAAGCCAATGAGCTCCGTGGTATGCCAGCCTGAGATCTTCTTATTGAATTTGATGTCAAGCCCTTTAAGAGTAGAGATCCTGGAAGACAAACAGAGGATTAGATTGGAAACATGGCCTCAAGTCATTTGTCTGTCTTACCTCCCCCCCCCTCCCATCTCTCCCCATTTTCTCTTTCTCTTGATTTCCTGTCGGTTTTTCTATCCGTGAATGTGTGCGTGTGTGTGTATTTGTGTGCCAAATGGAGCCTGGTTCGTGTATCCAGAGGCTATAAAGAAGAAGGAAATAGTTGTTGCAACGAAACAATGAGCCTGGCTACATGCTTCCATACGGCTGCCTGGGGAGGCTGAAATTGACAAAGCAGACAAATGGGAAGAGAAATGAAGAGAGAAATCAAAGGGAGATAGGAGCAGTCATATCTGTCCGCATCATGTTTGTGGAGCCAGAATAAAGTCCCCGAAGGCTGTTTATTGGCTGGTGCCCAGAGACAGTGGTTTGTGTTTAGCTGGTTATGGATTGGTTGCACATTTTTTATTGTATTTATTTGCGGGATGATGAGAAAACACACTAATGCGGCCATGAAGTCTGTCTACAGAAGCAGCTTGGGGACAAAATTCTAATAATTTTTTGTTTTGCCATCTCTCTATCAGGCAATGGTACCTACATGACCCAAATCTAATGGACCGAATTGCAATGCACTTGCTGAAGCTGTTGAATATTCTCCTTTAGTGCTTCGAGATGGGTGTTAAAGGCAACAGTTGCATCACCGCACGTCTTCGCTAATTAACGTTACATTTGCTCTGATGGCAGCAGGCCTACCGTCAGCTGTGAGGTACCTTAAACATGGCTAAAGTTCCTAAAACTTCAAGGTTGTATAAAGCAACAATAAATGCATTCAGAGTTTGTCACACCACAGAAATATGTGTTATTAACCACCCGGCCAAATTCGAATTATTAAAAAAATCGCTAAGTTTACAAAATTAGGTCTCAAAATCATCATAACAACCTGAAAATGACTTGAAACATGGATACACCCTCTAGCAGCTTTATTGGACATGTCAAGACATGTTTGAGCCACCAGAGCCAGAGTACGGTGACGGGATGGTATTTTTTTGTCCCTCTGTATCGGGTTGTTGAAACTGAAGTGAGCTGAAGTGAACTGCTGGGCTGATTTGGACTGAGAGAGTCGCTGAAGGTACGTTTGTAACTGACGGGAGGGTGAGGGGAGAGGGTAGTGGTGTTGTTTGTGTGTTGGTTCGTGGGGCCTATATAGTGTTGAGGGGACCATGGCTCCAGCACGCACCCAACAATACCCAACTGTACTCCCAACATAGTGAAATTAATGCTAATATTGAAGACACTGGTTTTTAAATGAATGTTGAATTTTCAACAAAACATAATGTGAATCAGAGTGCATTCACGTCATCTCCCTTTATGAAACGATGTTCAAGACCTGACAAGATAACATAACTAATGGAGCACAAGTACCTCTCATATGTTTCATTTCATTACTGCTTCTCACGTAAGATGGTATGTGCAAGAAGAACCCTAAATGGACCAATGTGGACAAGTGGTTGGACATTGTGTGGAACTGTACTAAACGCATCCATATAAGGAACTAGATAGTGGATGTAAAGATGGTGCCCATTCAGTCCAGTGAAAGTTGCTTGCATGGCGCATAAACTGAAAAAGTTTTCTAGCTTCAGGGTTGACTTCCTGGTTATACGACCCTCTCCACCCTTGCCCCTGCCTGTACATTCCTACTTGGCCCATAGACTTTACATTGTGATGACAGCACAGATTTTTGAACAGCTTTCTTCAGCTCAAGGAACTTTTACAAATATAAAAAACACCATGGATCAAAAGTTTATAATAGAAAGAGTCATAACTGACCTTGTTTCCAGTTTGAGGTGTCCTGTCAACAGTTTTACAGACCTCTCTTTTATAATGGTGGCCAAAAAATTGACAGCAAGGCTGAGTAGCAATGCCCTGTCTAGCTCTATCATAAAAGTCTATGACTAAAAGGTGCAACCTTGGCTACACTGCTAATGTTGCTACCTGTAGATTGCTACTTTTGCTACTATTGCTACTAGAGACTCATACAGTGTTAGCTGAATCTGCATGATGATATTTTGCCAAGTCCCACTATGAGGGCAATTTTTTATTAGTTCAAGAAAGTCAGCAAATCAACAGTAACTTGGCTGCACCCATAAAGTTCAGTGCAAAGTCAACATTAAAGTTGAACATCTGGTACACTGTGGACATCCTTGCAGAGCCTTTACACAACATAGACAATAACGGAGGTGACACACAAAAGCCATTTTATTGTGATATTATGAGATATTAAGATGCCTTATGGGCTTTATGAATGGATGTATTCAGGAGAACTGGTTACAGTATTGGAGGCAGGCCTCTGTTCATTCCTGTGAGAGCAGATCAGCGGTGCATGAAGCCAACTTCTGTGTTGAATCTTCCGAACAAGCGCACTAGAGACTTCCTTCAGCCAAGCATCTGACCTCCAGGTTAGCGCTCTGCTACCTTAAATGGGAATAAAATGCTTAATCGTGCTGTTCTTCTTGGCTTTTCAAATTTTATCGGACCAATTGGAATAAATCTGGTGTTGTGATGCTAAAAAAATAAAGTATCCACTATTTTACAGTCACTTCTTTCACAATGTAAGCTTATGGGAAAAAGTCTTTTTCGGTTGCGGTGCATCATGACGTTGTCATTATGACTATTTCATATTGGCTTCAAAGCCTGGCTGTCTTTCTGGGGTGCTGGCTTTATGGTGGAGTTTTTTGTGAGTGGAAACTAACCTAGCGACAGGATCAGTGTAAATCAGTGAAAGTAGCACATTCCAGGGGATACATGGAAAGGGTGTGGAGTAGCTCAGCTAATTCTATAAAATACGTAGATATTATTATGTGGAAAAAAAACAAACAAAACATCCACATATTTATGTATATGAGTGTCAAAAAACATACAAAAAAGATGTGGTGTGATTCTATATTTCTCTATATTTTCTTCCTAATAACTTCACAGCACACATCTCCAGCTGAACCGAGTCAGTTGTAACGCCTGAACATGACATGCTACGACTGAGAGTGTGAGTGTGTGAACTTGTTAGCAGAGGGGTCAAACTAGATGGTGGTATCAGTAACTGGCCAAACTGCATTCCCTCTGGTTCCAGAGAGTCTCAGCTAATACAAAAGTTTTATTTGTTTGCAGTGTTTCAGAAGTCACAATAAAAAAAAACTTGTCAGTATAATTCCATTTTACAGTCCAAGGAGAGAAACTCAGTGATAAATCTCTCCCTCTTCCCTGCTTATTTTTCTCATCACGTTCATCTGGTATAATTAGAAATAATAGAGAAAGATTGAGAAAATCATTTTGACCTGACATCAGATATTGAAAATGAGCAAGCTTATGGCGTTATTAATTGATAAGCGTTATTGTATTCCCCTGTTTATCAAAATACGTATATGCCATTGCTACTGGTTGACTGACACCCCATATATAATCCATGCCACTGGTATGGATTATAAATGCCACAGAGTCAAACTCTCCTGTTATCATAATGCTCCTTGGCAACCCTGTATCTGTTAGTGAGCAGTCCCTGCCCTCTCTTAGCACCAGTTAAAGGGAACATCCAGACTGATTGATTGTCTGCACACCAAACACTCAAGTGTTGATTTTCCACTGGAGTTAAGTGTTAAATTAATGCTCACAATTTGTAGCATGGGGAAATAAGTGGTCCTCGGCTATGTGAAACAGCATGCACATTATTGAATTGAAGCAATCAAATTGATAAACCTCGACTTTCCCTTTTCACGTTAGGCAATAACCAGGCATTCCACTAAGAAAGATTGTGAGGTGCCAGGATATTCCAGAGCGGATTAGTGCATCATCCCCCTTTGTCCTTGTACCTGAAGTGGATAGAGGAGCAACAGTCTCCAGGCAACTCAGAGGGAGGAAGGCAGTGACAGCAGCCTCCAGTCACAAGATACAGAGCTGATAAATGGCTGATCAGTCACAGAGACAGGGGCAAAGTCTCTGGGTCAACAGTGGCTGAGTGGAATGCAAAGAGCAGCCGCTCACTCTCTTTAAAACCACAGACTGACCACAGTATCAGTCTATTCTGCAGACAGACTGACTCTGCACTATACTATACTGCATGAAACTACAATGTACTGCAATGTACTACACTATACAATAATTATATACAGATGCTACTGTGTGTAAACTAGGATTAACAATACTCATTTATTTTATAAGAATGCATTATCATTATGCACTATATTATGCTACTCTATAATTCTCTACAATTATTGTACTATACTATGATATTTTATATCATGTTACAATTTATGTATACAATGGTGTAATACACTATACGCAGTCTACTATGTTATAGTATAATAGTGTATTAAAGTATGATACATTATTGCATACTATAGTATACTACAGCTTGCTACATTATGGAATACTGTAATGCACTATAGTTTGCTACATTATGGTATGCTATCGTACACTACAGTTTACTACAGTATGGTATGCTATAATACACTACAGGTTGCTACAATATGGTACACTATAGTATACTAAAGTGTGCTACATTATGGTATACTATAATACACTACAGTTTGCTACATTATGGTACACTATAATGCACTATAGTTTGCTAACATAATAGTGTTTGTATACTATGGTACCCTACGGTTGCTACAACATGGTATACTATAGTATACGACAGTTTGCTACGTTATGGTATACTACAATGCACTACAGTTTGCTACATTATGGTATACTATAGTACACTACAGGCCACAACAATATAGTATACTATAGTATACTACAGTTTGTTACATTATGGTATACTACAATGCAGTACTGTTTACTACATTATGGTATACTGTAGGAAACTACAATTTGCTACATCATGGTATACTATGGTATATATCAGTAAACTCCAGCAGAACAAGTGGAGGTGGACTGTTTACATTGATTGATGCTTCATGTTGAAACGCAGTCAAAGTTGATGGAAAATGTCTCCTAGATGTTAAAATTTTTCATGTGAAGGTGATGACCATATTAGCATAATTATCTTGTTGCTGCTGTTTATGTTCCCCAAGATGCAAATTTAAAAAAATATACTACAGAATTATTTACTGGGTGTGTACGTGTAAATGTATATTAAAAAAATGTATATATTGTTTTGTTTTTATTTAAATGTTAATTTATTTCATATTTTCTCCTATTCTATTCAAAATTTAATTTTCAGTGTATATTATGTGTGTAGCATGAAGGGACTATAACCTTTTTATTGTCAACCCTGTGTTGTATAATGATAAATGACCTTGATACTGCTACAGTATGCTACTTGGCATACTCTGATATACTGACCAAGAATCAGAATTAATATTCTATTAACTGAGTTAAATGTGTTCTAGATAATTTCACCATAAGCTGATACAATATTACCATCTGATCACTAAAAAAAATACAACTTTCAGGTGTAAAAATGGTTTAACCATGAGAATTGGAAAAACAAAATCACACACGTCTTCCCTACACGGTAAGGAAACAGACGCTGCTTCTGTGGTCATTTTTTTCATTCCTCTACCCTATGAATATAATATAGTCTATGGAAAATAAAATGTGTTTAGATGCCATCAGTCACACTGTGAATGATTGGTTTTAATATTACCTCTGAATGCATTTTGAGCTGAACTTGTATTAGTCAGAACTGCTCTCATGGAAGCAAATGGCTCTTTGGCAGGCCATTTGAGAGCCTATTCTACCAGTGCAGACTTTCACATACATGATTGCTTTTTCAATTTCTGTCAGTTGACTTACAAATATATATTCTGAATGCAACCGGCAAAATGCACAGATAACACACACACAACACACACACATACACACACACAAACAATAAGAGCGGTGGCAGGGCGCCACTCAGCCTTGCATCCCGTTGTGTCACTGCACGCCTCTAAATTATTCAGTGTCACTCAAATATTGATATGGAAATCACAGCTGACTGAACTGACAGAGACCAGAGAGAAAGGCAGCAAAGATCCACTGTCCTCGTTCTACTGTCCTTTTCTTTTAGCCTCTGCTCCATTTGACTGATAGCTTTTGATGCCAGCAGCTGCTCATCCTTATTTTATGTCCATTTCACACAGGATACAGTGAACGCTAAAAATGATTGCCGGCCATTGGAGCCCTTTTCACAGAGGAATAAAAACATCTCCTGTGATTTGAGCTCTTGATTATGAAGCATGGCTTTGGCATGTGGCCTCATAGTCAGCAGAGCCACATTCTCCTGTCTCGAACCATATTGATCCGTCGCTGTGTGACTCTGATTACAGAATCAGCTCTTCCTTTTTGCACCTCATGACTAAAATGAATACAGACACACTGCAATCATCTCACGGTCAGAACCTATTCTCTCCGAGATATACCAGCAGAATCAATACTGCAACGTGTTGGATCAGCCTGTTTTACGTTGCCAAAAGCAACTAGAGGGGTAGGAGTGAATTCTCATTCCTGCCTGTGCACACCATGCTTGGCTGATTAGGAGGACAAAGGTTAGAGCCAGGGAGTGATCCGTTTGTGAGCGCTGGTTAAATAGAAAAATAACTCACTTCCTACCATCCCGTCTGTAACCAACAATTTCTCACTCCTGACTTGTCAAATACAGCTGCTTGGTCCGTGGCCCTATGCTTCAAATGGTGACACTTAAGTAACATAACATAACTTAAGTCCCATAACTTACATAACTCATGGATCATACGCAAATGATGTAACACAGCGTAAGCAATTTCGTTGGGTACCGCAACTCAGTGCTAACGTGGCATAGGTTCTTGTATGACCGGACACAATCAGAAGGCAGACTGCGATACCTCATTCCGGTGCCACACGCCTAAGCTGTCGATTTAAATTTAAAAGTTGGCCCCTGCTGCGGATGTTACACACGCATCACTACGTGGCTCTGGCAGTATATGACATGACA
Source organism: Lutjanus argentimaculatus (assembly GCA_034769285.1). Classification (NCBI taxonomy): domain Eukaryota; kingdom Metazoa; phylum Chordata; class Actinopteri; order Lutjaniformes; family Lutjanidae; genus Lutjanus; species Lutjanus argentimaculatus. The sequence goes on along the minus strand of JAWZSL010000008.1, from coordinate 1,621,973 downwards.
TTAGCCTTCCGCTAGCTAGTAGCCACTGTAAACATGATTAAAATGCCCAGCTAAGCGATCCAAAAGTCTCTCTGTATTTCACTCAAAACAAATCCAACAGCAGGGGTGAGACGTGCAGCAAATGTTTGAGAATACTTGGATTTGCGATCCACAGGGACACATCCCTGACCCCGGAGTTGGGGAATGGAGATACACTAACACTAGAAAACACTAAATACAACATGTTTGACGTCAGCACGATGATGATCACGGCAGCCTTTGCTCAGGGTAGCAAATATGACCATATTTCTGCAAGCAGTTGTAAGCTGAAGTTTGTAGAATATACCAATACCAACTCAAAATTTATTGCACCTTCCTTTTATGAGTACTGTAACTCTTTGTTGACTGTTAAAATAGTGCATTTCAGTTTTAATTTTTAATGGGTCATAATTCTATGTGACATTGTTATGTAAATTTAAGTACACTTTTAACTGTTAGCAGTTAATATATTGTTCAAATTCCAGTTCAGATTTTCCTTAGCAATCAAAAAAAGCTGTTCTTTAATGTCGTGAATTGTCATTTTCGTGTTTCTTTTTAAAAAATTATCAGTTCGGGCACTGTTTAGGTACTGACACTGTTTTAAAAGTATCATTTTAGCACTGGTAGCAGAAAAACCCCAAACGATACCCAACCTAAGTAAAAAGCAGTCACCATTAACTATTGATTTCACATGGGACACAAACCCCGGTCTCCTGGGTAAAAGTACTGTCTTTGTTATGTAACTAATGTAATGTAATTGTATGTTACATTATGCAAGTTACGTAGTTAGTCTATGTGTTGTTGTAGGGCGTAACGTATGCAAGCTCCATTGCGTAAGTTACGTATCGTATGTATGCAAATTTCGTAACATAACTTACGAACAGATGTCATGTATGTACATAAATTAAAAGAAGTCACCGTTAACTATTGCTTTCACACGGGACACAAACCTTTGCCTTCTGTCTTTGTTACGTAACTTCTGTAACATAACATATGCAAGTATATTTGTGTTTGGCAAGGTATGTAGTTAGTCTGTGTGTGGCTGTGTGGCGTAACATATTTCAGTTACATAATGTCATAACGCCAACGTCTGCGTCAGAATGTGAAACTCTGGAGATCGGCAACTTGTTCACCTCTGAAGGTGTGGGCGAGGTCCATGCCGCCGCATTCAATCTAAGGGAGCCTAGTCAACTCCAGCTCATTCAGTATATTGTCTTGTACATTGGTTGTATTATGTTTTGTACTGATTGACTGACCAACTTATTGACTTGATGCAGGAGTTGTGCTATGCTTCATGTAACATTGAGACATTGAGAATATGTCTAAATATAGTGTACACTTAAAACTTTTTTTTAGGTGGCTAAATTACCCTGTCCACAGCAGTACATTGCTCAGCTTCTGTGCTGGCACTCCTGTCTGCTTCTCCAAACTGGGGGCGTGTTGACTGCCATCTACTCTATGTAATAGACTGACTAGGAATAAGTACCTCAGACAACCCCTCTCCAAATAATCTGGCACTATGTCTAGCACTTCATGGCTTCAGCTCCTGATGCTCCCTAGGTTCCTGGAGCTCTCTGGAGGTGGAAAAGAGTCACATGTGTACTGCTTTGAGCTCTGTCCTCGCTCTTTTGCAGGCCTGAAATTTCAAGTGTGACAGAGCATTCCCTCACGCTCCTCTGAAGGTGGACTTTCTGCTCTCTAAGTGGGAACCTGCCATTCATTCTGCGCGTTAATTGGCTACTTCTGCAGGCACAGGCAGACTATATTAGGCTTTACTGACAAACAACGTGACAAAAGGTTTTCTGAATAAAGCTCAATAATGCCCACATGCATCATGTGTATACCCAAACTGTCACATCTGTGATTATCCCCGAGTTGCCTTTACCATTGGTGCCAAGTGCATTTATTTGCAGTCAGTACATGCAGGTGATGGCACACCGTGTTGCTTTTAGTTACATAAAGCTCTTTCAAATATCCAGGTTCCTTTGTACTGCTCTCAGCTATATACTATGCAAACAAACAGGCACACAGAGGACTGTGCGATCCAGACAGGCTTCGATTGGATAACAGCTTACATAATCAGGCTGCCTGGGAAGAGCACAGCAGAGGGCATAAGGCAAAGGCAGCCTGTGTCATCCCAATGAGCTGGTTAGGGAACTAGTATTTCAGGAAGATTCAGCAGGCTACCTGGCTCCTGACAGGGTGACGGCTCAGGTTACATCTTGTGTAGCACACACTGTTGTTGCATGCTATTGTCTCTCTAAGGACCTGCATTCAGCCCATTGTCAGAAAGTCACAATGATCAATCTTATCAGAGACACCACCCAACGGACAGGTTGATTAGATGCCAACATGGCAGTTTGCAACCAAAGTGTTGGCAGCCAGAGTAAATACACAGAGAGGTGACCATTCTGAAGCAGCTACCGGCTTCATGGTTTGGAAGCATGACTCAAATTTTTACTTTTTAAATTTAATAAAAGGTATTAAGTGTATTTTTTTGGTGACATGGAAGTGTTACCTTCATTTAGAGACTATTTTTCACAAAGGAGGAAAGAGGATTAATAAACAGCTGTACACTGTGATGTCACAGTGAAGCTGATATTTTGATCTTTCTGATATAAAATGGCATCACCTCATCATTTTATCCTATTAGATATTTGTGTGTGATTCTGTCATAATGCATGTGCATATGGTTTTTTCGGTTGATGACCAAAAAAGTGTTTTGTGAAGTCACAGTAACTAATGACTTCATTCTTAAGTCCAAGTGATGTTTGCACTATATTGAAGAAATTCCCTGCAGGTGTTCTAGAGATACTGAGTTCTCAAGAATGGGATGGACATGAGGTTTGACCACAAAAATCTTATCAGTTCATCCAAGAGTCCAAGTGAATTTTTGTACCAAATTTCAAGAAATTCCCTCAAGACATGCTTGGGATATTGCATTCAGAAGAATGGTACAGATGGATGGACCTATGTACAGATGGACGGATGGACGACCTGAAAACTGTGCAGAGACGTAACAATAAACAAAGAATCTTTACATGCAAACTCTAAAGCACTTTGATTTCACACTGGAATTTGCCAGTGATGTAAGTTAGTGAGTAAGTTGTACTTGATCCCATTTAAGGGTCAACCATAGCTCTTTGCATGGGTCCCACCTGGGTCTTGGCCTGGGATTACTGGACTGCGGGCCTGCTAGAGATATCCTCTTTTTTATTCGCCTCATTCGTCTTCCTTGTCAAAACCTGGATTACCCTCAGTGCAACGCAGCCACTGACAGTTCGGTCAGAGATTGGGGTCATGCTAGTCTCGCATAGTCAGACCTTTCTCCACAGCTCTTAGCTTGTTTACGTTCATACCATTAGTGGCCCAGATGCTAATTTGCTGTTTTCAACATGTAGGATGCAACTAGGAGTTGTTCTCTTGTTTGCAACTAGCAACTTTGAAAACATAGATAGCGGACGCTGCGATGCCACTTGAGGCAAGCAACCAGTGGCAGGACTTACACCCGCAGAGTGCATCTGGTGAGTCAGATTAGGGTCATGCTTATGCACAAAATACCCTTTAATAGAAAATGAGGCGATAAGACAAAAGCCATTGTTGCTGTCACAGTTTGGTTAGGTTTGGATTTAAATAAGTGTGTTATGTTACATATGTTAGGTGACTTAATTGAAGCAAGTAACATGATGCTGTGACACGGAACTTAGGACTTGGGACACAAACCCCCACCTACTGGTTGAAAGTCCTGTGATTCTTTGAGCCACCCATCCACAGATGAGTTGACATTAAAGTTACTGAAAGCCCGGTGCGTACATACAGATGATAAAGGGTGCGCGTGTCGACCTGGGAATGGCAACGGGCTGAAAACAGAGTTCTAACCAACCAGCGTGATGTGTGTAAAGGTGTGTGTGCTCAGCCTGTAGCAGCCTGCACATTATTTAATCAAGGTAAATGCAGTGGACGGTCAAGCATAATGGCACTTCACTCTGGTGCAGCACTTTTCAAATCAGAGGCTGCAGATTTATCAACATATGTGTCCTGCTGCCTTCAGATGCCAGATGCTGCAGGGTTTTAATGAAGTCAAGAAGAAGATTTTCATGCAGTATGTATATACATATATAAGCTAAATAATAAAAGTGTTTTCTGTTGTTGATGAAATCATCAGATTGGTAGCAGATTGACATTGCACTAGAAACATCATCTGTTCTCCTCATATATTATTTTTTTGCTCACTTAGTCAGGGATATCTACTGTTATGGAGAAATACTTTGCATTTGAAACCAATTTATAAGTGGCTTTTAAGTTTTAATCCTTAAAATTTGGTTGGCCATGGTTGATTCGTTGACACTTGTCATTACCGTGGTAACTAAAACTAAAACAAACACTCGTTCAGCGGCTAATTTGTGAGAAATATAACAGAAGAGATATTGGTGTATCAGCTTACAGTGCAGCAAAACAAACTTGTATGATTAGTATAATTGTAATCACAATTTGTAGGTAGGCAATTACAATTCAGAGGTGGCGGACTCCGCCACTAACAATTTAAATCAATATATAGAGAGGTAATTACAGAATGTTAATACATTTAATGGGTGTTGCAGAGAAAGAGAAACCATAAAAAGCATCAGAAATGGGGTTTAATTTCATGAAAATCATGGACTTTAAATACATGTACTTCATAATAAAGGCAGACTAGACAAGGCAGAATCACTTGTAACATGAACGTAATGGATGGATGGATTGATGGGGCTTATGGGAGGACCAACGAGTGTGTCAAATTGATTTTGGGGTAGAGGTTGAGAAATCACAGACAGGGGATTTATATTGAAAAAGTGTTATGTAATAAAACACAGTGCTGTCAGACTGACTGCTGGTGAAGCAGTGTGGTAAAAGATGACAAAGAGATGACAGAGTAACAATAGATTCACAAGTTTTATTAAATGTCTTCTCGCTCCAGAACATTCTTTGTGTCAGTACAGAGATCTCTCTGAAACTGGAGCTGACAGCAACTTTCAATAATCACAGACACATTGTTTCCATGTTTGTGCTCGATTCGTTGTTAGTGAACATGACATGCATCGGAAGGATTTGATTGTACTGGCTGAGTCCTTCTTTCTGCATATTAAAAACCACACTTTGGTGGTCCTGAGTTGTTTTCAGCAGACTGTTCTGCAACCTTTTATTACACAACATGAATAATAAAGATATGTGGGAATATTCGGGTATTTGTGAAAAGGCTTTTAGAATCTTAATGTTGGTCAGTCAGTTGGTCTGTCCATCTGTCCACCACTTTGATTCAGAGCACGGTAGATAAATTGACCGCTACTGTCCAGTTAGAGGCTTCCTGACTTTTCTTGTAGCATTGCCACATGTCCAGCTACATTCACTGGTCTGAACTGTTGTAGTTTAATGATTGGGTTTAGCGTGAGGTTAGTTAGGCAGTTAGTGAGCTAGGATGGAGAGGTTCTGACCAGTGGAAGACCCAGCCTGTCCACGCCAGAAAAATGGTTGCAACGTCAAGCAGCTTATTACCATGGATGTATTAAGGAGTAAACTTTATACAGTGCTGAAGACAGGCCTCCGTTCATTCCTAGGAGAACTGCTAAGTGACGCATGAAGCCAACTATGGAGTTGCGTTTTTCTGCATTGTGCGGCCCGTAGAGCAAGCTCAGAGGAGACTTCCTTCGCCCAAGCAGCTAACCTTTGGTTTAGCCTTCTGCTAACTTTGAATGGGGATAAAATGATGGATTCATGCAGTTCTTCTAGGCTATTCAAATGTTTTTGGACTGAATGGGTCAAATTCTGATACCGAAAGAAGTCATTTTGTAGGGGTAATGTATGCATCTCTTTCACAATGTAAATCTATGGGAAAAAAAGTCTTTTGTGCCACAGTGCATCACATGATGTTGTCATTACATAGTTTGGCCACTATGATAAATTGACTTCAGAGCCCGGTGCTGTATATTGTTAGGCATCAACTTCTAGTGACAGGAGCAGTATGAGTGAGGAAGGATAGTGGGGTGAACAGGACAGTTCAAACAAACACAGGACTTTCAACCATGAGACTGGGGTTCATGTCCCGTGTGACACCAAAAGTCAACGTTGACTTATTCAAATTTACAGAACATTCGGTACATGACCTACATCATGTGACTTACGTAATGTAACATACTTATTTTAACAGAAACCATAATCTTAATGTGGAGAATTTCTTGGTTTGGTCTAAAGACACACCTCTGATCCACTGTTTTATTAGCATAATTAGGCAAATTAAATTTTTCTCCTGAATGTCTTTTATTTTGTCTTTTTAATTGACTTTTTACTGTCTTTATCTTTATTTAATTCCCATGTTAACAGATACTGTTCTGGTATCAAGACATGTAACAGAGGTTTCTCAGTTGAAAAATGATCAGTCCAATGCGCTACTGTCAAGCTGTGCACAAGGAGGACGAAGAACAACAATTGCTAGACAGACGCTGCTGTTGAGGACATTCTAAATCACTTGAAAGTCATAGACGGCATATCCTCCCAACATCGCCCGACATAGCATGTTGGCATGGTTATGCATCAGTGCCAACTTAGACTGTCCGTAGATTCAGGTGGACACGTTGGTCTCTTGTGTTTGGTTAGGGAAAACTGAATCCCCCTTGCAGAAATCGGTTAGAGTGGAGGCAATGTCGGACTGAAGATGGAAACAGAGTTAAACAAGTTCTGCCTGATATCGGGCAACTTGCCTTATTTAAAATGTTGTGACTTGAAGAGGCCAGTTCACTGGACTGTATCTATAACTTTTTTGTTGAGAGAACCCGCCAAAATAATACAAAAAGTAGGCCAAATTTTCACAAGCTGCCCAAATAGTTTTTTTCCCGCCCAATCTGGCAACACTGCTTTACTCCAAAAGTATGCCCAGACTTGTGGGAGAGGTTAAAAAAAATTGAAGAGAATCCTCGAAAATATATGTATTTTAATGATACTAAATTCAGAAAGGCAGCAAAAAAGGGAAAAGAGTGGAGGCACATGAAAGTAGTGGAAGTTCCTGTGTTCTTTCAGTGATCACAGGAGGGATTTGAGGTATCATACGATTGGTGATGCTTGGTAAGTTTGTTGCTGCTTATCAGTGGTTGGAGATTTCCCTTTTTGTCTGCTGTGATTTTTCCTCTTATGTTGGTGTTATTGGCCAATTGTGCCACTTTCGGTTTGCATGATCATTTAGTAACATGATATATTTTGTGAAAATTAGCTCTAACAAGCTTTAGAAACACAAGGTCATCACAGGGACAAGGAGAAGTGGAAGCTCCACTTCAACATCATCATTCTCTCAATAAAAGCTTTGCCTGTGTCACCAGAGAAAAGCCCTGCTGAGACTTGTGTGAAGGCCCGAACCCATGCTAATGACTGAAACAATCATCTGCAGTCAGATGGTGTTGTCTTTGTCCCCTCTCTGACACTTCTCCCTCTGTCCTCCTCCACGCGGCCCCACCCATCATCTCAATCCCTCTTTGTGCTCCTTAACCACTCGGAGTTTGTGTCTGTGTTTGCCCCCTCCTTTATCAAACAGACAGAAGGTCTCTTCAATGCAGACACAGACACATCCATACAGTGTGACTAATTACAAGGAAATGCAGAAATATGAGAAAAACTAACTGAAACCAGCTGCTCTGTCTTTTAGCCATTTCAAGGTGATGTATATGTGACTGCCAGAACACATGGAGACGTCGGCAGCTGATGGAAATAATTCTGTAAACTTTGGTGACTTGTGTGTTTGGCACCCATGAAGTGTCACCTGTAAAATACATAGATTTTTTTCACCAATTTGATTTGCTGAATAGCTCGGATTACATTCGCTTCAGTGTTGTTTTCAATCCAGGAAGTGTGACATCTGTACTTAAATCTGTTAAAGAGGTCGGAATATATCGCCGGAGTAGTGTAATGCAGATCTCACCAGGCAACAATTGGTGAAGCACCAACTGCAATGCAAAGTTTCGAATAAAGTTTTTTTTGTATAGTGTACTGTGAGTTTCGTTATCTAGATGAATGCAAAGTTTGATGAGGTACAGTCAAGATGGCGGTGAATATTACAAAAACAGGGGTTTATTCATCTCTTATCGAGCCTAAATGTAGTGGATCATAACATATTTGGTATGGAATTAATCTGCAGATGCTCCAGTATAAGATGAGGCCAAACTGTTCTATGGCTGTCACTTTTGGGGCCACAACAAAGGCCAAAATGTTGCCTGTGACAGACCTAGTAAGCTTTGTTTTTAGCCTAGCAGTTGTTGTATGATTTTCAGCTCCTACTGGCCAGGTAAGAGGAGTGAGGAGTCAGCAGGCAGTAACAGAGTGGTCAATGAAACAGGCGTTTCAAGTGTGTAAGGTTAGATCAACAGGTTGAACCCAATTGCAGACCCAAAAAAGTACAGGTTAGCTCAAAACAAGGGCTAACAGGCAGGTGTGAAACCTGGAGGCAGACAAGCAACAAGTGTAAGGTGGAAAAAACAAACTAGCAAAGATTTAAAGACTGAACTCATGGCACAAACAAACTGAGAGAGGCACAATTATCCAGCAGACACAAAACAAGCAGAGAGATGGGGAGACCACTCCCTCACAAACACAAACCGAGGGAGACAGACACGACAAGACTGGGAGACATGGGAGACACGAGAAACGGGAACAAACTGGGGCAGAGCACCTACCGTGACAATGTAGTGTTTCCTAGTCATATTGATAAAGAACACAATCTGGCCTTAATTATATTTTCTAGAAAACACTAACACCAACTCTAATTAGGTATATTTTTGAGGAGATAAGGCTGGTGTGGCTCAACCAACAAGAGTCTTAAGGCCTGAATATACTCCCAAACATATAAATGCAGACAACCACAGATGCATAGTGGTTCTGTTTATACCACTTTCTCTTACCATCTTGGAGGGTGCGTTCCATACATGCACAGATGGCATTCCGTTGCTTGTTGTAGCCACAAGCCCTCGTGGCCACAACAGATTGGAAGTATGGGGATGTCTGTAAAGACCTATTTGTATACCCTCTGATGGCAAAATTTACATGACGCGGACCCTCAAGGACCATCGCACGCTTGCGTAAAGTATCATTTTGGCTTACGCTGTGCTTTCAGCTGATTGCTCATGTTAGCATGCTAACACGCGCCGGTTTTGGGAGAAGTTCTTCAGGCCTATCTGGCAGAAAGACAGACGATGTCAGAACGGCTTTCTGGTTTTCTACCAGGGGACTGGGAGTTCTGGTCCTGTGTGAGACCAACTTTTAAAAAGACAAATTTTGTATTATTTTCATTTTTATTCAGTATTTTCAGTTTTCAGTCACAGTTTGGTTAGGCTTAGGCAGATAAATACTTGGTTAGATTCAGTAAAAGATCATGGATTTGGTTAGAGTAGACCTTTTCACTTTGTTTTAGAAAGCTTTTAGAAAAACTTTTTGCCAGAAAGGTTTTCTTGGCATAAAAACCTTTTCCCATATGCACATGCTCACAATAAAATGTGCCACACTGATGTTTAGCACGACTACCATCCTAGTTTAATGTGCTTGCATGCTGATATTGGCGACTTAGTACGAACCATAAGGTTAAGCAAAGGCTGGTGGGAATGTAATTTTCACAAATATTCCGTGATAAACAAAAGTACTGGACAAATGACATTTTTGATCTGATGATGGCACTAGATGAAAAGTCAAGGGACAACAGAAATTATTAGGATTCATCATTCTATGGAGCTTCAATGTCTTCATCAAATATCACAGAAATCCATCCAGTGAAATATTTCACAGGGGAGTAGTACATCAGTCAATTGGTGGTTGGTCACTTGACTGATGGATTGCCTGACTATTGCCATTCTTTAAAGAGAGACATGAATTCCTATATTTACCTTGAAAGATGGGATGAGCAGTTCATCATATACAATAGAGACCTTTCCTATATGACATGAACATATGGAAATCATAATAATGTATCTAGGTAGGGCTTTTCACTATAATGTTCTTAAAGGACTGTGTAGTTAGCCTTGGATTAAATGAGGTCAAGATCTAGTCAGTAAATGAGCCATTTTCCATTTGATCAACAAGCATTCTGCTGACTGTACTGCAGTGAAAAAGCATTGCCGCATACTGTCCCCCACAGCTCCAAATGAGGACACTGAAACAAACTCTGCCTGAGGCTTACAAGACAGCAGGCAGATAATCACACGAGTACTGTACAGGATGTCCAAAACAGACTTAAAACCACGCTCACACTAGCTGTCAGGATGGTCCGGGAGCCTCAGGTACCGCAGATTTTTGTATCTGAGCGGAGATTCTTTTGACTTCCACATGAATCCACAATTTTGAGACATCTATACCCCCTGTACTTTCACTTGTCTCACTTGGGCCACAACACTGTGAGCTTCGCAATGACTCTTCATAAACCTGTGGTTGACGTCTCAGAGATTGCGGTTTTATACAGCCTTGTTTTGATCCCAGAAGACCTATATCAGCATTTGCAAAAAATAGAAAAAGAAACTCTTAAAGTTGCAGAACCAATTTTTTTTGCCCATCAACCACTTTATATATCACCTTATAAAGTCGTCATGGCAAATGTTTAGTGGACAACTTAGCTTTTATTTGACTTTCATTTGACAAATGCAAATCCAACATTTCTCATTTAGCTCTGTTTTGTGTCCTCCAATTCTCAGAGAATCCAGGTCTTCAGTGAGCTTTAGAAGGGACTTGTATTTACATGCCAGATAGTAGTAATGATGGAGTTGGGCGTTGTAGTGTCTCCATCTGCGATCATCCACGATCGCTTTTTGCATACTGCAGTTCGTATTTTTGTTGACCACCTCACAGTTTTTGTACCTAAACAAAATTACCATTGGTACCATTTTCTTCAATTTGGCACAATGTTAGTTCTGAAACAAACTTGAGTACTTTCACTTGTCTCACTTGAGCCACCACACTGTGAGCTTCACAATGACTCTTCAGAAATCTATGGTTGACGTCTTGGAGACTACTGTTTTATACAGTCTACATTTTGATCCAACAAGACCCATGTCAGCATACATAAAAAATAGAAAAAGAAACTCAAGTGTTAGCTCCGAATCTTAAAGCCGCATTACCAATTTTTTTTGCCCCTTTGGGACAGCGGACCCGCCTGAAACCACAACATTTCCCACCTTATATATCACCTTATAAAATTGTCATGGCAAATGTGTTAGTGGATGACTTAGTTTTCATTTGGAACTTTAATTTGACAAACGCAAATCCAAGATTCACTCTTATTTAAGCTCTGTTTTGGCCTCCTCCAATTCCCAAGAGAAAATCCAGGTCTGGATGTTATAGCATCTCCATCTGTAATTTTTGTCGCATGCTTCGCAGATTTGTGTTTTTGTTGATCACCTCATAGTTTTTGCTACATGAATGAAAATGTCATTGGAATCACTGTTTTTCAACCTGGTGCAATGTTAGGTCTAAAACAAAATCTTCCAGCTCTTTAGCTGAGCTTTCACAAGTTACTTGTATTTACATGTCAGAAAGTATTAATTATGGAGTTGGACGTTGTGGTGTCTCCATCTGTACTTTTCAACAAATGCCTTTTGCATACTACAATTCATATTTTTGTTGACCACCTCATAGTTTCTGTACCTAAACTAAATTGTCATCACTTTCTTCAATCTGGCACAATGAGACATCTATACCCCTGTACTTTCACTTGTCTCACTTGAGCCACTGCATCATGAGCTTCAGAATGACTCTTCTGAAATCTGTGGTCGATGTCTTGGTTTTATACAGTCTACATTTTGATCCCACAAGACCCACGTCAGCATTCATGAAAAATAGAAAAAGAAACTCAAGCAAGAAACTCAAAGCAGCATAACCATTTTTTTTTTTTTTTTTGCCCCTTGGGGGCAGCGGACCAGCCTGAAAACACAACTTTTCCCACCTTATATATCACCTTATAAAGTTGTCATGGCAAATCCAATATTCACTTTTATTTTAGGTCTGATTCGGTCTCCTCCAAATCCCAAGAGAAAACCCAAGTCTTCAGCCGAGATTTGAGAAGGGAATTGTATTTACATGCCAGAAAGTACTAACGTGGAATTGGACCTTGTAACATCGCCATCTATAATTTCCAGTGAATGCTTCTTGCATACTGCAGTTAATGTTTTTGATGATGACCTCACAGTTTCTGCATGTGAACGAAATTGTCTTGGTATCACTTTTTTCAGTCTGGTGCAATGTTTGTTCTGAAACAAACTCTTAGAAGACAGCACAAGTAATGTACAGGATGTCGAAAAGACACTTAATGCCACTATCTTTCTGTGCTCACACTAGCTGTCAGGATGTTCTGGGAGTTTCAGGCATGGATTTTTTTTTTTGTATCTAAGTGGAGTTTCTTGTGACGGCCACTTTCGACTTCCACATGAATCCACAATTTCGAGACATCCACCCCGCTGTACTCTCACTTGTCCCGCTCTCCGTCCCTGTTATCGAATATTCTGGGTCACTTCAGACACAAGCTGCTCGTTATTTTCCGCAGCGGAGTGGGAGCCAGTGGCCAGTCATGTCCTGTTATCCGTGACACCAGGCCCATCGCGGCGCCCTGACACCGCTTTAGACATGGCCGATCCGGCTGGTCATGGGAAGACAGCTTGGCTCCTGTCTGCACAACAGCAGGCTTTGTACAAAAAACATGGATCAGCTACGAGGAACCTATCACTGTGAATCGGCTCCTGTGTCCACTACATAAGGGATTGATTCAGCGTGGGTATTCTTTCAACAAAGCCTTTGACAGTGTGGAAGACCCCTGGCTGTGTTGCGGCGGCGGAACACAGGCGTACAGATTGAGAGGGGAATACCGCACGGTTTGTACAGCACAGAGCAGTGGGTCTAAATATATCTGTTTGATTCCGGGCTACAAAGGAGAAGGACTTGTGCTTCCTCATATCTGGCTGTGCCTTGAGTGTGATCTGCCTTCTGTCTTTATCATGACTGACTACTGAATATATTCTACTGCAGATACGGTGGCTGGAAAAAATAATAGAAATACCACATTAAAAGGGGCTTTTACTTTGAAGTACTCCAATAAATTACAACTACAAAGGCACAGCTGCACCGGCCAGTCTCACGAAGATGATTAACTATGTGTCAGCTTGAAGAGATCTGTCAGTAATTGCTTTTATATGTTCTCAAAGTAATGTGCTGTGTCAGTATGCAGATACAAGAATGCATGTGTACATCACTGATTGAAATTTTTAAGCGTGGAGCAGATGGTGCCGAAACAATTTAAACTGCCCCGTACTTCTTTGTGCTTCTTTATGTTGTTCCCATGGCAACGATATAATGGACATTACAGCAGAAATAACAGCAGCCCACGTTAGCACTCATACAGATTCTGATGATATCTGGAATAATTTCATGATAGAGCCACAAAGTGTAGGATGGAAAAATGGCTCCACTTGCCAGCCATCACTGTAACTCAAGATAATACAAGCTGCTAGCTGCCAATCTATGTCCCGTAGCTTTTCACACAGTAATATGTAGTCACAACACTACAGTGAGACTACACATATTTTAAGCAGTGATCAATAGAGTTCATTGCTATTGGGTTGTCTATGTAGTTCTAACTACATGGTACCTGTAGTTACTAGTTGGTTTTGTACAGTTGATGAAACATTTCAAACTTTTAACAGACATGCTCTAACTAAAAGGCTAACTGTGACTTTACTTTTTAACTACAAGTCCAAAGTCAAGACAGCAAGTCCCAAGTCACAACTAACAAGTCCCAGGTCAAGACAGTCAGATCCCAGTTCCAAGTCCTAAACTTTGAGTCTCGAGTCCCAAACAACTCATAATGTAAACGTGAGTTTTCAGCCTCATTGATTAACAAGTTACGAAATGGTATTTCAGCTTCACATTTTGACTTTTTTTCTCAAAATTTCGAATTCATTCCCGCCATTTCAACTTTGCTACTTTTTTTCCCCTCAACATTTCAACTTTATTTGTGACAACTGAACATTTCAACATGTTTTTAAGCATTTAATCTTTTTCTCAACATTTCAACTTTATTTTTGACATTTCGAGTTTATTCTCGACATTTCAACTTTTTTCTCAACATTTCAACTTTATTCTTCACGATTGAACATTTTGACTTGTTCTTAAACATTTCGACCTTTTTTCAGCATTTCAACTTTTTTCCTTAAAGGGGCTAAATGCGATTTCAGTTTCACCGCTAGATGTTGCAGCTCTGGTCTGCATCAAACCAAAACCAAACTGGCTCAGGGGCACACCCCTCCTTTCCACTCGCCTTCCCCTTGCTCTCCGTCTGCTCCACCCACATTCACATATTTCATACTCATTTCTCTCCATTTCTGCTATAGCAAGAATATGTGGGCATACAATGTGATAACACACAACACTAGTGACTTTCAGTAAGCATTACGATTCCCTCTTGCTACTTTATAATGCTTATTGCTGACGTTAGCCATGTCGGCATGGCTTACTGAGGTAATGCTATGTAACTTCTCTCAATTCATCCACATTATCTTCAAATATAACAGTGTTGCAATATACCTTGGTGACAGCCTGTGAACATAACCATGACCTCCCAGCTTTTAGGCTTTGAACCGGGACGTCTATTATGACGCTAGCTCACTTAGCTTCTTCACTTTGTTGTGGTAACAACAAAACCGGGACCAGTCTGAGTAGGAGAATGGGACAATTTATATCCAACACTGCAGGAGTTACACACAGCCTTATTCCTCTTCTTTGTCTCTCTCAGAGAGGAAAAATTAACTTATAACCATCTCATCCACTGTGGCTGCGGCTACCGCCAATATAACGCATACACTACCCAGGATACTGCTGCCGCAGGTGTCACACACCCACACACCCACGGCTCAGCCTGTAACATAACTAGAACAGCCACAGCGGTTGGATGAATATTACTTTGTGTATGAATCCTACCTCGCTTCATGGCTATATCATCAAGAACGTAGCCGAGCAGCGGCAGCGGCACAGAGCCTCAAATGCTAGAGAGGCAACAGCTCGAGCCCGTTTGCCCATCCTAGACTAAATGGACATGATATGCATTACGTCTAACATTAGTCGAACACTAACAAACAGTATGTGATGATACTCATAAAGTTACTTACTGGTCCAAGATAAGAGAAGTGCTAGCTCAGAGTCAAACTTTTAAATATGGGGGGGGGGGCATAATGGTTCCAGTGGAGGAGAGGAGGAGGGGTTCACATGCACTAACATGCATGTGCGACCAGACCAGCTTACCAAAACAGAGGCTCCAGAACAACACACACAGAGGCCGTGTCACGTGACTCTCTACTCCAGAGGTCAATACACCACTAGCTGTGTACATAGCAAAACTAAAATTCCTGAAAGCTAATAAAGCTGTATTTCACATATAGCCCCTTTAACATTTTGGCTTTATTCTCAACATTTTGACTATTCTTGACATTTTGACTTTTTTCAACATTTCAACTTTGCTCTGGACATAGACACAGTTCTACTTTTTCCCCCCTCAACATTTTAACTTTATTATCAAAATGCAAAAAAAAAAAAAAAAAAAAAAAAAAAAAAAAAGAAAAAAACCCAACCTTTTTCAACTAATAAATAAAAAATCTTCCTCCTGTCATTTTCTCCCTCTCTGCCTGGCCCTAATATTCTTCCATACTTCACAATACTGTAACTTGAGGAAAGTTGCTTTCAAAGTAAAAGCATCTCCTGTTTTCAGTACATTCCATATCCAGCTTTCACACTGTGTAAAAATACCATACAACCTCCCTTGTTTATGCTAATCATATAAACGCCTCAGCATTAACATGCTAATGATATTTCAATGTTAAAACGCTTCCCATACTGTAGCACCTGTAATGTGGCGAGATGAGCAGCATGGAGAGTGACAGCATATGCCAAACACAATCTGCACACACACTTATCAGCACAGTTGATTAGCTGCTGGATATTCACAAAGTGCCAGATGTTTACATATATAGCTGGCTGTTTCATATTTTCGTCCACCCCCTGAACGTTCACAGTGACAGATCTGGCAGAAATGGTAATATGGCTCCTCTCATGCATCTGTGGTAATGAGATGAGCTGGGATTTGCTACAGTCTGCGGCTTCTGCTGCTGCCATGATCGTTTGTGTCACCAGCTAAGCCTCCCATTGATTAAGGCCGTGAACAAGCCCAGCCAAGCTGCTTCGCTCGCTCCGGCTGGCATATGTCAATCCTTGTGTGACTATGCATGAGACTGTGTTTTTTTTGTTGTTGTTGTAGTCGTCGGGGCTCAATACAGAGAGCTTCAGTCATTTTGTAGCAGACATGAAGGGAACAGTCCAAATCAAAGCTTGTTTTTAAAATAGACGGAGACACTGTCACATGAATAAATGGCTCTTTTGCCGCGTTTGAGGGCTGATTGATAGAACGCAGAAATGATTCAGCCTCTCGCCAGCTCGTGGAAGCTTTTATATTTGCTTTTCTAAATGCTGCGTGTCTGCTGGCTCTTTCAGAGTGAGGTCAGGATTCATTCTTTAGAATTAGAATTGGAACAAAATCATATTTTGAGGGGTTTTTCTTTTGTTTTTTAAGCTTCAATTGTGCTGGAAAAATATATTTAAAAGATCAAACTTTTGGCTATTAAACCTTATAACAGGTCAACCTCCGAGGGATTACATTTTTTACTAAATGTAGCTGTCAGATGGAAAATCGGACGCAGTTGACAAATGTATTCTTTTTTCGCATTTCACAGCATAGTCGTAATGAGCAGCCATTTCATTTTTTAAAGTGTCTCAGAGTTCTCTTAATGTTAATCAAAATACACATTTTTAAACCAGAATTCTTATTTAGCTTTTATTTAGAAGGGCTACAGAGTCGACATGTTATAGTTAAGACACATCTGATTGCGATATTGTTAAAGAATTTGTCCAAAAAAAAAAAAAAGAAAGAAAGAAAGTTTACCAGTGCTTGAACAGTTTTCCTGCCTTTTTTAAACCAGGAAGTGACACAGGGGTCCTTAGGGTATAGCTAACCCTTCTGTATGCCTGATTAAATCACGTTTTTGTAAAAAAAATATGACGGAATTGACAGACACAACATTAAAGGGCCAACATTTTCATTAGAAAAAGGTTTTTGATTTATTATGGTCAGTGTACTTGGTGGCCAATAGAATTCCATTTTAAAATGAGAAAACCAAAATTGGGAAACAATGTGTTTAACGATTCCCACTTTGAAATCAGGACACAAAAAAAAACGAAAATGACCAGTTTCTCTTTTTTTTCTGTTCATAATAAAAAACAGAGAAGGAAAACAGAAATTGACCTGTTCAGTTTTATGGTTTAATATTAAAAAATGGAAAATGAAAATAACTCATAAGACATTTTTGTTTCAACATATCCTCCAAATCATACGCCCAGATAGGTCGTACGTGGACATACGACCCAGTAGAGCGTTTCTGGTCCATTTTCTGTTGGAGAACAGGCTGCATTAAGAAAAGGCAAAGTCAACAGAACAGTGGTGTGGTGCATCAGGGAGGGCACCCGCCCCCCAGAATGGGAGGCCCGAGTATGAATCCCGGCAAGGCTGAGCCTGATGGCGTTTCTATTTTTGGGGGTTAGGGTTAGGGTAAACGTACGTATAGGTCGTATAAAGCTGCTTTCAAAAACGACCTCTCTGGTCGTTTTCTGTTGGAGGACAGGCTCTTTTGTTCACATAGGCCTATTTCCATTCAGAAGCACATCAAAGATGGATAACAGGTCGTTTTTTTAATTTTCCATTTTTTATTATCAAAACAAAAGCAAACAAAAAAGAAGGGAAATGGGTTATTTTCCATTTTTTGTTTTCTACTTTTAAATGGGAATCGGTAAACGGCTCATTTCCCAATTTTGTAAAAAAAGATTTGTTAGCTGTTGGCTGTATTGAAAGTACACTTTCAAAACAAAACATGGGAAATTGGTCGTTGTCTGTTTTCTTTTGTTGTTGTTGTTGTTGTTGTTGTTTTTCTGTTTTTGAAAAAAAAAATCAAAACCAAAAACAAGAAACAGGTCATTATCTGTTTTTTTGTTTCCCCATTTCTAAATGTCAATTATAAACAGCTTGTTTCCCGATTTTTTGTTTTTCTCATTTTAAAACAGAAATCTGTTGGCCGCCAAGTACACTGACCAATTATAACAGCAGATTTTTACACCATGTTATCAGTAGCTATTGCTAGTTTTAGATTTTGAAGACTTTTAACATTTTTAAATTGCTTGAAGTTGTGAATTCTTGTCTGGGACGAGGCTGTTCTCTGGCGCAGAGGAAGTTTAGAAATTTTAAAAATTAAAGCAAATCAAAAATTTCATAAATTACACATTTTCATACATATGTATATAAATCCTTAAAGAATACATTTTCACCAAAAAGTTGGAATGAGAGTGTTGAAATTAATATTTTTAAAGCTTTTTTTTTTGTCCCAGTTCTAAAAAAGACTTATAAGTCTGTCGCCAAACTCCTCTCACATCACTTGTCTGAGTGTGTTTCTGTTGTCAGGGCCCTCCTCTAAAAAGACATCTTGATTTCAGTTAAACTAGCTGATTAAAGAGAGGATGAATTAAACATGAGTTACAGAGAATGAATGAGTGAAAGAGCTGTCATTCAGCGTTGTCTCTAATCCCTGTGAATCCAACTTTTTTTTTGTTCTCCTGCCCCTCACAGCCCACATTCCTCAGCCAGGCCCAATTTGAAACACAAAGGTCTGACCCCTCCTCCACTTAACACCCTCACACACACACACAGACTACATACACTCGCTCTGACAAATCTGCTCATCACGCTCTTTTGCAGAGCAGTGTAAGGGCGTTAATGAATATTGATTTCTTCCTTATCTTGATGGTTAAGCAATAATCTTTGCCATTTTTATCTCCATTTTGCAGGTCTGAGCAGAGGACCTACAGGCAGATCAGAACTACTTTTACATTTGATGGTGTGAACATTTGCTGTGTGGCAGCTTCTTCCTCAGGAAAAATCCAATGAGCCAAAACTGGAGCCAAGTTTTTAGATGCCTAAGGTTGGTTAAAGGTCTGGTTTGTTAGAGTTACAAAACAATAGTTTTTTTTTTCTTGTTGACCCTGTCTATCCATACAGATGATTTGGTCAGTGGTGGTGGAAATATTCTGTACATACTCTGAAAAGTAAAAATATTAAAAAAAAATATATCAGAAAATTACACTCATTATTACGGTTTGTTCAGACAGAATGTGAGGCAACTTTTAGAGCCAATGTAAAGATGCAACTAGACATGAATTTGCACTGCGGGCATACCAACTGAGTCACAAATGTATGATAATAACTACGAGATTAAGATTATTATCTATACTTTACTATTTATTTTTCGGATGACTTTTTCTCCCTACATTTGACCACAAATTTCTGTACTTGCTGCTCCTTCCCCTTTCAAAACAGGCTCGTTACTTTAATTTTAATGCATTTGAGGGAATTATTGGGTTTTTTGTGTTTAGTTGTTTTTTTTTGCGTCATTGCTCGCCACCCTCCCAACATCGCAACTGATTTAAACCTAAGGGGAGGAGACAATAACACATTGAAAAGATGTTTTGTTGGCGTATCCATCAGTGCATAGCATAACAATTA
Source organism: Lutjanus argentimaculatus (assembly GCA_034769285.1). Classification (NCBI taxonomy): domain Eukaryota; kingdom Metazoa; phylum Chordata; class Actinopteri; order Lutjaniformes; family Lutjanidae; genus Lutjanus; species Lutjanus argentimaculatus. The sequence continues at coordinate 1,602,316 of JAWZSL010000008.1, read as the reverse complement.
GATAGAAGCAACAAGACGAAACTGACATAGAGCAAAGAAAGACGTAACAAGAAAAAAAGACAGTACATCCTTTACGTTGTTTTTTGTCTTGTTACATCTCTTTCGTCTCGTTATAACACAAAAAGATATAACAAGATGAAAAAGACAACAAAACAAAAACATGCAACTTGACAAACAAGACATAACAAGGCAAAAAAGATCATAAAACACGTAACAAGACATAAAAGACGTAACAAGATGAAAAAGATGTAGCAAGATGAAAAACAATGTAAAAGATGTAACAAGACAAAAAAAGATGTAACAAGACGAAAAACGTAACTAGACAAAAGACATGATGTAAAAGATAAAAATCAACGTAACAAGATAAAAAAACAACGTAACAAGAAAAATAAGACAAGCTAGAAAACACATGAAACAGAAACATGTAACTAGACAAACAAAGCAAAAAAGATCGTAAAACATGTAAAGAGACAAAAAAGATGTAACAAGATGAAAAACAATGTAACTAGATGTAAAAAAAAATGATGTAAAAGATGAAAAACAACATAAGACAAAAAACAATGTAAAAGACAAATGACAAAAGTCATAACAAATAGACGTACTGACACTAAAAACTACATGAAGGATGTAATAAGACGGGAGAGGGAGACTTGACCACGGAGAAAAGCTGAGGTTCAGTTTGCTTTGACAGAAACAGCAGGTAAAAATGTCCTTTAGGGGACGACTTTTTACTTTTTCACTGTGAGCACATTTCAGAGCCTGAACTCTTTCACTTCTACTTGAGTAAAGAAGTTGAATTTGTTTTACCAGAGTCTTTTTTTAGATACACATCTGTACTTTCTGCTTGAGCACAGAATGTGCGTACTTTTTGCCACCCCTGCTAGTATCTGTGTATTTCCTTCTAAAATGTAGTGGGGGTATAGGATTGAGATACTTAAACACAAGTAACTCACAACCGTACTTCAAGGTTTCATTCTGCATTAAAATATCCGTCATTTTATTCAAGGTAACAGTGAGTTTCATTTGGTCAGCTGTCAAGGGAAAAGAAGGAAGTCAGTGAATGTGACTAAACGTGACATGAATAAAACTTTAATGCATGTCCACCTCTACTGTGAACATGATCTCTGCCTAAATCATTTCTGGTAGATTTTCATCAGCTATGGTGGTTGTTTTAACTCCCATGATCCTTCACAGTGTCATGTCTTTTGTTCGATGTGAGAGATTCCCAGCAGCAGAAGTTACGTGTTGCATTCAAGTACAGCACTTGAGTAAATATTTGCACAGGTTTTAGAGATATCTGCCTCTAAAGGTGTCAGTATGTTTCAAACAAACTGTTGTTTCGCCCAACAGCATCTGAAAACCTTTAACCTCACATCTTTCTGAAGTTAGATTTTGGGAGTCTGAATCCATATATTTTTTTGTAATGATTCAACAATCATGCTACTTCATGCAGCAATTAAGCTGCATCAAAGTTCAAAAGTGTGCAGGATTTGAACTCTCTCTCGTGCTTCAGTTTTTAATTCTTAACACAACTGCTTCTGTCACTTTTCGTGCGTGCAGTCGAGTGCTTTTGAGGACTTTGTGCGCTGTTATCCCCATTTGTGTAATTTTATCCCTCTCAATGATGGCAGGCCATTCAGAGTAGTCATAATACATACACATGTTCAGTCAAGTCATTGTGCGAGCTGGTTTGTATGAAACATACTGAGACCTTGAGATTCGTGCTTCCACTTCACAGCTTTAGTAGTGAACGGAATTACATTTTTGGAGCTCACACCATTGAAAATTTACATTTAACACCCACTTGTCTTTCCAGAGATAACAGGCCTCATGCAAGAACCACTCGTATGAACAGATTTGTTCTTAAGAGGTGCATACGAGTGGTTTAAGAGAAGTTGTGGCATTCACCAACTTTCTCGTATTTTGAATTTTCTTTCAGATACAATTTCTGAGTGGTCCACGCCTGTTGTAGAGTCATGTTCAGTCAGTCTGCTGGTATACAGACCAAAACTTTTCACTAATGACTGTATATTTCATTAGTTTGGAGACATTTTGAGTTTGAAAAATAAATGACACTTCATAATTATGTCGACATTATCCTTTTTGACTACATTTCAAATTATAATATAATTGTAAATTTCTTATTTTATTATCTATTATTACCTGCTGTCAGGTGTTTTGGTCGTATATCTTCACATGCAGGTTTATAAAGTCTCTGTCCAGGTGAACATCCTCTTGCTGCAGTCACCAATCGCCCCTTACTGTGGCAAGTCGTTTTTTTTTCTCTTAAGTCATTTTCATATCGAGACATGTCCTCTTTATTTCAGTGGCAGTCCGACCCTCAGGTAACACAGTATTAACAGCACTCGCTTTTCCCGTTTCTTTGCTTTAGCAGGTCTTTAACATGAAGCGCAGCCATATATGGTATGACTGAGGTGTTAACTATGCTAATTTACAAGTGGATAATTTTCACGGTTTCCCGAAGTTATGAGCATTTGTTGAATCTGATGTGGCCTTTGTACGAGCCCTTCGTATGAAAAAAAGTAAAAATTTAAGACAAGAATACAAAAATGCTTTTGCATGAAGTCCAGTGTCTCTGATACTCACAGATCTCTCTGTAAACTGTTTTCATTAGAACTACACTGAAAAACGAAAAAAGTTGAGAAAACTTAAAATTTTGAGGCAACGGGCCGCAATAAATTTTTTAGTTTTGAAAAAGTTTTACCAACAACTGATCTTTTGTTGAGATAATTAAACTTTTCTTCATTAGATAAACTTAAAGCTTTGAATTTAAGAAACTCAAAACATTGTATTTAAGAAAGACATTGAGTAAATTCATTGAAGTGACAGTAAATGTTAAAATTTTAACATCATCAATTAAAGCTATTTAAATTTTCAGACACTAACAAAAGACAAATCAGGTTCAGAGCTCACTGTGACCAATTTTTCTTTTTTTTTTTTTTAGCTTCTAAAACTCAAAGAATCAAGTTTATCTGAAAAAGAAAAGCAAATTATCTCAACTAAAGATCATAGATCAGCAAAACTTCTTAAAGTTTATTTCAGAACTTAATAGTTTGAGTTGGGCTCAAAATTCAAAAATCTATTGCAGTCTGTTACCTTGAAATTTTAAGTCGTCTCAGAAGTCGTTTTTTTTTACAGTGTGCTTTGTACCAAAGACATAATCCCTGACTTTCCTAAGACAACATAAGAAAAATGAACCAGTCGGTTCTTTACCATGTGCCCGCTGTATTTTATAATGACAGCGAAACGTGGATCATTCACGTTGTTGCACAGTTCCTCTTACCCGTTGCTCTGCTTTGTTTCAGTAATTTCCTAAGTGTGCTGCAGTGCCACTCTGTCCTTCACTACGTTATAAAGGACTGAACCAGACACAGGAAGTCTATTAATCAATGCAGCAGAAAACTGCCTGTTGCTTTTCAAAAATCAGTTGAACACATAATAGAAATCAACCTTGTCTCCTTTCAATTACATTTATCAGCAGCTATTCTTGACTATTTTGTGCCAACACAAAGCTGGCCGGAACATTCAGTGCTGTGATGCCGATGCCGTGCGGTGGAGAGCGAGCATGTGGAGGCTGAGGTAGCCCTGATGTCCTGGCTTCATGTTTGTCACATGTTGGCAATGACATTTCTATTAACAGGAATGTTAACATCCACACAGTAAAGAACATTAGTTGTGTTGCAGGCTGACGTCCTACTTTCAGTTGTTCTGTTGTTTTAATCCAAGTGGCAACCTCAGGGGCTGAAAAATGAAGCCAACGTGAAGAGCCAAAAAAACTGTGGGTCCTCGAATGGCCACTTGAGGCTCGCTCCAAAAGTGAGACAATCCCCATAGAGCCCCGTGTTCAACTTTACAGCAGAAATAAACATGTTTACAGCCTGGTACAAAAAATGGTTTTGATATTTATAGCTAGATTCCAATTCATGAAAACTGTACAGGGTGGACTCACTAACTCAACCCTGTAAATTACATTAAAATTTAAAGTTATGTATAAATAAGGGCAAACCCGCTTTGAGTGACAAGCGGGAACCGTCACAGGCGGCTAGCCACAAGGTAGCCGCTTCATTCGGCCACCTCGGCTCCAATCGTGTGCCACCTCTTTGCCCATTTTTGGATTAGCCGGGAGTTAGCCAAGTCAGGCACTGCCAAGGTGGTCACAGCCAGAGCCATCACATTGAGAGCTTCACAACGGCTCTTCAGTGTGGGTGTCCACTCCATCCATTATTATACTGTACATAGTTTGATCCAATGTTTTACAGTTTCAGATTTTTATGCATTGTAATTTGCTAAATAGCCCACTTAGCGAAGTGGATGTACAGACACAAACTTTGTCAACAGAAACCACCAAAGTCTTTACTTACATTTTATTTTACATTACTGCCCACACTATAATACTTAGGATAAATCTGTAATATATTTACTATGATAAATCATAAAATGATGATGTGTCATCAGTGATTAAACAAAGTTCACTTGACATGAAAGCTATGCTATGGTGTCCTTCTTTGAAATTTCTGTTCCGGGCCAGAATAATTTTCTTTTTTATGTCCGTTTCACATTAATCAGAGTTCAAATTAATGCTGAATTTCCACCAAACGAGTAAGTGTCTGTTTATGAGTTGTAAGAAATCATTAGTAATTTTGTAGAAACCAGAGATGTTTATAGCAGTTAAATTGAGCAAAATGTTAATGGAGTTTGGCAGACAGTTAAAAAAAAAAGGCAGCCACTTAACTCATCGTCCAGAGTGTGTTGTTTCAGAGCAGTGGGCTTTTGTTTTCAGGATAACAGGCTTAACTTTACATTGACAGACAACTGACACTTATAAACAGCTGATCAGCTTACAGTGTTGTTGCTTGTTATTCTCACTTTATGATGCTGCATGCATCCTGCACCCCTGCTGAGCTCCTGCAGCCTTCCTGTCTCTGCAGGCAGGGGGAAACAACTCACTTCAACCGTATATCTTATATTAAACAGGATTACAACCTATTAAATATACAGTCTATCCGTGCGTTCACACCAAACGCGATGGAGGCGATGAAATTGCCCGCAACCCGAGTATCGCGTCGCTTGATCACAAATGTTCACATTTTGGATCATCGCTTCATCGCGCGATGACTCGACCCACCTCCTGCTATTTTCTTCACCTCCCGCTATTCTCTCGTCAACCATGGCTGCTAACATGCTCCAGAGTCACATCTGATAGCTGTAAACAAGCTAAATATTCACAACTTACCATGAAGCTGTACCTCCTTGCCGACCTTCTGCCAGGCAGCATCTTTTTTGTTGCGGTCCCAGTAATGGTACGACGTAGTGTCGTATAGCTCCGGGAATCCGCACACTGCCACAATAAGTTTCTCCTCCATGTTTTGAAATGAGCGTCTGGTGTAACTATGTCGCTGACGTGGTTGGAGGTCAATGCTGATCGGATGTCGCGGCACAACGTCACGCGATGTCGCTTGAAAAGTTCAAATTTTTTAACTTCAAGCGACACATGCGATGGACGCGATGGACGCTTCATCGCGTCGCGCTTATAGCCCAAATCGCGTCGCCCAAAGCGACATCGCGCGTCATCGCGCCATTTACATTGATTTTGAATAGAAACTTGTGGCGTTCATCGCCTCCATCGCGTTTGGTGTGAACGCACGGTATGGCTCCAACTCACTGTTTGGACTGCACTTATTATTTTTGCACATGCAACGGCTACATACTGCTCCTTTAAAGCTGCGCTGCAATATTTTTATATTGTCTAAAAATTGATCAAATGACTGTAATATGAAAGCAGTTACTTGTAAATGTGGCCTGAATCTGTAGTTACTCTCAGTTACAATAACCGCCCAGCACCGAACAACAGACACTTGGCACAGTTACATCTAGCTGGTGAACATAGCAACACACACTTACAGTAGCAAGATAGGGCAGATATCTTTGTGGAGATTGTGGTGGTGGAGACAAAAACAGAGCTAAAAGGAAAGTGAATATTGTTGAATTGTGGGAAATACGACTCTAAATAATATGACTCTGTACCTGCTGGATGTGTAAATAATTGTTTGTAAATGAGTATATTAATTAGTCTGAATAGAGGCTAGCTTTGCTAATATGTTTGCTGTAAGAAAGGTCAGTTAGAAAGGTCAGCGTTGTGTTTACAGCCTCCTCCACCCCCAAATAACCAAAGAAAAAATCTCTCAATGCAGCTTTAAAGTAGTGTGTAATAATGCTGTATTTCACACTGAAAATGAAGAAAAATATGACATACTTACTGATTCTCATAAAATAAAAACATTGTAATGTAACACTTTGGAGTGGACAGTTCATTTTCAAAACCACTGTGGAGTACAGCTGTTAAATTAAGACATAAAACAATGAAAATGTGGACACTATCATTTGTTTTACCACCAATGACCCTCGTAACATGAGGGTCGGATTTTTCTTTCGGCTGTCTGACACAGCCAGCTTATCCATGTGTAAACGAATCATATGTGTTATCCAAACATGCTAACTACACGCTAGTGTGTGTCTGATGACTTTAGCGCTCATTTTGCCCTCAGTGGTGCATTAAGTGTTTGTCATTGCAGCAGCATATTGCTTCCGTCTGTCTAATTCTCTGAATTAGTTCTAATCTATTAAACCTGGCCTGTGCAATTCAGCACACATCAGTGTCAGACTGGTGACCAAATGCATGAGCTAATTAATATAGAGCTGACTGGTGTGTATTGCCTTTCACAGTTCTTGCAAAGCTAGAATGTCAGAGTGACTGGTGTGTGGAGCCCAGAGCACAGAGAAACAGAGATATCCTACACTTGACTAATCACCTATGATTCAGTAGATGATGATTTGGTTCAGACTGTAGAATTTACACCAGTTTACCTGCTCATTGGTCTCTCATGCTTTACTTAAATTCCCCTTAAAGTAGTTAGAAAGGCACATTTTCCACAATCCAAGCCAAAAATGATTGCTGCACTTCACTGAAGCTATATGATGTGAACACGGAAATAAATGGCCATAAAAACACACTTCTGAATATTTCAATTTACATGACATCAAATTAAATATGATGCCTTTCAAGGATTCAAGGACATGTATTCTCAACACAAAGTTGTAGTTCCTTTATAATACACACAAAATACAACATAAATAGAGGAATGGAATATGAGAAAAATAGAAAACAAAATAAATACATATTGTAAATATCTTGTTAACCATTTTATACAGATGTATCATATCATATCATGTAACATTTTTCTGTAGGACATCAACTCTGTCAGATTTTCCATCTTTTTTTCCTTCGGATTTTCCACAAGGTTTAAAGGGATAGTTCAGCCCAAAATGAAAATTCAGTCATTATCTACTCACCCTCATTCAGATTGAAGGTCGGGTTTAGTTTTTTAGTCCACAAAACGTTGCTGGAGTTTCACAGGAAAACAGTGTTGCAGAATCTCCCAAACAATGGAAGTGAATGGTGACTGGTTTTCAAACATAAAAAAACAACAGAATAAAAACATTAAATGCCTCCATACTGCTTGTCTGGTGTAATCACGTCTCCTAAAGACCCAACATGTCAAGTTGACTAAGAAAATGTTATTTACACCATGTTTTTAGCCTGAATCTTCACTGTGGATCCTTAGCTTGGAGCCACATTTATGTACACACACATACTGTCTGAAGTGTGTGTGTGTGGTGTGACGGTGTGCAAATGGCATGTCAGGACTTTAAGAGTCTTGAATTACACCAGACAAACAGTATGGAGGCATTTTCTGCTTTTTCCAAAACTGGTCACCATTCACTTCCATTGTTTGGGAGATTTTGCAGCAATGTTTTCCTGTGAAACTCTAGCAGTGTTTTGCAGACTAACATTTTCATTTTTGGGTGAACTATCCCGTTCATAGACAAGAATTTGATCTTTTAAAATATATTTTCCAGCATAATTGAAGAGTCAAAATCAAAACACAGGTTTGTCCCAATGCTCAAGAATGAGCGATGTACTCTGTAGTAGTAGAGAAATTTCAATTTATTTTTGACTGGACTTAAATATAAATATCCTGCAAAACATGACTTTCACACATCACACTGAACAGGGCTTGCAGCAGCCACTTCCCCACAACAAGACACCATCATATTTTAGTCCATGTGATATCCTGTTTATACAATTTTAAGATTTTTTGGTCGTTTTTTTTTTTCCTCCTGACTTCTGATCTTTATCACCCCCACTCTGCCAAACGTTGCTCTGATAACTCGGCAGCAACTGTCGCCTCTCTGAATCTCCATCTGTTTTAGTCCCTGCAGGCTCAGTACCTGCTGGAACAAATCATTCTGCTTAGATAAAATACTGCCCGGCTACACAGTGTTACTGTGTGTCATTGTTTGGCTGGCTGAGTGGTTTTGGAGCTGCATAACTGCTGCCCTACATTGCCTAAGTGTTTTGAAATTGGAGGTAGAAGTGGGTCATAACACAAACAGCAAGCAGGGACGCTGCCTGTGGATAATCAAGACAGTTCATTGCTGGGGAAAGCAATTAATCAAACAGTGTGCTTCTCCTTCTTAATGATTTGATATTTAAACCCTCGTAGATGCATGTTCTACCTAACTAGTGCATGATAAAATAAGGTTATTTTCAAGCTAAGAAAAGGTAAGAAAACAATATTTATTATTTATTATTTATTATTCATTGTTGTGCAGCTTTAGACTAGCAGTGTGCGTGTATGTGTGTTGGAAAACTGAAAGAACACTGAATAACTGCAGCTGCAAAAACATGGACAAATATCACCAGATGCAAAGCCTGGAATATATAAAAACCAATTTGATGTGTGAACATGAGCAGCACTGCACCTTGCCCTGCAGACCTATGCACTGACTTATTGTAGGAAAAAAATATGACTACAATAATAAGAAGACAGGAATATGGGCAAAAACAAGCTGGTAAAATGCTACAAATCATATGACATTTTCTCATCATGTGCATGCCAGTGTACCCAGTGAGCACTAACTGGGATTTGAACATTGATTTAGTTTATCTTTTTAAAAATGAAATAACACCAAAATGTACATTTTGTAAAGTTTAATTATATATTGATCAATATGCTGCCATCACGTGTCCTAAACCGTGTTGCATATATTCACAGTGGTATTTTTCTGTATGATAACAACCATCAGTGATCCCATTCAAATTTTAGATTAATCTAGAATTACTCAGAGCGAGAAACATTGAGTGTGTTTTACAAGAATATAAACATGTTATTGTAACATTAATAATAACAAATTTACACCTAGAACCACCACAAAGGGAAAAGGCTGGAAACAAGTACAAAGCTAAAACCAAAAAAAAGTTGGAAACATTGCTGTTTGTAGTAAATAAGGGTATTTTGTTTCAAAATTTGAGAGCTTTAACATAAAAATTCAGTGAGTTATATGTGCTGAGAAGTGTTACAACTGTCCCTGGTCTCCCCTATTTTATTTTTATTTGAGTCTAATTGATTAATTATTTGTATTTTAATGTCGGGAAATTGGGAATGTGATTTTTTTTTTTTTTTTGACAAAGACAGTGATAGTTGCTAAGCAACCAAGATGCATCTCCGACTGTGCAAAAAGTAACAATATAACAGCTGTAATTTCCTTGTGGTCAGTATGACAGCCTTTGGCGGAAAAATGTAAAAATGATCACATTTTCTTTGCCTTTTGTGTGATTTATGTAAAAACATCTTAAGTGAAAATACAGAGACTTTCAGGAAAAGTCAGGTACCAGCAGCTTTATATCTTTTAATTCAACAAAGTTACTGCACATATAAATTTGAAAACGGTCAAAATGACGGCCTGGCTGCGAGTGTTAACTCTCTTCTCATTGGCTAAAATGCGTCTGCAACATCAGCATGTTACAAAACACAAATTAGTTTAATAACACTGATCGTTTGTTCAGTTATTGATATTGATTAGTGTGAAGGCATTTCTCCAAAGTCATATTTTACTGGTGAAATCTGGTCCACATGAAGACTTAGTTTTCCACTGTGGCACTTGTTTTGACATCTTCATATCCACAAAGTGTAGTTTCAGCAGGGGAAAAGCACTGTTATGTTTTTTATGCTTCAGTTACTCTGATGCAGGCTTTTTGGAAAAAAGAAGACGCCCAGACATTCTCTTAGAAATACACGTTCCACTTCCTGCGTTATTGTCACCTTTGACCTTGGGACCAGGCACAGCTAAATGCTGTGGTCCCACTGTGTTTTCCAGCTATGAAGACCTTCTATTCCTCTGTGTTAAAATATCTATTTCTCAGTGCCAGAAGCACTCACTACGATTCTGGCTGGTGGGGAAAAAAACCTCAGGGTTACCTTTCAAAAGAGACCCAAACCACGCATGCACTCCACATGGTTCCAGAACAACTTTCAATTTACTTTGAGTATGCCTCGGAGAAGCATTTTAGATGATTAGCTGGTTTTACTGGAGTGGATTAAGTGGAGGATCTGAGTACTTCTTCTAACACTGAAGGCAGTGTCATTAGTTTTGCAGGTGTTTGCTCATAAAACTAAAGATTTGGACAAACTGAAATTTTGTCTTGATGCACCGTGCAAGATACCAAAACTATTCATTCATACTCAAGGGAACAAATAATGTGCACAATTTCATGGCGATCCAGCCAGCGATCATAAGATATTTCAGTCTGGACAAAAGTAGTGGACACAAGCAAACCACTAGCCAGGCTAACAGCAGTAAAACAAAACAATCACAGCCAATCATTTAACAGGCGTATTGTGCAGTTGCATCATTGACCTGTGACACAACAACAGAAACAGTGGGAACAGTGGAAAGTGTGTGCAGACGGAGAGGTAACTGTGAATAAAAAAGGACAAATCAGATCAGCTCACCAGAATGGCAGTTTCTTGTTGTAGTTGGACAACTAGCAGAGAGTGAGGGGCTCAGACATGCGGGGGGCCATTTCTCCTTCATGTCAGAAAGATCCAGCCGAGGTGGTTTGAGTTTATGATCAGGATGCCTCCTGGATGTCTTCCTTCAGGGGTTTTTGGGGAGGAGACCTCACGGTAGACCCAGAACTCGTTGGAGGGATTACATATCTCATCTGACCTGGGAGCACCTCAGGATCACCCAGGAGGAGCTGCAAAGTGTTGCAGGGGAGAAAACCTTTTTAGTCTCCTGCCTGATGAATGAATGAATGAATGAATGAATGGATGAATGAAAGGATGAATGGATGGACCACTGTGTGTAAACTGTGCAGGAAAACAGTCCCGATCAAGACTAGTAACACAACAACTTATTTTATCACCTCAACTGCTTCCACTTTTTTGGACTACACAACATGTTGCCAGTCACAACTTACATGATAAATAATTGTCTGTATGAACCGATAAGAAACTTCTCTATTGTGATACATTTTCAGCTATATCACCCAGCCCTAAGTTGAATAACAGCATAACATGAAGCTATAAACTATAAAAATGTTTATGCAAATGTTTTTCCAGTAGCCAACCCATTCTTGAGAATCAGTATTTATATGTATGAAATATGTAATTTGTGAAATGTTTTGGTTTGCTTTAATTTTTAAAAATTCATTTCTAAACTTGATCTCTTCCAGAAAACACCCTTGACTCACACAAGAATTCACAACTTCAAACAATTTAAAAATGTGTTCACAATCTAAGACTAACAACACCTACTGATAACATAGCCATAAAAATGTGCTGTTATAATCATGTTTGTTTTAAAATGGATTTTTTATGAAAATGTTGGACCTTTTAAGATGTGTCCCATTGATTTCCATCGATTCTTTCAGATTTTTACAAAAAAAAGGTGTGAATACAGCACAAGCACTGGTAAACTTTCTGTTTTTTGACAAATTCATTAAATAATATTTCTATCAGATGTGTCTCTCCCATAACATGTCAACTCTGTAGCCCTTCTAAATCAAAGCTGAATAGGAATTATGGTTTAAAAATGTGTATTTTGATCAGCATTAACCGGCTGATTCCACCAAGAATGGCACGTCTGCGCCACGGTTCTGATCCGTCCTCCAAATGGCTGCAAGCCCCCCCAGCAGCATTTCAGAAGCATTTCAGCGGCGGAGTGTTTTTCCCACCTGATTATGTTTACTTTCTCAGATTTTGTTGATTAGCTCCTCTTTTCTTGCTCTTTGTGCTTCTACCATGGATAAGCAGGCTACGTGGTTAAATAGTTTCTTTTCTGTCTGTCTTTATGATCATGAGTCTGCACGGGGTCTTTTATTTTGAAAATTAACCGGATTCTCCCTGCCTTTTCTGTGTCTGACTTCCTGCTCGTTCGATCTGTTCTTTGCTAATTGACATGGCATCCGTCAAAAATAGACTTGGCGCATACTTGAACATTTTGTCAACTCCGTAAGACGTCATTTAGTAAAAACTTGAATGACTAGGAGGTTTCATAGCCAGGAGTCTGATCTTTTAAAATATATTTTCCAGCATAATTGGAGGTAGAAGTGGGTGAGATAGAGGAGTGAGATACCAGAAATTTGAAGTTTAATTAATTTGATTTATAAAACATATGTATACATCATGTCACATGACCATCACTCTGGTACAATCAGCTGATACTTACTGTAAGATCAGGTGACAACATAAACAATAACAAAGCATGACAAACAGCTTGTGACACTGCGCTCAAGATGACACCTGACCATGATCATTGTTGTTTTGTGGACCAGTGCGCGAGAGGATCTTGAGCAGAATGTTTTGTTATCTTCTGTATCCAAGGTCAAGAATTAATTGCGCTACTCAAAAATAGTTTTCCAGGTAGTCTGAATAATTTCTATCAACTTGGCAATGACCTCTGGCTGTGTGTACTTGAGCCTCTGGCATGATGGCTGGGAAATTTCATTCTTTTTCCTATAATAGACAGAAAGAAGTCTGGAAATAACATTTACACCTCAGCTCCTGTACAGCAAAAAGTGTTTCCTTATGTAATCTTGATGGTGTTTGACAGTAAATTTGCATAACCTTCATGCAGCCTTCAGCACACTAACACAACCAAGTCAAGTCTTGTAATACCGGGCTTAGAAATGTAAACATTCAAACTAATCTACACCGCTGCAATCAATAGCAAACCCTGAGTGTTGCTTTCCCTGCTGTGATGTATGTATTTTGGTTGTGTGTGATACCTGCATGTCTAATGAGAGGTGACTGTTCTGCCTCTGTTGGGTGACAACAGTGAGCAGAGTGTGTTTGGAAGTCAAGTTGATTTTCTCGGCTTTGATTGTGCGCAACCAGACCTTTGCTTCATTGCTGTCGGCGTGTGAATCCGACAGTTTTATGTTCGGCTGGCGTGGTACGCAGCACATGGTGGGATCTGTGGACATGAATGCTTACATGTTGAATGAGCAGTGCTAGTTTATTATGTCCAGGGTTGGCATTGCACAGCATGCTGCTATTAAAACATGTCACATACACATGCATGCATGGAAGTGGCAATGCTTTTCTGCCTCTCATTCACAAACCTTCAAGAATCACATAAACTTGTGTTTTTCAACAATAAATAAAGAGACTTCATGTCCTGTTTATGGAAAATAAAAAAAAACAAGAAAATATAATCTGTAACACTGTAAATGAAACCTCCAGGGGAGCTTATGCTCTCAGCTGCCCCTTAATTTAAACTATGCACATGTCTGATTGCTAAGTACATAAAATTAGGTCTCAAAATCATGAAAAAAATGACCAGTTTTCTCTGGAGCGCTGGGGACATGTCCGCTCTGCTGTCTCAGTGTCAAACACCACTACGACCTGAAAACAACCTGAAACACTTTTTATATCATTAAGACACTTAATTTTGCTGTTTTGGTACTTTTGAACCAAACTTCATTCTAAAAGCAGGTGTTTTATGGAAGGATCATATTTTTTCACAGTAAAAACTTTACTTCCGCCATCACTAAGACTCTTTTCTGATTCACTTGGATCTACAGACACAATCTGCGGATTTCATTTAGCATCATTAACTAACGTTTGCTACTAACACAATACAGACTGGTGGTGAACTTATGGTGTGTTCCATTTGAACCAGGAATTTGGAATTTCCAAGTTCCCAGTTGGAAATTTCAATTGGAACGCTCCCTGAAATTGAAATTCCAACTCAGGAAGTCAGAGGAACATCGACCTCAAAATCCATGATGGCTGTTCCATGCATCAACAGTATATGAAATCTGTAGTACTATTCTTTAGCTCCATCTAGCAGCTTTATTGGATATTTCCAGACATGTTTGAACCACTGGAGCCAGAGGACGGTGACAGGATGGCATTTTCTTTTCTTCTGTGTCAGCTTGTTGGAACTGAAGTGAGCTGAAGTGAACTGCTGGACTGATTTGGACTGAGAGAGGGCGAGGACAGGGGGGGTGGTGTTGTTTGTGTGTTGCTTTGTGGGGCTTATATAGTGTTGGGGGTCCATGGTTCCGACACGTCACCGAGGCATGTTACAGGTCTGCCCAAAAAATCCTGAACACAGAAATTGTAACAGTTTGACACTTTAACTCCTCGATTCAGTGCTACATAGCTCTCGGTCTTTTCACATTTTCAGCAACTATTTTCTAAAATGTCTAATGTATTTTTTTACTTGCACAAGTAATAGCTCAGAAATCTGTCACCAGAGCTTTTTAATGAACATATGATGGAAAAAATTTAAACAAATGTGTTTAATGTCTGAAATGAAGCTTTTTCACATATTGATGGAAATGATAAAATGTCCTCTCTGCACAGAAATAAATGAGAGAGTGCTAAGTGGGCAGATGTGTCTTGTTAACTAAACACTTGTAAAATTTGGGTAATGTTTTCTACTGTTTTTAAATGGACCACGAGTGCTCTTCACCAAACTGTAATTGCACATGAGGAGCTGATAGCTCACCTAATAGAATTTCATGTGTTTAAATGGAGAGTTTCAATTTTCATCATTTTTGACATAAAAATGCCAATTTAGGGAAACTGAGTGTCAGCTCTTAGCAGCTTTGTTCCAAAAACATTCGCCTATCAGCCTTCGGTGGAAGCATCGAGCAGGGGAGCTGAGGAGCTTTGTGAAAATGATCCTCTGAAAGAGCAAAGTTTGAAAGTGAGCCAGCTGAAGGATGACCAGTATGTGCCAGTGAGTCTCGTGTCATCAGCATCAATAGCCAATCTGCGGACCTTCAAACATCCCAGCCAGCCAGCCCGTGACCTTTCCCCAGGGATCGCCATGGTGACAGTGTGCTGAAGCAGCAGGGCTGACTCCCACTGGGAATTTAAAGTTTGTGTGATTATCTAAGAACTGCTGGAGCCCTAAAACATTCACAAGATATGTCAGATACAACTGCTTCTGCAACTGGAATATGTTGTTCTGTACAAAAGTCCTTGTATATGTACTGTAGGGGCTTGTTAATGTAAATGTACCATATGTTTTTATGCTATCAATTCACATTTGCCTTTATATATTACCCTGTAGGGCGGCACGATGGCGCAGTGGTTAGCGCTGCTGCCGCACAGCAAGAAGGTCCTGGGTTCGAATCCCCGAGCCGGCAGGGCCTTTCTGTGTGGAGTTTGCATGTTCTCCTCGTGTCCGCGTGGGTTCTCTCCGGGTACTCCGGCTTCCTCCCACAGTCCAAAGACATGCAGCAGGTTAATTGGTGACTCTAAATTGCCCGTAGGTGTGAATGTGAGTGTGAGTGGTTGTTTGTCTCTGTGTGTCAGCCCTGCGATGAACTGGCGACTTGTCCAGGGTGTACCCCGCCTCTCGCCCAAAGTCAGCTGGGATGGGCTCCAGCTCCCCGCGACCCTCACGGATAAGCGGTTACAGAAAATGGATGGATATTACCCTGTTATGTAAGGCATGCATGCATTTGGGTTTCTTTTTGCATATTTTCCATTTGCATGCCAATGTTCTTCAGTGTTTCATATATAACATGTGTCCTGTTGGAAAAAATCTCATTTTTACATCTCTCTTCTTTCAACATTTTCATATTCCCATTATTACAACCACCAAGTTTGGGCTTGGTGATGAGAGGTGTAAACAATAATTAAAAGTAATTGGGGAAAAAAAAGAAAGGAAAACTGAGACAAAAGTGCAAACAAAGGTGCTTTTTACTAATAAATCACATTCAAACTAAATTAAGGTCAAATACTGATCAAACAACTAGTGTCTTTGCTGGCCAGTGAGGCTAGCAAAACACATTAAACAGAGACAATGAGTGTCTTTGCTAGCCAGCAGTACGGTGGCTGGGAGGTGCAAACCAACATTACGAAATGTGAAACACTTTTACAAAGCTTGAGACAAATTTACATTTTGGAAAACATTTTTACATATCATAAAACAAAATTACATTACCATAACACACTTACAACTCCTGAAACAAATTTACATTTCAGAAAACAAATTAACAAGACGCGAAACACTTTTACAAGCGCCGAGACAAATTTACAAATACAATCAAACTGGAAAGGGAAATCCAGGGTTGACCCGGAAGTGATAACGGGAGCGGGCCAATTCGAGTTGTTGATGTTGTCAGTGGACGGAGATGGACAGCAACCAAGTGATGTTTTGCCCGTTTTGTGGACAACATACGAGCCGACTAATGCGGTTTAGTTTTTCATGTGTTCGGTCTCAACAATGTTGTGTGCATACAGTATAGTGCACACAGTATTTTAATGAGGTCCACTCGTACGCTGAAATCGTGGACATGATGTCATGTTTACACGGTGTACACATCAGCGTGAGGTCACTGAAAAGCAAACTGAATGAAGCGGTGTTGTAGCCCTTCTGGTTTTCAATTTAACTGGTTACGGTGTGTGTGTTGTGTTCAGCAGCTGTGTGTGCTCCTGGCACCAGATTCGTCACACATTCACAAAGATGTTTACTCGGGATTTTCATGTCGCATTTCATATCTACTGCAGCAAAATTATTGTATAAGCAAGCACTTCAGAAAAGACACCTATGAAAACACCAATTTAAGAAAATATAATTTATTTTCAAGATTGCGCTGGGCTGGGCTCGATCTCACCAGAGCAAAAGTAATAACATCTCCCGATGCAGCGCTCTGCACCAGGAGCCGCTCAAACTCTCACATTACTCTATGGTAAACCTGTATTGATTAACTACATCAGCATCCAGGTAACATTTTGTTTTAGCTCATCTAAAACAACTGGTTCCCTTTAGTTTATCTTGCAAAATAACCTGAACGTGCTCATTAACGGCGTTTTCTCAAGCATGCAGGCAAATAGACCACTACATCACAGCCCCATACAACACTACACATGATGACAAAGATGTACTTTGTAAAAGTGTTTCACATTTTGTAATTTGGTTTGCACCTCCCGGCCACCGTACAGCAGGGAAGCTAGCAAGACACATGCTAACAAACACTAACAACAAGCAAGTCTATCATGCCAGCACAGGACTTGACTGCAGACACGTACACTGTCGTCTGTTGAGCGGCCCAGTGGCCCCGTTCAGCTGCAGACTCCCTGCTTTTAAGCACCAGGCCCTGATTGTGGATTAACTGCAGCTGCAGGGAGGGGGAGGGGCAGCAGTACCTGGGCACAGAAGAGCACAGACATCAACACACACTGTGGCACGCAACACCCATCAGCCTCAGCTGTCGTTTGTGTTTAGTGCTAATTAGCAATTGCTAGCAGTTGCCCTGTGTCATGCCCTCACCCCTTTTTTGGGGAAAACAACCACTCTAATTTGAATGGCATCAATTCAAATTCTGAGGTCTTTACCAGTTTTAATGCCTAAAATAAGAAAACCATATAGCTGTTAAGCTAATAGGAACCCAAATACTCTGGACAGTCAGGTGAACAGTTATGTCACGTATTTGCTGATCAACGATCAACATCATGGCATAGAAGAAATCAAAGAAATAAGGGTCCTTTCAGTCTGTCTTATTGAACTGAAAAGGTAACACATTTCAGACATTTGTCACTCTTTATACTATTAAGACACTTTATTTTGATGTTTTGGTACTGTAGAACCAAACTCCATTCCAAAAGCAGGTGTTTTATGGTAGGATGATATTTTTTCACAATAAAAACTTTAATTACACCATCAGTTCTCTTTTCTGATTGATGGCACACATCATTTACTCAGCTTCATTAACTAATGTTTGCCATTGACACATATACTGGCCGCTTTTACAGTGCTTGTTTTCACCCATAGAGGGGTGCGGTCGTGGGATGTGATGTATGGCTGCTCTCATCCTCACTAGGATGGCGAACATATGGGGCATTCCATTTGAACTGGGAAGTTGGAATTTCCAAGTTCCAAGTTGGAAATTTCAACTGGAACACCCCCTGAAGCTAAAATTTCTTCAGCAACATCAACCTCAAAATCCAAGATGGCTGTTCCATGCATAGACAGTACGGGAAATCCGTAGTAATATACTATTTTTTAGTGCCCTTTCTTTGGTGTCTCATTAAATCAGTTGTACACACAATATTTTCCAACCTCTGTCTGTGGATATATTGTTATGGTATTTGTATGCCCAAAATAGCACATAATGCATTGTTAGCAAGCACAATAGTGTTCGAGGAGGTGTCCATCTTTGTAATTGGACTTGTACTGGAATGCGGTCAACTTTGGTGTGATGTAATCCTAACACGACTTTTTCCGATGTCTGAGGTAAAAGGAACACAGATATTGTAAACATTGCTTGCTAACAATAAGCATTTTAGTATTGCCATGTTGCCATATTAGTGTTAGCATGTAACTCAGCGCACAGCTGTAACTACATGGGCCTATAGCCTGACAGAGCTGCTATGGCTGTAAACGACCTGTGTTCACATGCTCACATCAACGTTGAGGGAATTTTAGAGGTGTCAGTCCACCAGAGGCAGCGTAACTTGATGTGAAGATTTGTACAAGATTGAAAATGTTCCAACCTCCACATATCTCAGGGATTTATCAATCTTCTTCTCAAGTTTTTGGTGATGTCTGAATGTAGTAAGAGGCTAAGCTGAACAGACACACATGGGTACAGATGGGTCTGTTGCTAGCTAGCTTTCAGCTAATGCACAGCAGGTGCAACAGTCCACCAGTCAAATTTTATGCAAGTGAAAATTTCCTTCACTTTCTGTCTAAACACATCTTTAACTTCTTATTATTCTTTTGTTGTCCTTATTTCTCATGTACAGAAGCAACGACGGTAAAAGAAAAATGAATAAGTATTATGTTATACCATGGAACCAGGAAAAGGCTCTGATACTGCCTAAAATGCTGGTATCATTGAGTGCACGTGTCCATGAATCAATCCCATACCACATCATTTATTAACCCTATTTTTGACAGACGCCGCATCAATTTTCACAAAGCAGATCAGACAAGCAGGAAGTCAGACAGAAACAGCAGAGAGAATCCGGTCAATTTTCAAAATAAAAGACCCCGTGCAGCCTCGCGACCTACTTATGCATGGTCGAAGCCCAAAAAGCAAGGAAAGAGGACCAAATCAACAAAATCTGAGCAAGTCAACATAATCAGGTAGCCAAAACACCCTGCTGCTGAAACGCCTCTGAAACGCTGCTGGTGAGGGCATGCAGCCATGTGCAGGACAGATCAAAACTGTGGCGCAGACATGCCATGCTCAGTGGACTCAACCGGTTATTGTTATAACATAAAACCTTTTCAAATATAAGTTATCATATTATATTGTGAACATAATATGTTAAAACAATAAGTTATCATGTTAAAATATGAAATGTTTAACATTTATAACAAAATAAAAGTATCTTCTTATAAAAAGAATAACATATATGTCATAATAATGTGAAAATATCAGTTATAACATGAAAAACATCTTGTTATAACACTTTTCACACTATAACATGATCTTTTATTTTCTTGGCGTGGCAGCAATATACTGCTGTGCTCATAATGTGCATGTTCTGTTATTATTTTCTACTTTTATTTAGTTGTGCATTTCTTTCCTCTTCCTGTTTTGACACTATCTGTTCCTGCAGCCTCAAGGTTTCCTCACAGGGATCAAACAGTTACAGTCTTTAAGTGTATATGGACGTATTATGTCTTGTGTTGCCTGGACACACAGATGTGTTCAGAATGACATGTTGTCTTTCGGAGAGTGTGGGCTGATTCACAGTCCGAGTGACTCAGCTCGGGCGCTTCAGCTGGCTTTGAGAAACACTCTGCCACAGATCCCTGTTGTGGAGGCTGAACATTGGACTCCTCCTCCGCCTGGACTTGTTTATTTGTCATCCCACAATGCACTGGGAAATAGGAGCCGGGGGGGGGGGGGGGTGTTTAGAAGAACAACAGCAGGGATCCTTCAGCCAAATGGACATGTGTTTACTTTGGGATGTTTCCTCATCAGTCACTGTAATGAGGACAACATCAAAAAATAGACAGTTTTCTTCAGGGGCCTCTGTTCAGCAAACAATCAAAACGCTGCCTCTGTAATCTGACAAATATTCCTCTTAATGTCGGAGCACAGGCTGGAGCAGCGGATATTGACTGACAAGATATTACTCTCTATTAAATGATGAATTATTAGACGCCGGCCACGTCCGTTTAGAGGGAACAGTGGTCCTGAATGCTCCCTGATGTGATTGTTAGCGGCGACTTCCAATTTTATTTTAGCACTTTCTGCTTGATCTTTGCTCTTGTTAAGCTTAATCATAAAAGCTATGAGACTATTTGGACTCACTTAGGCTTGATACAATACCCAGCCGACATTCACGGTTTGTATAAAGTTGTGGTTGAAATGAATTTAAAAGGATAGTTTGAATTATTTGGAGTGGGGTTTGTTTATACACCGAGATTAGCATGTGTATGCATATATGTTGTTTTAAACATGGGTAAACCCCCTAAAAATAAGTGATTGACCCTTGTGCACTATATTTAGACTATTTCCACTGCTTTACTTCGTCATCAGGCAGCATTTTCTGATGGGAAACCGCTGTTATATAAGCCAAATATCATTCTTTCCGAACGAACCAAACTCCATAGGCAGAATCAGTCATTTTACCTCATAGAGCACAGGAGTTGCTGGTCCACTGCTGCTTCGATTTGTGTTATTGTGTGACCTTGTTGTTGCAAAAGGATCGTTTGGATTCACAGAAGTCACATAATAACACAAATAAACTAATAGATTGAGGCAGCGGTAGACCAGAAACTCCTGTGTTCTGTGAGGTAAAATGACTGATTTCGCCTGTGGAGTTTGGTTGGTTTGGAGAGAGAGATATTTGGCTAATATAATGGCAGTTTTCTGGCAGAAAAGTCTCTCTGGCAGCAAAGTAAAGCTTTGAAAATATTCTGCAAATAGTGTACACTTAAACTGATATTGATTTCTTTAAAGTGGACCTTTTGAAAGTGACTAAAATACATTTTGCTGCTGACCTTGTCTGCAGCTGTGCATTGCTTATACCATTTTTAAACCACAATTAGTGTGTATTTGCAGGTTTTTTTAAACACACTAAAAATCTGCAATTGACCATTGCCAGCAGACAAATTTGCCTTTTTGTTGTTTTTTTTAACTGATGTGTTTTTTTGTTTCTGAGAGCAGAGAGAAAGAGGTGTTTAAAAGTCTGAGTTCAACTCTCAGTACTTGTATAACTTCTGAATCTCTGTGGTTTAAAGTTTAGTTTCTCTCCTGCGTCACTGATTGTAATTTCAAGTTGCTGCTTTATTTTACAGTTTCATTTTCGCTTTATAGGAGTTGTGTTAAGTTACTGCTGAGGAAAACTCGACATTTCCTGATTTTTCTGCTTCATAATAGAAGCTTTTAGATAATAAAAAATAATGGGCAACTGTAATTGTGAAGAATTCATTGGAAATAAAAGGTTTACCCATTGTTTATTCGCTTGACTTAAGTCGAGTGTGTAACAATAAATGTACTGCTGTAGACAGGGTCAGTCTCCAAACCAGCCAAACTTCATTGGCAAAATCAATAATTTTACCTCACAGAACACAGGCGCTGCTGGTCTGCTGTGGCCTCGGATTGTTAGATTATTTGTGTTGTTGTGTGACTGCATTGTTTTTAAAGGTTAGCAGTCAATCGAGTTAGCAGCAGACCAGCAATTCTTGTATTCTGTAAGGTAAAATTGCTCATTTCGCCTATAGAGTTTGGTTGGTTTGGAGAAAGCGATATTTGGCCTCTATAATGGCAGTTTTCAGTCAGAAAAGGTTGTCTGGTGGCTAAGTAAAGTGGTGAAGATGTTCTACAGTGTACACTTCAACTGCTTCTCCAGACTGGGGGCAGGACGACTGTCATCTACCGTAGCTAATACACTGACCATTCATAATACCTCATGCAACTCCTCTTCAGATAATCTGAATCATCCCTTTCAATCATCAGTCTTAAAATAACACGGTTAGAAATACCCAGTCAACCCAAACATGACGGCCATTTATCCTCATTCATCACTGACTAAAAACCCAGCGACCAACGTGATCGTGGGCAGACTGTGAAACCTTCCCAGAGCACTGTCAACTTCCGTTTTCACTGTGAGACTGAGCCCCCAAAGGAAATGTGTGTATTAATAACTCCTGTTCCTCATCATTATCACCCCGGTGAAAACAAGAGCAGCAACAGCGTCATGAAAAAAAAAAAAGCCCTTCAGGATGATTCATTCACACGCTAATTGTGGAACAAAGCCAGCAGACAAGGAGAGCTAGGGGTATTTCTCAGTACTGTTGTCATGTTTGAAGCGTGGTGTTAAAAAACAAGAATGTCCAGGAGGACTGTATGTGAGCAGTGTAGCGCCACACTCTTTTGTTGGAGACACTGGCTTCCTAGTTCAGCACACAAGACTCTGTAATAATAATAATAATGAATAATCAATAATAAAAATATTGATTATTTATTATTATTATTATTACAATCAAGTCTGAAATGTGATGGGGGTCACTAGTAGTGATGAATCCAGAGATTCAGTCCCCTCAGCTCTACGGAGCGATTTAGCATCTTTTAGCTCATTGTTTTGGTTTTACAGGTCAGAACTTTCCTGTTCTGGTTCACTTTCACCGCACTCATCAACCTGATTTCCAGCCTCTGCAGCTTCTTCTGAAAAAAGCTTTGACAGGCTAATTCTACACCTGACCAGCAGAAAATACAGACAAAAGACATGTTTCCACCCAAAGTACCTAGAACTCTTAGTCCCAGGAACTACTATTCAAGGAACTAAAAGCTGTCTTTACTGACTTATGAAAAAGCAATAGCTGGTTTTACATTTTTCATTTTTGTGCATTTCCTCACGGACTAGGAACCTTTGGAGGAACACAGTATGTTTCCACCACAGGGAACAGGGTCTAAACTATGTTCCTGGGACATTATTTTACCCACCAAAAAGCCCTCAGGGAGGTAGTACTTTAATAAAGTACAAGAATTTTGAGGTGGGGCTTGCAGTGCTGAATTTTTCTAATTGGTCGAGTACTAAACTGCGCTTCAACACATCGACATGGAGTTAGAGAAGACAGAAACCAGACCAGGCTTCGTGATGTGTAAAAACAGTTGTCGCTTTTTCATATATCAGACTAATTTGCCTAATCTCCACTGTTCTTTAGACCAAGGAGAGAAGAAACCTTTTAGCTTCTTGAAAAGTACTTCCTGGGATAGACGTTCTACGTACTTTGGGTGGAAACACTGCTATACTTCCTTCTGTAACTCCATGTTGATGTGTTGAAACACAATGAACAAAACACAAATTGGTTTGCAGCTGCAGATTCTGTAAAATTGGGGTTGAACTATAATGCTGCAAGTACTCAGCACTGCAAGCCCCACCAAAAAATTCCTGTACTTTTGGTCAGTACTATCCACACAAGCAGGGATTTTTGGAGCTTAAAATAATCTCCCTGGAACTTTATTTAGACTCTTGTTCCTGTGGTGTAAATGCACAGAGTTGCTTCAAAGGTTCCTAGTCACATGGGGAAAGTTCCTGCAGTGGCAATGTGGCTCAAGTTAGCTAATAGCAAAGTAAGCTGGTGAACAACAAAGCGCATTTAGCTTCTGAAGAGACAAATCTCTGTTTTTGGGGTTAATGAAAATGAAAGGAAAAGGAATGTAAATATATTTGTCAGGTAGCCATGAACATGACCTTTTGTAAAAGAAAATATTATTCCTCATCTTCTGATTGTCTATAAATATGCAAATGTTAGCTAACATGCCCCAAGTGGCCAAAAAATGATTAATGCTGCTTAAAGTAAAGCTACAATTTATTACAATGTGGATTTGGTATTTTTGTCAAATCTTGGAATGTGGTGACATTGCTAACATGAGCTGTCAGAGCTGTGAAAAGTTATTACAACCCATAGTTCTGTAAGCCAAAGCAACTCTAGTGTGGTGATTTGGGGCCACTTAAACAGTGATTTACATCCTAATGACTAAGTGCCCTTGACGTATAGTTTTCCCAGTTTGGTGGAGACCAAGGGCCCAGGGAGCCATATATATAACGGTCCTCGCCAGCAGCCTGTGTTCAGTTCTGGCCCTCTAGTCTGCATCTCGTCACTCTCTTTCACCCCTTTCCTGTCTATCTTACACTGTCCTATTGCAAATAAAGGCACAAAAGCCACCAAAATTATTTGGGGAAAAAAAAAAAAAAAAATTATGAACAATCTTTTTTTCATGCTAAGTGTGATTCTATTGTGTACTTACACACTAGCCCTGGAGTGGTCATAGAGAGAAAAACAAAAATGTATCCACAGTTGGTGGGGACAATAAACAATAAACATGGAGAGACGCTGTGCTGCTGCCAGGAGTGCTGACTGAAATTACAGCTTGCAAGAGAATAAATGACAAATTAATAGATTTGTGTATATTTCACTCTCACTGTGATGGTCTAAATAACTCACTACATTTGTTACTAATCACTTAATTCAAATGTTAAATATTTTGCCAATAAAAAAGAGACCTGTGGCTACAGTTAGGCAGTGGACCAAACCAGTGTGAGGCATAATAACACACAAGCTTTCAGTTGTTATATTTTCATTCTTTTGATCAAAATTATTGCCAGGAACAATTCAGTAGTTGCTGGATATTAGTAGTGACATATCCCTATGATCCCTACTCAAGTCTACACCCTTGATCGAGGCCATGTTTTACTACATTGAGCGCTCAAAATGCTGTTGCCTTCGCACAAGATGCAATTAGTTTTCGACCAGCCATGTTTATCAGAATGTTGAGTAATGTTTTTGGGGGGGCTGGTTTGTAAAATAAACAGCAGGTACAGTGGGTTGTGGCTCAGGGATCACAACCCGCTATACCAACCCTGGCACTTATAAGGTCAAGGGATTGCCAAACTCATTAAAACATTGTCTTATGATTGACAATGACAACTCCAGTGCTAATCCATCAAGGGGAAGTTGAGATGCATCATGGAAAAAAAAATGACTGGTGGCACTGAGCAAAATGCCATGTAAGCCCATGTCGTAGTTGTCAAGATATTTCAGTCCAGACCAAAGTGGTGGAACGGCTGAATGACTGACTGACCAACACTGCCATCTCAAAAGCCATGATGGCTAACCTGACACACCAGATGGTTTGTTACACAGAGCCATCTGGGAAGTTGTCCTTAGAAACTCTTAGGAAAAGGGCAGGCACTTTGAAAAAACACTTGGCAGGTGATTGGATAAACCAGCTGTCTATCACGTCCAGCACTGGCTAACTTAAGCCTTCAGTGTCGTTCTTTGCTCTTCTTTCAATGAAGAAATACTCTCCGGTTCTGATATAACTGACGCTATCACAGTATCTATGCTAACCTCTCCAGGAGCCGCCATTGTTTGTTCGAGACGAGCCGCTTCAATGGACGCTTTTCGCTGTCGTCACACCTAAGACCACGCCCATAGCTGCCAGCAGTCCCTCCTAGGACACCGACTGGCTGTTCCACTTGTGGATAACTTGAAGCCTGGCAAGATGGATTCTTGTAAGATCTCACAAATCCAGTTGCCTCGCAAGGTAACATGATGCCAGCATGGCCAAAAAGTGGAAGACTGGATATTGTGGATGATATAATACTTGGGGGTCAACAGGCTTCTTAGAGCTTCCTAAACCAAACTGACAAGTCATGCACACATACTTCAACAGGGAATTGATAGTGGATCCAAATAATCATAAATCATGTTCAAAACTTTTGTTTGGCTTTTATTAATCAATACGGGGCTGCTCATGATGGATTATTTCTTCAGGCCGTCCCTTGAAATTATGTATATTCCAGAGCTCATTACGTATCTGCTTTCTTCTGTGTTGTTGCCCCTGGGGGCTGATTGTGCTCCTCAATGAATCTTTAACATGCTGCCTGTTTTTTTTATTTTTTTTGTGGGAAGCCAGTATAACAATTCATTAAATATGGATTTATCTTACTTAATTATAATTCAGATCTGTGTCTGTTTTTCTGCAGAGCTTGTAACCACCATCTCTGTACAGGTCTTTTTATTGCTTCATATATGCTAAACCACAAACAAACACACAACCACAAACATTATTTCACTTCAGTATTTGTGCAATTATACAAACAAGATATAACATGGTAATTAGTGAGCTTTAGAGGTGCTGGCAGGCAGAGTGTAGAAATTCTGATTCAGCTATGAAGATTTAACTCATAAAACCTGATTGAAGCGATTTGCATTTAAAAAAAAAAAAGATCACACCCTCCTCTCAGAGTCATATCTGAGAAAAGTCTTACACACATGCCTGTAATCAGCATGACTCACTCTTAGCAGTGATAAACATCTATGAATCTGCTAAGGAATGAATAAAAAAAAAGATAGTCCTTAGAACTAAAAATAGATCATGCATAACATCATGATGTTTAGACGGCATTACACAGTTTTCTTCAGAGTCAAAACCAAGTGGCGACCTCCGGGTCTGAAAAATGAAGCCAAAACCGAAGTACTGGCTCCAAAAGCGAATTCCCCATATTGAAACCCCCAACTTCACAGCAGAAATTAATTGTTTACAGTCTGATTCAAAGAACGGTTTTGGCTTCTAGCTAATTTCCCCGTTCATGACAACAGAACGGAGGGTGAATTTTTAGATGACTCAACTGTAAAATACAGGAATTTATATGGGCTTGGCCACTTTAAGGGACAGGTGGGCACTGTCACAGGTAGCTGCTTCGCAGAGAGACAAAGTCACGCCCCTTCCGGTGGACCACCATGGGACCAAACTTCGGAAAAAATATGAACCGTAGTCTACGGAGAGAGACAAATTATTTTTGGCCCTGTTTGAATTGTGACCACACATTACACACATGTGTCAGTTTAAAAGACAATTTTACAAGAAAGTCACCGTTTTTCTAATAACGTATCTTCTCTGTCTAATATTACAACAGTTTCATGACAGACTACTCACCAAGAAGTTGTGTGAGTGACATCATGACTTTCTCCTTCCAGAAGCTAACGTTAGAGATAATATCTGTGTGTTTTCATACCGGAATGTAGCCACACAACAACGGGTCTTACTTGCTTTTTCTCTTCATGGCTGATCAAAGGAGCAGGAGTCGCTGGATCAAACACTTCAGGTTAGGTAATGTTACAAGGGGCAGCGAGATTCATGATAGTGTGTATTGGGCAGGACGAGATATGTAGCTCACTGAGCGGTTTCACACAAAACTAAACTAAACTACCACAAACTGAGCCTTTCTTGGCATGTAAAATCAAATGGGATAAAAAAAATTATTTGTCTCTTGCCATAGACTACCGTTCATATCTCTTCTGAAGTTAGGCCCCATGGACCACACTGGAAGGGGCGTGATTTCGCTTCTCTATTCGGCTAAACCCCAGCTTCATGACCTCTTTGCCCATTTTTGGATTAGATGGGAGTTAGCTGAGTCACGTACTGCCATGATGGCTACAGCCAGAGCTTTAAAATGGCTCTTCAGAAACCTATGGGTGACAGGGAATGTTTGCTAGCTAACATTCTCTCAGACGGGATAAACAGGATTTAATCAGGCATAAAAAGGTTTCGCTATTCCATAAGGAACGCCGAATTGAAATGCATAATTTCAGTGGCCAGTTAGGTTTTAATAAAGACAAGCATGTTAGCTCGCCAATATTCCATCAGACACAGTGACGTCCGTCTTTGAAAGGTGGTCCTTTTCAACATCAAATGGGCCTTAAAAATTCAGTCATTATCCACTCACCCTCATGACGACTGAAGGTCGAGTTTAGTTTTTTTTTTTAGTCCACAAAACACTGCTGGAGTTTCAGAGAAAAACAGCGACGCAGAATGTCCCAAACAATTTAAGTGAGTGGTGACATCTGTTTGAGTTTGCCAAGCTGACTCGAAAGACGTCATTTACAATGTGTTTTTATCCTAAATCTTCACTGTAGATCCTTAGTTTGGAGTCACGTTCACGTGCACACTGTGTGTGATGGCGAGTGCGCGCGAGTGAACGACACGTCGGGGCATTTTATGTTTGTTTTCTTTACGTTTGAACTTACACTTACACTGGGAGATACTGCAAAGCTGTTCTCTTGTGAAACGCCAGCAGTGTTTTGTGAACTTAAAAACTAAACCCGTCCTTCAATCGGCATGAGGATGAGTAGCTCATGACTGAATTTTCATTTTCTGGCGAACTATCCCGTTAATGCATCAAGGGGAATTTGGGGGCTGTGGCTGTGCTCAGAGAACAACAGTTACAAACCTTGTAGTATAAATTACTATGTAAACTGCCTCACCTTAAGGTAAAACAATTCTGACACTGTGAGTGTTAAAACACTGAGCACTAAGTTGGATTTTCATTCCATAAGATAGAAAAATGTCTTTGTTAATGCTGGTTACCTACAGTATCATCACTTAATCTAGTGTGTGTGTGTTCTAATAGCTAAACTTATGCTCACTTCTACATTTTTATCTGCGTTGTTCTGACCGGGGATCAGCCGTGCAGGCGGCTTTCTGATGTCGTTTGCATGTTCACTGTGTGTGTGTGTGTGTGTTAGTGTAGGTCTCCTCTGGGTGCTCCGATTTCCTCTCTACAATCCAAACACATGCAGGTCAACTGAAGTGGAGACTGTAAATTTCCCACAGGTGTGAATAGACAAGGTATTTCCCTGCCTGTCATCCAATGCATGCTGGGATGGGCTCTTTGAAATACAATCCATGTCCACTGGTTTACGGGTAAGAAGTGAAACGGAGAAAAACATGTTTTGTTGGTTCATTGATATAAATATTTGGCCAAAAATGACTCCAGCAGAGCACCACCTGATCCAACAACACCGTAAAAAGGGAATGTATTACATTTTAAAGGGACGGTTCAATCCAAAATCAAAAATACATATTTCCCCCCTGGCCTGGACTGCTATTTATTTATCTAGATAGTTTTGGTGTGAGTTGCAGAATTTTGGAGATGTCTGCCTTCTCTTTAGAATAATGGGACTAAATGGCACTCGGCTTGTGGTGCTCAAAGCAACAAGAAAATAGATTTGAAAAATTCAAAACCAGTATCTCTTTTCAAAAATCATGACCCGGTCACTCAAGATAATCCACAGACCTTTGTTGTGAGCAGTTTCTTGCAAGAACTACTTTCTTTCTGCAGTAGAATCTACTGGAACCACTTTACTTTCAATCTAGATTGAGCAGCACAAGCTGAGTGCCATTTAGTCCCATGATATTGGAGGGTGGTCAGACATCTCTACAGCTGATATCTCCAAAACTCTGACGCTCACACCAGAACTATCTAGATGGATAAATATACAGGCCAAGGGAAAAATGTATGTGTATTTTTGATTTTGGGGTGAACTGACCTTTAAGTGAAAGTGGGTGTGGACCCAATTCAGTGCTAGCTGTCATCATGGTTCACATTTTGACTTATCTTTAAGTGTGTTAAAGACACACAGCAAGTTTTCATCATATATATTTTCTTCAAACTATTACACAAGAAGGCTCTCGGCATAGTTTTAACTCTCAAGCAATGCATGCTGGGAAAGTCTGCTAATATGCTGGTCATGTTTCTTTAGAAATTTGATTTAATGAGTTGGTTGAACTCTGTACAGTACATTCATTCAGCTCATCATTTTATGTCAAAAGGCTCAGAAGAACTCATGTTTATAGGTTCAGAAGGGTTCTGAAAATAAATCAAATGTTCTTGAGAATTGGGACAAATCATATCCTGACAAAAGTTTTTTTGAATATCATTCCCAACACTCTGATTCCGATTTTTTGGTGGCTTTATGTTTCTTATGAAATGTTTTAGTCTGCTTTAATTTTCTTACTTTCTAAACCAGAAAACACTCTTCTCCCAGTCAAGAATCCACATCAGACTATTTAAAAATGTGTCAAAAGCCTGCAAAACCTAAAACTGACAATACCTCCTGATAACAAAGGTGTAAAAATGTGAGCTTATAATCATCTTTGTTTTAAAATACATTTTTATGAAAATGCTGACCCTTTAAAGTAAAGATTTTTTTACAAAAACATGATTTAATCAGGTATAAAAAGGGTTAGCTATACCCTAAGGACCCTTGTCTCACTTCCTTGTTTAAGAAAAAAACAGGAATACTGCTCAGGCACTGGTAAACTTTATATTTTGCAACAAATCCATTACATAATATGTGTCTCCACCATAGCATGTCAACTCTGTAGCCCTTCTAAATCAAAGCTAAATAAGAATTATGATTTAAAAATGTGTATTTTTATTAGCATTAAGAGAACTCTGACACACTTTTAACATTTTGTCAACTTTGTAAGGTGTCAGATTTTCCATCTGCACTTAATTAAAAAAAAAATCACTAGGAGGTTGGCCTGTACAAGGTTTAATAGCCAAGATTTTGATCCTTTAAAATATATTTTCCAGCATAATTGAAGGGTGAAAATCAAAAACCCATCAAAAGACGGTTTTGTGCCAATTCTCAAGAAGAGTGAGGTAGCAGAAATTTGAAGTGCAACTGACTTGAATAAATAAAACATATGTATACAATGAGAAAATGAGAATGAGAAAAGATTAGTGGATTCCACTACATTTCTGTATGTTTTTTTTCCCCAGTGAACAAGAATTTAAAAGCCTAGAAAATCCAAGCAGGAATACACAGAATTTGAAGAATGTGAGTGCTGGCAGCTGCTGTGATAATCTTAAGCAAACATGCAGACACAAGCACTAACTCACACTAAGAGCTGTTTCTCATTATTATAAACATTTTTTATTGTGGACTACTGTATAAATCTACGCTCTCAGTGCTGTAACTGTTAGTAATGATATAAATGGTTCTGAATGTGCGAGGATAATGAATTATTTTGTCTACCAAACATTCTGCCTCATCAACGGTTCAAATGCGTGCGACCGCCGTGCTACGTGCTCCGGCCACGGTGTTTGTGATAAACAGCAATGCCAATAAAAGTCAGCGGATTGAACTGCGAGTCAGGGAGCGTCTCAGGTCGCTTGGCATGTAGCACCATGCTGAGGCGTGGATACTGGCAGGGGGTGGGGGTGGGGGGGGAGGGGAGCGGCGCTCTAACTATCTCTGTTCTGCTGAAGCTCTCAGTGAAAAAAAAAAAAAAAAAGAGGAAGCCGAGGGAACGCAAACAAAGACGCAGCCCAACGGCTCTCTCTCACCACATTGCCAGGAAACCGGGTTGGGTTTAGATGGGGGGGGGGGGGGGGGGGGGGGGATTGGGGGCAGGAGTGGAGGCAGGCAGGAGGACGAGCAGGAGCAGGAGGAGGAAGACAGGGAGAAGGAGACCAAAACCCAGCAGGTGTGCTCCGGCAGCATGTAATGTGTCAGCATGGCTCAATGCCGAACACGCTGGAGCCTCTGCAGCACGGAAACATACAGTGAATTTTCAACAAGGTTACAGCGATGTTGAATTATCTTTCACCTTGCTGAGCAGGGCTGTTAATTCGCTCAACCTGAGGCTTTTGGCAAAAGTCCCTGCATCTAATACGAATTCTACACCCACTCATATAAATGATCTGCATTTGTCAGAGTGACAAATTATCAAACAGAGGTCAAACAACTATCAGTTTAGAGGGGAAACTGATCCAGAATGCTCCTCTAATATGATTTTCAATTCAAGTTTCACTTCACCCTTTTCTCTGTTGCTCTTATTAACGTGGTTACCAAAGCATTAGCCAGTCAGGACATCAGCTCTGCCCCGAGGACTGACTGTAAGGTTCAACCAACAGTTGAGAAATTTGCTAGCTGATCATGGGACCAGCTCAGAGGTGGTACACACATTCTTTACTCAAGTAGAAGTACAGATGCTTGTGTAAAAAAAAAAAAAAAGACTCTGGTAAAAGTAGAAGTACTGATCCAACTTCTTTACTCAAGTACAAGAGAAAAGGGTACAGGCACTGAAATGTACTCAAATTATAAAAGTAAAAAGTTGTCCTCTAGAGGACATTTCTGTCTGTTTCTGTGTAAAACTGAACCTAAACTCTTCTCTGTGGTTGAGTCTCCGTCTCTTTCGGTTTTGTTGTTTGCTTCGTCTTCTTCTGTCTTTCACGTTGTTTTCATCTTGTTATGTCTTCTTGTATCTTTTACAAATGTTGTTTATGTCTTGTTGTCTTCTCTGAACATTGTTTTCATCTTGTTGTGTTTTATATCTACGCCATTTTTGCATCATGATATCTTTTACATCATTTTTATCTTGTGTCTTATACGAAAATTGTTTTTGTCTTGTTACACCTTTTACATACAATCATTTTCATCTCATTTTCATCTTGTTGTGTCATTTTCTTCTTGTTACGTTTGTCACGTAGTTTTCATTGCGCCTATCATGTGTGACACTGATGGAGACATCAAGAAATCATGTTTTGTATGTGTTATTGTTCCGTCCATTTAGGCTGAAATAATAGTTGAAATAGTCTTGATGTTTGGAAAGCGGCGTGCAATGATGCAGAACAAAAACTAATCAACAATTCCCCTTAAATGCGATAAAACTGATGTACCGAGCCTATTTTGAATATATAAGTGGTAGGAAGTACAGATATTTGTGTTAAAATGTAGAGAGTAAAAGTTAAAAATTGTCAGAAAGATAAACACTCAAGAGACAACAACATAAAACTGTCTTGGTTAGCCTTGCCACTGCCTGACACTGTAAATCCACTTGGCACAGTGTTCCCTGTCATCAAACTGTCTCAGAGAATGTCAGGTCAGGGCAGCTACTTACATGGCTAACTGAGCTATGACCAGCTAGCAGCTACAGCCAAAGATAGTAGCAGCAAAGAGTACACAAGGCCGCAGTTAGCTGCCCTATTTGTTTGGAGTGACCTTTGATAGATGGCAGCTACCCTGAACCCCTCTGATACAAACGCCCAAGGCTAGCTTAGCCTTGCCACACGAGTATTTATTAATCATAGACAGTTAGCTCTATGTTGGTTGAAAATCAACACAAAGATTTAATTTTTTGGGATCCTCACAAGATACAACTTGTTGATATTAGCCTGGACAACAAATGTTTTAAATGCTACTGTTGAAATTCACACTAATAAACTCTTTGTCTTGTGTTTTGGGATAAGAATCCAAAAAGTCAGGGTTAATTCAGCTCAAGACTGAGGTTCAGTTTGCTTCAGGCAAAGAGAGGGACAGCCCACATTCCAATTTGTAAGGGTGAAACAACTACTAGCTCGGGGCTAAACTAAGCTAAACCCTCCCATTAGCTAACTGTTGCATGCTTCCACTGGTCCATCTGGCCTCTGGTGCTATTTTCAAGCACAAATGATAAAATACAACACTTAAACATTTTGGCCTAGTACAGGGGTCTACAGCCTTTACTCTCAAAAGAGCTATATTTGGCCAAAAGAAGAAAACAAAATCTGCCTGGAGCGACTATTTTATTCTATTTTTTAAAACTTTTCTTTTTTTGATTTGGCATCCATAGTTAGACTATGGAGATCCAAGACTAGCTACCAGCAAAATTTTGAAGAGAAGGTGCCAAATCACAAAAACAATGTGAATGACATAACAGGACAAATAAGACAAAAACAACATAACAAGAAAATTATGTAATTAAAAATGACATAACAAGATAAAAAAAAGACGTCACAGGACATAAAATGAAAAAGATGTGACAAGACATAAAACATAACAGACATAAGAAGACAAAAGGACGTAACAAAAACTATACAGATGTCACAAGACAAAAAAGACATAAAACGAAACAGGGGTAACAAGACAAAAATAGCATGAAAGACAAGATAAAAAACATCGTAAAAGACATAACAAGAGAAAAACAACATTAAAAACTGAGCAAGACAAAAATGATGTAATAAAACAAAAAAGACTTCACAATACACAAAAGACGTAACAAAACGAAAGACATAACACGATAAAAACGACAAGACATAACAATGCAATGCAACATAATACCTGACAAGACTTAACAAAACGACGTAACAGAAAAAGACATCGTGATACAAGAAAGACGCAACAAAATGAAAAAGACGTATCAAAACAAAAAAGACAAAACGTATAAGACATAACAAGACAAAAACAACTCAAAAGATGCAACAAGAAAAAAACTACGTAAAAAGATGAAAATGACGTAATAAGGTGAAACAGACAGAGAGGGAGACGTGACCTCAGAGAAGAGGCTACTTTTTACATTTCAGAGCCTGCACAGTTTCACTTTTACTTTAGTAAAGAAATTGAATCAGTACTTTTTTCTCTCTTTTTTTTTTTACTCTCTTTTCTTTAAACAAGCATCCACTTGAGTAAAGAATGTGCGCACTTTCGCCACCTCTGATAATGATAAACTGTTTGAGGAAATCCTGATCATGGAATGTGACCAAACCCAAGTGACGCCCACGTTGTTGTTGTTCCAAAACCAAATAAAAATAGCAGTTTAGACAGATAGAAATCGCTTCATTTGGTGGAGTGAGCGTGCCCGAAACCTGTTTCGCCGTGTCATGTGTTATCTCGCTTGTTAACTTGCTAAATACAGTTGTGGTTGCAGATTACAGGAGTGATGGCTAAAACCATGTAAATAAGAGGCACGTTGTGATGAACTACAATTATCCTTTAAAGGTAGAAAGTTATAGTGGGCCATAATGATAAAACAAACACCGCACTCTGCTTTTCTATCACGTGACATATCTTATCACTTGCTGTGAAAGTGAAGTTATTTGCAACAACAATGGGGCTGTCACATGGGTCTTGTGCTGTTGTTGTCTCTCGTTGCAGAGGTGCCTGTTTTCCCCTCGGACAGCCTCCCTCCCCTCCCTGCAGCCGTCGCTCCGCTCCCTCCTCCCCCGTCCACGTGCTCTCTCTCATCTGGATGGGTATGAGCAGGGCTACTTCAAACACGTGCTGTATGCCACCCTGCCCCCCTCACCACTACCACCACCACCACCACCACCACCTCTCTCCTCTCTCACTATCAGCCTATTTTCCTTTGTCCAGCCCATCTTTGCTCGCTGCTGTGTGATTTACTCAAGCCTGGGAGACATGTGATCACTCTGCTGGATACCGAGAACTCCAGGCAGCCAGTGTTTTTGGAGGAGGAGGAGGAGGAAGGGAAGGAACAAGGAAAACAATCTGACACAAGCGGCCGACTATCAGGACATTCTGTTCGACCTGAGGACATGTAGATTCTGCCAGTAGGCACTGATTACACGTAACAGGAATGAGTCTCCAGTTAAACATTCAAGTGTAGTACGTGATTCCCTCTACATTGGAGAGTTGCCAGTGTTGATGCTACTGTTGGGCTGAAGATGAACTCATTTACACCCAACAGTTTAGTTTACATTTAAGGTCATTGTAAAGGAAAAAGGGAGTTTTTCTTCTAAACACATTCTGCATGTTAGAACACAGTTGCTGAAAACGTGAAAAGACTGAGAACTATGTAGTATTGAATTGTGAAGTTAAACCGTTAAACTGTTTTTCACTTCTGTGTTCGGGTTTTTTTGTGCGGACCTGAAACATGGCTCGGTGATGTAACGGAGCCATGGTCCCCCAACACTATGTAAGCCCCCCAAAAATACGAATGACACTTCCCTCACCCTCCCTAACAGTGAGTTACTAACATACCTTCAGCAACTCTCTCAGTCCAAATCAGTCCAGCAGTTCACTTCAGCTCACTTCAGTTCCAACAACCTGACACAGAAGAAAAAAAAACATCCTGTCACCATCCTCTGGCTCTGGTGGCACAGACATGTCTGGACATGTCCAATAAAGCTGCTAGACGGAGCGTCCATGTTTCAGACTGTTTGCAGGTCATAGTGGTGTTTGACACTGAGACAGTGGAGCGGACACACCCCCAGTGTTTCAGAGCAGAAAAAAC
Source organism: Lutjanus argentimaculatus (assembly GCA_034769285.1). Classification (NCBI taxonomy): domain Eukaryota; kingdom Metazoa; phylum Chordata; class Actinopteri; order Lutjaniformes; family Lutjanidae; genus Lutjanus; species Lutjanus argentimaculatus. The sequence goes on along the minus strand of JAWZSL010000008.1, from coordinate 1,566,153 downwards.
TGCTCATTTTGTTACACCTGCATAATTTCACCTTGATTTAGAATTTATGATGCTGGCCCCACACTACAGGAGCTTCAGGCCAGTTTTTCCCAGATTCTTCCCTTACAAAAATTGGAGGGTAATTTCTTAATTTTTTTTCTTTTTTAGTTACAATTTGGATGATTATGTTGGTTGGTTGGTTGGAAAAAGAGGTGCTGCCAAGCAACGGTAAACATTTTAGCCCTTGTGCCCTTGTCATCCACTCTTTCCATGCATTGTGCCATGCATTGTGGTGTGGTGTTTCCAATGAAAAATGTGCTAGACTTCTTGCTTGGCTAGTTAAGGACACTGGCAGCACAAACCACAGTTTTGTGTTTCTGGTTCTTCTGCTAGGATTGTGTCATCACTGTATGTAGTCTTGTTAAAGCTAGACTTCAGTAGCCCCGACATATTACTAGCAAGGTGACAAGTAGCCTGTTTTTGTAGAATATTGAATTAAAAGGCGTGAAGGAATTAGAATGTTTGCGGAACTGTAACATTGTGTTGGTGAAGGCTCATAGTGTGGCCACCTACAGGGAATATTTGGTGGCCTTGGAGTAACTTTTCATGGCCATGGGCCATCACGCCACAAGTGAATGTCAAGCCCTGACCACATTGGTCCACACTGAAACATGTTAACTGTTGAATGAATGTGGATGAATCCTAATGGCTTTGGAGATCCTCTGACTTTTCCTCTAGTGCCCCAGCAGGTCAAAGTTTTCACCAGTGAGATATATCAATATCTCATCGATAGATTGGCTAAAATAATTGTACAGATGTCATGGTTCCCAGATGATGTGTCTCAGAATTGTGAAGTGGGAGAAGCTTTTTTTTTTTTTTTTTTTGAATAAAAATAAAGAAAACAACTGTGTGAGGAAATATCTTTGATAAAAATTAAAGTAAAAACATGAGGTAAGAAGTTAACTAAAACTCCCAAGATGCATTTAGGCAAGAAACATCCACTTGCCAGTAGACTTATCTGGTAAATACCTGTGTTTCAATGATAAATAAGTGACTGAGTATATCAATAAAAAACATTTTAAACGGAAATTAGTTGGAAACTACTTTCCAAAACAAGCATCTCTCTCCACTTCACAACTCTATTGACTTTGGTAATCCCCTAACGAGAAGTACGAGCAGGTTTACATTTTGGGGAATAAAATGTTTCAACAGCTATTGGATGGGTGGCCGGGAAATTGAGAACAAACATTGCTCTTCCCCATGAACATAGAGCTCTGGGAACGCTGGACCTCGGGAATGTACAGGACCCTGGGAACAAAGATACTGTCCCTCAAGTCTATAGTGTACTTCTATAATGAACCATTTTTTCCAGTTAGTGTACAAGAAATCAACATACTAACCCTGTTTCATGCAAACAAGACATTACGCAATATGTGCACATCCAATCAAACTTCAACTCTAGTTTGGCACTGCCTGCTAAACCAAAGTTATTTTTTGTTTGCTGTTGCTTCACCACCATCCACAATCGATTTTAATGTTTTACAGCTGTGAGCTTCTGCTTTTCCGCAGTGCACTGAATTGTGGGAGAACAGTGTAAATACACAGCAAACCAAAAAAAAAAAAAAAAAAAAAAATGGAGCAGATTCAGCACGCACACTCACTGTTTTGGATCCATTACATTTTGTTACTTTTCCAGTGTGAACACGCTAAACACTCAGAAATAGACTTGTGTGGACTGGGGACATGGCTCTGTACTTAATATAGCAGAAGTGACTGAGAATAATCCATGGGAAGCCAACCTGACTGTGACCTCACATCACCCTTAAGGACAAATACATTGTCTCACTGGCTGCTAAACCGAGAAACACTTACAGACAGATTTTGAAGATGCACAACAAGAGATAACATGTTGATGTAACATGTAAATGTGTCTGTGTCAGCTGTTTTAAATAAACTATGGTGATGCAAATGAACTGGCCTCCTCAATCTTAGAACCTGAGATGAACCTGACATCTTTTCAAGAGCTTGTGATTATTTCATGGCTTTTAAAGATTAAAGCAAACTAATTCTATACTTTATAACACTGTAAACTGTCAACAGAAAGACTAAATATGAGAAGAACTTTATGCATTGTAAAAAAAAATATATATGTTTGTTTAACTAAGAAAAGTCAGTGTCTGGGCTGCCCTAAAATTTTAGTTGACTGAATTTGAAAAGACAAGTTGAGTAAATTTTGTAATTTTTTTCTAGTCAAATAAACATTATTAATTCAGTTGTATTTGAGAAAATATGTTCAGTAAAATTAAGATATTAAGTTGAAGCAGCAACTCTTCAGGCACGCTGATGAACACTACAAACAAATTCAATTTCCTTTTATATTTTCTCGATTTTAAGAAACTATTCGTCATGCCACACAATGAATCTCCAGGTATGGCTGTAAGAACTGAATTAAATTCACAACTTCAAACCATTAAAAAATGTCTTAAACACCTTTAAACTAACATAGGTATAAAAATATGCTATTTTAACCAATATTGTTTTAAAATTGATTTCTCTACGAAAGTGTTGGCCTTTTAAAGTTGTGTCCCAGATTTTTGTAAATTCTGAGATTTTTATAAAAACCTGATTTAATCAGGAATAAAAAAGGGTTAGCTATACCCTCAGGACCCCTGTCTCACTTCCTGGTTTAAAAAAGGCAGGAATCCTGCTCAAGCACTGGTAAACTTCTCTTTTTCAACAAATTCATTAAATTATATTTCTATCTATCATTATGTGTCTCAGCCATAACATGTCAACTTGTAGCCCTTCTAAATTAAAGATAAATAAGAATTATGGTTTAAAAATGTGTATTTACATATATAAAATGTGTATGTGTGTTTAATTAACTTAAACAAGTAAAATTTGTACATTTACATTAAGTCAGTGAGGAAAGTTTTGTTGCTTCCACTAAATTCTTGAATAATCTTTTACAGTGTGAATATTTACAGTCACAGGTATATTCAGATATTCTGTAAGGCTGACAAATGTCATAGAAAATGTCTTGATTTGAAGAATAACACCAGCGTTTTCCTTTGAACCTTTATCTATCCAGACAGTGAATCACTCTGCCAGTAACATTCAGCTCCATTCATGCAGCTCCACACAGACACACTTCAGAGCTGCCCTGTACCACCACACTTTTCTGTTGGAGCGTTGTGAGGCTAAGTGCCATGCTTAAGGCCATGTCAGCAGTGTTACTCACTCTTTTTCCCACACACATATTGCTTCACTACTTCTGTCGAGGCTACCGAGCATGTCATTATTGACTGTGACAGAGACAGACATTATTAATGGTGAAGATGAATGCGCAAACAAGTCTACCTTAACTATACTGAGCAGAGTTTGAAAACTAAATCAATCAAAAAGAACACTTCTGTGTGAGTAGATGTTTTAAGAAGACACAATGTATTACATGTAATCAGAGGAGGGATCTAACAAAGTACAAATATTTAGTTACAGTACTTGAAGAGTTTTCAGGTATCTGTACTGGACTTGAGTACCTATTTTTCTTCTTCTCTTTCTTTTTACTTTTACTCCCTACATTGTCACACAAATATCTGTACTTTCTACTCCTTCTGTTCCAACAGGCTCATTACTTAAGTTTTAATGCATTTGAGGGGAATTATTGGTTATTTTTATTTTGCACCATTGTGCGCCACCTTCCAACATCAAGACTGATTTCAACCTAAATGGATGGAACAAAAACACAGAAAATATTATTCCATGGTGTATCCATCAGTGCAAAAAAGACAACAGAAAAGACGTAAGAAGATGCAAAAGATGTATCAAAATGTCAAGACTTAACAAGACACAAAAGATGTAACATGACAAAAAGAGATGTAACAAAACATAAGAAAAAGATGTAAAAGACATAAAAAAAGACAAAAATGTAACAAGACATAACAAAACGTAGAACACGTAACACATAACAAAACGTAACAACACATAACAGAATGTAAGAAGATATAAAAGATGTACCATGTCACAACAAAATGTAACAAGACGTAACAAAAGGAAACAAGACATAAAAGACGTAACAAGACACAACAAAACATAACAAGACGTACAAGATGTAACAGGACGTAACACAATGTAACACGATGTAACAAACTGTAACAAGACACAACAAAACCTAACAAGACGTAACAAAATGCAAGAAGACGAAAAAGATGTAACATGACAAAATGTAACAAAAGGTAACAAGACGAATGGTCAAAACATTGTAAAACATGACAAAAAGATGTAACGAGACGCAAAACTACATGAAAGACGTAACAAGATGCAACAGACAAAGGGTGACTTTTTACTTTTATACCTTGAGTACATTTCAATGGCTGTACTTTTTAACTTTTACTTGAGTAAAGAAGTTTTTACTTTGTACTTTTACCAGAGTAGTCTTTTACACAAGTGTCTGTACTTCTATGTGAGTAAAGACTACGTGGACTTTTGCCACCTCTGCACGTAGGCTTCACAACATCCAGGGATTTCCTTTAAAAGTCACCAGCAGGCAGCTTGTTATTCACCCTATCATGACTCCTCTTCCCCACAACAGTCCAGCTGCACGTCACAGGCCCCGGGGGCGGGTTGTTATCCCGGCTGAGAGCAGCCAGGCCAAACACAAGTTTCCTAACATGACCGAAGTGAAGAGAGAGCAAACAAAATAACAGGGCGGAGAAACAGCATTCCAAGAGTGCTAAGAATAGCAAACTGGACCCTGTGCTCCCGGCACTAAGTTCACAACTAGTCTTGGGCAACAAGCAGAGTGAGTCTGAGCACGTTGCCAAAACTTTGCCAGGTCGATGTGTCAGCTGGGGTGGGTGAGGACTGTTGTAACTGAAGCTCCAGACCACGTTCACTCAAAGGTACAAACAACAGCTGGAGCCAGGTTTGAATGATAAAATACAGGCCATAACTCTACAGTAATAGCTCATTAATGACTGTTATAATTAACCATTTCAAATATATAGTAAATATAAGTAATCCACATGTAAAAAGGCTCCTCTTAGCAGTAATTCTGTTGCCATTTTGAAAAATTGGACAGCTGCAAGAGGTGAAAGATAAACAGGATAAAAGAAGAAAAGATCTTCTATACACTGTCTTCATTGATTTATCTTTCACACAGGGAGGGACGTTCATCACAAAAGGTGACTACAGGGCCTGTAAACAGTGTCTCTGGCTATATTTGCTGTCTGTGCTCAGTTTTATTGACTTGCTATCTAGAAAACTGCATCCACCTCACGTGCATGGCCAAAGCAGACGCACCAGTCCGCAGACAAAACCCCAACCCTTGCATTGTCATGTGATAAATTTTCAGTCCACATTTTCGAGGTTTGACGGTTCAAGTGAACACTTTACAGTACATACATGTAAAACTACACTCATACAGTTGAGATAATAATCTCAGCACAAAGTCCATTTACTACCTGTTCTTGCAGAAGTATAAATCAGAGGCAGTGTCTACTAACCACCCACTTACTGAGCAAAACAGTTTTCATATTACTCCTTCTTGCAAACCTGTGCATGATTAAAAAACATAGTTAAAATAAGATCCTGAAGATTTTTTGTCGATCTATAATCTCACAGCTTTTGAAACTAGTTAAGGTCTCCATCCTAAGCATTAACTATTTAGTAATTGTTACTCTAGTAGTTTTATAGAAATGGCCTTCACACGCATGAGGGACAGTAAATGACATGGTCACCCTCCCCCTTAGACTGTATCATGACTGTGTTAGGTGACTATGAATGCAAAGGGAAAATCCTACTGCGACTGGTTCCCATGAAAAGCATTCAACTGGCAAGATTATGTAAAATAATAAATAAAAATATCTGTCACTGAAAATCACTCAGTAATCTCTAAAAAGATGAAACAAGATGTAAAAGACAAAAAAAAAGACATAAAAGAAGTAACAGGACATAAAAGACAGGAAAAAAGATGAAACAAGATATAAAAGACGTAACAAGACAAAAAAGATGAAACAAGACAAAAAAGACAAAACAAGACATAAAAGACATAACAAGAAAAAAGATGAAACAAGATATAAAAGACATAACAAGACAAAAAAGATGTAACAAGACACAAAAGATGCAACAAGACACAAAAGACGTAACAAAACAAAAATGACGAAACAAGATGTAAGAGACGTAACAAGATATAAAAGAGGAAACAAGACGTAAAGGATGAAACAAAACAAAAATGACGAAACATGACATAAAAGACGTAACAAGATGTAAGAGACGGACCAAAACAAAAGTTACGAAACAAGATGAAAGAGATGTAACAAGACAAAAATGATGAAACAAGACATAAAAGACCTAACAAGACAAAAATGATGAAACAAGACATATAAGACATGATGACAAGACAAGATGTAAGAGACGTAAGAAGACTAAACAAAACATTAAAGATGTGACAAGATGTAAGAGATGTAACAAGACAAAAAAGATGTAACGACATAAGAGAGGTAACAAGACAAAATGGCACACCAAGATGTAAAAGATATAAAAACAAACATAAAAAGACAATGAGGACAAGAAGCTGAACACCCAGTGTGTTTCATGGACAGAGACGTAGGCTGTGTTCAGAACTGCACAGTAATGTACTATTCATACTAAGTTTGACGTCAGATTGAAGACATTCCAGCTGCATAGTTTGTGCATTTCTTGGACATTAGAAGTCCTCAGATAAGCAAGATTATCTGAGTATGTACCATGAGCTTACCAGACAGACTCAACCGCTTCAAATGCACTGTGTCTGTCCAATGGTGGACTGCGAGACAGACAGTTCTAGCACCATGCTGCGACTAGTAAGAGGGGTAACACTTTATTTGAAGGGGTGTGCGTAACGCTGACATGACACGGTCATAACAATGAAATGACACCTGTCATGAACATGAGGGAGCTGTCAGTGCGCGTCATTCCTCAATTATGTACATTTTAATGCAAAGTCGACGCTGTTTGACACGTCTTTGTTATGACAACTTGACATTAATGAAGCCAGCAGTGTCTTTGTTATGACGTTTATCGAGACAACATGTCATAAACATGCCATAGCAGGCCTACTTATCAAATTTAAAAAAACTTCTTATCATAGTTTTGTGTTAGCATTACTTCACACGATCATATGCGGCTGGTTTTGACATTGATTGTCATGTGAACATATAATTGTGCCATGAATAATTTGTCCTCAGCTAAAGTCATAGCATTTGGACCTGTCATACAGATTTACTGAGCATGTAGTAGATATGACATTAGGATGTAATTTAAAAAAACACAAGCGTACAGCTGATAGCCGGAGCTAATCAGCCACGAGCAGCTGCTGTCAGACTCTCTGTGTCTCTGCTGGAGCTTTGACAGTCACTAAAGCATATTTATGGTCCTCTGAGAGAGACACTGTGTGGGTACCTGTGCTGTAGCTGAGCCAGCAGCTTCTATGAGTGACTGTAGCCACAGCCCTGCTGTTTATCACTGTTAACGTTACTGTTTTTATGCCTTAAATATCTTGTTAAGCTCTTAATAGAACACAATTATCACATCAGTGGGTCCATCTGTTGTGTTCACTGCCACTGTGGAGGAAAAAAAATGGACTGAGATGCTTTATAAACTAGACTGCACCTGTGAACTAACAATCGACTTTTTATTATTAGGTTCACATTTCTTTACTATCGGCACTTTATGGAAGCCAAGAATGGCCGTGCTTGCAGTTGTTTTTTTTTTTTAAATAATGTTATTTTCAGATCATGAGTTAATTATTTGGTTATCATGAGAAATTGAGCTTTGTGTCTCGAGATAACAAGATAATCAACCTCTTATCACAAGAAAGCAAAAGGTTGTTTCTAGGACTGCAACTAATGATTATTTTTCTTGATTAATGGTTGTTTGCCTATGAAATGTCAGAAAATGGTCGTAGCAAAGGTTGTTGTAGGCAACTGGTAGAGTTCTTGAAGACGTTTTGCCTCATCCAAGAAGCTTCTTCAGTTTTGGGAACAGAACAGTCCAGTTGCCTACAACAACCTTTGCTATGAATACCCTGACCTGGATGACGAAGAATCTTCACAGACACGTCAGAAAACGGTGAAAAATATTGATCTGTGTTTGCCAGATCCCAAGATGACGTCCTAAAATGTCTTGTTTTGCCCACAACCCAAATATATTCAGTTTACTGTCAGAGAGGAACAAAGAAACCAGAAAATATTCACATTTAAGAAGCTGAAATCAGAGAATTTTGACCTTTTTTTTCTTAGAAATGTACTCAAACTGATTAATCAATCATCAAAATAGTTGGCAATTAATTTAATAATTGATTAATAATCAATTAATCATTTAATCATTGCAGCTCTTGTTGTTTCCTGTTATTGCTTAAAGTGTTTATCATTGATCAGGAGATCTAAATAAGACTGTCTGGTGTAATTACCATAACAAAACTACACATTTACACCTCGACTAACTGTTACATTTACTTAATTCAGTTATTGATTTTCTCTTTGTCAGCTGATACACAGGCATGTATGCATACATTCATATACATTAGTATGTATGTGGATGTATAAATGGTACTGTATTTTTATTTCTGACATCATCTTGTAAACTGTCATTGTTTATCAGCGGGTGGGAGGGAGGCAAGACATTCCAAAGAACAACTAAATGCTGCTGAAAAAAAAAAAAATCATTGTGGAAAAAGTGATGTTCAAAAAAGCAATAAAAAATATGTGATACAAAAAGATCAACACACGCACTGTAAAAAGAATACACCGGCTCAACTTAAAAGAATAATTAAGGTTACAGTTTGCAGGGATCTTTTTAAGTAATTCCAACACAGCAATAAATGAGTAAATTCCATCATATTTTTTATCGTGAAACCAATTCAGTTAGTTTAGTACAACCAACATGATCTGCTTTGTCCTCTGCAAGCTTAATTAAGTTCAATCAACTTCATTTTAATTTCAAAATGTTGGTGCTATTAACTGGTCACATTACTTCATTTATTATTGTGATTATTCTTATTCTAACTTATTTATTTTACTCTCAGCCTACCCAGAAATGTCCATGTGCAAACATTACTGTAATTTATTTGAGTATTAGTAACCTATTTCATATCAGTCAGAATAAATTACATATAACAATTCCAGTTTTAATGACCTAACTGTATATTTTAAAACCAGTGATCAACTTTATCTCCAACCATTTTTATACCATCATCTGTGTGCAGAATAAACATATGAATACTCAAAGCAAGTACGCAATTTATCTTTAAAAGAGCGAGATATAATAGAAAGTGGGAGAACGCAGAAATGTACAGTTCTTTGGTTTGGCAGTAACATAATGAAACTGTGATCAGTGTCAGCAGGAGGTGAACCTGTGACTGTAGTGTCATATGAACGGGTCAGACACAAGCTTAACCGACGCTCATGAGACCTGCTTCATGCATTGTCTGTACATGTTGTTATATGACGACAAAGTCACCTCCTTTGTGAGTTTGAGCTTATTTCACATTACTGAGTCTCTGCTGGAAACAAGTATTTCAACAGAGGAGGCCACGCAGCAGTGACTCATAGGGCATTAACACAACTCTGTATGAACAGACAGTCTCGATGGCTGTGTACAAACAGGCACATTATGCCACTATTACTCATTACACTATAAAAAAAAATATACATGCAAGCACGTCATTCAGGTTGTATACGCAAATTAAAAATTCCTGTTTTGTATTTGTGCCCGGGCCTTTTTACACCAGCATTTAAAATGACAACATTTTGCAGGAAGTTGATTTCATAGCAGTTAGATTTGACAAATCACAAGCCATCTTGACCAACATGTTCTCACTCCCGAGTCAAATATAACAGCTTGGTCAGTGGCTCCCCTGTCAAGTAAGCAATAATTAATATGACTTTCAAAATAAAGTTTGCTGAGAAACATTTCACATGTGGGGGGTTTGGAGACGCAGGAAAAGACCAAATTCTTGTTAGACCTCCTGGCTGGGTTCTAGATGAAACCACTGGAGTATAAAATGGCTCTCAGTAATACTGCATGGGTGGGTTCTAGATGAAACCCTTGGAAGGTGGAAGGGCTCTGTATAGAACCTCCAGAGAGGGTTCTGGGTGGAACCAATACACCACAGTGTATATCCAACTGTTTTTTGTAGAAACTCTCAGTTCCAACCATTCAGAGCATTTCCACCAAAGATAATTTGGTTCAGAACTCAAAAAGTTTGTTCTCAGATGGAACCAAAAAGTAGCAGGTTTTCTTCGGGAAACAAAGTGAGCATGTCATATCCCACAAATTATGATGGTTCCCCTCAAAAGTGGTGGAAACGCAGGCTGTTTCACCAGATACCACAGAGAGAATCTTGAATGGAACTGGTTCAGGAACCAGAGGTAGTTTGGTGGAAAAGCACATCAGAACATAGAGTATGCCTCCAGAAATAATGCGAGAGGGGTGCCTATAGCAACATAGTTTGAAGTGTATGGCCACTGACCAAGCTGCCCTATTTATTACATTGGGAGTGAGAATGAGCTGTCTTGACAGTGTTGACCTTTAAGGGTTCAGAGAGTTGAAAACGGAAGAAGCTATCATAGCTTATTAAAGTCTGTGTAAAGGGAAATCAGAGTTTTTCTTCTAAAGACATTATACACATTAGTTGTTGAAAATATGTGACCTATTATATAACAAGAATGTAGTACTGAATTGTGGAGTTACATCATAAAAATTGTTTTTCAGGATTTCTGTGTTCAGGATTTTTTGGGTAAACCTGAAACATGGCACCGTGACATGTAAGGGTCATGTTGCCCCAACACTATAGAAGCCCCACAAACCAGCACATGAACAACACTGCCTCCCCCTCCCCTCCCCCTCCCTAAAGATGAGTTACGAACATATCTTCAGCGACTCTCTCAATCCAAATCAGCCCAGCAGTTCACTTCAGCTCACTTCAGTTCCAACAACCTGACAGAAGAAAAAAGTACCATCCTGTCACCGTCCTCTGGCTCTGGTGGCTCAAACATGTCTGGACATGTCCAATAAAGCTGCTAGATGGAGCGTCCATGTTTCAGGTGGTTTTCAGGTCGTAGTGGTGTTTGACAATGAGACAGTGGAGCGAACACACCCTCAGCATTTCAGAGCAGAGAAAACTGCTCAGTTTTTCATGATTTTGAGACATAATTTTATATACTTAGATTTTGTAATCATTCAGATGTGCGTGTTGCATTTTTTATTTTATTCAACTTCTTCTGTCAGTGTATTAACTGCTTCACAAATGAGCAGACAAATAATGGAGGAGAAACTCTAGGAGCTACTGTGACTGACTGGCACTAGCCCAGACGGTCAAACCAACAAGCCTTCCAAGTATAATCACTACATCACCAAGCTTCTAGAACCAAATATTTCACAAACACACACTGACTGATACTTTCAGGTGTGACCATGCCTTTACACAGATCTTATATTTTTATAACCAGAAAGCTGCACAGTCACATTTTTCAATTCCAGTCTGGTCTACAAGAATGTGCAGAGCAGAAATGATCCAGAGCCATGCTACTTGTAATTCAAGGCCCCATTTGGAATTTGTCAGCATTGCCATGACAATAAGTAAATCATCATTCATTTCACACTTTGGCGGTTTGGCTGCGCCAGCATCAGCATGGAAGAGAACCAAATCCAATGCTGGAAAGAAAGCCAAACAGTTATATGATTGGTATGTGGGCTAATGATTTAAAATCAGTCAATACTTGTGGCTGCACTTAACCAAAGACTTTCTGAAACCTGCAGGAGAAGCTTAGTGTAGGTACAAAAACAAATGTGACATCTTTTATTCTTGCTCTGACGCTGACAGCAAGGTCTGTTCGACCTTGCTGTCAGCTCATATTGGTATCAGATATGGGTTGTGTCCTAGAATATATTTGAATAGTCATCCAAAAGAATCAGACAGAAGCAGTAAAGGCCTGCAGTGTCAACAGAGCCACGGGCAGTTATCATTGTTAAAACTGTATTTTTCTAAAAACAAGTGAAAATACGAGTGTCAGCAGGGATGTGATCTCAACAAGTGCTCATACCAAAGCAACAAAACAGATGAATTTCTCAAATGACCAACATGATTGTTCCAAGAACAACTCTGACCTGCTAGATACACTGTTGTGGTATAGGCTAAAACTATGTGTTTACATTAGGTGTAATATTAATGGAAAGTATCTTATTTGTTTAATCCACACAGAGAAATGAAAAGGGGTCATTTTTGCTTCTAAGGGAGTTACATGCTGTAGCGGCTTTAGCCTTGTTATCCTGATCTAAATCTGAGATCTTGAATATACGTATTTCTCAAAATGTTAAACTATTTCTTTAAATATTGTGTAAAGGAAAAAGGAAGTTTTTCTTCTAAAGTTTTTGAAAGTAGTTGCTGAAAATGTGAAAAGACTGAGAACTATATAGTACTGCATTGTGGAGTCAGACAATAAACTGATAAACACGATTTCTGCGTTCAGAATTTTTGGGGAGCGCCTGAAACATGGCTCGGTGATGTGCTTAGGACCGCCCATGGTCCCCCAACACTAAATATGCCATCCCCCTCCCTCAACCTCCCTAACATTCAGTTACAAATGTACCGTCAGAGACTCTTTCAGTCCAAATCAGCCCAGCAGTTCACTTCAGCTCACTTCAGTTCCAACAACCCGACACAGAAGAAAAAACAAATACAATCCTGTCACCGTCCTCTGGCTCTGATGGCTCAAACATGTCTGGACATGTCTGATAAAGCTGCTGGATGGAGCGTCCATGTTTCAGGCTGTTTTCAAGTAGTGGTGTTTGACACTGAGACAGCGGACAATAAAGATATGTTCCATATTCAACTTACACCTTTGTTTCTAATGAAATTCATATGACTGCAAAAGGGGGCTTCTTCAGAGAAGTAAAATACAAGTAATTGTTAGCTGAGGTTCGACTTGTTTCAGCATTTTTCTGGCCACTACATTAGAGGCTCATTCCACCCATACATAAAACATATTTTACAACTTACTTCAACATGGCATCTAGCTGTGCAGATAGTTTTTTGTTTTATTTGACTGGATGTTGCAATATTCTTCTCCAGCATTTGTACATTACTTTTAAAATACTCAACAATATGACTTTCTAGATACAGTAAATATGTTTTAATCCACACAAGAAACCAGGTGTGAGTCTGAAAAAGAAACCATCAAATGGTTTGTTGTGGGAATTGATTACATCATACACATTTAAAACCGGTTGTAAACCAGGTTGCACGTACACGGTTGTAAATTTTTCTGCAAGTGGCGCCGTCACCATTCCCTGATGGTGCATGTAAGGACAAATTGCCCTGGTGAATCCACTCAGCAGATACAGCAGACTGTAACTATAACCTGGTTACGTAAGTGCTTCATAGTGAGTGTCCTGTTTTTTTCATGATAATCCACCTCACTGTGGACAGTTTTCAGTGGAACTGCTTCCTCCCAAGTAAACAGTTACTATGAAACAGTTGACAGTGTATTCCATGGAATATCCAGAGCTACCAGAACCGTCTCTGGAATAGAAAGCACTTCATTCACCTCCATTGTATTGAAGGGAGGCATTTCCTGAGATGGGATTAAGTCATTGTTTGCAAGTCCCAAGTCAAGACTGACAAGTCCCAAATACTAAACTTTCAGTTTCAAGTCCTAAAGAGGTTGGAATGTAACAGTGAGTTTCCAGCCTCACTGATTTACAAAATTACTTAGCTTTTAAACTAACATTATCTAAGCATTAGCTCGCTAACTATTTTTATGTTAGCTTTGACTTACCATTCTTTGTGCAAATGTTGATCGAAGATGGAAATTGTTGTGTCTCCGTCTTTAATTTTTGACCTGCATGTTTTGCATGCTGCAATGGATTTTTGTTGACAACCACATAGTTTTTGTACATGGACATCTTTGGTATATTTTTTCCAACTCAGTAATGTAATGTTAGTTCTTCATGGTTCTCTCCTGCAACTTGATTGTGGATCAAACAAAGTGGATCTGGGGAAATGACCCTTCGCTGGACAGCTACTGTCCAGTCATAGGTTAGCAACTATAACTAGGCCTAGTAAGCTTTTGATTTCTCTCCATGTTGAAGGTGTGCAGGAGGCTCTGAGGAGAGCGATACTCAGCGTTTCACGAATGTGGATGGTGGTGTCTTTTTGTAGTCTCTCAAAAATGTGAAACACGAGAGCACACGTGGGAATGGATTAAACTCTGCCTTAATCTGCCCTAACGTAAACTGCAAACATTAGCATGTCTGGCTAACTAATGCTAGCTTACTAGCTGCAGTATCTTTACTTCACTTCACTGCACCTGCATTTGTTCTGTGGGGGTTTGTGGAGGAGGCTGTGGGCTGATGCAGAATCAAACTAGGTTGACAACAATGCATCTCACTCTGGCTCGCTGTCTCAATTCTAAGACAGGTTAGCTTAGTTCTCATCCCGGCTGTCTTTCGCGATCGTGGTCCAGGTGGTCTGGCTGGGGCTCTGCACTTCCTTTTCCCACGTTAATGAGTTGTATTTCTGTCATCTATCATGTAGATATACCTGCCGTATTTCACCATCCGACCAATGTTTGCTGAGATGTTAGCTAGCTTTAGCCTCAGTCTTTTAGAATTAATGTTATATCATGTACGCAGCTGCTAGGTAACTTAGCATATACACTTTCACAGGATTCATGTTTTAATACGTGTCAGATGGAGACATTAAAACGTCAGCTGAAGACAGACTTCTTGGACGACTTAAGGAGATAGCTTTAGCATACATAAGCCAGCTACACTTATGAAATCTGCTTGTGAGTCATTATTTTTATCAACAAAATCCATTGTCAGCTAGCAATGAGAAGCTGCTTTTGTTTGTGTCTCTAAAGATTAAAGCAATATTCCACTTTTAGATAATCATCCACTCAGTATGTACTCATCCCATGCCGATGTGAAGATGGGTGAAGATCTTCAGTTGCAGCCAAATCCAGTACAATTACAGTGAATGGTGACCCAGTTTAAAACGTTAAAAAAGAACACAAAACAAACACAAAATGTCTCCATCCTGCTTGTGTGGTGTAATCCAAGTGTCCGCGAGCCGCAACATTAAAATTCAACCACAAAAGATGCCACTTACGCCATGTTTTTAGCCGAAATGTCAACTGTAGCATGTAGCCGGTAGGATGTAAACGTGGCGTCGATCTCGCGAGACTTCGTATATCTCTTAATGGACGCACGTGTGAAAATTTCGCCATGTTTACATCCTACCGGACACTTGGATTACACCACACAAGCAGGATGGAGACATTTTGTGTTTGTTTTGTGTTCTTTTTTTAACATTTTATCCGTGGTCTCCATTCACTGCCATTATACCGGATTTGGCTGCAACTCTGTTTTCTGCTGAAACTCCAGGATTGTTTTGTGAACTGAAGATCTTCACCCATCCTCACATCGGCATAGGGGTGAGTACATACTGAGTGGGTTATCATGTAAAGTGGAATATCCTTTTAAAACACCTCATGTTTCAACAGTTACTCCCAATTTCGATGTTAAATATGCCAAGGTTATCACCGTAAACTCCATACAGTAAATGCAGTGCGAGAATGGAAAGTTTGGCAGGCGTTGCAACAATAACAAGTAAGGAGGGCGGTACTTAGTGAAGGGTCAATTACATGCCGAGAAAGAATGCTGGGAAAGAATAGCGTTAATGTTAGTTGATTCAGAAAATGAAGAGAAATGAATGGATTTGTTGCACATTTTTTGAATATCATACATCTTTGGCCCTGAACCTTAGGTATCAAGTATTTTCAAGTCAAAAGGCTCAAGTCCGAGTGAAGTCACATGTCATTGGTGTTTTTTTTTTTGTTTTGGTCAAGTCAAAAGTCATCAAATTTGTGACTCAAGTCCAAGTCACGTGACTCGAGTCCACTGTGGGCATTTCTACTTAAAACCTCGACAAATTAAACATGAGCTGTCTGTGTAGCCACAAATCACTATTGAGGCAAATGGAAAAAAAAAAGGTTTTACTTGTCATTTTCAGTCAACTGACCCTTTGCAAAGTGGCAGAATAAGGCAAAACACTCCATTATTATTCAAGAGAGTTCAGGGTCAAACAAATCAACATTAAATCACCATAAAGAGGGAAATTATACAGCAATTTGATCCTCAACATCTGATAAAATAACTGGTCGAGATGGAGATTTCTCAGTATGTCTCTTACTCTGAAGGGGAAGTTGTTTGAGAGAGAAACCACTATTACACCAGTTTCCTGTTGCAGCTTTGTGTTCAGTTGCATTGTGTTACTGTTAGTCACATTTATATTAGCTACAAACTTCTTCTTGTTAATCTGCAGCTTCACTGTGTGAGAAGATAACAAGCGAAGAGTTAACAGGATCAGACCTGATCTTGGCAGGCAGGACTTGTAAAGGTTGTCTAATGGGGGTTAGAGGGGGCTGGCATGGGGGGAGTGTTGTTGGCCAAATGGAACCGCTGGAGCACAACACAGCTCACACCGAGAGACCCAGGAATCTGAGAGGTGCCCTGCCCCCCCCCCCCCCATGCAAACACAGACATTAGTGGAGGAAAAGCACCTCGAGCACACATGCATGAACGGACGTGGTTACACACACACAAACACAGACTAATAAAACAACATATGCTCTTGTTTCTACTACCTGAAGCAGCAGGTGGGATGCCCCTCCCTACTGGGTATAAGAGGAGAGAGAGGAAAGAAGATAGGAGGCCCCCTTCTATTGTTGGACACACAACAAGGAAGTGAGCACTGTGGTTAGACAGATATATGAGGCTCACATTGTCATGTTTGTCCACTGTTGATATGAAGGGTAGAATGCTGTTTGAATCATGGTTGTGGTAGAGGTTTAGAGGCTTTCTTCGCTGACAAGAACACAATTCTGGGAAAAAAAAATATTTAAGAATAACTGTTGAAAGAAAAGTCACATTAAAAATATTTTATGACAGCAGTTAAGCATATTTTCTTTAGCCAGGTTAATGCTGCAGCACTAGAGATGGCAATGTTAACTGGGTTGGTCGGTCCATCACTTTAGTCAAGATGGAAATATTTCTACAAACACCAGATGGACTGGATCTAAATTAATTTGTTAATTCCCTGACATTTTACCTTCTTACAAGACAGCTCTTTTAGTGTAGCCACTGGCAACTCACAGTCGTCCTCTTTGACGATGACCTGTGGGGTACCTCAGGGGTCTGTCCTCGGACCACTCCTTTTTTGTCTGTCTATATGTTATCCCTAGGGCATCTCACTTGCAGGCATAATGTGAGCAGAGACACAATATGACTATAAAAAAACAACATGACAACAAAGAGACACAAAATGATATGAAAAAGACACAAAATGACAACAAGACACAAATGACAACAAAGACACAAAATGACAACAAACAAATGACAACAAAACAACTCCAAAGAGTCAAACTCACAAGCAAGAGACGCAATGTCCACAAAGAGACGCAAAATGAAAATAGAGACACGAAATGACAACAAAGAGACACAAAACAACCACAGAGACAATATGACTGAGACACAAAATGGCCACAAAGAGACAAAAAATGATTACAAAGAAATACAGAAAATAAACACAAAGAATTACAAACAACTTCAAAGAGACAAAAAACTACTTAAAAGACACACAAAATGACAGCAAAAGATATGAAATGGCTACAAACACAAGCAACTTTAGGCACAAAACCACTGCAAAGAGATGCAAAGAGACACAAAATGACTACAAAGAGACAAAAATGCTACAAACACACAAAATGACACCAAGGAAATCCAGAAAAATTACCACAAGTGACTTCAAAGAGACACAAAACAACCACTAAGATGCACAAAATGACTTCAAAGAGACACAGAGGACTACAAAGAGACAAACTGGCTACAAACACAAAAAATAACGACAAAGAAATGCATAAAAATGACCACAAGCGACTTCAAAGAGACACAATACTACAAAAAGAGACAGCAACAACGACAACAAAGAGGCACAAAATGACTACAAATAGAAACAAAATGACCACAAAGAGTCAGAAAATCACGACAAAGAGACGCGCAACTACAACAAACAAACACAAAATGACTTAAAAGAGACACAAAATGACTACAAGGAGTCACAAAATGGCTACAGATGCACAAAATAACTACAAGAAAAAGCAAAAACGACCACAGGTAACTTCAAAGAGACCCAAAACAACCACAAAGAGACATTATGACTACAAAACAGCACAAAATTACTTAAAAGAGACACAAAAGGGCTACAAAGAAACACAAAATACGACCACAAAGAATCACATACAACCACAAATAGCACCTCTAAATCTTTTTGTGTTTCTGAGAGTTCTGGTTCAGCTGCATGGTTTTGTCTGTCTAGGGGTCTATTTTTCTTTTACATGTCTGTGCCCAGGGGCTTATTGCCTTATACAACCTGAACGTGGGAAAGGATTTGGGGATTGGGGATTTGTGATTTGTGATACGTGGTTGTTGTGTTGGTCAACCTTACTAAAAAATTCCCACTTCAAAATATTGTGGCATCCCAGTAACATTAAGTCAAGTGGGATTCCAGCCTCCAATCATTTCTCACAAATATCTTATGTAAATATCATAAAAGACATTGCAGTCGAACTCAAGTCAACACTCCAGTTAATTAGCGCCAAGCATCACTTTCACCGTTGTGTTACCTATAGAATAAAATAATAAAATGTGTCCTTACAGATGTACTTAAGCAGCTCCTATCGCATAAACAAATGTGAAAATACCCATAATCTTCTTATTAATCATAAATGTCATGAGCAGAGCGTCTAATGAACACAACACTCATACGGCTCAGTGACTTGAGAAGCAGTTTTCGTAGCCGGAGGACACATAGAAACACATTTTACTGTAACCTAAAAGGCAATTTATTCCAATGACCTTTTTACAAATCTATTTGGCGGTGCTCTCTGCCTGGATGAGGGCGAGTGGCAGAGCGGGAGCTGCAGCTCGAGCCGCGGTCTGTTGTGATTACCTCGTGTGTGGCTCTGCCCTTCTGCTAACAATAATTGCCTTTTGCGAAAACTGCATTAATCATGTTGTGACAATACATAAAGCCCTTATTGGAATAAGCATACAAAGAGGAGACAGTCAGTGTGAATGGACAGGGGTGGGGGCTGCGGGGGCGAGAGGAACGGGGAAACAAGAAGCGGTGAGTAATATGAAACCTGGACGTACGCGGCGCGAGGGGGGGGGCAAGAAAATGAGTAGGCTTGATAGAAAGAAAGAGACACAAACAGGCAGGGAGAGAGTGAATCAGTGCTGATGTTGTCTTTGTTCTAGCAGTTGCACATAAACAAATTACATCCAATCCATCCTCCTACCTTTTGCATAGAAGCTGTGGTCATTACATAACGTGGCACGCAGTCCAAAGACACAATAATATTGGCTCAAGGCTGCGAAAGATTAGTATGCTGGACCTATGAGTCATGATATAGATGGAGCGCAGCCTGTGATCGATAACCAAGAGTAACCGTTTCATTGGTTAACTGTCAGAAGACATTTTCTGTCTCACTCGGACCAGCAAGTAATTCTCAGACGAGCAGATGAGGTCAAATAAGCAGAGTAGTCTGAGGGGTTGTCACATTATTACAGGCAGCCATGTCTAACAGCACTTGACAGCGTTCAACAAAGCAGAGCAGGAGTGACTGATGTGTCGTCCTGTGGCATGTAGAAAAAGACATTTTATTCCACGATCAAACCTGTTTTATGGCCCGTACACCAGCCTTTACCTGAAATCTGCAGTGTGTTCAGATCCTTAGCACCAATGCTGTAAAGTACTCAAGTCAAAGTCCTGCATTTTGAAATTATATTTTCAGAAATATGCTCAGTTGCTTTCTTACTTTTGATCTTACAGATCAATCCAGTCTCATCAATCTGCGTGCAGATAACACAACTTTACGGTTTCAAAGTGCATGCAGTGCACACACCAAAGTCCAGTTTCACATGCGGGTGATACTCCAGTCCTTCCCATTAAGTTCTGCTTAAAGCTGTCCCAAAATCAGGTGACCTTCGTCATCACTTCAACAAAAATAAACACATAGTTAACATGAAAGGGTCACAGTTTGGTTAGGTCCAGGCAACTACTTGGATGGGTTAAGGAAAATATCATGGTTTGGTTTAAAATAAGTACATTATGTTACATTACATTACATCATGTTAAGTTACATTACCTATGTGACGTAACTTAAATATATCACATCCGTTAAATTACAGACATTTTTGAACAAGTCTATGCTACGTTACGTATATGACCTAGCTTAAGTATATTACGTCCATTAACTCGGACAGATGTTTAAACAAGTCTGCGTTGACTGTTGGTTTCACACCCGTCTTCCTGGGTAAAAGTCCTGTGTTTGTTTGACTCATCCATCCACCCAAACCTCCACCCTACCTATGACTTTTAATGCTACGTAACCTGATATTTTTTAATGCATAGTATCTGGACACATCTGCTCTCCACAGAAGTTAATGGGATGGATTGGTGTATCACCTGCATGTAGCATATGCTCAGTTGCTTTCTTAGTGGCAGATCAGTCCAGTCTTATCAATCTGCGTGCAAATAACACGACTTTACAGTTTCAAATTGCATGCAGCGCACACACCAAAGTCCAGTTTCACGTGCAGGTGATACACCAGTCCTTCCCATTTACTTTTGAGGAAAGCAGTTCCAAAGTCAGGTGACCTGTGTCATCATGGTAACAATAATAAACACATGGTTAACATGAAACGGCCACCATTTTGTTTAGGTTTAGGCGACTACTTGGTTAGGATAGGTAAGAAATCATGGTTTGGATTAAAGTAAGTAAATTGTGTCACCTTACATTACATTACATTATGTTATGTTACGTTACATTAAGTTACCAATGTGATGTAACTTAAATATATCACAACTGTTAAATTACGGACATGCTTAAACAAGTCTATGTTATGTTACGTTATGTATATGACATAACAATATTACGCCCATTAACTCAGACAGATGTTTAAACAAGTCTACACTGACTTTTGGTTTCACACGGGACACAAACACCTGTCTCCCTAGGTAAAAGTCCTGTGTTTGTTTGACCCATCCGTCCACCCAAAACTTCACCCGGCGATTTTCTATACTATGTCACCTGACATTTTTTATGTGTAGTATTAGTAAGTTAATGGGATGGATCGGTCTATCACCTGCACTCAGCACTGGACTATTGCATATACACTGGAGGCTATTTGTAAAGTGCAACATCGTGTATGCAGATTGAGGACAGAGAAACAGTTAGATGACAAAATAGATATCGCATTCATATATGTATGCTAAATATAAAGCTATCGCGAGGAGCTGGCTAACCTAGCTTAGCACTAAGACAAGGGAAAACAGCTAGCCAGACTCTGTCCAAATGAAACAAAATCAATCAGTAGGCTCGCCTCCCAGAGTCTACACTGGTTGCGTAGCAACAGATCCCGACCGAGACATAGTTCAGGACATAATCCACCTATAAAACTGTGATTTGTCATTTTTACACAGTTTTTGTGCAGATAAAAATGAAAGATAAAACCACTGAATGTATAAAACACGTATGTAGTCTCTGTGACGTTCTGAAGAATCATTGTGAAGTGTGATGGCTCTGGGTGTCGCCATCTTGGCAGTGCCTGACTCGGCTAATTCCTGGCTAATCCAAAACAAAGAGGAAGAGCGTGAGTGGAGCTGAGGCAGTCTGAATGAAGCAGCTACCTAGCAGCCATCGACCTGTGATAATCACCCACCTCTCACTCAATTAATTTTGCATAACTTTAAGCCTTAATGTAATTTTATGATTTATATAAAAATCACCTTAGTACAGTTGTCCTGAATAGGGAATGTTCATTTCTGCTGTAAAGCTGGACATGATAATATGGGAGTCTATGGGGACTGACTTACTTTTGGAGCCAGCCTCAAGTGGCCATTTGAGGAACTGCAGCTTTTGGCACTTGTGCACTGGTGTAATTTTTCAGCCCTGAAGGTTGGCGCTTGGATACAACATTTTAATTAGTTTGCTTTGGAAGAGCTGGTAGGACAGATTGTTGTTTCAGGTGGCTAAGCTAAACTAACCAGCTGCTGAATATAGTTTTAATATCCACTGTACAGGCAGAGAGTGGTATCAATTTTCCCATATTTAGGCACTTTAATCTAATAGTTTAATCAGTAACAATGGATTATATTTTACAAACTGACCATATCTTTTGTATATAAAATGTTTATCTCAAAAGTAACTGGAAACTATATACATTTAATTTATGTAGTAGAACATAAAGACAACAAATTCCCCTGAAATATAATGCAGTACAAGTATAAAGAAGCACAATACAGGTACAAGTATCTTAAACCTGTCATTAAGCACAGGATTTGAGTAAATCTAAATAACTTGTGACATTCCACTGCTGGAAATCTGCACTGAAAAAAAATCATATATTCAGAGTCCAGCTGTGTTTGGCAGCGTAAGCCTGACTGAAGCAACGTGCTCATCACTGCTGAGAACACGGCTCCGTCTAAATCAATGGAGGAGGCTGTGGCTACAGATCAAAACACACAGCGTCCTCCCAAAAGAGAGAAAAAAAAAACACAATGGTCAAGTGAATCGAGCATTAGAAAGAGGCTGGAAGTCTGTCTGAGTTTAGGGGCCCCAAAAATAGGACACATTCCTCTGCAGCGGAGGGTGTGTGTGTATGTCAACAGGAATACATACCAAGCTCCTGCTGAGGGGGCTTGACTTTCTCCACACAGGGAGGGAGGCCAAAACAAAAGGACCGGCTGGTGTGTGCTCGCTCCGGAGCGGGATGGAGGTGGTTTGATTTCCATCGTGCTGCAAAGAACAAGGTGTCGTGTTTCAGTAGGTGTACCATAGCTTCTGCATTAAAGGATCAGACAAGTCTTTGCAGTTCTCACCAATGCAAATAAGGCCAAAGACGATCAATAATTAAAGAAATAAATCACAGAATTGACTCATGTAAATAAGTAAGCGCTGTCAAGTCATGAAAATAAATGTCTTGTTTTTTCCATCTAAAAAGATGAGACCATGCTTCTTTCTTTTTTAAAGGAGAGATCTGTAGTATATTTGCTGTAATAAATCATAAAATGACCATAATACGTCATAAGAGAAGAAGGAAACAAAGTTAAAATATGCCACGTGTTATTGTTTGCCTGTTTCACATTAATCACAGTTAATGACGAATAAATGAATTAAATAAATGCCGAATGTTTGCCGAACGAGTAAGTGTCTGTTTATGAGTCTTAAGAAATCATTACTAATCTTTTAGAAGGCGTAGATGTTTATAATGCTTAAATTTAGCAATATGTAAATGGAGTTTGGGCAATCACTGACCTCTAACTCCAGAGTGTGTTATTTCAGAGCAGTGGGGTTTTGTTTTCAGAATAACAGGCTTAACTTTCCATTGAAAGACAACAGATAATAGTTATAAACAGCTGATCAGCTTACAGTTGAGGACTTGTCGTTGCTTGTTAAGTCTGAGGGAGGAGGAAGCAACTCACTTCAGCCGTAGATCGTATATTAAATACTGATACCGTCTACGGCTCCAAACCACTATTTCAACTGCTGTGCTCATTGTTAGAAAAACACAATGCTCCTTTTTTTTTTTTTTTAACTTATAACACTACGTTTACTATTGTTTTCTATGTGGCAAAACCCAAAAAGTTAGATTCAACGTAAGGCAGTGGGCTATGCATCTGCTGTGTTCCTGTCCCCTCCTACACTGGTGACATTGTGGTGTTCCTACAGTCTGTCTGTCTGTCTAGTACCCCTTGAAGAACCCCCAACCCCCATTACACATTTAGCTGTTTTGGACACAAAATTCAAAATCGCTTAAATCTCTCATTAATGTAGTTTGACATAAATCATGTGGATACATAAGTTGCAGAACATATTTGACATTAAAATGTGTCCTGTTATGATTTAACACTGGACCACAGTATTTTTTGGCTTTTTGGCCGCAGCAAAGCTTGGGGCCAGTGCTTTGAACGAGACAGCCTGTGACTGATGTGCCAAGTGAGTGATAAAGTTAACACCACTGGTCGGCCGAGTGTTTGACTTTCAAACACTCGGCTGCTGCTCTTTCAAACTGACGCAATCAGTCCTGAAGTTCGTCCAAGGGAGGTATGTCACTTTTGGCGTGTACGGCCTCGTGCTGGGGACACTGCAACAAGCGTAGATATAAACAAAGCTTTACAGTGAGGACGTGGATGTTTTCAGAAAAGGACACCAGGTGAAAAGATAACGTCCATTCGGTCCATTGAGAATTGCTCATCTGGCACAAACCACAGATAAGTTTCTAGCTTCCTGATTTACTTTCCGGGTATGCTAACCTGACACGCCAGATGGTTTGTTACACAAAGAACTATCTGGGAAGTCATCCTTAGAAACTGTTTGGAAAAGAGCAGGCACTTTCAAAAAAAAAAAAAAAACACTTGGCATGTGATGGGAAGAACCATCTGTCTATCACGCCAAACACGGGCTAACTTCAACCAATTGCTCTTCTTTCCTGCCCCTCAAGAAGGTACAGGGTATGTGGCCCACTGAATATTTGGGGTATTGTTGGCCAATAGACTTTACATTGTGATCACATTTAGGATTTTTAAATAGCTTTTCTCAGCTCGAGGAAAGTTTTACAAATTTAAAACCTACACGGAACAAATTTATAATACAAAGAGTCAAAACTGACCTTGTTTGCAGTTAGAGGTGTCTGGTCAGTTTTACAGACGTCTCTCAGGTGGCTGCAGGAGGATTTTTCACTGCAATACCACAAGTTGCCACTGGGTGAAATTGAAAGCAAGATTGCGAGGCAATGCCGTATCCAGGTTCTCCTTTGTGCACCCATGGACGTGGACAGTCCGCCTCCTGTGCAGATCAAGGATGCCAATGCTATCTGTTTCCAATTAAAAGGCCTCTGCATACTGTACATCATCCAGCCATACATAATGTTCTGAGCACATCGAGGGAGAGAAGCTTTTATTTTGCAAATCCCTGTCAAGTGTTCTTCACATTTTTCAGAGTCATTGAGAGATCACAGAGGGATGCTGTTTGGCATTAACTAAATACTTCAGTATCTTGGAGTTAAAGCAGGTGTCACTGAGAAACACACAGAGCTATGTAAGTAAAGACAAATATTTCTGTGAGTGGATTACTCTGTTTGTGAGAGTGACAGTAATGGAGAAAGTCGTGTGGGGGATTTGTGGCTGCAAAACTGTCCTGCTTATCTTAGTTTAAAGGATTAGTGACCATACTGCTGATTTTAATGCTGTAGCCAAATTGTGGACTGTGAGGATGATAGAATTTTTTACATATTAAAATCTTGTTTATTGATGAATTCAGATCTTTTGCTGATGCTGTTTGGCAGATTTCTGTCTGGATTACTGCCATGCACGCCTGCATGACCCTGGTTTCTGGCTGGTAAACTAGTGGTAATACTCGTAGTACTGCATCTTGTGCTTTGAGTCAGGATTGACTTTTTAAGTGCTTGTTAATACATGTTAATCTTGACAGCATAGGTTAAGTTTCTTCAAAAATTGCAATTGTAACTTTGACGTTTGCACATTCCACCACTAGTTTAAGTCACACTTTGTCATAAGTTTCCTTTTTCACTGTTGCAAATTACAGAAGAGTAGGGCCATGTTGCATTTTTACAATAAAGTCAAAATGTCGAGAAAAAATTTGAAATACCACTTTGACCATTCTGGTCGTTTTTATTCTCGACAGTTTGACTTCATTCTCAAAGTGAAAATTTTAAAAACAAAACATTTTCAACTTTGCTGTCGACATTTTTGACTTTTTTCTTGACAATTTGACCTTGTTCTCAGCAGTCTGACTTTATTTTCTACGTTTTGACTCTTGAGATTTCAACTTTATTCTCAACATTTTCTGCTTATCGAGATTTCAAATTTACTTTTTTCAACTTCTTGAAATTTCAACTTTATTCGGCATTTTGACTTTATTCTTCAAATGCAAAATAAAAAGAAATCTTCCTCCCCATTTCCCCCTTCATGCCAGGCTATAATACTCTCCTTTAAAAAATAGTGTCCAGTATTTTTTTTTTGTTTGTTTTTTTTTGGTGTCAGGGTGTACTTGCAACACAATTGAGGTGATATTGTGGTGTAATGGCAAATAGTGTTATTTTTTTTATCATCTACTATTAAATAAAGGACAGAATTATCATTCTAATAGATTGATTCCTTTGATACTTTCAATTAAAATGACTGATATTTATTATTTTACTTTCTCTCAGCAGCAGCAGTGCTTGTGTTGTGCCTGCAGCAGCCTGAAGAATCGTCCGTGCTGCTCTTTAAACAGAAAGCTTTCAGTTAAGAGAGTGCGGATCATTGCAGATTATAGTGTAGGGGTAATGAAGACAGGCGGCGGTACATTTCAACGTTATCTTGGATGTTTACGACTTTAATCTCAACATTTTTTTAAATGTATTCTCTGCATTTCAACTTTATTCAACATTTTGCAGGCAGTACAATTTCAACTTTGTATGTTTGACTTTATTCCCTCAGCCTCCTTCTTGACATTTTCGACTTCATTATTGACATTTTTACTTTATTCAACATTTGCCTTTATTCCATATTTCGACTTTATTCTCGGCATTTCAACTTTACTTGACACTTCAACTTCACTCTCAACATGTTGGACTCTATTCTCGCCATTTTAAACTTTATTCTCGACATTTTTGACGTTAGCCTGAACATTTTTGACTTTATTCTCTACATTTCAACCATATTCTCGACATTTTGCTTTATTTTCCACATTTGGCCTTATTCTCGACTTTATTCTTGACATTTCAACGTTATCCTCAACATTCTGGCTTCCTTCTCTACATTCTTTTAAAACTTTATTCAGATTTCAGTGTCAATAACAGTGACAGAAGACACAGAACCCTTTTGAACTGTCCTTGACAGAGATGTTAGACATTAAAGTATATCATTATTTGAGTCCATCTCTGCAGAAAAATTCATCTCTTCATCTGGAGCTTTGCTGCCACAAGTTCCTTTACATAGACTTGTTAAAGTCTCTGCATCCACTGAGTTACATCTTTCAACTGAATTCTCAAAATTTCCTACTTCTCAACATTTCAAATTCATTTTTGACGTTTTCTACCTCCTACCTGAAATTTCAGTGTTATTCTTGACAGTTTGACTTCACTCTTGAAATGCAAAATAAAAAGAAATCTTCCTCCCACTTTTTCCACTTATGCAAGGCACTAATACTTCCTTGGAAAAATGTTCTTTTGGTGACAAGGTGCACTTGCAACAACTGGGGCGATATCGTGGTGTAAAAGCATATAATGGATTTTTGTCATCTACTATTAAATAAATGACAGAATTGTCATTGTAATTGATCGATTCCTTTGATACTTTCATTTAAAACGACTAATACTGATTTATTTATGTATTTATTCTACACAGGTCAACACAACATATATTCTGTACAGCTTTAAAGCTCCATTCCAGTACAATACTATAAAAAACAGTCTGTTAAAACGCTTTCTCTCAGCAGCAGCAGTGCTTGTGTTGTGCCTGCAGCAGCCTGAAGAATCGTCCGTGCTGCTCTTTAAACAGAAAGCTTTCAGTTAAGAGAGTGCGGATCATTACGGATTATAGAGTAGGGGTAATGAAGGCAGGCGGCAGTGAAATCTCTCCAGGATCCACGCGCGCACACACACACACAGACGCGCACAGAGACAGCAGCGCGGCTGTGCTGTGCTCTACTGAGCGGGGCTCTGCTGCTCCGGTGGATCAGTGGAGGTAGTTAGTAAGTGAATGTTTCTTTGCACAGTGATTAAGGGGGAGGACCAATGGCAACAAAGGAGACGGAGAGGACGGTAGCTCCTCCTCTCCCTCCTATCTCTCCCTCTCTCTCTCTCTCGCTCTGCGCTTTATAGATGCATATAATCCCTGAGTTGACCCAGAAAACAAACTCCTCTGACTGCCGAGACGCCGCAGAGTTTGAATCCGCCGCAGGGGCTGCATGTAGCCGGAGCATCAGCTGGAGAGCAACCGCGGCGCCGATCCAACTTCTCCGTACGGATCCTCACATTCAGACATCGGGTAGGTGTCGTCTTCTGTTACTCCCGAAACAGGTAGACAGGCTGCACTTTCCCTTTGTACTGCGGACTATTTTATCATCTCTCCACAGAAGTAAATTAGATCAGCCCTTTTCCTCATTGTCATTTTATTTACTTGCAGCCCTTTATTATATTTGCTGCGCTTTTACGCATCGATCATGTCAAATAGCCTTCATGCACTGTCCTCGGGGATTAAAAAAAAAGAGGTTTCATGCTTGTGTAATAATGCCAGCAATTATTATCCACCCTCAGACTATCTATTTACAAAGTGGCATTTGCCTGAATGATAATCCCGATCTTGCAAAGGAGCTCCAGAGACAGACAGATAGGGTGTAATTAGGTAAGGAGCAGAATATTCTAAGGAGGATTTAGGCTATTGAGGAAAGTCTTGTTTTATCAGCTCTAAAAGGGCTGAATTGCTACAAGCAGCCAGGGGCAGTTCATTTTAGGAAGGATTTAAAAGCCTGAAATTGTTTTTTTTGTTTTTTTTTTTTTGTTCCCACAATGATCGCTCTGGATGTGTTATTATAGAATAATGTCATCAATTTTAATAAGGCAATCAGCAGCAAACCAGCAGGATCTTTAATTGAAGATGTGTTTGTAATGACTGTGTGAAGACAGGCTGTGTGTTGAAGAGGGGGAAGAGTGGTGTGTGTGTGTGTGTGTGTGTGTGTGTGGTGTGGTCTGGAGAAGCATTCCTCTGCGTCCTTTTGGCTGCAAGGGTATTGCTGCCCTCCCTCGTCAGTGTGATAACAGTGGTAATTCATTGATGGTGTAATTTTGGAGCTTTGAGATGTTCTTTTCTTTTCTTTTTTTTTTTTTTTTTTTGACGGGGACACTTCCGATGTGACTGGAAGCGGACAAATGAAGAAATAGAAACTGTGGAGGGGGAGAGTTTCAACAGAAACATAAATTGTTATTATTTTAAAGGGGTATTCCAATGATGTCAAATTGGTAAAGAGACTAATTAAAGTCAGAACAGTCTATTTTGAAGCAGCACTGACTGAAATATCCGGACTTTTATGGTACAAAACGTATGCACAAATTTACATATTTGCTTGTGTGGAATTCAACTTTTCTGAACTTCGACAGCGAAGTCACACCCTCAACCAATAGCGAAGAAGTGCATATGTGGGCCGTGCAGGCGGTGGACACTTGCCTGCATTCACACGTGTGACCAAGCCTCTTCTATAAAGTAGAAAATTCAAAATTCTGGAGCCTGTATTTCCCATAATGTAACTGGACAGCATTTCTTACAATATCATAATCAGAATTGACTTTAATTGGCAAACTGTGTGCACAGATACAAGGAATTTGATTTGGTTTTTCATTACTTCAATGCACTTACGCAGTAACAGACACAAAGCTAAGAAAAATGACAACAAAACTGAAGAAATAAAGGTAAAGAATTAAGAATAGTCATGTCTGTAATGTACACAAAAAATAGGTGTACACATACAGGCCGACATATAAATAGCCAATGACCAGGAACATAATTAAAAGTCTATATAGTAAAATGGTTCAGAAGTAAATTCAAATAGTGTTTTAAAAAAAATCAGAAATACTTTATTGATCCTATGTAAGCATGCTATATAAGCATATAGAAAATATAGGAAGAGTTTATAAATATGCAATAAATAAGTCTAAAAAAGGTGTTATACTACTATATACAACAATATAGAAAAAACAGAAGTGAGAGATGTGTAAATTTATATAAACAACTACATATACACAACAATATATATAACAGTGTTACACGTAAACGGTGTAAGACAGCAATATTGGTTAAGATGGGAATAAGTGTTTTACGATGCAGTAATATTATGAATAAGGGTATAGGTTGGTTTAAATACATGCATACATGGAGTGGATGATGGTAAATGCATGGATACATGTCTATATACATTTATGTATACATACAGCACACAGGATTTGTCAGATCCTCACTGCCTCCTAAGTGTTCACATCTTTGAACGACACACCTCCAGTTTGTAATGAATTTCAGTTTGTTTTTGTTTTGTTTTTTGTCTTACACAAAAAATCAAGTCAAGGGCCATGTGATCTGTATTGTTTTTGCAAATTGTGTAAAATGTCTCAAGGAAAAATAAATCATTAGAACATGCGCAAAAGATAACTTTTTGTAAATCATGGCTGGCTACATTCTGAGTTATAACAGCGCTGAAGGTGGCTAACTTGCTCTTGCTATCTTTTAGCTGGGTAGCTAGTCTGTAAATATCAGGCTATAGAGCTCTGTCAAGTACTGGAGCATATGATTGATTTATTTTAAAGTGGATGTCTGTTCTTTACTTAGTTGAAGCATCCTGTACTTGTCATATGAATAATGATGATGCCTGCATAGATGGTGGAAGTCTTAATTATTCTTGCGCAGTTGTCTTAAACGTTAAGAGGAAACTTTGGTACTTTTTATGTGGATATCCAGTCAGTGTTCCTGGTAAATGTTGTCAATTAAAGCCATAAATTCCTCAGTGTGTGTTTATATTGGCCGAGAAGGCTGCAAAATGTCGTTCTTCCTGCATCCAGTGATGTCAGAATGCTGCCGTTAGTGTTAAGGAAGAACCGCAGGCTGTTTCATCTTGGATTTCTAGTCTCCACCTCTGGGTAGCCAGGGGGCATGATCGGTGAGCGTTTTTGTCACCTAACACTGTGTTCTGGCCAACAAAGTAATAGCTATAGGCTAAGGTGGTGACATGTAGCAACATGGGTGTTGGCATCAGAAGCTTGTGCGCAATGAATCATAGTACATGTAGGCATTGCTGGCACAGCTCCATGTGCCGGAGAACTCGGCTTTCCCGGTCAATGTAACACACACTGAGGAATTTATTGCTTCAACTGACTATATTTACCATCAACTCTGACAGGACATATACATGACATGAGGTGAGTTTTCCCCTTAAGCTCTAAAGAACATTTTCAAGTTCAAGATTTTAATCATTTTGGTCTCCAAGCTTGAAAAGAATTTTAATTAATTTTTTGGTCATATTGGCCAGTCCTACTTCAAGGTTTCAAACTTAAAGCTTCTTCCAGAGCCACAAAATACATCCCACAACTGTTTTCTTACGCTGAATAGCACTCCTTGATATGAGTAACTGAACTTCTTGTGTCAAGTGGTGGATTTCTCTATTATAATTTGCTTTTAATGACTATGGGTTGTGTTAAAATCTAATTTAATGTGTTCTATGTTCAGGGTGACAGAGCAGCAATGGCTGAACACATGATGATGCCCATGACCCACGGCTTCAGGATGGGCATGAACGGACCTCCGCAGCACAACGGCCAGCCCGGCCTGCGCAGCCTGCCCAACGGCCAGGTGATGCACTATGGCAGGAACCCCCAGAACAACATGGAGGCCGCCATGAGGCAGCGGCCGGGCATGGTGGGACCCGGAGGGATGGGCGGCCCCTGTGAACGGAGCTCCCATGGCCAACCACCACCACCAGATGATGTCCGGGAACATGATGTACAACGGCCAGGGCCCGCAGCAGCAGCACCACCACATGCACCCCCAGCAGCAGCAGCAGCAGCAGCACAGCAGCAGGGTGGACACCCGCAGCAGTACCTCCCTGGTAACCTCACCTCCCAGCAGCTCATGGCCAGCATGCACCTGCAAAAACTCAACACTCAGTACCACGGACACCCGCTGGGCTCGTCCAACGGCCACCACCTTCCCAATGGTGCTCAGTACCGGTGGGTCCGGCCCAGCTATCGGGCATGCAGCACATTGGAGGCCCTTTGGGGCTAAACGGCATGGACATGGACCTGATCGACGAGGAGGTTCTGACATCACTGGTGCTGGAGTTTGGCTTGGATCGCGTTCAGGAGCTGCCCGAACTCTTCCTGGGACAGAACGAGTTTGACTTCATATCGGACTTTGTGTGCAAACAGCAGCCGAGCACCGTGAGCTGCTGAGCGGAGCGGCCGGAAAAAGCTGGTTTGGTTTGTTTGGACTGGACACCCCAAAGAATGACTGAGCGTCACAGTAGCACAGCGAGAGGAGACAATCTCTCTGTTCTGTTTGGGTGTTTCTGTGTCTGTGTATTTGACAGTGTCTCGTACGCCCTCACACCGACCCGCCTGCGAATTGATGAAGAATCGTCCTGAGAGAAAACGCAGCAAACGCACCAGGTTTCTCTTCTTTGAGCCGGTGCCAGTAAGATCTGTCGTCTTTGGCCAAATTGAGGCATCCTGATGCAGCGGGCTCTGTATGTACCCATCTGGCCCTCAGCACATGTGCCTGCGGTGCCAAGGCTTTGGGATAATTGTAAACTTAAACACAACGAGGAAACGCCTGAAAAGACAGTCCATCTGGGTCTGCTTGATTCTGTGGCATCTTTAAATGTATTTTATCTCTGATGACAACTTCAAACAGTAGCAGACGTTTTACAAATTTATAAAAGGTAGTCCTCTGAATTTGTTTATACAAGGATGAAGGGATTAAGAGCAGATTTTTCTTTTTCTGACAAATTGTGTGCGTATTGAAGGCTGGCTCTTCAAAACTGAGTTCCCTGCAAAATATTACACATTTCCTCGAAGAGCAGGAGAGTGAGGTTGTGCTGTATTCCTGGGCGACGCGATGGGGTTTATCTTGAAATGTGCTACACTGATTCTTTAGCTTTCAGTGTCATTTACCTGACTCTGATAAAATCTGCAATCATTAAATGTATCGCATCTGTTCCCTGCTAATTAACTGTGATTGAATCATTGGCAAAGTAGCGACTGCTCAGAGTGTTGGCTTAAACAAAGCATTTATCTGTAGAAAATGGCTCGGAAGTCTTTCTGCTCCAAATCAGATGTTAAAATGTTCATTGCAAGCAAATCTTGGGTTACTGCTGAACTGAATTGCAAGAATTGTTAGGGAGGAAGAACCCTGTTAGTATACAGAAATGGGACCAAGTAATTGTTCTGCAAGTCACAAGCAAAGGCTCATTTATGCCCCCTTTACATACGAAATCAATATAATCTGTAATGATGCAACTGGCACTGATCACATACTACATGCGTCCTTTACTTGGCATGAAATGTTAAGCAATCCATCCACTAGAGGGCAACATTCAGAATTAAAAATTACTATGAAGAAAAAGAAGAGTCAAAAGTTTCTGACAACAGACATGGCGACGCTGGAAGAGACAGTGGTCTGTCCGGCCTTAGGGTACATCGTGACGCTTCTTTTCACTAACTTTCCGATAATTAATGTCATTTCCAATACTTTGGGATTTTTAGAACTTCTTCCTAAGCCACTGACTACCGCTCGTATTGCTCCATTTCGACCAGATCAGAAAGCTTTCAGAAAAGTGCAAAAATACACTCATATCCTTATAGAAAATTAAACATAAATGAGTCTTAAATCTCAAGTCTTTGCACTCAAGTTCCAAGTCCTAAACTTTTAGTTTCAAATCCTAAACAAGTCGTGATGCACTCTTCACCAAACGTAATGCCATTTGTAATGCCTCGACTTACTGTTATTGGTGCACACTACAAATTTCGAACAAATTTGGAAGTTGTTGCGTCTCCATCTTGTAATTTTCAAGCCTCATATTTTGCACACTGCAATCGCATAACATGAATGAAATGATCTTTGGTATCATTTTTCCCAAGTTGAGTTCAATATCGTAATGTTAGTTCTTAAGGGTTCCCTCCTGCAACTTGATTGGATGCTGTTGGATTGGTTTAAACAAAGTGCATCTTGGGAATTAAGTGTCAACTTGCTGAGAATATACAGAGTTGATTTAGGAAATGAATTGCGAAATTTTAAACAAAATACTTTTTAATCTTTGGGCTTGAAAATATTTGTTTTTGATACCTTTCCCCAAGTCCAAAGGCTCAAGTCCAAGTGCAGTCACAAGTCATTTGGGTTGGGTATGAGTGCTCAGTACCTTTAAGGTACTGATTGAAATAGTCCAGTACCAACTTCAAATCATACCTGCATTCAATCCTTTTGGTACTGAGATTTAACAGTTATATATACGGTTTTGCTCACTTTGCCAATTAACACAAGCATTTGTTAGAAATAAGAATCTTCAAAAAAAATTAAGTACTCCATTAGAATGAGTATCACTTTAAAGGTATCATAATGGTATCATAATTTTGTAAACGTTACCCGGCCCTACAAGCCATTGGTGTTAAAGTCAAAGTCGAGTTGCAAGTTTTTTGATTTTTATGAGTCTAAAGTCATCAAATGTGTAACTTGAGTCTGACTCAATCTCTGTTAGTCTATATGAAACACCATGACTGTGGCAAGATCCAAAAAAAGCAGAGCAAAAAGAGCAGCCATCGGAGGGTGAAGGTGTTGGTCACAAATCTGAGGTGAGATTTTGTACAAAAACAGGCTTGATCAAAAACAAAAGAGACCAAAAAAAAAGGGGGGGTGCGTGATTGCAGACTTTGCATCAGTGTGTTATTCGTGTATGTCCGTGTGCGTGTGGTCAGTGCAGTGAGGCGTTTAAAACCCCACCGTCGAACGTCATCCTCCTTCCTGAACCGTCGCCCAGTGAGCGCGCTAAAGGTGATTGGAGGCTGCGCGGGGAGCGAGATCCTGATGTGTGGACACATTGTGTGGACACAGCACTCCCTGGCAGCACTTAGTTTAATCATTATTTAAAGCCGCCGCTACCTGTGGCATTGATTTCATTCGGCAGGAGGAGCGAAGAGCACAAAGCGTGCAAACTTGTTGTTTTTGCCATAGATTAGCTTACTCTGCTGCTTTTCTACTGATTAGATTTAAATTACATGTTCTCACACGCTTGTCTTAATTGAGGTCGGCTTGCACATTCTCCAATGTCTCAATAATTATAAAACGGACATGTTCTGTGGCGCTTTCTTTTCTCTCTCTCTCTCTCTCCTCTCTCTCTCTCTTGCGCAGTTGGTAATTAGGTTTTTGTCAAGGTTGCTGCGTTGCCGCTGCAGGCTGGTTTGAGGGAGAACTTCCTGCACTCGTAAGGCTATTTGTAGAGCTGTCAGAGGGGTCAGGGCTGCTCTGCTGCACTGTGTTAATCTGTTCCAATACAACTGTGCCGCTGCTGTCCCTGTCTCTCTGGAGATCTGCCATCTCCCGAGCTCTCGAGTCACACAATGGGCATTGAAACGCTGTCGTAAAAAAAAAGGCAGAAAAGTGCCGGAGAGTCGGCGCTCTGCTCCACTTTCTGCCTGGCAAACTGCAGCCAGACTGACTCACAGTTTAAACCTCACAGATAAAATGGAAATCCTTCTGGCCTTAGCGAGACAGTGGCCTCTGATTACTGCTATATCAATAAGCGCAGCCTTCTTGTGTATTGTATCTTTGTACTGTAGACTAGAGGTGAAGTTGATCTAGACACATTTAAGGTACTTTGGAAAAAAAAAAAACATTGTCAGATGTAAATGTAAATCAGTGGCTGATTTTGATGTGTTGACAAAAAGATTATATGCTACATTTTTACAAAACGAGTGTGTAGATACAGTATGAGTGTTCCATTGGGTGTTTTGGGTGCAGGGCCTGAAGCTTTAAGACCAAGTATAGAGACTGCATGTTAAAGCAAGCGTGAGGGGATGCCACCACTTTCCCACAAAGCAGCTGAGAATGTACAGTACAACACATTGTGGGAACTTGTCTTAAGATGGTAGATAAACGTGTGAGATTGTACTCCTTGTTCCAAAATTACACATCATTCATTTGGGTAAACCCCCTCCTCCTCCCCCGTCCCTCCTCTTCCTACTCCCACTTCCCCAAAGCTTTTGTAATGTTATTGATTCTATTTTAAGAAAATGTATTTATTTTCAAATAAAATATTTATTTAAAGAAATTTTCTTTGTATGCAAGTAATTTCTTTATCCACATGACACTTGATACATGTATGATACTGTAATATTGCTTCTCACTCATTCTTGAGAATTGAGACCCACCTTATTTTGAAGGGGTTTAGATTTTTACTCTTCAATTATGCCGGAAAATATATTTTAAAGGAGGAAACTTTTGGCTATTAAACCTTGTAACGGATGGAATCTGACGGAGTTGACAAAATTTTACATTTTTATATTGCACAGCCGAGTCATAGTGAGCAGCCATTTAATTTTTTTTAAGTTGCTCAGAGTTCTCTTAATGCTGATCAAAATACACATTTTTCAGCCATAATTCTTGTTTAGCTTTGATTTAGGAAGGGCTACAGAGTTGACATGTAATGGTTGAGACACATCTGATAGCAATATTTAATGAATTTGTCAAAAAATATAAATTTAACCAGCGCTTGATCAATTCCCACCTTTTTTTTAAAACCAGGAAGTGAGACAGGGGTCCTTAGCTAACCCTTTTTATGCCTGATTAAATCATGGTTTTGCAAAAATCTGACGGAGTGGACGTCTTACAAAGTTGACAATTTGTTAAATTTTTTTCATTTCACAACAAAGTCGCAGTAAGCAGCCATTTTATTCTTGAAAGTAGCTCAGAGTTCTCTTAATGCTAATCAAAATACACATTTTTAAACCAAAATTCTAATTTAGCAGGGCTACAGAGTTGACATGTTAGGGTTGAGACACATCTAATAGCAATATCATTTAAAGAATTTGTGGAAAAATATCAATTTTACCAGTGCTTGAGCAGTATTCCCACCTATTTTAAAACCAGGAAGTGAGACAGAGGTCCTTAGGGTATAACTAACCCTTTTTATGCCTGATTAAATCATGGTTTTGTAAAAATGTGATGGCGGTGACGTCTTACTAAGCTGACAAAATATGACACTTTTTCATTTCACAACATAGTTGTAGTAAGCAGCATTTTATTTGTTAAAGTGCTCAGAGTTCTCTTAATGCTAATCAAAATACACATTTTTAAACCATAATTCTTATTCAGCTTTGATTTGGAAGGGCTACAGAGTTGACATGTTATGGTTGAGACACATCTGATAGAAATATTATTTAATGAATTTGTGGAAAAATATAAATTTTACCAGTGCTTGAGCAGTATTCCCGCCTTTTTTTAAAACCAGGAAGTGAGACAGGGGCTGTTAGATTTGTACAAAAACATGATTTAATGAGCTATATAAAGGTTTAGCTATACTCTAACAGTTGATTGAAATTTGGCACACGACTTTAAAGAGCCATCATTTTCATTAAAAATCTATCTTAAAACAAAGATGATTATAATAGCACATTTTTATACTTATGTTATCAGTAGGTGTTGTGAATTCTTGTCTGGGTCAGGGCTGTTTTCTGGCACAGAGCAAGTTTAGAAATTAAAAAAATGAAAGCAGACCAAAACATTTCATAAATTACATACATATGAATCCTTACAGAATAAATTTTCACCAAAAAACTGGAATAAGAGTGTTGCTATTAATAATTTATTAGGTTTTATTCCCAACAGGACATCATTTGTTCCAATTTTCAAGCCTGTCTGTGCTGTAAGCTGTTACTGGTGTAAGCAGTCTGAACCACAGGGGCTGTGAGATGCTGTCGGTTCATCTTATTTGCCTGAGTTTTCGTCCCTTGTTGGTTTTAGACACATTTCCACCCACAAGACGTGATGAGCAAACACGAGAGCAAAGTACAAACTACATATCCTAAACAGTAATGAGTCAGCACTGTCAACACAACCTGGACCCGCCAACATCATTCGAAGTTTATTGTGTGTTATATAATTGGAATATATAACCTTTTAAAAGTCAAACGCCCTGCAAACAACAGCAGAGTGTAAACAATGCGGCACTGTGCTGATTTGTAATGAGCAACAGTAACTGTGTTCCAATTTTAGCTAATTATTGTGATGAAGCACACGTGCGTCTGCCCACTGTGTTACTTCAGAAAGCCTGTTTTCAAAAATCAATTCCAAGCAGCTCAAAGACACATGATGTAATCAGTCATTTTCAGGGTTTGTACAAAGTCTTGACAGTTTTGTTTTCAAGTTTAGAATTATGCATGAATTTGAATGTTCTCCTTGAAAATGTTCAACATAATCTAGTGGTCATCTGCACAGTCACTCATGTAAACTACTGGTGCCCAACCTGGGGGTCAAGACCCCCATAAGGGTCAGAAAAGTTTTATTGAGGGTCGTGAGGACTTTTGATTTTAAGGGGTGTAAGAAAACAACAGCAAAAACAACAGAATACAGAAGGCCTATATCTCAGCTGTGAAGAAAACTAAAACTTTTTTTTTTTTTTTTTTAACTTTCGATTATTGTTTAAGATATTAAGTCTTGACAGGATAAGGGACACAGTGGACACATGAGCACAAGTTATACTCACAAAGCCCTCATTCTCTGCTAAACAGCCTTAGAAAAGTAGACAGTTAAAACAGTCCATGAGCTAATAGAACAACGGCCAGCTGTCAGGGGGAAGAAAACACTCGATTTCCCAAAAGGGAAGCTGATTAAGGATGTATGATTATTAGAATTAAAAAAAGAAATCAGAAGTCAGACCGAAAATTGTGTCATTGTAATAGTTTAGAAATATATCAGCAAAACTCATCTCTGATGCAATATTTATGGGAAATAATCCGCTCAAAATTCTTCCAAATCTCTTGTTTTACACAAACTTCCTGCAGTTACTGTGCTCACTGTTTGGGTTAATTACACAGTTTATCAGTTGTTATGTGCTGTCATTGTTATGCTTTGAATATGATTTGATATATCTATAAAATATAAGATTGGGGGGGCGGAGGTGGGGTGGGGTTGTGGTCCCATGAGGGGGGGGGGAGGGGGGGGGGGGGGGGGGGGTCCCTTGAGGAAAAAGTTTTGGAACCACTGATGTAAACCAAAAATCTTTTAATAGCCTGTTTGAAATGAAACAAAACCGTTGTCATATTTGTCATTCACTGCTAGATTAGCCCTGTGGTGATCCAGTATACACTGATAGTGCGGGAATTTGCACTTGAATTTATGTGAACGATTTGGATGTGATAATAAAGGCTTTGAGAGTCTGGAAATATTTGGCTTAGTTACCTTTAAAGTGCTTGAAAAGTGCTCAAATTTTTACTCTTAAAAAGCTGTACAAACCCTGTAGTTTTAAGGGGCAGTCCCCCCCAAAATCAAAAATACATATTTTTCCTTTTAACTGTAGTGCTGTTTATCCATCTAGATTTATTTGGTGTGAGTTGCAGAGTTTTGGAGATATCAGCCATAGAGATGTCTGCCCTCTCTCCAATATAATTTAACTAGATGACACTCAGCTTGTGTTGCGCAATGCGCCCCCCCAAAAAATTTGAAATACAAATTTTAAAAACTCATCAGCAGTGTCTGTTTCCAGAAATCACAACCTGCTTACTCAAGATAATCCACAGACCTGGTTGTGAGCAGTTTCATGTAGGAACCACTTTCTTTCTAGCTCAGTGGCGCCAACGTTACAGCCCAGTTCCCACGCTATCAATAGCACGAGCCTCTCCTCTATGAGTAGATGCACACTTCCTTCTTCATTTTGATACAGTAGGTGGGTGTAGTTTGGCAGAAAGAAAATACTTCCTACATGAAAATGCTAACGACAATCTTGATTCTTGAGTAACTGTGTAACTATTTCTGGAAAAAGATATAAAATATATAATATGGCTGTTGACTAACCTAACTAACCAAAAACTATCTGGATAGATAAATCGCACCACAGGTAAAAGGAAAGATATGTATTTTCAATTTTGGGGTGAACTGTCCCTTTAAATTATGTCTTTTTTTTCTCATAAGACTTGACACTGATGTCGCTTTATTTCTCCCCTGCCAGAACTGAATGTATTGAGTTCACTGCAACTCTCCAGCTGGTATAAGTTTTGTTTTACCATCTCGCTGCCATTAGAAGAACATTTCTGTGGGGATTTATGGAAAAAAAAATATAAAAATAGTCTCATTAAAATTCTAATTAGCTGTGCAGTAAAGTCATATTAAGAAGACCTGAAATAATCGTGCTGCTCCACATGATGTTAGTCGAGGCAGCGTTTTGTCCTTGAGCTGTTTTTAATGGATTTTTGAAAACTATCTGAGCTGGTGACTTGTGGACACGCAGCAGAACACAGTAGTTATGTCTTATTGTGGCAAATAACCTGTTGGTGGGATTGGTGGTTACTGCTTCGTAACTCTAGACAAAATGTCCACAGGAAATTTAAAGTAAACCCGCCTCAAATTCAAGACACACTACTTTATAAAGTCTAAAAATTTGCTAAAAATTTGCTAAAAAACAAACAAACAACAACAAAAAAAGACATTTGTGTAGAGGCTACATGATTAAAAACAAGACTAAGAGGCCAAGAACTACACACAGGGTTACAAAATCACACATAAGTGAATATTATCAACACAGACATGAGAATTTGTGCTCCCCCATCACACCTCTAACTACGTAAATCAACTGTGGAAGACCTGGCAATTAATTTCTGTCCTCTGTCAGGGACAGGACACTGAGGCCTTCATTTCAAACACCATACATGTAATTTATTTGGGTCCTAATGTCCTCTAAAAAAGAACCTCCTGGGCTTTCTAGTGATGTCACACACATGTGGGTGCGGCCCACAGAGCACATCTTTCAATTCAGCAAAGACATTTTTTGGCAGTGAGGGAGTGGAATGATCAAATTTATAAAAAAAATATATTGTTCTGGTCTTCATAAGAATGTTTTTATGTATTTTTATTTATGAGAGTCTTGACTATATTATATTAAGATTTTATAAGTTTATGTCAATTTTAAACCTTTCAAAATACTAATCTTGACCTCTGTCCTTTGTGGGGGACAGCGGGACTTCCTTCTTCTCATTTGTGAAGTGTATAAAGAGCAGCATGTGTCTCAGAGACCAAGAAGACCTACTTCCTGATGTAGCATTTATAACATGTCAACATGTTCACTTCCACGGTCAAGATTTACCCACTAAGCAGAGTTTTTAATGTAATAAAGCACTACTTTATCATTAAAAATATTTGAAAATGAAATTTGTTTTATATTATTTCCAATATTCATCAGATGAAAAAGAATGAAATAGAAATGCAGAGCAAATGAAAATTTATGAAGTGGAGACTATGGGCCTGATGTCCACTACAAGGGAAATGTTATAAAATATAAATAAATAACATTTTGGAGGTGAAAATCTTTTTGATATTTTTTTTCATGTCCCAATTAATTAAATAATGTAAAAAAAAAAAAAAAAAAAAAAAAAAAAAAAGTCTAAATATTAAAACCCTTTTTCTTTTGGGTAAAGTGGTAACCATGGAGAAAAATGTCAAATTAAATAAAATGAAGAGAAAAATATGTATGAAATAAATCCATAATGAGAAAAGAGAAAATAAGAAAAATGGAAAAATATAACTTGAAATAAACATACAGAAATAATGAGGGGTTCATGCCAAAGTCACATAAAACACACTTTTGTATTTTTATATTACTGTCACTGAAAAAAGTGAACTGTTGGACTAACTTAAAAAAAACACTTACGTTGATAACACACAAATTAATTTAGTTTTTTCAAATCAAGGTTACAAGTTAGATGAACACAAGTGCTTTAAGTCAGATGTACTTAATAATTGGATTGCATTCAAAACAACAGTTTGCATTATGCAACTTAAATTTAAGATCAACTTAAATTTCCAATTTTCCAATTCAATTATTTGCTTTACACAAAAGTAAAATAAATGTAATTCTAATAGTTTAGTTTCTGGTATATTTTTATAGTAACCTTTGTGTGTTGTTTCAGTTTGTTAAATATAAGTAATGTAACTGCTAATGTTAGCATTACTTAACAATAGCTGGTTTTATTTAGTGAATTTACAAAAACTTAACAGTTTGATCAGTTTAGGTGAACCATTTTATGTCCAACGTAATAATTAATCGATCACAAAATATAATTTTGTCTTGCATTAGACCCCTTCCGAATCATCAGAGAGAAAACAGTGGCTCAAAATGAGGACATCTTGATGTGAGACATGCAATAAGAGAAACCTGACTGACATGCTTTTACTGAAATAAGAATAGCAGGTTAAAGGGAACCAGATGTAGTTTCATGATGTTATAATCCACAAAAATAGCCAACCATCACTAAAGCTGAATAGGACTCAAAATATTTCAGTACTTCAACTTCTACTGAAATGCACTTTTTACAGTGTATTTATCAAAGTGTGTTTCCTACACGGCTGTTATTGAAGTTTTGTGCCCCTTTTTCACACGTGCCACTATGATATCTCACACCTGTTTCCTGCTGAGTGAAATGCACCAGTTAACGTATCAACACTTGCAAGTTCAGTGCACCTTGCAGCTATGCAGCTTACACAGAAAGGTGTAAGGGTTTTCTTCAAGTAGAAAAACACACAATGCCTTTCACAAAGCAACAACGAGATCAAATCTGCTCAGTCTGTTTAAATAGTTCCAAACCTGTTTTTTTTTTTGTGTGTGTATGTGTGTTTGTTGTCAGAGTGCCTGCCCTTTTCCAAACAGTTTCTAGGGACGACTTCCCAGATAGTTCTGTGTAACAAACCATCTGGTGCGTCAGGTTAATATATCTCTCTAAACATACTGAGAGTTTAGGATGTTTCATTCCATCTTCGCCACAATAGGGTTCTCTCAAATGGAGATATGATTAAGCATTCAGCATCGAAGAAACATGCTGAGACAAAATCTGTGACAGAGTTCTCAGCAATGGTTAATTCAGACCAGTGAGTCAGGACTTATTATTAGCTTTATGCTGAGGTGACATAATCAACCAGCTTGCATCACTACTTGTTCATGGGAGAGAAGATTTGGATCACAAGTGAGAGACATAAAAAGAAAGCAAGATGATAACGATAATCTGGTCGACATCTTCACATTAAAAGTTAAACATCTGGGAAACCTTGTCCATCAGCTTTGACTGTGAGTCCACCCCCACCCCCCCACCCCCGTGCTGCCAGAGTCTTGTATGCGGCATCTTGTCAGTTCGGAATACATTTCATCAAGTGAAACAGCTTGATCCAGGATGTTGTAGTCAAGCAGGTTTCTGTAAGACGCACAACAGTCCCATTTCACTCCCATTTTTTACAATCTCATTAGTCAGCGAGCAGCCTCAGGCCCAAGCTGGGTTAGCATGG
Organism: Lutjanus argentimaculatus; assembly: GCA_034769285.1. Classification (NCBI taxonomy): domain Eukaryota; kingdom Metazoa; phylum Chordata; class Actinopteri; order Lutjaniformes; family Lutjanidae; genus Lutjanus; species Lutjanus argentimaculatus. Next base: position 1,522,991 of record JAWZSL010000008.1, on the reverse strand, counting down.
GCTCTTATCCCCGCTCTCTTCGTCTTCTCCCGGGGTGGTCACACGACCCACAGTGCTGGTGCTTGGTCCAGACGATCTGGCTGGATTGGTGAGGTCCCAGTTGGCATACAGGACCCCAGTGAATCCAGAAATAATTTTCGTTTGAAGACTCAGCATAGCAGGTTGACATTGGCCAGCACAGTGTTGTCTGCTGCAAAGAATTAGACTTGAACCATGCAAGATATATAGACAAAATCTATGATGGTGTCAAGGAGATATAAGAGTGTATAAGACAAGCTGGACAGAGAGAAACATGCATCCACTGTTGCATTTAGGTGCAGCGACCAGTGGCTCCTTCAACATTTGCTACATTTCTCCTTTATTCTGTTAATTATTCAGCCTTAAATACATCAGAAATACACTTGCAGGCATTGAAAAATGAAGATGTGAGGTTCGGATTAAAGAGTAGCGGACCCTGAGACAATCAGCTAATGCTGTCGGCATCTTTCAACCATTTAGACAGATGAGCTGGATGAACCACCGCAGGTGACCGCCTCAGGTTGAGAGGAGGTGAGTGGATAACAGCCATGTTACGGCTGGGACTTGAGGCTGCTACAGGATAATGTCTGGCCATCTTGAGTCCCTTTTCGTCCGTTTCATTTTCCTGGCCGGACAACAGGAAACCTGAGACCACACAAGTTAAACCTGCCCCACAGCATCCTGGTACGGGTTGTTGCATCTGAGGGGCGGATAGCACACAGAGCTGACAGGATGCAAGATGCGGGACTCCGGGAGGAGGACAGGAGGAGGACTGTCTTCAGATCAATGACGCTTCATGCTCAAACACAGTCACAGTTGATGGACAGTGTTTCCCAGATGTTGAACACAATGTCAAGATGTCGATCATATTATCATCACCATCTTGTTGCTGCCATTTACAGTCAACCTGACGCAAATTCAAAAAATGCACTACAGAATTATATCCTGGGTATATTCTAGGGCTGGGTTTAAAAAAATTGATTACAATCGATTTTCCTTTGTATGGTCTGATATCAATTCATAAGATCCCCAAATTGATTTTAATGTCTTTGCTGATTAAAAATTAGGGATGTTCCTGGCAACTAATTTCCCTGTCAACTAAATGCAAAATTTAATTTAGGCTAGTCGACTAGTCTAACACTAAGAAAACACAACAAAAAGCAGTTAAAATTGAGCAGAATTTATTAATTGATAATGTTAAACACTGAAAAAATACTGTGCCTATTAAGAGCTATTTGAAGCTGTTAAACAGAGTCTACAATCGCCAAATCGTACTTTAAATGCCGCTGAAATGTATGCTACTTTGCAATACAAACATTACACGTCAACCTACAAAACATGACAACAACTCACTAAATGCTTCAACCTTTCAGACCGAAGAGGATCACAGTGTCTGTGGGTAAACGACCCGGAGCTGACGTTAGCCGCCAGTCTGCTACACAGTGTGGCTAAAGTTAGCAGTGCTAGCAACAGCAGCTACTCTGCTTTGCTTGCAGGTTAATGTCTGTCTGTGCTGAATGTGGTCACATGTTGCTCCAGGCGAGTTATTACATACCAGTTTATTCTGTCACAGTCTACATTCAACATTATTTCTATTTTCTAGATTAAAACACTGCCAAACCGCACTGGTTTTACAAGCTGTCATCTGTCCGACTTTGATGATATAAACATCCGCTGTTACCTAGGCGATCGGGGCATACGCGCATATGATGTACAGCGAGAGGGGCTGCCGTTTGATGGGGCTGCAGCCCCAACTAGTGGCGGGCGGCTGCATAACATCTTAGAAGCAACAGATAACTGGCATTGTGCATGAATGAAATAATGATAAATAGTTTAAACGACTAGTATTTCTGGTGCTGACTAGCGAGGGTGATGATGTTTAATCGTATAGTCAACTAATCGTGTGCATTCCTATTAAAAATGTCTAAAAATTAAGAATTCACAATGTAAAATAAAATATTTTGCTTTGTTCAAGGGGGGCAGGTGGTTCCATGGACCAGGGGAAACACTGTTGATGTAACTAGTAAATGTAAATGGTAATATTTTTAATAATGCACCAGGTTAGAAAGTTCATATCCAAGCAACACTGGCATTGTAACTGAACGCTATCAACTGAATCAATATTGAATCAAACTGGGACCTTGTGAATCGAATGGTATCAACTTGGGAAATCTGAATTGACACCCAACATCTATCTATCTATCTATCTATCTATCTATCTATGCTAATGTTAGCTAACATTAGCCATCATAAGCTACTGGTCATATGAGACCAAGTGAGGCTGTAGCAAAACCTTTGGGTGTTAAATTGAGCAATTGGCTGTTATTCATTTGATTTTTTTTATTTGTACAAGTAAAACTGTTTTATTATTTCTCCTGTAAAGACGTGATATAGTTTGGCTTTAAATGTATGCAAAATGTGAAGCATACTTATGAAGGCACGCACACATGTCAACACACATAAACAGACAACACCAGAGTCATCTTGTCCCCGCTGTAGTCTATAAGAGCTGCACAAATCTGCACAAACTGAAGTTAGAGCGCTTATCTCCTCTAAATATAAACAGGAAACTGTATCATTGAGCCACTTCCTAAAGCCAGGCGTGGAGGTTCATATCCACTCTCAGAATAGCCCCTCTGGCTGTAAGCATACCAAACACGAGAGCCTGCTGGGTCTCATATGGTAGCTCAAAGGCCCACTCAGAGCAGCCCATTACAGCAAGAGCACAGCCAAGGGTGACTTCTTTCTCTAATTATTAGACTGAGCAATTTGGAATACTTTCTTCAAGAACTTCTTTAATTTAAGGCAACATTGATGAGTCAAAGCCTGGTCTTTCGATTTACATGTGTTATATGTGGATGGAATACAAGCTAAATCCTATTAGGCTTGGTTTTTCAAAAGCATATTCAATGCATAACCATGAACTACATGAGCTCAAGTCTAGCGTTGGTAGAACAGCACTTAATCCTATCTTCCTCCCAAAGCTCGACTAATATCTTCCCGCAGATTTCTCTCCTTTATGCTTTCTTAACATGGCTAAAGGAAGTGGTCTGTGTGAAAAGATCAACATACTGTGACTCTAAATGTTTGGAGGTTTAGGGGTGGTCTTTATTTGGAATGTGTCAAACGGATGTGAAAACTGCAAAGTTCTGTAAGTATATAGATAATAAAAAAACATGTAGCCCTCTCGTTTATTCCAGTAAGACTATTGTGTTGAAACAGGGGCTCAAGCCAAAAGACGCAGGGTCATCCAGCAAAAAAAGTAATCCAGAAATCAAATAACTGCACAGTCCTTGTAAATTACTTGGTAACATGAACACCGTTTACCATAGTGCTGTAGTCAACCAAAGAAAATATTGGTCTACTGAAATTCTACCCTACTCTTCAACCAATCGCTTCATCAATGGAGGAAAAAAAATATTTAACACATTATCTCTAGATTAACTAAATTAGCCAGACTGAGTGCTCTCTAACTGCTAGCCTAAATGCTAATCAAAGTTACATGACCTTGCCAAGCAAATAGTCCACTGGAAATTTAATGGACTCAGTGTTGTTTCCTATGAACTTTTATGATTGAAATGTCATATGTAGGCCTACTGGATGAAATTCAACTTGGTTGTTAAGAAGTGCATGTTGGGCAGTTCACATAATTAGCTCATTCTGAGTTAAGATAAACAGGAGAATCAAAACTTGATCACAGGCTTCCCAGAGCAATATATTAGTGAACGGTTTAGTGAACGGTTTAGTGCATAAAATATAGGAAAGCCTTTCTGTCCTTATTGTCATGCCCTTATTAGCATATTAGCCATTAATAATAACATCATATTCAATGAAAAAAAAAAGACTAATGAAAAACTTCAGGATTTCTGGACATCACAAACATGGACTTTCAGAATTTTTGATCACATCTGATCACATGTAAAAGCAAAATTATGTCATATATTATTCCATTTTCTGTTTTTGGCATTTAATTGGCTCATTATGCTAACTACTCAAACTGCACAGCATGCAATTCTTAGCAAACAAGCTTAATCTAATCTACTCAGCCTATAGATATCATTTTACTCATAAAAGTTAACAGGAAACAACTTCGCTGGGTTTTGTATAGGCCATATAGGGGTTTTCCAGTAGACTAAAGCAAATTTCTGCAGGTTGACATTTCATTTACACATGTGACTATTTTGTTAGCTTCATGTAAAGCTCAAGTAAACTGACACATAGCAGCAACACAAATGCATGCACGTACCGGTGAGGATCAAGAAACAGAATAGACTTCTATATAACAACAAAGCAAATGCTAGCTGGGCGCAGTGCTGCAGTATAACCTGTATAAACAGTTATTTATTTGGCTATTCAGCTGGCTTCAAATGAGGCTGAATGTTCACACAGTTTCTCTCGACTATCCCTGAATATTACATTAGACCAACATCGCTCCAGCCTGTGGGAGTAACCACATTAACCATGCAACATGCTAACTCCAAATTCAACAGGCTGATACAATTTCTTTCGACTGTCCCTTAATATTCTCAATATTACAACATTAGTCTAACATCATCCTGACCTCTGGGAATAGCTACATTAACCATACAACACATGCTAATGCCAAGTTGAACAGGCTAACCTACATATAAAGACTACAGCACCATAAAACATGGCAAAACATACAACTTTGTTCGAGCTCAGTGATGAATCAATACCAGCTGTCTGTGACCTGGCTTCAGTTACCAACGGGCCCTCGTTGAGAAAGCAGTCCAGCAGAATAAAATACACACATACGTCGTCAGAAAAATATAAACTTTCTCTCCGCTCAGCTCTTCTGTCCTTTGTGGCCAACTTTCCGATGTAGTCTGATTTGTGCTGGTCCTCTGTCACATTGCCAGTTAGTCTGAAGTCGAATAAAAGTTCAGTAAAAGTCACTCAAAAATAAATTACATCAGGTCTACATTTGTCCATCACACCCCCGAAAATAAAGGATTAAAAAGTACTTTTCTCTTCATGAAAGAAAGACCAGCGACTGTCCAATCAAGTTGTCACTGGTTTCAAGAGTTTATCGACCAACCAAACAGAAGGTTTCTGCCCTAGTTCACCATACCATCACTGAAACTGCAGTTGAACCCTGTGCTGTAGAATCCTGTCTGAGAGTATTATACCAGTATTTTGGCATCTGATAATCCTTCAGATTCATGGATACATCTTTTAAACCAGCTGTACTGGATTGTATTTATTCATCTCGCTGGTACCTGTAGCAACACGCCCCCTGCAGCTTCATCCATTTAGAAAAAAAAAAAAAAAAATGCTGTTCCTGCTGTTGCCAGAATACCATTATTCTTGCATTACAAGGCCAATAGTAATGCTCACTGCTTTGTACAATACCACTGCAACACCTATGCAATACCTCTTTCACGCCCAGTGTAAGCCTAGTGTGCTGGATATGAGAGGGGGTTGTAGTATGAATACAACCCACATTTGACCATTCAAGTCGGATTGTTGGTCACAGGTTAACAGGAGGCTTTTGCATGCACAGCTGTTGTGTTCAGTGTTGGTGGTTGACATGCATAAAGCTGTTGAAGGAGACAAATTGACTTTTTGAGAGTTATGATGATGTGGCTGCTTAATGAATGGCTTTTTTTTTTTCAAATTATACATTTTTTTATTTTAGATTTTACATATTTAGGGGAGGCACAGAAATTACACATCTGAATCAAAAAACAGGATATAAAATAATTAGTAAGCATTTTGGGAACCCATCAGCTGATGACGATTTGGCCAGTGTTTTAGGGTTTTTGGTGTCTATGCTGAAAAGAAAACCACATTTTTTAGGATGGTTAGATGTTGCTGCGGGACCTATAAAACATCTATAGTCTATTTAATCTGTCTAACTAACTAGCTAGCTGTTAGCAAAAATGCTAGCTAATCTACATCAATAATTAATTAAATACCTTTAAAATGTGCTTTTATTTTTAACATAGATGAGTCTAGAAAATAGTATACAAGTACAGGAACAGAAAAGTTGACTGAAGTTCTGCCAGGTACAAAGCTTGCTCAGCTGTTATTGGAGCACAGAGCTAAAAGGGGTGGGACTTAGTAAGGGTCAATTAGCAAACTGAGACACAAGAATTGAGCTGGACTTAAATATCTGCATATAGGCCTAAATGCAGATAGATCTTTTTAAAAGCTAATAAAAAGCTAAGTTATCGTTAGACGAGAGGCAATAGGCAATAGGAGATTGCATTTGGGCCAATACGTTCCGCTTCTTTTGCTCTCCACATGGACTGTTTATCTGCATGCAACCAAATCCTTAATTCCTGATCAGAAATGAATGCCTGTATTTATTGACACTGACATGAAATTAACATTTAATGACTGCAAATGGCAAAGTCTGTGAGGAAGCTAAAAGAATGCTACAGTTTTTTCCCTCTGCTAGTACTCAGTGCACAGGAAACATGCAAATTAAAGCTGCAAGCAGCAGTAAATGGGCCCTCGCACCCATCGGGATGTGCGCCTGCTGTGACCCCATCACCGGACCAGACTGGTCAACAAAGCTCTGAATTGTCACATGTTTTGGACACCACAGGAAGGAGTTTGATGCCACTTCCTGTCTCACCTATGTAGCACTACAGAACAGCCACCGAGTATGTTATGTTCCAGAATATTAATGTAGATAACAATGAAACTTTCATGTAAATCAGATGAGGACTGTCACATGAGGCTTGCTTGTGTTGCCAGTAGGTGGCGCAATAAGTATAACTCCTGACTGGGATGTAAATGCGATCATGAAGGGACTTTTATCAAACGTGTGAAGGGGCTGATTGGATCATTTCTATTCAAATTACAGTAACTTCCTGTTTCAGGGCAAGATATCAAAACCTCAACTCCATGCCACACCCTTCAACAATCGCCAAACCTTTGAATAACTTTTGATCACAAACTAGTTGAGATGGCACACACCGATTTTGAAGTCAATCTGATCAATTCCAGGAGTTTGTTAAAATACGTGTGGAAAGTGCCAAAGTTGACCACAAAATTCAAAAATGGCTGACTTCCTGTTGGGTTCAGGCTGTGGCTCGAAAGGGTTTTTTGAACACCTGGACAGGACACATGTGCTGACTGATTTTTGTACATGCTGATGAAATGTACTGTGGGGGCTGCTTAATTGAAATATTGTAGGGGGCGCAATGGAGCCATTTTGCAACACCGACTAAATATTATCCTGTAGATGTATTTAGGCCAAGGTAGCTTATCAAACATGTTAAGTTTTGATATTTCACCATGAAACAGGAAGTTGTTGTAACTTAGTGCTTCATGGCTGAATCTGCCTCAAACATGATGCCACGCAACAGTGACGTCCTTCAATGATAGCTAAATCTTTTAATAACTTTTAACAGAGGAGTACAGTGTGATGAATGAAAGCCACCCTCAGCAGCCACCTCAGGAGCCGCCCTGGAGGTACTTGATTGGCTACTTCCAACATGGTGGCCAGGCTCAGCTCTTCACACCAGAATCCTTCAGTTATGAAAGTTAGGTGCTGTTTTTTGTCAGTGTTAGAGGAACTTAAGCAAATAATTTTGATTACAGTTATTTTCCAATTGTTATGTGAAGGCTTTAATGCTGTGGGTTTTTCTTAATTTCCCCTCAATTTCATTTAATTATACATGATTCAATACTCAAAAGTGAAGTTATAAATTTGAGTTCATTTGCTAAAGATGTCAATAGGTTAACTATTGACATTTTTATGTTCACAGCAGCGTCTTTAAAAACAGTTCAATTTGTTGAATCTGCCTCACACATTTACTTCAGTCTACTTAACTTACTACAGCATTCAAAGGAAAGTAGGAGAAACCAGAGAAATCACTGGAAGTAGAAAGGAGGACATCTGGTCTCACTGGTTTCAACAGGACATTAATGTATAAACTTAATGTATAACCACCTAAACAGGTGATGTGGACGAATGGTGTCATTTTATATGGCCTGAGATAAACATGAGACACTCAAAACTACATTTCAAATAAACTTAATGACACTAGGCATTAGAGTATGGTGAACTTTGTCCCATGCAGACTGGACAAAAGTTTTAAAAACACATGTGAGTTCAGGCCAGAGGCCCAATAATATTTGGGAAAACTACAAAAGTAAAAACAGGTTATCCTCCATTTGTCTTCTCTAACATTAACACTCAAACATTTCATACAACTAATTAAGTAATTCATTCTTGAACATACCTGTGAATCCATAAACACCTCTTTCATGGAGCAGCTGTCTCTGTGGTTGAGGAAGGAACACACTGTTGTGTCTTCTTCTTCTTCTCCTTATGGATTTCCGGCAGGCTGAATGCCATGCGGCACGTTGCTGCCTCTCACAGGTCAGGGGTTAGGTTGCAGTTTAGGCCATGTCTATTTCCAAAGTTGTAATCCCATGGGGGTGATGAAGTCAAGGACTGCTTTTACTGTCTTTGCCTGGTTCTCAGTGGGATTAAGAGGACTTCTCAGTGTGACTGACTATGTTCCCTCACGTGATAATGTGGTGTATAACTGTGCTCTTTGTTCTTCATACAGGCTGCATTCCATAAGTAGATGTTTCACTGCTCACTGTTTACTGCAGGTTCCAAACAATCCATTCTCATGCTTGCCAATCTTGGCTAAGTCTCATGCTAGTCCACAGTGTCCCTGTCTTTGTCTTGTCATCACACTGTTGTGGAGGCAGCAGTAAACATATATAGTGATCAGGCCAAACCAAATAACACACAAGGAGGAAACAAGATGGACACCAACTACAACTAATACAAGCCAAAAACTAACTAAAGCCTGAACCCCCCCTCAGACTTGGCAGCACATGGTTTGGTCTGACGAGCTGGTTTTCTGATTTAGGAGATCCAACCCTCAGACACAGGTTTTGCTCAACCAGGAAGTGAACCAACCTCAACAACCACAGTAAGTCAAAGACAAAGAAACACATGATTAATATAATGGAAACAAGCTTTTTTAAACCCCACAGTGTGAGAATGTGTGGACTCCATTTAAACAGAGTGAGGATAAAAGCTAATTAACAAGATTCACATCAAACAAACTGTGTTGTGTGTATTGTTTGGGTGTGTTTGACTGCAGATGCAATGAACCTGTGCAGGTGAATGTGAATGGCTGTTAGCATGTGTGGCTGTTAGCATGACTGTTAGCATAGCTGTTAGCATGTGTGACTGTTAGCATGTGTGGCTGTTAGCATGTATGGCTCTTAGCATGGCTGTTAGCATAGCTGTTAGCATGTGTGGCTGTGGTCATCAAACATTTAGCACTCTTCTTAAAGACACCATTCATACAGAACAGCAGATATTCTCTGCATCTCCAGCCGTGTACAGAAGCGTACCAAAAATGGTAAAACTACTGGTGTTAAAATGTTTACAGAGACATTCATCCCCAAATCCAATTTCTTTCCTCTCATCTGTTTATCCATCTTGACAGTTTTGGTGACTTGCAGAATTTTGAAAATGTCTGTCTTCTCTCAGATATAATGGAACTAAATATCACTCAACTTGTGGTAAAAAAAAAAAAATTAATTTAACAGCAATGTCTCTTTTTCCAGTTTCATGAAGGAACCGTTTCCTTTCTGCAGTCGTATCTACAGGTTTTGGGAGGTTACAAGTTACTAATTACCTGTTAAAAAAAATGTGGTCAGTAACCTAATCCAAGTATCACAATATTAATAAGTAATGCAATCTGATTACTTTACATTACTTTTGGATTGTCTCGATATAAAATATGGTAAAATTGTTTAGCCTGCTGTTTAAAGGGTGTGGCCAAGCCACTTGGCTGAACTGTTCAGGCCTTGATTGTTATCAACCATGTGAGGATTCAAACATGTACACTAAAATTAATACAACTTCCTGTGTTCTGGAAGTTCGCCATGCCATCATGGCAACGGTGTTTGACGATACGTCACAATCTTCACAATGTAGCACTGCCAGCGTCTTAAGGCCTTTCTGACCAGATTTGAGCTGGATAGAACCCAAAACATGTCATTTCCTGTTGCCAGTAGGTGGCGCTATGACTATGACTGAATATCATCATGTAGATGTGTTGAGGGCGGGACCTCTTATCAAACGTGAAGTTTGGTGTAGATTGGATCATTTATACTAAAGTTAAAGCAATGTTGAATTTCATGGCGAGACACCAAAATTCATCGTCATGCCATGGCCACACCCTTCAACAATAGCTAAATCTTGCAATAAATCTTTGATCACAAAGCAGTCTATATGGCACATGCTGATTTTGAAGTCGTTATGATGAATGCTGCAGGCGAAGTTTGTTAAAATACAATGCTTGGAAAACGCCAAAAATTGATTACTAAATTCAAAATGGCCGACGTCCAGTTGGGTTTAGGCTGTAGGTCCCTGTTTTTTTTTTTTTTTTTTTTTTTTTTTCCCTGGGCAGGAACTTGTGTTCTGATTTTCGTGCATGTCGGTGGAACGTGCTGAGAAGGGTCGCTGTTTAGAGGACGTGGCCAAGCCACTGACCACGCCCGCCGTCAAAAGCTATATCAGACAAAATTTTTCACCATGACTAATGTGGGGCCAAGTTTCATGCGACACTGAGCACGTTTAGCCCCTCAGAAAAAGGAAAAAGAAAACCGAACAAATCCAATAGGGTGCTCAGGCCCTAAAAATAGATGAGTTGGCGTTCTGTAGTACAGTAATTAAAACAAGTGCAGCCATCAAGTATCTTTTACCACACTGATTGTGAATGAGCTGCATGTGTTTTCAGCATGCTGAGGAGCTCACTGCTACGTCATGAAAGGAGCCATGTGAATAGACTGAGATGGTGAATAATATTGGCAAACATTTCCTTTGACTTGACGTGGATATATAATCACAAGCACTCAACCATCCAGTTACTGCAGCAGCCCAGTTAAAGGCAATGCCAAATAAATGTGCCACAGTTATCTTTAAGTTTTCTGTGTGTGTATTAACAACAGAATGTCATATGGATAAACAGGATGAATATATTGTATCCGGTCTCAGTGGAAATGAGTTACTCTGCATGGTCACAGCCCCACGTTGTAATTTGATAAGAAAGGTGTATATTATATAAAAATGACATTTCCTGTAGCTGTATTCAAAATCTAAAATTGCATATGAACGTATTATAAAATCTTGAGTTTACAATGGCAGTAATTGCGTGAATGATCAATGCAATCTGAATGATTGGGCACAATTTACTGTACTGTATGTTTAATGAGTCACTTTCCTCTTTTAGTCCCAGTGTGGTTCGAGGCCACTAACCAGCAGTGAGGGACTGCAGCTGTATGGGGTGTAAATGACAGGCATTACACTGAGGAGTAAGAGAGGGGAGATTTTAAAAAAACCAGAGGTGGCAAAAGTACAGCCATTCTTTACCCCAGTTGAACAGAACAGACACTTGTGGGGGAAAAAAAAGACTCTGTAAAAGTAGAAGTACTGACTCAACTTCTTTACTGGAGTAAAAGTGAAAAAAGTACAGACTCTGAAATGTACTCTAAGTGTGAAAGTGAAAAGTCGTCCTCTAAAGGACATTTCCTGTCTGTTTCTGTGTAAAAATCAAACCTCGACTCTTCTCTGCGGTTGAGTCTCTCTCTCTCTGTCTTGTTTTGTTACGTTAGTTTCACCTTTATTACGTCTTTTCACATTGTTTTTGTCTTATGTCTTTTACATTGTTTTTAATTACATGTTTTACGAACATCGTTTTTGTCTTGTTATGTCTTTTGTTGATTTTTTTTCTGGTTACGTCTTTTAGGTTTTCCTTGTTAGGTCTTTTGTGAACGTTGTTTTTGTTCTGTTACGTCTTTTACATTGTTTTTGGCCTTGTTATGTCTTTTGTGCCATTTTTTTCTTGTTTCGTCTTTTACAAATGTCGTTTTTTCCTTGTTAAGTCTTTTATGTAGTTTTTTCTCATGTCTTTTATGTTGTTTTCATCTTGTGACATCTTTTAGGTCGTTTTCGTCTTGTTACGGAGTCTAGGAATGTCCAAGTCTTTTCTGTCAGTTTTGTCTTGTTACATCTTTTATGTACACAGCTTTCATCTTGTTGCGTCTTTTACATCGTTTTCATCTTGTTACGTCTTTTTACAAATATCATTTATGTCTCACTATGTCTTCTATAAAGGTTACTTACATCTTGTTACATCTTTTATGTACACAGCTTTCGTCTTGTTACATCTTTTACATCGTTTTCATCTTGTTACGTTGTTTCCTGCCTTGTTACATTGGTTTTTGTCTTGTTACGTTTTCTTCCTCTTAGGTCTTTTACTTAGTTTTTGTTGTGCCTGTCGTGCATGATATGGACTGATGGATACACCAAAAAATTGTCTTTTCTATGTGTTATTGTCCCATCCATTTAGGTTGAAATCAGCCTTGATGTTGGGAAGGTGGTGCACAATGATGCAAAATAAAAATAATGGATAATCTCCCTGAAATGCATTAAAACTAAAGTAACAAGCTTGTTTTGAAAATGTAAAAAGTACAGATATTTGTGTTCAAATGTAGGGAGTAAAAGAAAAGAAAAAAATAAAATAAAAGACAAATAAATACTTAAGTGAAGTACAGACATCTGAAAATTCTTTTTAACTACAGTAAGAAAAGCATTTCTACTTTCTACTTTCCACCACTGTCACAATGCAGCAAGAAAACCAAATGAGAAAGTCTCTTCTTTAGCCAGTTGTTTCAGAAGTGCTGAATAGTGAGAAATGACGCAGTGAGACGAGGTCTTCCATGTGAAACTGACCGCACTGCTCACCATAAAACGAAACAGAAATTCACACACTGACTCACACACTCACTCTCTGTGTACAGTACACACACAAACGTGTCCCAAGTTCCCTGACGGTGTTTTATGAAATATCACCGTCTCACTCGTCTTCTGACCAAACTGGTTCACTTCAAACGGCGCAGCGTCGGTGTCAGCTGCTTCGCACGTGCACCCGCCTCTTAGCCCCAATCTCTTTGTTATGTCTGCCAGCCAAGCCTAATCCAGGACAGGAGCGGGGCTGGCACTGCCAAGTCCACCTGGTGGGACAGCAGGGTGGCTCTGCGCGCCACATCTGCTCTGACATGGTGATACTTTAAAGCACTGCTGGCAGCGGGCTTCCAGAGCCGCAACACATGAGGCTGCTGCAATGGGCGGGTGCAGCAGAGTGATTTTTTTTAAATATGAGAAAAGGTTTTGTGAATCAGAAACAGCAGAAGACAGAAGTCCCACTGCTGTAAGAATAACATCACGTAGACAGTTTACATCTTTGTTACTCAACAGTTTGACCTTTTCAGCAATGACAAGTACACAGTTACAAGTCCAGGCGTGTCCAGAGTTCCCATTTCTTGTTTGCTTGTGTACTAAAGAAATACTCCCACATGCAGCTGAAGCTGTATTAACTATTAGTGTACTGTCTTTACAGCTTTTCTCATTTGCTTGAACATATTTGTCTGTTCAGGAGTTAAATTATCAAAACTGTTCATACACAGGCCTGAACTGGAAGTCGCCCGACAAAATGACTCATTTCATTTGCAAAATGCTCCGACGCTAACCAAACATTAAAACATGAAATGAGAGCAAACACAACATCAAACAACACAACCTGTGGTCACATTAGTCACCCATTCTTGAGAATCATGCCCTAACTAAAACAGCTTCAAAGGCTATTAATACCAACATGGTACTTCCATCTTTTTGTTAAAATTTTATTCTTTAAGGATTTATATTCATACGACACGTGTAATTTATGAAATGTTTTGGTTTGCTTTAATTTCTAAACTTGCTCTGTGCCAGAAAACAGCCTTGACCAGACAAGAATTCACAACTTCAAACAATTTAAAAATGTGTTGAAATCTAAAACTAACAATACCTACTGATAAGACAGGTATAATATGGTTTTAATGAAAATGTTGAGAATTTAGAATTGCGTCCCACATTTCTGTCAAATTTTTCCATCAGATTTTTACAAAAAACAAATTTAATCAGGCATAAAAAGGGTTAGCTATACCCTAATGACCCCTGTCTCACTTCCTGGTTTAAAAAAGGCAGTAAAAAAGGCAATACTGCACTGGTAAACTTTATATTTTTACACAAATTAATGAAATAATATTGCTATCAGATGTGTCTCAACCATAACATGTCAACTCTGTAGCCCTTCTAAATCAAAGACAAAAAGAATTCTGGTTTAAAAATGTGTATTTTGATTAGCATTAAGCTGAGCAACTTTAAAAAATAAAATGGCTGCTCACTATGACTCTGCTGTGAAATCAAGAAATGTAACATTTAGTCAACTCTGTAAAATGTCAACTTCATCAGATTTTTACAAAAAATGATTATGATGGGTCACTTCCTGGTTTAAAAAAGGCGGAAACAATCCTACAAATTCTTTGATAATATTGCTATCAGATGACGTAAGAAGTCAACTCCGTCCTCCGGAGTTGATGTCTACGTCTGATAAAACAATAATAATAATAAAAAGACATAATCACTAGGAGGCTGGCCCTTACAAGGTTTAATAGTAATTAAGAGTTTGATCTTTTAAAATATATTTTACTGGCACACTCATATTAAAAAAGTGCAACAACAGTGAATTTCCAAATTGCAACTAAACTGAAATAGACAACTTCTGTCGCTTTGACTCATTTCAAATAAATGTCGATTTCTAAGGAAAAATGACACCATACACATTTTGACCTGTTCCCTTTAAGTGTCACTTTCAGTGTGCTACACGTTTTCATCACTGGACAAAACCTTTTCCTGGGAAATTGATGATGTCTGATTACTCACTGTATAGCTTCTATTAATATCAGTATCTTTCACTCTGCCTTTAAAACTGAGGCTGCCTGCTTTTGGTCATGATGGACCGTAGTCTCTTGCTGGAGTGGAATGTCTGAAAAAGTTTGTTTCTGGGGTGGGAGGGGTCGGCCACAGTCTTTCCTGCATGCCTATACAGAGACACATACCTGCTGTGGTTGAGAACAATGCTGTGACAGCAGTGAGAGTGAACCAAAACAGCCATTTTAAGTTGCGGGCGGGCTGGCTAAATACTGAACTGAAACTCACTATAAAGCTCCATGAAGCTGAGTGGAGCTGCATTCTCTGTAGTTTCATCATCTCAGGACAATTGCTTTGATCATCCCAATAATAGTCCGTTTGATAGTTTTGGTACAGTTAGGTTATGTGAGCCATACCCGAATACACATGAACTGTATTCAAGACCACTTTTACAAGTGGACCCGGGCACAGATCAACGAATCGTACCCGTGTACAGAGTGTTCACACTATTTAAACAAACTGGACTTTGAGGTCAAGTCTGGGCTCAGGTCTCTAGTGTGAAAGCCCACATAGTGGAGTCCTGCGCCGGGTCAGGTACCTTTGGGTACCTGATGGGTGACCCACAAAAACACTGTGTAATGGGTAAAAAAAAAATATACTCAATACTTAATATAAATTCATGGGTGTGGCCGTGGGTAAAAATGACTTATTGCAGGTGGGCAGCAGGTTTTGTCTTTTTTGTCTTATTCTGTCTTTAATGTTGTTTTTTTGTTTTTTGTTTTCTTGGCCTTGTTACATATTTTTTTTTTATCTTGTTGACATCTTTTTCATCTTATTGCATCTTTTTATTGTCCTGTTACATCTTGAGCAAAATTTTTGTCTCATTGGGCGTCATTCACAAATCTGGGATTCATCGGTGTTTTCTTACATGTATTTGTTCGTACTCTGGGAACAAATTTAGACCTGCTTCAGCCATGCGTACGCTCAACATAATGACAGCCTGGCTGTCTTAGAAAATGTTGAAACACACCTTTGAAATAAATGTGAAGCATATCAAAACTGTGTTAATTAAAAAAGCTTTAATAGAAGTCTTGAAGTGTTTTTTATAGTTGATTTATTTGATTTGATTTTCCTTGTTTGTAGGATGTTATCATAAATGCTATGATTATCTGTTTATGCACTTATGTTGCTTTTTATGAATGTATTGTGCTATTTATTTTATTATAAAAAGTCTATTATTAAAGTCCTTGCTGGATGTCACTTTCACCTTCATTTTTTTTTTAATCTCACTTATATATTATAGATAGATTTTTCCAATAACTGCAGTGAGTCTCTTATTTTGGGCTGACAGATCAGGTTCTCCTTGTCCTCCACCTGTTTCCTTATTTTTTTTTTTCTGCTCTGTTTTTCTTTTTAATGCATAAACTTTAATGTCAAACCATTTTTTTTTTCATCTGAGAAACAGGCCATTTCTCCTGGGATACAACACAACATGCATCACGTCAGTTATTGTAGCCTGAGGAATTTTTATTATGTGTCGCAAAAGTGTCTTTTCTGTCCTTCTCTGTGGACACTGGGCAGTGCAGCGGTGTGGCCGCGGTACAGACTGAATGGGGAGAGGCGGCACTCAGCGATGGTAGAAAGCAGGTAAATCAGAAAAATAAAGTGTTGTTTCCTGATTGTTTCACAGCAAAATAAAAATACTCAATAATTTCACTCAAGTGTATTAAAAGTAAAGTAACTAGCCAGTTTTGAAAATTAATGGGGGAAAGTACAAATATACTCAAAGAAAGAACCTGAAAAATCTACTTCAGTACAGTAAAAAGTATTTCTACTTAGTTACTTCCCACCTCTGACATTGGCACTGGTGTTGTTTCTGTTGGCCTCAGCCCAGTGCCTCATCATATAACCACTGGTTACATACCTGGTTTAAGCAGGACTTTAGCTCTTAAACACAGCTTTGTGCAGATTAATGACAGTTCACTGTAACCTCTTTCAATGTTTTGTTCCCCAGTGATACTGAACTGCTAAAAGTCCAAGTCAAAAATGAAAACAGAGAGTTCACTGTTTGTAAAGGACAGTGTGATTCAAGAATACCAGGGCATGAACCGCGCCCTTTCCCAAGCTATGCGATGTCATCATGTGTATGTTTTCCTGTAAACAGTTTTGACAGCCAGGTAGATGTCACTCGCTCTCCTCGCCCTGAAGCAGCGGTGACGCACGCGAGCGTTGCTTCCAACATTTCCCTCCCGTTTGCTCATGTCTGTTTTTTTTTTTTTTTCCCCCTCCGATCCTACAGCTGAGTCTCGCCGTCTGAGAAAGATGGCCTCATCATCATCCACCTTGCACTCTTGCTCACCAGATGACTCACCTCAGCGCCGTGTGAACGGATTGCTTCAGGGCTCAAGACAAAAGAAAAGTGATGATGCAGAATCCGAGGTATGTGCAACAAGGTCACGTGAATCAAGTGCCAAACCACATGAGGAAGTGTTCCACTTTGAATTTTTTATCACACTTAGGAGCCTTGACTTCACTTGACTAACGAAACCTTGACTTTTGTCACGTCTGTACGTTGGTAAGTCAGTCTACGGGTTCATCCAGCACTTTGGTCCTAAGCAAAACATGTCAACAACCACTGGCCACATTGTCATGATATCTTGCGTCACGGTCACCAGAAGATAATTCTTGATGGTCTTGAAGAGTTTTCTTGACAACTAACAGATTTTCAGATTTTTATAGTTGTGAAACGAAGAATCCCAGTGTTCTAAATATTTCCTCATCTTTTCTCTAGTGCAGTGTTTCTCAGTCCTGGTCCTCAGGGACCACTACCCTGCGTGTTTTAGTTGTTTCCTGCTCCAACACACCTGATTCAAATGATCAGCTTGTTATCAGGCATCTGTGGAGGCTTGAAGACAAGCTGGTCATCTGAATCAGGTGTGTTGGAGCAGGAAAACGTCTAAAAAAAAATGCAGGGCACTGGTCCCTGAAGACCAGGATTGAGAACTGCTGCTCTAGTGTCACCATGAGTCCAGCAAGACTATGAGAGTCTGCAGCTGTGTGAGTGGCTCTGTGAGGCTGGGTCGACTGGTCCTGCTGTGCACAGGCTGCAGGACTCGCATATTTTAATGTACAAGGCCATTCTAGGAAGATTACCAATGTTACAGGGGTTTGCAACCTTGGCTAAAAAAATAAAAAATAAAATAAAAAATAAATAGAGGGAAAGGTATAATGGTTCTTTAGTTTTTACACTTTAATTTCCATTCATTTACACCAAATTTACAAGTTTTGACATTCTGTCGACTAAAATGTGCGTCAACTAAAATGTGTATCTAAATTTTGTTGATGGCTAGTCTTGAGTCTCCCTTCGCTAGGTATAGAGCCAAATGCATAAAAAGGTCTTTGAGGAAAAGAGATAAGTTCATAGTTGCGACTTCAGACAGTTTTGTTTTTCTTCTTTTGGCCTAACAACAAGATCCAACAATATTCTAGGCTGAAAGGTGTCACCTGTGCGGACTGAGGCTGGAAAAAGGAGACTTTCTTATTACAGCCCTTGGTTTTGCAATGATCTGTAGGCTTGACTCAGTCTACCATCCCTCATCTCTCTAACCAGTTTTACACAAAAGGTAACACACGTGTTCACTTGACCTTCTGTTGATGCGTCATTCGGCTTTTATACTGTAGCACCTGTAATGTCTTGTATTCTTATTGTATGTATTTCTTCAATGTGCACTTGACCTGTTACTTTCACCACTGAAGACGAGATTTTATCTTAACTGTTGTTGTTTTTTTACCATGTTTAAATAAAGAATTTAAGATATATTATTATTGTAATTTTTAGCAGCTGTAGACTGCATGTGATATGATTTCTATCATTGTTGTATGACCTAGCATGGCAAAACAGGGCCCCATTCCGGGGCTAATAAATTAGGTGATATCAGATTGGTGCATAGACTCGCATGCACACTAGCCTAATCCAGCATTTTAGGCTGTATCGGAAGCATTTCCGCTACTGGTATAACACACCTGATTGCCCTTGTTAATCATGTACAGTATTTTGGTTTACCATGTTAGCATGCTAACATTTGCAAATGAAAACTAGATGCAAAGTACAGCTAAAGCTGGTGCAATGCCATTCGTTTTACAGGTATGTGGTCATAAATCCAAAATATTGGACTAAATGGATGGAAATCTCTCCATTAGTTGTCAACACATTTCACACTTTATCAAAAATAAGCTGGAAACTACAAAAGGATACCAAAGTTTGTATTTCACAGTTGAAGAGAAAACTTTGGCTACTTTGAAAGTGATGGACTGACTAATCAGCATTACCATCACTAGAAAAAAATCTGGTTACATAATGCCAAAAAGCTAAGTCAAAGTGTCAACTTTACCCACAAGATAAACTTTTTTTCTGAGCACATTCATGCTCTCAAGGGGTAAAATCTTTCCAATTTAATGACTCACACCGTTTTCTCTAGCTCCACCCACAGGACAAACTTTACATTGACGACCTTATTCGTGGATAAATCACCAAGTGACCCACTGAACTCCTGATGAAATTGACTCAGGCGTGTTCTCAGTGAAAACAGCAGAACACTCGCTGTGACTGAGGAGCTGTCTGTCTGCGGCGGAAGTCAGAGCCGTGTGAGCTTGGAGAGGAGATGATGTAAACTTGTGTTTTGACTGCTTCACTACAATTATTTCTTGATAACTCAGGGCCTGTTCAGGTGCAGTCATGACTCAGACACAAACATAATTGCAGGTTTCTGTCCACACTAAACCTGTCTGCAAGTACTTCCTATCATGATGCCTGAAATGTGACATGTTTATGACTCCATCGACCTTTTATCCAAAAGGTGCCAACTGTAGATTATGTGATTATTTCTACCTTTATGATCTTTATTTATTACATTATCTGAAGTTACACTGGTTCACTTCATATGAATATATTATAATGCTTTTTAGATGTTAGTCAAATTGAAGCTTTGAAGAAAAGAACAACAAGATAGATCCTTCCCTCAGGGACCTAATGTAGGGGATGGATTGTTTTTCTCCGGAAATTGATTTGTCTTGGTGGCACACTCAGCCCATTTACCCAATATGGAAATAAGGTGAGGATGGTGTGAATAAACAAGAGGAAAACTGGAAAAATGCGCCTCAAGGCCCAAAGCATAGCTGATCACCAGATGCTGGAAACCAGTTGTAGGTGGTGATGCACTGGGGGCTGGAGAACAACTTTTCACTAGACATTCTGGCCAGTGATGACACAAAGTCTGCGCACGATGCTGCAATTGAAGCCGGATGTGGCACTGCTTTTTGGTATCAAACCCAACATTTTGTCTCCGTTGGTGAACGTAGATCAGGATTCAATGTTAGGCATGGCCCAATGGCCTGAGCTACTCTGTGGCCACCAAATATTTCATGCCCCCCTGTGGCCACCGAGTTTTATCCCCATACTGGGAGCCTTCACAACCACGTTACAGTTTCACAAACACACTGATTTCTTTGCCGACTAGCCACTGATATGTCGAGGCTACTGAAGTCTGGGTTTACTAACACGGTCCTTACAGAAGAACTGTCAGACTTAAAGTCATATTCCACCTTTACATGATAAACCAGTCAGTATGTACTCACCCCTATGCCGATGTGATGATGGATGAAGAGCTTCAGTTCACAAAACAATCCTGGAGTTTTAGGAGAAACAGGGTAGCAGCCTCATCCAGTACATACTGAGTGGGTTATCATGTAAATTTGGAATGTCGCTTTAAGGAGTGTCAGACTTAAGGATGGCTCTGTTAAATTGTGTTAGATTGCCTTTTTGTTACTGTGTTAACACCATAAAATTTAGGTGCTCTGTGGCCCGTGGTGCCAGTGCTTAAAATATTAGCATGACCCACCCTACCAGGCTAATACTTATTGCCTTTGCTTGTTGGGGTTGGTTGAGATGTGTAGGTTATGGGTAGATTTTTGTATAAGGAGAGTGATTGGGTTGGGTTATGAGAAAGAATATCGGAGTAAGCTGGAAAAATAAATCATATAATTCCATCCTGGACCAACCAACATTGCCAACCCTGGAGCACTGCCCCTTATGTGGCAAAAACTTTGTCAAGTAAGTGCCTTTTGGTTCAACAATCTTCCAAAACAGCCAACAGTGCTTGTCGCCGGCTATCTAGCAGTATGTCAGCACCACTGAAGTATTGGTTTACTAAGCTTACTCAAACTGCTAACACGATCCTTACAGAAGAACCAAAAACACAAAAGACAGACTGGAAAAAAATAAACAGCCGAAAAATAAGGTTGTCTCTCATGCTGCATGTAGATTGAGTATGGTTTTCTTCATGTCCTTGTTTTGTTTAGCAACAGAGCTCAGTTTTGAGAGAGGTAATGGAGTGTTGAAACTGCTGGAATTCCTTGTAAAGCACTTCAACAGGGGTTATTTCCTCGTCTAGTCATGACTTTATTGTTTAGTGAAATCGAAACGTCACTGACCTCAGTAGTTACAGCATGACTCGTCCTGCGAGTAGTGAAAGGCATCAGAATGCCGGCATCTCTTGCTGCTTGGTGAAAGCAAAGTAGTCCTTGTCCCGGTCTATTTTTGTGCCGTTCGTAGTACGAAATTGAGGATTACATAGATGAATGCGTCAACCAAAGTCTTCCAGGTCGGTCACGTTATTCCAGTTGGTAGTCAACAGAAAAGAGGTCTATTTTGTGTGGGGGAAAAAAAGAGAAAGTGGTAGCTGTGTTTGTTATCTAGGAGCTGGGGGCTGCCAGCTTGGATCTTGCACCAATCTCATTGGATCTCACGGTCACAGACACATCTCTCTTTACAGATGCATCCAGCAACGCAAAGTTTAAGTGACTAGAATATGACACATCGAAAGATGTGATATACTGTGGTGTGTGCCGCCAGTTTCAGCCAAGAAGTCTAGCTCGTTTTTCAGAAAAAATACCCACAAGAAACACCACAGTTCATAGAAAAAGCAGACAACTCAACTGTCACATTTAAGGACGGCTGTGTTACGTTGCGTGACATTGCCTTTTCTGTATTGTCTATGGAAAAGTTTAAATTTGGGCCACAAAATGTACACTTTTCTACCAAATGTAGGGCCTTGGTGGACTGTGAGGCTCGTGCTAGTATTGTGACAGTCTAAGAAAAGGCAGATTTTCAGCATGTCACTTGTTCTGTTCAAAACGTTATCAAGTGTGGTGTAATGAAAATTACAGACTGGAGAAGATGCCAGAACCCTTGTCATTGTTAAATCAAGGAGAAACAACATTAATGCCACAGTGAGATATTTGTATGATCACAATTCTCTGACTAATAAAAAATCTTTTATTTGGGAACATACATGATGCCTTCAGTGTGCATCTCACCTCTGCAACACTGTTTCACCTTATTGCTTTATTTTATTAAAGAAATCAAAAAACAGTCAAAAATAGTGTTGTTTTTTTTTTTTCAGCCTTTGTGGGCAACAAGCAATGTTTCGGGGCTTCCAGTGTAGCTAGTAAATATCTGGATGACAGATATCTGGGCCAAGACTTCCTCTCCCATGCACTGGTCATTGTGTGCTGTTAGAATGACAACTTGAGACACAAACTAGCGCTTCGAATTTACCTCAACTAATCTTGATAAACAGATATCTGCATATGAATGCAGACACATAAGATAATAAAAAGCTAAATCATCTCCAGACAACAGCAGATGGTTTCTTAGATTGTAATTCAGCGAATGCATTCCACCACTTTTGCTCTCTACTGACTATATGCAACCAGAATGCATGCAACAAAAGCCTGCTGAAACGCGATTGGTCAGTACCACTTGGACTACAAATGGAAGCCAGATCGCTTCCAAAATCTCATCCCTTGCGAGATATGGCTTTCATATGCAGACATCTGATTAGAGAGGTCAAATGTTTCGTGCCTGACGAATGATGATGAGGAAACACTGACTTTTGGATTTCCAGGTGATTTCCAAAGACCAACAGTCTGCTGTGATTCAACGTGGGAAAGCTCTGATATTTAGAATACACCCTGAAAAAGGCTTGGTCCGTGTGTCTCGTCACAACTCAGAGATAAGACTTCTTTCTCAGACAAAGATGTCCTTGAGTCAGTCCTTGATGATATGGTGAATTTTTGGCTTCACACAAATTGAGATCCTAAGCACCTTTAACAGGATAATTATGGTTTATTAAAATTTGTTCCAAACAGGATATTATCCAGCCAACAGTTTATCAGATTATCTGAACCACATTATGTGGAGGATGGACTGAAAAGTGAGTGAGCACCTGTAATGTTGATAATAGTCTGTAATTGCAAAAGAAACTATGCACGCACGAGTACGGTAACTACACCATAAAAACCAAGAAAGTTGAGAAAACTCAAAATTTCAAGGCAATCGACTGTAATAGTTTTTTCTGAGTTTTGAGCCCAACTCGCATCTTTAAGTTTTGAAAAAGTTTTTCCAACTACTGATCTTTGATTGAGATAATTTGCTTTTCTTCTCTGAATAAACTCAAAGCTTTGAATTTTAGAAACTTAAACCCTTGTATTTAAAAAAGATTTAGTAAAATCACTGAACGTGAAAGTAAATGTTAAAAGTTTAATATTTTCAATTAAAACCTTTTTTTTTTCAGGCACTAAAAAAAAAGACAAATCAGGTTCACAGCTCACTGTGACCAATTTTGATTATTTTTTATTTTTATTTTCCAAAACTCAAACACTGAAGTTTATCTAAAGAAGAAAATTAAACTATCTCAACTAAAGATTTAAAGTCAGCTAATTTTTTTTTCTAAGAGCTAAAAGTTTGAGTTGGACTCAAAACTCAAAAATCTATTGCAGTGTGTTACCTTGATATATATATATGATATATATATATATTATATTATATATATATAATAATACACACACACACTTTTTTTTGTTACAGTGTAAGGGTAGGTTTGGGCTGTTTTCCTTCAAATATGTAACAAGAGAGAACAATTTACGAATTTCACGCCACGCTGTTGGCTGCAGCTGGTGGCTGCAGTTTGTTCATCCCAAAGCAGTTTGTTCCCTATATTGTCTAAAATGTCAAGAAACCCAATGATTCAGAACCTCTCCTTCAGAAAATTGTAGGGAGACAACTGACCCTTTGCTAAGCCCCGTCTCCAAACAGCAACTGTCCAATCATAGGTTAGCAACCGTAGTAGGGCTGTCAACCCTTCCATTTCTCTACATGTTGAAGGTGTGCAGGAGGCTCTGAGAGAGTGTGACACTGTGTTTCATGAGTCTGGATGGTAGCTTCTTTTTTGTAGTCTCTCAAAAGCGTGAAACGCAAGAGCACACATGTGAGGAATGGATTAAACTCTGTCTTCATCTGCTGTAATATAAACTGTGACTGTTAGCATTTCTGGCTAACTAATGCTAGCTTACAACTGCAGTAACTTTACCTCCAGCCAAACTTGTTAGATCTCACTGCATCTGCATTTGTTCTGTGGGGGTTTGAGGACGAGGATGGGCTGATGCAGAATCAAAGTGGGTCGACGACGATGCATCTCTCTGGCTCGCTGTCTCAGGTCTAAGCAGGGTTAGCTTAGCTCTTATCCCAGTGTCTTCTGCGATCACGGTCCAGCTTGTGTGGCTGGGTGACCCGTCTCAAGGTCCACTGCACTAATCAAGTCCCTGCGTTTCCTTTGTCCACGTTAATGAGTTGTATTTCTGTCATCTATCATGTAAATGTACCTGCTGTATTTCACCATCTGACCAAAGTTCAAAAGATGTTAGCTAGCTTTAGCCTCAGTCTTTTAGTATTAATGTTATATCACGTATGCAGCTGCTAGCTAACTTTACATAAACATTTTCACAGGGTTCTTTTAAAATGTGTCAGATAGAAACATTAAAATTCAGCTGGAGACTTCTCAGCTGACTCAAGGAGTTAGCATTAGCTTACATCAGCCAGCAGCACTTATGAAATCTGCTTGCGAGTCATTATTTTAGTCAACAAAATCCACCATTGTCAGCTAGCGATGAGAAGCTGCTTCTGTCTACTTGTCTAGGGATTCAAAGTCCTCGTGTTTCAACAATTACTCCCAATTTTGGTGTTAAATCTGCCACCACTGTCACCGTAAACTGCATAAATGTAGTGCAAGAATGGAAAGTTTGACAGGTGTAGCAACAGTAACTAAGGAGAGCGGGGCGTAATGAAGGGTCAGTTAGCAGTTCATTTTTTTTTTTTTTTCCAGTGTATATGTCACTTAAATAAGTGGCTCCTACCAAGAGAAAGTTAAGGGAACAAAGACAGGACTGTCAACTTTTCAAAGCCATTTAATAAATCTCATCATATTTGTGGATTGAAGCTGAACATTTTAAATAAGTACCAGGACAAGAACAGTATGTTGATCAAAGCGTTTCAGTTTTCTTCTCTCCTTCTGTGTCTCTTCAGTCCTTCGACAGCTTGAAATGATCAACATGCAGAGTGGTGTCATTTAGACAGTGGCTGCAGCAACAGGCTGCAATTGTCTTCAATAACAGGTCATCAGCTGTGGACTGGGTTAATCTGGTTTAAACAAGACGTGGTCTGGGTGCCTGGAGTTGCCCCTGAGCTTGAAGAAATGGGATTTGTGCTTGTTGATGTGATTGCGTGCCAACACAGATCAGTGTTATTCACACTGCCACAAACTACGGTCTTTCCTCAGGTGATTGTTGGAAGCTAAAGTGATTTAATATTAAGAAGTGATCTTATTAAAATAAATGTCCATCTACTGTCAGTTGATCTAGCATACAGTGGTTTATTTAATAATAATTTTATGGAACCATTTTACCAGTAACTGCTTGCTTTCACAGATGAAAAATCACATTTACTTTGACAATGTGTTCCTTTTCCTGTAGTCAAAAAGGATCATATTTAAGTACTTTTTTGGTCAAGATTTAATAGTAATTTAAATAAGCTGTTATTCAGTTTCACAAACAACTAACTTGAGAAAACAGCTTATGAAAATTTCAACACATGCTGTATCCACTCAAGTTGCAGGAGACCCATGAAGAGCTAAGGTTACATAAGACAAAAAGATACCAAAGATTATTTTGATTCACAAAATCTATGTAGTGGTTAATAGAAACAAAAATGTGCAGGTCGAAAATTACAGAGACACAACTTCTTCATTTGACATTTCAAGAAGAACAGTAAACCAAGGCTAATAGTTAGCAAGCTAATGCTTAGCTTAGGTAACAGCTAAGTAAATATAAATAAATGAGGTTGGAAACTCACTGTTACATTATGACTTATTTAGGTCTCAAAATTCAGAGATTAACATGCTGTAGGCTATATATATTTCTTGAGCTAACGTATTAGTGTACTAACATTTTCTAATATAGGAATTATAATGAGGTAATACAATTAGTTTTGCAATTATTTGGTCATAAAGTATTTGAACTTTTGACCAGATGATAGCGCTTGATGAAAACTAAGGGGAAATTTTAGGATTCATCTCAACTAGTCAAAAACCTTGACCTGCTGGTGGTACCAGAAAAGTCAGGGGATTACCAGAGTTATTTGGAAGGTGCAGTATGTCCCACACCAACTCCACGCTCTGGTCGGTACTACGCATGCTCTGGCTTCAAAAAACCTAGATGGTAACCCTCATAATGCCAAGCTTGAGGCTTCTAAATGGTAGTCCATAATGGGTGATGTCATGGCTCTGTCACTAGTTGAGGTCAATGTTTAAGACACTGTTACTGTAAAATCACTTGTAGCATCTTCCAATTATTATGGCACCGTCTTATTGAACATATAACAATTGTCACTTTTTAATCAGCAACGCTATATAATATTTACTTATAGTTAACATCTCTGTAAAGGATATGGGAAGATTTTCTTCCTTGTCTTCTTCTCTTCCTCTGTGACATGCCAGAGCCATGGCACCGCCAACACCACCTCCTCCTCCCCTCACCCTCCCAAACGGGCAGTTACGACCGTACCTTCAGTGACTCTCTCAGTCCAAATCAGCCCAGCAGCTCACCTCAGCTCACTTCAGTTCCAACAACCTGACACAGAAGAAGAAAAAAAATACCATCCTGCCACCGTCCTCTGGCTCCAATGGCTCAAACATGTCTGGACATGTCCAATAAATCTGCAAGATGGTATGCCCGTCTTTTTAGGTCATTTTCAGGTTGTAGGTGTGTTTGACACTGAGACAGTAGAGCGGACACACATCCAGCATTTCAGAACAGAGAGAACTGCTTTTCATGCTTTTTTCATAATTTTGAGACCTAATTTTTTGTACTTTGCGATTTCTTTAATCATTCAAATTTGGCTGGGTGGTTAATAACATGTTTCTGTGGCATGGCAAACTCAGAGCACACATTTATTTTTGCTTTACAGTGTCTTTAAATTGATGGGTAGCTTAAGTTAGTGGAACAAACTACTGCTTAAGCACTTCTGGTGATTTACTACAACCACTAGAAGTTAAAACCCAACAGGAAGTACTCCGCTGACACCCAGGTGAGACGTGAAAAGAGCTTTTTTATGTGAGTGTTTTTTTATATGTTGTAGCATTTTCAGAAATGCTTTGCTTTGGCAATATGTACAGTGTTACATCATGCCAATAAAACAATTTGAATTGAGCTGAATTACAAAGAGCCAGGCCTGGTTTGGCTTAAATTACATATGCTAGTTAATCTACGTAAGATACATGACGTTACATAACTTACGTACGCTACAGAGAATCACTTATGTATGTCTCATGTACGTAATGTACATTAGTTGAAAAGAAATCAGTGGTGATTATTGGTTTCACAGTGGGACATGAAGACTGGTCTCCTGGGTGAAAGTCCAGTTTTTGACACATCCATCCACCCCACTTCCCCCATTTGCGGACTCTTTATTCTGTGTCAACTGACTTTTGAAATGACGCGAGAGGGATACCTACAGCATCATAGGTTGAATCATAGAGGCACTGGGGCTGCAACTAACAATTATTTTACTCGATTAATCTGTTGATTATTTTCTCAATTAATCAATTATTGATTGATTAGTAGTTTGGTTTATAAAATATCAGAAAATTGTGAAAAGTGTTGATCACTGTTTTCCAAAGCCCAAGCTGAAAAATATTAAATTTAATGTCATAGAGGACTAAATAAACCAGAAAATATTCACATTTTGAGAACTTGAAATCTGAAGGTTTTTTTTTTAATGACTCTGAATGATTCATTGATTATCAAAATAGCCAGTATAATCAATCCATTGTTTTAGCTCCAAGAGGCTTTACCATGGCGAATGAAAAGAATGGTCAAAACTGACGCAGCACAGTGTGAAACATTCTGAATTTTACTCCCTGTATGAGTAAAAAGCTCCAAAAACACTGTATCCCCAGACTTCATGTAATGTAACTCAACAGTTTTGTCTCATCAGACCCTTGTTGCTGGGAAACACCCATGTCTTGCCCAAGTTGAGATAACATTGATGTCACCATGATGACACTGGGGATTTCTTTTTTACAGACAACCAGAGAAAACATTACACAACTGCTTTACAGATTGTGTTATACTAACCATGGTGATAGAGTGCACCATTAACACTGAAGCAGTGAAGAGTTTTTTGCTGATGGAACCAAGAGAAAACTAAGAGTGATGTTATCTAGGTTGCTTTGTTAGATCTACAGTGTTTCTTACCATACCATACGCACGTCACTGGTTTCACAACATGATTTCATAACAAGTGACCTAAATGTATAAAACATTTTATGCTTGAATTATCCATGAAGAAGCAGGAAGTTCTCAGTTACTGAGGTGAACCAGTGCAGTCCTGTATGATGAAAAGAACTGTGTGGAAAAGAAGCAGGGACGTTCATAGTAACTGTGACGCTGACTGCCTTCATTGGAGCTGAACCATACTTGCAAACCTTGAGACTTCAAATATAGGAAGGACTCTGAAACCAAAGCGGTGGTTGTGGGGGCTCCTCCCTGCGAAAAATTTGAGGTCATAGAGTTTCCTGCATTCTGGTGACTGGTGAAGAATGTAACAAATTAATGAGTACATTTCTTTGCAAACAGGTGCCTGCAGTTAGGGCCATGCTCAACATATTAAAGCATTAGAACTTTAATCAGGCCTGAAAAGTTGAGCCCAAAAAGGCCAAAGCCTGACAAAATTTTGTCCGAACCCAACCTGAACCTGTCCCTCGTTAGCGTATTTCAGCCCGAACCCGATTACAGCCCGACATAATTAACAAGCTTCTCTCTATGTACCAAACAGTAGGAGTACATGGGGGGAATTTGAATTGGCAACAACAAAACTGGGGAGAATTTAAAAAAAAATAGTACTACTACTACTGATAATAATAATACAGCCCAAATCCAACTTAAACCCATTAAATATGTGAGAAATATGGCCCGACCCAACCCAAACCCATCACGTCCTGTCGGGTCCCGTGAGGTTCAGGCACAGCTCAAGCTAAAGCATGGGTTCCATAGCACCACCATGTGACTGCTTATTAAGCATTTTACATTTTGCCTAATAACTCATGAAGTGTAAGGAATAGAAGACAGATTTTTCTACAGTGGGTTCCTTGGATGAAGCTGATTCAAATTATATAGGGGACACCCATATCCACCTATAAATATTTGACGCCATTTGGGAATTTTTGATAAACACATTTTTTGCTTCTTTTGGTACATACTTCATTCAGTCATCACCAAATTTGTTAGATATTATATTTAGATGACCCCGAACAAAATGTATCAATTTGTTTTTTGGAATCACTTTCTGTTTGTCTGTAATTGGTTATCAAACTTTGGAGGTGTGGCCTGATGCACTTAACATGCCATAACTCTTCAATGCTAAATTGGATTATGACCAACTTTGTGAATGTTGTACATACAGTCACATTGAATTAAGTCTGTAACAAACAATTCTACCCACAGTGGATGCTATTGTAACAGTAAAACATGACATTTTTCCAGTTCTGTTGTCTTTAATGAGACCACAGAATTCAGCCTTACCCAGTATGTTGTGGTCCAATTTCAAATTTGACTTCAGTAACACAGAAAATTCATACTTAACAAATGTTTTTCTCAGGAGTATATTAATTTAGCTACTCTTAGAAAAAGTGTACCCCTTTCTTTAAAACTTCCTGTATGAAAAAAAGTGTGAAACTTTGTCAT
Source organism: Lutjanus argentimaculatus (assembly GCA_034769285.1). Classification (NCBI taxonomy): domain Eukaryota; kingdom Metazoa; phylum Chordata; class Actinopteri; order Lutjaniformes; family Lutjanidae; genus Lutjanus; species Lutjanus argentimaculatus. The sequence goes on along the minus strand of JAWZSL010000008.1, from coordinate 1,493,074 downwards.
AAATTGGTAGAGGGCAATGAAAAACAGGAGTCTCCCGAGGAAATCAGGAAGGTTGGCAAGCATGAGTTGCACATAGACACACCAGATTTTATACAATTTCAGGCATAAGGACATTTTTAAACCTCATCATCAAGTCTTTTAGAGGCATTTCCAGCAAATTCAAACTATATTTCACTGAAAATGTCAGATAAATCCTTTATTACAGATGAATTATGGATTTCAACACCTAATGTGACACTGGCAAACAGTGCAATGTGTATCTAGACTAGGAAATGAAGTATGTTAAGGTGAAGTTAAAGTATTTTTTTTTTCTATTTTAGGGTAATTTATAGCCTTTTCTCTTTCCTACACTTGCAGTCAGTGGTAATAAGGCAGCACTGTTTGCTCTATGAGCCTTGAACTTAGGAAGCATTTTCACATGCATAGTTAAACAAGTCAATATTTGACATAGTACTGCTTCTGCAGCCTGGGCTTTCAGGTTTGCATTGTCTGCAGGCACAGCGGTAACTCAGCACCTAATCTTCCATCAACATTCAGTCTGACAGAATCATTAATAACGTTGGAGTAAAACAACTTTAAGATCAAACCTGCTGCATGTCAGTCCAAGTGAAAAGGCCCACATGATTTTGATTTGACTATCTAAATAATGTTAATTGATTGACTCTTTCCAGGATGCTCTCTGCTTGTGTAACATTATTTTATATTAACCCTTACACGATATGAAATGTGATCTCGCCTCTTAGAATGTACTGTTACAGCTTACAGCCAAACGCGACCATAAAATAAGTTTGACAGTATCAACAAGCAGCTCAGAACTCCGTATTACTACAGGAAATGTAGCATCGTGCAGTTTGTCCACTTTGATTTATTTCTGGAGAAAAAAAAAAACATCTCTAGAGACGACTTTAGAAACCAAAGGGAAAGACAGGACATAAAGACGTGTCTTTATATCTGATGTTCTCTTACTTCACTGTGAATCTGATGATCTGAAACATTCTTCAAGCCAATAAACTTTTTGTTGTCTGGCGCAGCACATCCCACTTTGAAAGGATGTCCTGTTCAGAATTTACACGAGTGTTTGTGATTCATTAGTAACCTGACAAGTCCTGTGTTTCCAGTGCACTGACTGACAGGCAGAGACAAGCTAGGTGGTCACCTGGAGTGCCACCAGCTGGAGGCGTGCCAAAGAGGAGGGATATATGTTTTGTAATGAATCCCAGACACCCTTCCTTCTTTTTAAGGTCTGTCACTGACACACAATGTCTGCATTTCACTGTCAGTCTCTTAACGCTGCGCTAAACACCTGATTCTGAGAAGCATAGACAACACCAACACATACTGTATGTGGCTACATGAATCAGTTTGGAAGTCATAGGCCACACCCACTCAAACTCCCACACCTGCTTTTTGCCATTTGGTGTTAACAGTTACTCAGCTGTCCTTTGGCTCATGACCAACCTTCCCACAAAATCTTGTGCAAGTCTGAGAATCTATCTGGAAGTGATGTCACTTTTTGCAATAGGCCACTCCCACTGTCACACCAATGTTAGTCATCATCATCGGCGATCACTTGAAGCGAGTATGATTGTCCTCCTGTCGGCGGACCTGGTCACTTGTGGGTCGTCAGATGGCGGTTGAGGCCAATCCTCGATCCACAGTCTTTTTTGGTGGTTTTAGTGGTGGATCTCTCCTTCCTCTGCTGCCTTTTTGCTTCTGCGGCACGGTGGAGGTCCTTCTCTAGCTGTGCTGTACCCTCATGGACCGTCCTGCTCCACATGTCTCTCTTGAGAGCAACCTCCTCCCAGTTGTTGAGGTTGAAGCAGCACTTTCTGAGATGGATTTTGATATTGTCTTTGTACCGCTTCTTCTGCCCTCCTTGGGTGCGCTTTCCTTCCTTTAGTTGGCTATACAGAATCCGTTTCGGAAGGCGGTTGTTGGGCATGCGTATGACATGTTAGTCAGTTTGCATAAACACAAACCAGAGGTGTGGACTCGAGTCACATGACTTGGTCAAGTCAGACATGAGTCACACAACTCGACTTGGACTATAACACCAGTGACTCGTGACTTCACTTGGACTTTATCCTTTTTTTGACTTGAAAATACTTGATACTTTCCCCCGAGCTCAGAGATTCAAAAGTCTGTTCGCCTCTCGCACCACTGCAGAATGTGGCTATTTTGGGGCCGTATGTTTTTCCTCTGCAGCCATGTTGGCTCGATCTGCAGTTATATTGCTTATGACCCATAATGCAACAGGTGTGCCCTTGACCAAACTGGTCATGCTAATCAATCAATCAGACTTTATTGAGATAGCACTTTTCATACAAACAGAACGCCACACAAAGTGCTTCACACAATAAAAACAACAAAACACACACACACAGAGCAATGACTCTGTAATTCTGTAATTAATGAATAAAACAGAAGCAGAGAAAATGCCATCATAAGCCAGGAAACACAAGAGGCAGGATAAAAACTCAAAATAGAAAATAAATGAAAATCAATCAGTAAATAAGTAAATAAATCAGTTAATCATAATAAGTAGTTAAAATGAAAGGATATGCCAGTGGGGAAATCAGATTAAGCTGTATAAATACATACACAACAAATAATTAAAGTTCAATTAACCAGGCTAAAAGGGGAGGTCTTGAGTTTGTGTTTTAAAAATATCAACACTTCATGCTGAGACCTGTTACACTCAACTTCAAAATAAAACCTCGCAATAAAAAGCGCTGCATTTTTTAACCAAACATTATTTTCAAGGTAGTACATTTAAACTGCTTCTATTCAAAGTTATAAAGCTCAAGATGACGTCCTCAAATGTCTTGTTTTGTCCACAACTTAAAAATATTTAATTTAAGAAGCTGAAATCAGAGAGTTTTTATGTTTTTTTTTAATTTAAAAATGACTAAAAACTATTAATAAATTAATTAATGCTGTCAGTTGAAAAATATGTCAAAATGTGGAGCACATAGACGCGTTTGTTTGGTGAAAAATGTCAATCAGTCAATCAGTCCAAGATGACGTCCTCAAATGTCTTGTTTTGTCCACAACTCAAAGATATTCAGTTTACTATCAGAGAGGAGTAAAGAAACCAGAAAATACTCACATTTAGGAGGTGAAATCAGAGAATTATGACATCTTTTTTCTTAAGAAAATTACCTAAAATTATTAATCATTTATCAAAACAGATGCAGACTAATTTAATAATCGATTGATAATAGATTAATAATTGCAGCTCTAAGTGTTTTATGTTGGTCGTTAGGTTTGTCCAGCTGTTCCTTCCTTTATTGTGCACATTTTATTTATTGATTGATTGATTTAAAGACAAAAAATGGCGAAACTTCCTCCTAGTGAAGCCTTTTTTTTTTTTTTTTTAATTTTACCAGAGAGCATGATAATGAACTGGTAACTGTGGCCACTGTATAATGTTCTTTATTTTAACATCATAATCCTTCTGATAATCCCCATTTTTACTAAATGTATGTGTAATCTGATTACATCTTTTTTTCCTGTAACCATAATGGAATACAGTTACCTTTTTTTTTTTTAAATCCAGACCATGTAATCCTGTTACATGTAGTCCATTACTCCCCAAACCTGCATGTTATAGAGGCTATTTTGCACAGATATGAATGTGATGGTGTGTTGAAAAGCACTACTGTAAAATAAAATGTTAAGCATCCCAAACCTGCAGTATATCCATATAACTCAGTCCAAAATCAAAATACACCTGGATCAAACCAGAATGGCTTATTTAGATTTGTCCATGTAAGACGTAGCATCATGCAGAACACAGAGCTCTGTTCTGTGTAGACAACCTGTAGCCTAACCTTAATTTTTTATCCTCACATGCACCTGACTGGCTTTTTACCTTTTATCATCCTCATTATTTTATTCAGTCATCTTTCTTCCATAAATCAAATGTAATCAAGTCTGTGACTGTGAAGTTGTGCTGCATCAGGTACGTCTGGGTTTGTTCTGTCCCTGGAGTTCCACAGTGTTTTGGAAACAAAATGTACATTGTCCTCCCCACTCTTTTCTTTCCACTTTGTACTTGTGTGGTGCAGAAAAGCTGAGCAGGGCGTACTGTTATCTGTGTCCAAAACTCCCTTGTCAAGATGCTGCTCTTCAGTTAAGTGGACCGCTCTCTGTGAGGCGCTGAGCAGCGCTGCCAAACAGAGGAAGAAAAGAAATGAAAACTTGTCGTTCGAGCCTCCCCGTTGCTTCATTTCATCTTTTGCCAGAAATCACCATGGTTCACCGGGCAGAGTTTGGACCAGGGCCATCTCCTTGGTTTCCTAGATTTGCATGGCTGTCCAGACGTCAGCAACCCCCCCATCCCCACCCTCTCCACTGGCTCTTAAATGCGTCAGCAGTCCCCCCCCTACCCGCCCCCCCTTCTCCACGCTGCCTTCCTGCAACACCTCAGCCAGGCTCCCACAGCACACTGTGTCCTTGAGGACTAACTACAGGCTCCCCTCCCCCACCCATGCTCTCTCTTTCATTCTCGTTCACTGTGTTTACACATGTGTGCTAATAATTCAGCTATAATCACACTGATAAACACTTTATAACAGATTATTGTCACTTAACACCTTAATGGCAGGTCATCTTTGTTCAAATACAGTACAAATCAGAGTGAGGATTACATGACAATTCTTCAGATTTCTCTGGTGTCTTCATGTTTAGAAACACACACTGCAGAAGGGTTAGCAGCAATGATTTAGTACAGTGATTCTCAAAGTGTGGGCTGTGGCCCACTGGTGGGTCATGAATGCCCTGCAGGTGGACCTTAAGAAGTCATGAAAAATAAAAGTCTTTTAAAGATACTGTAAAGCAACAGTAAATGTGTGTTCTGAGTTTGTCACACCACAGAAATGTGTGTTATTAACCACCCAGAAAAACTGAATGATTGAAAAATATAGAATTAGGTCTCAAAATCATAAAAAAGTGCAGTTTTATCTGCTCTGAAACACTGGGGCCGTGTCCATTCTGCTGTCTCAGTGTCAAACACCAGTACAACCTGAAAACCACCTGAAACATGGACGCTCCATCTAGCAGCTTTATTGGACATATCCAGACAGGATGTGTTTTTTTTTTTTTCTTCTGTGTCAGGTTGTTGGAACTGAAGTGAGCTGAAGTGAACTACTGGGCTGATTTGGAGTGAAAGAGTCACTGAAGGTACGTTTGTAACTGACCGTTAGGGAGGGTGAGAGGATGGGGAGGCAGTTTTGTCTGTTAGTCACATTGTGGAGCTTATATAGTGTTGGGGGACCATGGCTATGGCACGTCACTGAGTTGTGTTTCAGGTCCACCGAAAAAATCCTTAACACAGAAACTCCACAATTCAGTTCTACATAGTTTTCAGCAACTATAATGTATTTAGAAGAAAAACAGACTTTAAGTTTTTATAAGTTTGAAAATTACCATAAAATATTATGATTCATTTTAAAGTGATAAGAACTAATAGAATCAGAATCAGAATCAGAAATACTTAATTGATCACTGGGGGGAAATTGTTGGTGTTACAGTTGCACCCATTCAAGAAAGACTAGAATATAAGTAAAAGTATATACAGTATATAACATATAGAAATATAAAATATAGAAATTAAGATAGAAATATTATGTAGAGATAAAACTTTAAGAAATAAAAATAAAATATTAAAAATATGTACAGTATATTATATATAGCAATATGTACAAATATATACAGCAGTGGTACATATATATACTGTATATGTAACTAAAGAGTAACTTGTAGCACTGTTAGGATGAGTCCAAATCAGTCTATTTACTTGGAGTGACAGACACCAAGGGAAGAGCTGTAGAGCTTGATGGCCACAGGTAGGAATGACTTCCTGTAGCGCTCTGTTGTACATTTTGGAGGAATCAGTCTCTCACTGAATGTGCTCCTGTGTTTAACCAGCATGTCATGGAGTGGGTGGGAGACATTGTCCAAGATGACATGCAACTTAGACAGCATCCTCTTCTCCGACACTGCCATCAGAGAGTCCAGCTCCACCCTAACATCACTGGCCTTGCGGATCAGGTTATTGAGTCTGTTGGCGTCCGCCCCCTTCAGCCTGCTGCCCCAGCATACAACTGCATAGAGGATAGCACTGGCCACCACAGACTCATAGAAAATCCTGAGCATAGACCGGCAGATGTTGAAGGACCTCAGTCGCCTCAGAAAATAGAGACGACTCTGGCCCTTCCTGTAGAGGGCATTGGTGTTCTTTGTCCAGTCCAGTTTCTTATCAATATGTACCCCCAGGTACTTGTAGTCATCTACAATGTCCATGCTGACCCCCTGGATGGAAACAGGGGTCACTGGTGCCTTGGACCTCCTCATATCTACAACCAGTTCCTTTGTTTTTGCTACATTCAGCTGCAGATGGTTCTGCTCACACCATGTGACAAAGTTGTCCACGGTAGCCCTGTACTCATCCTCATCACCCTTGTTGATACATCCAACTATGGCAGAGTCATCAGAAAACTTCTGAAGATGGCAGGTCTCTGTGCAATAGCTGAAGTCCGTGGTGTAGAGGGTTAAGAGGAAGTGCGAGAGGACAGTCCCCTGTGGGGCCCCGGTATTGCTGACCACTCTGTCTGACACAGTGTTGCAGGCGCACGTACTGTGGTCTGCCCGTCAGATAGTCGACAATCCAGGACACTAGGGGGGCATCCACCTGCATTGCTGTCAGCTTGTCACCCAGTAGGGCTGGACGGATGGTGCCGAATGCACTGGAGAAGTCAAAAAACATAACCCTCACAGTGCTCGCCGGCTTGTCCAGGTGAGCATAGACACGAAAAAAAAAAAAAAAAAACAAAGCCGTGGGATTTAAATGACAGATTATTCTTCATTTATTTGACCTAGTTTAACAGGTGTTACACTGCATTTGGTGACCCATCACACTAAAGGGACAGTTCACCCCAAAGTCAAAAATACATATTTTTTGATTTTACATTGGCTTCATTTTTTGTATTGCGAGTTACAGAGTTTGCCTTCTCGCTGTTATAATAGGACTTAATGGCACAAGTTCTGTGGTGCTCAAAGCTCCAAAAATACATTTGAAAAATTCAAAACCAGTGTGTCTTTGCAAAGATTACGACCTGGTTGCTCAAAATAATCCACACACCTTGTTGTGAGCAGGTTCATTCTACAATCTTTCTGCAGTAGGATCTACCAGAACTACTTTTCAATCAATCAGATGTGGGGTTTTTTTGGCGCTTTGAGCACCACAGAATAGATTTATAGAAAATGCATTTTTGTCCTCACAGCAATGTAATGTTGGTGGAACCATTAAAAATATCAACGTCTTCCAGAATAAAATCTTTACCTCTATACATATTGGGTACCTATTTATATGTATGATAGACTCCCATACTTAAAATTCATAGTAGTTGATTTTCTTCAAGAACTATTGTTCCATTTTTTTTCACTTTTTATAATTTTTTCACTCTGTATGCAAAACTAATTGTTCAGAAAGTGTTTTAAAAGTACTGATACAGATTATAACTTAGAAACTAAAGGTCACATTTTGAAAGCAAAACAAAGCAAACAAACAAAAAAACAAAAACAAAAAAAAAAACGTCAAAATGTTTGCATGTTCTTGCCAGTGTCTTGGGAGGGACGTTCTGGAGAGACAGGTCCTCCATAAAGACATCTTCATCTTTGAGCCAATCTCAGGCTCGAGTCTTTGTACAATCAACAGCCCTGGAGGGTTTTGTGAGAGGGACGTTCAGGTGAGACAGGTCCTCCATTTTGACATCGGTGTCTCTGAGCCGGTAACAGGCTCGAGTCTGTCCACTATGAACAGTAATGGAGGGTTCTGGAGAGAGAGGTCCTCCATTTTTATGTTCTCATTCTCTTTGACCCAGACAGCGTAAGCGCTCCATCCTTTGACGGACAGATTGTCCGTGAGAGCTGTGAGCTCCTTCACAGACTTGTCCTTCTCTCTGACTCCAAACTACTGAAACACACAGTATTTGGACACGTTGGACAAGTCTCATCTTATTTTCTTGTGTTGTTTTCCTGATCACAGCTGTTCAGATACCATCAGACATCATTTCTGTCCTCAGCTGATCATGAATACAGAGTGTTTATACAGAGTAGAACATGGTGTCTGCTGACTGTTGTCTCTTCAATTATGTTTCCTACTTTTACTGTTGATATGAACAGGTCATGCACTTGTTATTTGCATGATATCAAGTGTTGAAAAATCTACAGTATATTTAATTACACCGCAGTCAGTAGTTTAGTCAGTAGATTTGCCTTTGAAAAACACAAATAAATTGTCACATTTACTAAACTTACTTTGTGGTTGTGGCATCATTTTCTGGCCTGCTGTCAACATTCAGACGATCTAAATAAAAGAAATAAAATTTAACTAACGGTTTTCATTCTGCACTCAACTGGTGAAGATTCAAAGTGAGCTCAGTTCCGGTGATCATGAAATGTATGGAGAGACTGGTGTTACAGCATGTCAAGGCCCACATCTCACCTGGCTTTGACCAACATCAGTTCGCCTACAGGTCCAACAGATCCACAGACGACGCCATCTCCATTGCCCTCCACATCGCTCTCAGCCACATTGAAAGCCCCAACACGTATATCAGGATGCTGTTTGTTGACTTCAGCTCGGCATTTAACTCCATCAGCCCCAGCCGACTCATCAACAAATTGCAGACACTACAACTTGGAACCTTCCTCTGTCTGTGGATCAAGGACTTCCTGACTAACAGACCCCAGCATGTCAGAATGGGCACCTCCACATCCTCCACCATCATCCTCAATACTGGTGTTCCTCAGGGCTGTGTGCTGAGTCCAGTCTTGTACACACTGTACACTTATGACTGCGTCGCTACTCATGGCTCCAACACCCTCATCAAATTTGCAGATGATACAACCGTTGTGGGGTTCATCAACAAAGGTGACGAGGCACCATACAGGAAGGAAATCCAAGCAGTGGCGGCCTGGTGCAGTGACAAACCACCTCAAACTCAACACCAAGAAGACAAAAGAAGTCATCACTGACTTCCAGAAGTCGAGGACCACACTGCACTCAGGCCTGAGCATCAATGGGGAGGAAGTGGAACGGGTCACCAGCTTTAATTTTCCTTGGCCTGCACATCTCAGAGGACCTGGGCTGGACTGTGAACACCACCCACATCATCAAAAAGGCCCAGCAGCGTCTCTTCTTTCTGAGAACGCTGAAGAGGAACAAACTCCCTCCACCTCTGCTGAAAAACTTCTACCACTGCACAATAGAGAGTGTCCTCACCTATGGATGTACAGTGTGGTATGCCAGCTGCACTGCATCTGAAAAGAAACAACTTCAGCAGGTCATCAAGACGGCTCAGTGGTTCATTGGCTCCCCACTTCCACACCTAGAGGAGATCTACTCCAGCCGTCTCCTCCGACAGGCCACAAAGATCCGGGATGACCCTGCCCACCCTGGACACTCTCTATTCACCAGCCTTCCCTCTGGCAGACTCAGAGTCATGAGAGCCCGCACCAACAGACTGAGACACATCTTCTTCCCCATGGCTGTGAAGAGACTGCTGCAGGAACCATGATTCCCCCCCTTTCTGCCTCTGTCACGTCAAAGTAGCCCATGTGTAGGATCATTTCCTTGGTATTTGAATTCAGAATCCAGTTAATTAGATGGAGTATTGCATATAGTTTCTCTGCTCTCTGTTCATTATGTTAAGGTTAAGTAATGGTGCTGGAAATCCTTGAAAATCCTTGAATTTTAATGTTGTCTTGTCAACGTTTGAAAAGTGCTTGGATTTCGGATAAAGTGCTTGAAACTGCAATTGTATTACTTTAAATAGTTAACTTGTTAGATAAATAAATTAATCAGCCAGGCTGTATAGGATGCCAATATAGGGCTGCAGCTAGTTATTATTTTCATTATCAGTTAATCTGTTGATCATTTTCCTGAGTAATCGATTAGTTGTTTGATCCACAGAATGTCAGAAAGTCTTTAAAAAAAATGTCGATCAGTGTTACCTAATGCCCAAGATGATGTCCTGAAATGTCTTGTTTTGTTCACAACTCAGATATTCAGTTTGCTGTCATAGTTGAGTAAAGAAACCAGAAAATATAAATATTTTAGAGGGTGAAATCAAATAAGTTGGTCTTTTTTCACTTACAGACTGGTGAAATACTTTGAAAGTTTGTCGTGTTTTCCTATAATTTGTCACCCATCTGTAGAGTGCTATCACAAAACATCATTTTAGTTGTTGTTGATAGCACAATATCATCTGATTTAATGTGATAAGTGAAACAGTTATTTTAAATAAATGTATATAAATATGTAATTTACCATGCTGTAGGGTCCTAGAAAAGTGTGAGAATGCAGCTTGAAAATCCTTAAAATTGTTGAATTTGACTTTGGAAAAGGTATACGAACCCTGAGTAACAGTCTCCACATTCCAATGTGTGTAATTATAGATAATGTAATACTTATTCATAATAGAAGTATTACTTCCTGTTATTATAGTTTTTTAAAAACTTTTTTTTTTCTTTTTCCCAGAAATACATCACAAAAATAACCAGTATCCCCATGCCCTGAGATTTGTATGTGCCTCCCCTACAATTTGTGGTAAGTTAATATTTTTGTTGTATTATTGTATAGGTGTTTAAAAAAAAAAGTTAACTGAAATAAAAACAAAAACTAGACTTTACAAAACTGTGTACTTACAAAACTAACTAAAATAAAAATGTACTGAAAATGTCTTTAGCATTTGTCTTGTCAGCATTATTCTTAATTGGCATGCACATAATATGACAGGCAGAAGGAGTTTATCTGCCCTTGATTCTTTTATTTTATTTTTTATTTCTGTATTTTTTTGTACCCTGGCCTGTATATGGGTCTTTTTGTATTTGAAGATTCAAATTCCTTCTTTTCATCCTTTTTTCCCCTTCTTTCAGTTACCTCTATGTAGCTGTGCAAACATTGTGTCGCCAGAGAGAGAAGTACGTACAAGTTACTTAAATATTATAAACTACTTCATCATTTTGAAAGAGGCCATCATTATATGTGCATATATGTAAATTATCTATGCACATTCAAAACATGGAATGGACTCAACTCCCATGTCTATAAAGCTCGTTCATCTTGTTTTCCACAGACAGCTTCCAAGTCAGTAACTTTTATATGTGAGTTATGTGAATGCAGTGAACTCATCACAGTGAGATATTTTTATCTGATTTTAGATTTTATCTGTGAAGTAACAAGACAGTTAGTTGCGTGTTCTTTGTTTGCCCTTTAAAGACAAACATTTATTTATTATTTGTTTTAGATCTCAAGGACATGCGAAACATTTTAATTTCACTATTATATCATTGACTAGAAGTTAGTCCAGTGAGAGAATGACTATTCTGTTCATTGGTTTCACACTCTTCACTGCTAATCTGCTAATCCATACAGTTATGAAATAACGAAATCTAATCAGATGGGCATCCCTGAGACTGCATTTTTATGTAGCAGGGGTCCACGGACTGAGGTTTATCAATTTGGGGGTCCTTGACACAAAAAAGGTTGGAAACCACTGGTCTCCCACACAGTAACCATGCTCAAAACCTTTGCAAAACTTGCAGCTTGATATCAAGACTGCAGAGTTCTTTTTTTCAAAACTGCTGCCTAAAATGTTGAATATTGTCAAAATGTGTTCCCTTTCTCCTCAGGATGACACAATACATACACGACGAGAATGTATGCTGAAGTCCTTGTGCATCTTCCTTAATGAAGACCATGAGAGACTTGTGTAGGAATACATGGTGAGTTACATACACTACTACAATGCACTTAATATGTTACATTAACAGCAGAAATTAATGGTGCTAAATATATTAAACAGCAAAATATACATTTTGAAACCCCGTATAACTAAAACATATTGTGCATTGTTCCTGTTTTTCTTCATCTGCTAATTCTCAACCTTGTGTGAGGTTTGAAACTAGTGACATAGAATTTGGCATTTGCAAAACATCAGTTTTAAACATCCTACAACAATATTATTAACCATTTTGCTGTATTTTGTACCGAGCCAAACAAGTGTCAATGATAATTCATACACACTAATGAAAAAAGCACAAACATGAACAGAACACAGCATTAAGTTTTCATTGATCTTCAGAGGGGAAATTCAGGAACACGTTATTTTGAATTGTTTAAGGGGTGTTGAACACAACTTTAACAGTTCAAATCAAAAGTGTACCCATATATCTACCTCCTTTTGTTCATCTTGTCAATGATTTGATAATCTAATGAGTCTGCGGCTAACATCCCAGCCAGTATCAGCTTACTATAGCAGCAGTAGTATGTGTTAGCAGCAGCCGTTTTTGGGTATTGAAATACCTACAAAATACTGAATTCATTTCTTCATATTCATTAAGTTTGGCTGTCACATTGATTCAATTTTTCCTTGTCAGTTTTGATATGCAGTTGTGATGCTGCATTGGATGCTCTTTCAGCGATACTGATTGGCTTTGGCTGCCATCAGTTAGTTGCACACATACACTGCGTTACCTAGTGCAGTACAACAAAAACAGCTGCAATTGTGTGTCCATGAACAGTGTGATCTAAATGAACTATTTAGATTAAATGCAGTTTTGTTTTTATTTTTGGACAAATGTGACACCATACACAGATTTGAGGCTGTTTCCCTGTTGAGTAACATTGTTACAGTTTTGTGTTATCTTATACATCCCTTGAATATAGTTGGAATCTATTGTGTAATGCTATGTTCTGTTAATTTGAGAGCATGAATGACTAATTCAGGAGCACAATTTTTTTAATTAATTTTAAAAAGCACAATTTTTAAACATTTTGGATGTTTTTTTTCTCCATGATATAAAGAAAAAAACTGTCCAAGGTCTTAGCTAGTCCACCTGGTTCTTCTGGAAAACTGCAGGTGGGCTTTGACATGGTTCTTGACAGGAAAATGTATTTATTGTCATATTCTACTCCACAGAACACAGATAGTGAGGCCGATAGTTCCATGGAGCAAACTGTGATGGGAGTGTACGCCATGCAGAAGGAGAGTGCAGTGCCTGGAGATGACCCAGAGGACATCAGTGCCCTGACTGAATGTGTGGAGGTCCTCAGTGGTTTGGGGAATGTTGCCATTGCCTGTGCTCTGCTATTTGGACTGACAGACTGTTTGAACCTGAGCTACCCAGAGCTGAAAGGACTGAAATGCACATATTTTGCAAGACTGTTGAGGATGTTCTATGGTCTCCTACACACATTACTGTGGATGGACTTCTCTAAATGTACCTTACTTACTCAGCTCATTTAACCCTCTTGGTTCTTAGCTTTAGAGTTTGTATCAGCCATCCCTCAGACCAGTGTGGTTGCCATCGGGACTGTTGGTTTGCATTCTCAGATGGCATGAAGGGACACTGAGGCCTGTGGATTGGTGCCAGTAACTAAAGAGAAGTTTAGCGGAAGATGGTGAAAGGGGAGAAAGCTGAGGACGGATTTTGGCAGCTGCATGTTAATGTCAGATGTTTAATAAAATATGAAATGGTATTGCATGTTGTTCTTTTTTGTAGGTTGTGGACCTTTTGATATTTTAAAATCAATGCTCACTAATACTAGCAATGAAAACAACACTAACTGAAACAACAAGATTGATATTAGTGTAACAGATAAAACCTATAGTAGTTCATTCAACAAGACTGACATTAGTATAATAGACAAAACCTACACTAGTTCATACAACAAGGCTGAATTTTGTTGAATTAACGTGTTTGATCAATATAAACTCAACATAGTTTAATTTGACTAGACTAAGTAAATACAAACATTTTAACTCAACAAAAGGCAAATTAATTGAATGTAAATTCACATCATGTAGCCTCAACAAATTTATGTGGTGTTCAAATAACACAATCAAAATTAACTGACTTAACTCGATTTGTTTAGATGGAATATAGGTGGCATGATTAAATTACGTTCATCCATATTTCATAGTTTCATAGTTCTTCTGGTATTTTCATAAATTAACCATTTAATTTGTATTGTTATTTCAGAAGACCATGAGATCTACTTGGAGGATCAGTTCACCTGTCCACACAAAGCTCTGTGTCTCACATCAGGTCCCTTAAGTAGATCAGACTAAGATAAATGTTTAAGGTTTTTGCAATACATGCTCTTGTGTCTAACTCTTATTGCTTGGTCAAACTTAATATAGTCTGTGTGGTTCCAGAGTGTAAGGTTCTATTGAAGTCTGATGTACAAGATACCGAATTAGAGTTGTTTTAAAATTTTGTTGTTTTCAAAGTAGTCTCTACAGAAGATGTCATGTTTAGTCAGTATCTGAATTGGATTTATTTTGATCTCTATCAACAAATGGAACAGTTTGTCTTCATTATTGTGTTCTTTTTGTTATACAGGTAACAGCAGAGAGCATTGTGCACGAAAACCTGAAAACACACAGCATGAGGATCCATGCTTGCCATGAGCCAGTGGGCATCATCGAGGTAATCCCAGTGCTTACTGATCTTGACAATCCGGCCACAGCATGTTGCTGACTCCTCGGGGTGACCGACGCCCTGCGTCTCAAGTATCCCCCCCAAACTTTTCTACGACAACAAGCTTTTAGCCTCGACAGTCAAACATGGCTGTCAGCCGTGCTCTCAGGAAACGCTGTTCTGTTCTTTGTGTTTGAGAGTGTTGTACATTTTTCTGAGCCCGATGACTGGGACTCCTGAGAACTTGTGGAAAATTTTCCGGACCATTTTTTGCAGGTTTTGTCTTGAGGAGTGATCAGCATTTTTTAAATTAACAGTTCTACTAAGCTGCATTTTACATACTCAGAGGTCAAAAAGTGAAGGGACCCCACCACTAGTGCCTAGCCTCCCAACAATATGGCTCTCTGCTCCTGAAAGAAAGAACTTACAGAAAATAATCAAAAGCTAACAAGTACCCCACTTAGTTTAACAGAATTACCAAACCTCAAAATAACTCAAGACTGGACCATTAGAGCTCAATAAGGGCAACCTATGACCAAATAATGGGCAAACTGGGGCAAACTGAACCACAAATCAATAATTAAACAATAATGGGCAACAAAAATAATTAAACCAATGCATAACTGAAAATTACATTAAATGGCAAATCAATGATAACTAATTGATAGTGGGCAAAACAGCAGTGGTTTAGAATCGGCAGGTGAACCTGAAAAAGGGGAAACCACAACTAGCCGGGCTCACCCTACTGACCACCTGTGGGCAGGAAGACAGTCAAACTCTGCACTTAGCCGGCCGACACATCACAGCTGCTAATACAAAAGCAACTATAATAGGCAGTACGAGTTCAATTGTGCACAAAAGGTGTTTTTGGCACATATCTGGGGGGGGGCAAACACTAGGAACAGCCACAGCAGGGACAGAGCAGAAGGCAGAAAGGGGATAACAAAGGCCAACAGGTGCCTTATATTACCTGGCCCTGATTAGGGGGATTGGGTGGGGGAGGAGTCAGGTCAAGGCTGCGTTCACTCACCACATACATTCACCTGCATGAGAGAGAGAATTCCCATCACACTGAACTACATGAATTTCTTCTCTGGGGATCAGTCATGTTATTTATTTTTATCACTGAAACTATTAGGATGCAGAATTTTCAATGACTGTATTCAATTATATATTATAAAAATATTTTACACCGGGGGAGAATGCCTTCCAGCTAACCTCTGTGTCAAATACGAGTTGTGTCCTGTGCTTCACAATGAAAGTTTGTGTATGATTGACCTGTTAGAAGATTTTAAAGTGAAACACACAGAGCAGATGCTCTGAATTAGCAAGAACTTAACAAAGCAAATGCAGGTTCTAATAAAATACTCTAAAACAATAAATTATCTCAGAATGTTACATTTTTCAGAAGTGATCAGTGTTTCCACATTACTACAATACTTACTATTGGCCCAGACAGAGCTTGAGAGCTGTGCCCAAACCTGATCTCGGTTTTGGTCGGGTTGGGCCATATTTCTCACATATTTCATTGGTTTAGGTCAAGTTTGGGCTGTATTATATTATTATTATTATTATTATTAGTAGTAGTAGTATTAGTATTATTATCTCCTACTGTTTGGCAAATAGAGAGAAGCTTGTTAAGAAAAATGTCGAGATATAATCGGGTTCAGGCTGAAATATGCTAATTAGGGATGAGGTTCAGACAGAATTTTGTTGTGTTCAACTTTTGAGGCCTGATTAAAGTTGTAGTCCCAGGACATTACACTTACAGCTGATTTTGGTACAACTGCCCATTAAATTTGTCCTCTGGCTATACTGTATCTTCCGGTGTTCCTTTTTTCTTTTCCCTTTCGTATACTACGGCTGTAGCATTAGCTTGGCTTTAATTATCTGCCGTTACCTAGCTGTAGCTCACTGTAGCCAAAGCTAAAGTATTTAGCAGCTTGTCGCTGGTAGCCTTGTGACCACACATTGGTTGAAACTGCAAAGTTCTTGCCCTGGAAAGGCAGCAACAAGCTGTCTCTCAGATCATCATCATCCTTGGTTGGTCTCTCGCTGGTTACTGTTCCTCTTTCTAACAGAAAACTTGAACCAATTCTTTTCTTAATTGTAGCAATGATTCCATGGTACCGAAGCCAAAGGCACACAGCGTTTTACATGTTACTTTTGTCAATGAAGATTTTGACGATAAGTCCTTGTTGACGTTCTTTTATTTCATGACTAAATCATGAAGACAGCGAAACACAGTCATTAACTGAAACTGAAACAGCTGTGTAGGAGGCTTAAAACTGGGTGAGGAACAGCCAGACTCTGCTACCAAGGTGAGGTTGTGGAAGACAGTTTGATGTCACAGATCAGACACCATGACAAGACTGAGCACAGCAACAAAACACAAGGTAGTTATACTGCATCAGCAGGGTCTCTCCCAGGCAGAGTTTTCAAAGCAGACTGGGGTTTCAAGATGTGCTGTTCAAGCTCTTTTGAAGAAGCACAAAGAAACGGGCAACGTTGAGGACCATAGATACAGAGGTCGGCCAAGGAAACTTAGTGCAGCAGATGAAGGACACATTACGTGCTTACTTCCCCTTAGGGCTGACTTTCAATAGTCGAATATTCAACGATTCGATTCGGAGAGGTCTGATTCGACTATGAACCTCGCAGTCGAATCGTCAGAAAATGTTGTTATGTAACTAGACCATACCATTCTGACTAGGCGGGGGTGCCCACGACTGCTGAGCAGAAATTGATACATAGAATGTCATTTTTTCAAATATAAAGCCTATTTTTGATACAAAATCATCTCCATTCTCCCCTCACTAGTTGTTTATACTATTAATCAATATTTTCAATCATGCACGATGTCAGTTATCTGTCGGCGCATGCAGCCGCCCGCCACTAGTCGGGCGGCCCTCAGACGAGCAGCCTCTCGCCCAGTGTACGCCTGATCACTAGGCAACCCCGATGTTTATGTCAACTATCGACTATTCGTCAACTGCACAAAAATCCTGACGAATCAGATTCGACTAATGAAAAATCCTTAGTCGAAAACAGCCCTACTTCCCCTCAAAATCAAAGATGTCCAGCGGTGCCATCAGCTCAGAAGTCAGAAACCAGTGGGACCCTGGTACACCCCATCTACGGTCCGGAGAAGTCTGGCAAGAAGTGGTCTTCATGGGAGAATTGTGCCCAAAAAGCCAAACCTCCGACGTGGAAACAAGGCCAAGTGACTCAACTATGCATGAAAACAGAGGAACTGTGGTGCAGAAAAATGTCAGCAGGTGCTCTGGACTGATGAGTCAAAATTTGAAATATTTGTCTGTAGCAGAAGGCAGTTTGTTCGCTGAAGGCTGGAGGGTGGTACAATAATGTTATGATAATAATATTTTTGAAAGCATTCTTACTTCACAGCATTTCATCACACCTGCCTAAAACTCTTGCACAGTACTGTATATTGATAACTGTGGACACATTTCTCTTATATTCAAACTGAAAAAAGACTGAGTGTATCGTTCCCAATAAAGATGGAGTGCCTTGTGGACTCAAGATGTGCAGATAAAACATAACCAGACTGAAAAGACACCTGAAAACACATCTTCCCACAGTGTTTGGCTGCCAAGGTAAATGTCAGTTATGTAAGTTGACTGATTCCATAACGTGTCTTAGAATCAATAAATTTAATGCTCAGTAGGTGAAAGTTCTTTGTGAATTAAAGGCACATAAACTCGCCTTGCTCCACTGAACTGAGCTGAACATCAGAACATCTACTCCTTCCAAAAGATCATTTGATTTCTTATGAGCCATAAGCAGACATGAACTCATTCTGCGAAGATTTAACATAATTCAGTGTTTGTAGCCCCTTGTTAGGTGAATAAATGTGTTTGCCTTAGTGACGCAGTTTACACATTTCTATGCCTGCTGATTTATTTAATCAGAACTCTACTGACTGAAACATGACGCTGAGTTAAGCAGAAGACCTCAGTGATATATAAAAAGTCTGTTTTTAGGCTTATGCTGCATTCATATTTACATGAGAAGAATGTGTCAGTAACACATTCTCAGCCGAGATGACTCAACACATCGCTCAAGGTGTTTACTTCATTGGAGTTGGAATATTCAGCAAAATTCATGACAGTATTCTTAAACTGTCTGAGAAAATTCTGACTGAAACATCAACATTAGATTAAAATAAACACTGACTAAATCCTGATGAAAATTTTCAGTTAGAAATGAAGATTAAGACGTCAGAATTACGACAAGCAAGTGTTATGGTTTGGGGTTTTGGATAAGTTGTTTCCCGTTTTATTTTGAAGTTCATTGTTTTCTCTCTTCTTTTGTTTTACCTCCTGTCGTTGTTTTCCCGCCTTTTTTATTACGGATTTATTTTACCTGATTTGACCTGATTAGTCTGGACGTTTCCCTCTTTTCTTAGCAGTTTGTCTTTGTCCTTATGTCAACGTCTTAACATTTTCCCCAGTGTGTTCTCCTGTTTTGATTTCTTCCTCAGACTTTTGGACTTTCTTCTGGATTTATTGGACTTTTAATTTATTACTGGCACCTTTGGATTTGTTTGCTGCTTATCAGATTGTGACCTGTGCCTGTGTGACCCTCCACAAGCCTTTGTATCATCTCTGTCTCAAGTCTGCAATTTGAGCCCATAAATAAAAAAACACAAATACACACAAGCAAAGACTAAAATGTGACTTTAACTGAATAAAATTTCAGTAAATGTTTAAGGCTAAGACTAAGATTCTTATCAAAATTAACACAGAGAACTAGTGAGTGTTATATGTTTGGGGTTTTAGTTAAGTTGTTTCCTGGTTTATTTTGAAGTTCTCGCCTTCACACTTGTGATCATTGCTTTACTTATTGTCTTTGTCATTTTCCGGCCCTTTTTTTTTTTTTCAATTATAATTTATTTCACCTGTTCCTGATTAGTCTCCATGTGTATTTAGTCTGGGTGTTCCCCTCTTTTCTTAAAAGTTTGTCTTTGTCCTTGCATTTTCCCTAGTGTTACCTGTTTTTTTGGATTTGTTCCTTGTGGTTTTGTACTTTTTTTTTTTTTGCCTGCATCATTGGATTTGTTTACCTTTGGACAGCTTATCAGATTGTGACCTGTACCTGCCTGACCATCTGTAAGCCTTTGTATTGTTTCAAGATTGCATTTTGGGTCCATTCACTTCCTGGTTACCATGCTTGACAATGCATCAGCAAGGTTAGCTGCAGCTAAGTATGCTAACATTTTATTCAACCTTTATTTAAACTCGGAAATACATTGAGGTAGAGACCTCATTTACAATGTAGCCGAGTGAAACAATAAAAGCTTCGACACAGAGAAAGCCAAAGAGAAGCTTGCATAAAAGTGGCGACAAGAATAAAAGAAACACAATAAAACTGCAATAATAAATAAAAAATTAAAAACAAATAAAAGCATCAGTAATGAATAAAATGGTTAAAATACAAAGCACATTAATCAGGTAAAACAAGAACACCTAGAAGTAAAATGTGACACAATTAAAGATTTAAATTGCCCAAGGGAAAAAAATGATGAGAGCTTTAAATGGTTCTGCATGTTGTTCCATGTTGCAGGTGCACAATATGAAAAACTGGATTTTCCAAGTTCAGTAAAAACAGCTGGCACCTGTAGTGTAGAGTTTGATAAGAACCCACATTAAAAGAAAGCATGGAACTGATATAAGAAGGCAAAAGACCACTAAGAGCTTTATAAATAAATAAAACCCAGTGTCTTTCACGTCTTATACCAAGAGAGGGCCACCCAACCTTAGAGTACAGATCACAATGATGGGTGTTATAGCTGTCTCCAGTGATGAATCTTAATGCAGAGTGATAAATGGAGTCCAGGGGCTTAAGAGTCGCAGCAGAGGCATGCATATACAAAATATCACCATAATCCAACACTGATAAAAAAGTTGCCTCAACAAGCATCTTTCTGCAATGGGGCGGAAAGGAGAGCCTGTTTCTATAATAGAAGCCAATTTTACTCTGCAAGGAAGTCACCAGTTTAGAAACATGATGTTTAAAGGTTAATTTATCATCTAACCAAACACCAAGGTACTTATACTCAGTGACCCTTTCAATAACTGTATTGTTGATGGCAGAGATGATGAGGTTGTCATTAATCAGCTTAGTAAGGAAGGTTATCCAGTGTTATCCAGACTGCAGTTTAAACATGGCAGATATTTAACCACAACTAACAGTGACAGCATTTTAATTGTGTGAAATAAAAAATGATTTTGACAAAACAAATGTCCACTTCCCAAATACTGATGCCCCCGATGCAGCAATATGCATATTTTATTAGCCCCCAAAATGGAACCCACCATGTCTTCATCGTCCCCAGAGTCAGAGTCGAGTCGGAGCTGCTGTAGGTGCTATATTCTCTGTCAAACCGGCCTTCATTGGTCTCTAAGGCTATATCCCATAGGACTGCTAACTGAGCTAACTTGCTAATGGCAGGTACAGCACAGTTAGCAGCAGTACAATGGCAAAAAAGGTCTGTGTTTCAACAATTCCCCACGCCTAACCACAAGGTGCAACTCCCAAATTAAATCAGACGTATTTATTTTTCTTTGCGTTTTCAAATCTAAAACTAACAACACCTATTGATAACATATGCATACAAATGTGCTATTCTAATCATCTTTGTTTTATAATCGATTTTTTAATGAAAATGTTGGCCCTTTAAAGTTGTGTTCTAGATTTTCCATCCTTTTGTTTGTTTGTTTGTTTGTTTGTTTGTTTGTTTTTTACAAAAACATGATTCAATCAATCAGCATTAAAAGGGTTAGCTTTACCCTAAGTACCTTTGTTTCACTTCCTGGTTTAAAAACAGCGGGAATACTGCTCAAGCGCAGGTAAACTTTCTATTTTTCAAAAAATTCATTCATCAATATTGCTATCAGGTGTGTGTCAACTGTAACATGTCAACTCTGTAGCCTAAATCAAAGTTAAATAAGAATTACGGCTTGAAAATTTGTGTATTGAGATTAGAAGACTCCTCACAACCCTTCGGAATGAAATGGCTGCTCACTATGACAGTGCCAACTAGACTTCAACTCCGTCTATATTTAATAAAAAATGTAATTATTAGAATGGTGGCCTGTTACAAGGTTTAATAACCATTTGGTTCAACAACCATTGATTTTTTTTAAATATATTTTTCAGCATAACCCCCTAAAATACTGTTTTGTCCCCATGCTTGAGAATATTTTGTTTTATGACACACTGGTAACAGATCAGATCAAGTGATATGCAAAGTTTAGGTATCGGATAGAAAAAATGGCTTTGGAACGTCTCTAATTTTGTACTAGAGCTGATAGCCTTTTATACTCATGAAACATCAAGCAACAATCAAAGAAAAAAAAAGCGAAAGGAAAAAGAAGTTGTTTCATTCAACAGCTCAGTGAGCAACGGCTCCCCGAGCACCTCGGAGACCTGATTTCAGTTGTTGAGTCAAGCTCTCTTCCCTGCACCCAGTGGGCAAAGAAACGGCCTTTTATTGACACAGCTTGAAAAAAGACTTGTCAGAAAAGCAAGTGATGTGAAGCAGTCAATCCCCCCCCCCCCTCCTCTTTCTCCGCTCCCTCAGCTGAGAGCCCCGATTGTCTCATGAGCTCTGTTCTGTAAACAGGCATCCCTATAGAAGCCAGGCAGCCATGCGACCAGCGCCGGAGCAAAAAATAAAATAAAAATAAATAAATAAATAAAAAGGGAAGACAGGAAAAAAGAGCATCCCTGTGAGAACGGCTGGCTAAAAATATATCCTCTCTGTGCCTCTCCAAGGTCACTCTGTCATTTTGATTTGATTGGAACACAGCAGTCACAGCCATCTTCCTCCTGAGCCTCACTAACAAGCATGGCATTATTCTGCCAGCGATTGCTCAAACATCTTCCATATCTGAAGCAGTTATTATCCTCTTAGATTAATTCTTTGCTTCCTTGCTCGAGCCATAATGCATGTCATTTGTTGACCAGGTAAAGCGGAGGACAGCAGATGTAGTGAATCATTAGCAGAACGCTGCAGACTTTATCCCCTTTTTTCTGTCTTTTGTTCTTCTGTCTCATGAAGCAGTGTTACAAGAGGACAGAATCTTAAAGGAGCAAAGTCGACATCCTTAATGTTTGTTTACACTGGTGGCTGTTTGCCTTCTTATGCTCATCAGCTGGAGGTCATAGTCTACCTACTGTAGAGTTTTACTGAACACATCACCTTGTAAATATATGACTGGTTTGCTCAGCTGAGTCACTGTTGCCATAAGAGGATGTCTTTAACATTTAAAAGCTGTGACATTGTGTAAATATTAGAGAAAAGGGTTGTGCGCAGCAGGGGAAAAAAAAAAGAGCTACGGCTTCTGAAACGGAAACATTTTGGAGCTTCTGTTGAAGAAAACCTGTTCGGTGGACATCTGCAGGACCCATATGATCGTAAGACGGTTGCGGACGGCATGTGCTGCACCAATGAGTCAGAAGCGCCGGCTTATGAAGATGGGGGTTTCTCAGACATTTCTCAGAGGCGTGATACACATGTTGACTCAGGCATGTAAATTCACGCCTCTGGTGCAAAGGAGCAACCCTGCTGGTTTCGAAAAAATCTGAAAAACAAAAAAAAAATAAATGTTTTTAGCTTTTTCTTAACAGACAGGTCAGGTTATTCAAGCGTGGCAAGGCACAAAACCGGATAAGGTTTGGAAGGAGCGTGCACATCAAACATATGCAAAGATATTCCCCTGCTTCGTGCACATGTGGCATGACTCAGACACATGTACACACACAATAATAACCATTAACACACACAGTGTCAGTGCTGCCACAAATGGACGGTCTCATCAAAGCTTTCACAGGCTGTTTTGGGGATCGTTTCTGCCTAAAAAATGCCTGATTTCCTGCCAGCTTCTCTAAAAAAAAAACTGCATTGTGCATTACAATGTTTTTAGGTGTTTTTTTTTTTTTGCAATGAAGTTGAGGGAGCACATGAAAATTGCAAAAAAAAAAAAAAAGTCCCAAATTTTGTTCCAGTAAGAATAAAAACGTATTTTATTCTGAGTCTTCTGAGTAACCTCACCTAAAAGGCTTGAGATTACAAAAATTCGGACAAAACCCGTTTTATTAGTAAATGAAGAAGTGCACCTCACAAAGGAGCGAAATCTTTTTGGATCTCAAACTCAAGCAATCACAAAATTATAGAATATATAATATTATATATATATATATATATATATAAAAAGTGTACAAAACATTGATAAATAGCAATGACAGTGACAAACCTTTTGTTCTTTTCAGTACATCTGACAACATCAAAGAAATTAAAATACAAAATAATAAAAACGTACATGTATGACGTTTGCATGGAGGACTGCTATGATTGGTGGAACTGCAGGCAGCTATGATGATTGGCCAAATTTGCGAAAGAGCTGCGTGACTTGAAAAAACTGCAAAGTCGTGCAGAATTCACGGGTATTAGTTGAATTTGTGTTGCAATGATTAACAAAGCCAGCGTTAGTAGTTAAGGAGGTGGAGTGATCAGGAGGATCATTAGCAAGATAGCATAATGACCTTTTCCCTCCAAAGGCTAACGTTAGCCGCTGAAGCTACGATTTCTGTGTGTTTTCATCACAGGATGTAGTCAGACAACAACCAGGTCTTTATTCGTTCCTTCTCTCCCTGAATGATAAAAGCACCAGGAATTGCTGGATAAAACACTTCAGGTAAGATAACGTAACATGGAGCAGCAGTGTTAGTGCTGGTGATATATTGTGCGAGACAAGAGATGCAGTTCGCTGCGTGGTTTCACAATAAACTAAACTATGATAAACCACACAAATTTCTACTTTATTTACTTGTAAAATTGTGTTGTAAATTGATAAACAGTATATGTAGCACAATTTAAATGAGATCAAGTCTCTCACCATAGACTACGGTTCATATATTTTTTCTAAAGTTTGGTCCCATGGGGTCCACCAGAGGGCGCATGATTTTGCCTCCCTATTGCCTGTGTGACGCTGCTGAAAAATGGGGAGAAATAATCATTAGGGTGACAAATGGATGGTGTCTCCTTGGGGAGAACTTTACATGAGCAATGTTTCACAAAAATACAACAATTTACAAATAAAACGTTTACATGAGAGTAGAGCACACATTAGGCTTGTTCCGATACTGACCTGCAGTACTGCCTAAACTGCTGGTATCGGTGAGTACATGCATGCACCGATTGGATACCACATCATCTATTAACCCCTGAAATGGCACCATGCTACTTCCCAGATACCACTTTTTCCCCGGATGGTGAAATCATGGATTGCATATGGCAGCCATTCTCTGTATGCATTCATTCATGTTTTAGAAAGGGTTTAACCTGAGCCAGGCCATACAAACATGATAGCAATTATAACACATTAATACACAGCTGTAAAAAAATAATTATTATTAATTAATTAATAATTTTTATTATTATGTATATTTTTTTTAATGCGCCGGTGTTAGTTACTGCAGCAATATTCCCAGTATTTAAAGCAGTTTAAGCACAGTAAATTCTCACAAAACACACCAAAAATCACTTAAGTGCATGACCCGTATTATACAGATAACAGTGCAAAATGTGTACATGTGAATTCACAGTTGACACAAGATGGCGGCTGCACTCCGTGAAGCTACAGGGTTTTGTTACAGAGTGGGGACTTGCTCAGACATAAACTGAGCATGGGGATGACGCGCAACAAATGGGCCACAAGTGGGAGTCATACCGGCGGCCCCTGCAGAGGACTGACGGCCTCAATACATGGAGTGTTCGCTCTATCAGCTGGGCTATAAAAGCACCCCAACGCTTGACAAAATCTGACTCTAGCTTATTCAAGATGTCTCAGTAACAACATTCTCAACATGTTAGAGCACACATTAGTCTTGTTCCGATACCGGACTCTGATACAGTTACCAGCATTTTAGGCAGTGAGTCCATGTGTCTATGCACAGATTGGATACCACATAATATATTTATCACTGTAATGGGACCCTGCTTCTTCCCTTACACCATTTTCCCCCCTAGAATGGTGAAGTCATGTACAGCAAATAGCAACGATTCTCTGTATGTATGTATCATTTGTCAAGTGAGCAGCACAATCTCTCATAGACGAGTGAGGTGTTGTACATTATTGACAATACAGAAGTTGTTACGCAATGACTGCATCTATTTTTGATGGAGACAATCAAACTATTTTTCCCAAAGGAACTTCAGTTATAATTGTCAGTGTGAAATAGTGTATCTACTGTGAAGCAAAATATATTAATGTATACATGAACTGAAGCTAAATGTAAATTTTGGGGATTATATGAGGAGTATGGGGTAGTCAAATACTGTTTAATCAGTGCTGGCCTTGTCTGGGCCCAGTGGGGGCAGCCCACACAGCATTTGGGCTTATTGAGGGCCAAGAGGGCCAGTACTGAGGGGCCAATGTTTTGCCAATGAGAAAATTCTCAGGGGCCCTGCATGGGCAGCCTCCTTGGGGCCCTCAGGTCAGCCCTAAGTGAGCCCGTACAGACAAAATCAGTGCCGGCCCTGTCTGGGCCCAGTGAGGGCAGCATTTGGGCTCATTGAGAGCCAACAGTGGGCAGCCCACACTCAAGTGAGGGCTGCCCATGCAGGGCCAGCACTGAGGGGCCAACATTTTGCCAATGAGCAGATTCTCAGGGGCCCTGTGCAGGTAGCCCGCTTGGGGCCCTCAGGCCAGCGGGCCTGTGCAGGACCAATGAAGGCTCGTTTGGTGATGTTTCACCAAAGATGTTTTGTTGCATAGAAAATTGTGACATGACAACAGCTTTCTTAGCAAAGTCTTTTGGCCAATCACAATCAAGATAACTGCAGTGTTTTGTTTTCCCGCTCAAACATGGATGCTAGTTTTGAACACAGCCATAGCAAAGAGATAAATCTCGTTTGCTGCTGACTACGTAATATGCTGTTTAATTAACTTAATGTTAGCTAACTAGTTGCTAAGTAACGGTAACCTTGTTGACGGGTGTCCTGACATAACTTATCAAATCTTTCCCAACCTGTTTTATAATGGAAAGCGTGCCTCCTTGTTAGCACGTCAGCTAACATTAACTTTAGTTAATTGTGCATTAACTTACAACGTTAACTTTACATTTCAGAATCATTTTGGTAAGTTCAGACTAACTCAGACTTGATAACTGTTTGTAGAGTTGTGTGTTTCTGCGGACACGTAAGGAAATGTTGTATTTCCTACGGGGAGTCAAACCACCAATATTGTATATTTTTTAACGTTTTGTCACCACTAGGCTATAGAAACACCAGCAAATGGCTGTGATTTGTACTGGTAACTGACAAAGGCTGACCCACCCAGTTACCAGGGCTGTTTTATTTTATCATTCTTATGTTATTTTACAAAAGTACTGATACTGACTGCTGATTTTTTGTTTTTGCAACTGTACTTCATGCCAAGTTTTTTGCAAATGCATGGTCAAAGCTGGCTATTTTTATTTTATTAAAGAAAGAAAACAGAAGCATTTAAGTTAAAAGGAAAAATACATTTTATTCAAACAAAAAATGCTGTACACATGATATTAATTATTCAATAAAGGACCTTTTTTTCAAGTTGTCCTTTTTTAAAGTATTGCAGTAAATATCATGTTATGCACTTTTTATTGGGGTATTATCATATCCAGTTTGGTTTTGTTACATTCCTAGTCTTCATACATTTGTCTTACATGTGCAGTTATTGTGAGATACATCAAAACGTAGCATTTACCCTTTTATCATCTCTTTCCATTCAGACAGAAGCTGTGAATTTACAGATTGCATACGTGCGTTTTTATGATTCCCACACTA
Source organism: Lutjanus argentimaculatus (assembly GCA_034769285.1). NCBI lineage: Eukaryota > Metazoa > Chordata > Actinopteri > Lutjaniformes > Lutjanidae > Lutjanus > Lutjanus argentimaculatus. Next base: position 1,465,728 of record JAWZSL010000008.1, on the reverse strand, counting down.
TGACGACACCCAGCCACAAGAACAACAAAACACAACGTGACGGTCCCTGTGTGGGCAGAGCCGGGAGGAGAGAAGCAAAGTTTCTGCTTGGTAAGAAGACTTAGTCAGCCACCCCCGTGCAGCTTAGCTGGGTGATCGACACTAACTCACAGCTGCTGCTGCTACTGCCTGTGCGGTTGATGCTCGAGCTAAGTCAACCGCACAAATATAACATGTGAGATAAGAAGTGCAAAAAAAAAAAAAAAAACCCTCCACAGATGTTTGTCGCGGGGCTGAAAGAAGAACAGTACCGGATATGTGACACAAAACTCAAATGAGAAAGAGGAAGCAGGCTTTTAACTATGGTGAATGGATTGAAAAAGTAAAACCAGTCTTTAAAGGGGAGTTTTCAGTGTAAATGTTTGCTAAACAAGCCCTGCATTTATGTAATGGTGAGGTTTTTACCATAAGAATGGAGACCAAAATTAAAACAAGAATCAAAAATCTAAATGGATATCAGATAATCAAAATTAAATAACTATTTTATTTAACATTTATCTACTAATGTTTGACATAGACTACACAGCTTCACCCTTCACCCAACATGTAACAAGTGAGCATTCAAAAACTGCTGCAGTCAAAACAGTGAGTTGGAGCTGTAGACTGTATATTTTGAAATCCTATTTAATATACAATCTGCTGTTAAAGTGAGTTCCCCCCCCCCCCCCCCCCCCCCCCCCCCCGGCCCCTGCCCACCAGACCTGAGGAGGCTCAGGCAGGCTGCAGGAACACTGCACAGGGTCCCTACCACTTTTCCAAAGTCAAAATTCCAGCACTTCTCAAGCATTTTCAAGTTTTTCCAGCACCTTGCAGCTGTGGTACATTATGTAGTTAGATGCATATATATACTCAAAGTGCTTATTTCACGTCTATCACTTCAAATCAGATGTTATCGTGTTAAAAATGGTGTTTTATGGTAGAATTCTATAATAATATAAAACCTGTATTTACAGTCACTATGCCGATACTTAGTTGCTACACCAGAATGTAAATGTACACCAGGGACCTGGGCACAAAGCCGAGCTCGCTTGACCCCAAAGTCCAGTTCACTTGAACACTGTGCACCGTGCTGAGCCACGGTCCGTTGATCCGTGCCCGAGTCTGTTTGAAAAGGTAGTCTTGGGCACGGTCCACTTCGGATGCAAAAGCAACTGGACCAAAACACGGAAGCGAGCCCATCTCATCCTCTTGAGCTGTAAGGGTCTAGAGAAAGATGAGGGAAGGCAGGCGAGAAGGTCAGCCTTGACATCGTCTCCAAAACATTAGCAATAGCAGGCATATTATGAAGGTCGACTCCGTTGTATGACATCAGAGATCTAGCGGTTGGCATTCACTGTTTTGTGGCCAAGAAAACAGGTCAGCTAGTTGATGACGTGGGCATACTCTTCTTTGTTGTGATTACTGCCAGATTGCAAACCAACTAGGTGCATACCAATGTAAGTGTGCTCCGGCATAGAACATTAGTCAGTAATGTGTAAACACTGACCAGAGGGGGGCACTGTACAAATAAATCATACCTCGTGTGAAAACACCCTAAATCTCGAATGCTCCACCTTGAAACCTTCAGCTGGCTACGAGCCACACAGAGGTGAAACCAAAACACACATCCAGTAGCTCCTGAACATTTAGTTTGTGGATTCATTAGCTAATCAAACACATAGTCGACTTTAGTGTAACGTCGGCATAATTTAAAAATCCCTATTACGGTGTAACCTTCACATGGCTTTATTATGAAAGTAATGCAATTACAGTTTCAAACGGTTTCAAGCACTTCATCCAAAATTCAAGCACTTTTCAAACCTTGAAAAGATCACCTTAAAATTCAAGCGTTTTCAAGGATTTTCAGCACCCGTGTGACTCATGACTGCACGAGTACAAGATGAGGGCATTATATTTGACAAGAACACGTGGCGACCAGTCCTCCACTGTAAGTTGATCAACTGTTTTTAACTGAGTTCAGTATATGAGTTCAGAGTTCAGTGCTTGTCTGATTCCATTAACGTTTTGCTAAAGTTAACTGTTATAAACATCTCTCCTTTTTACAGATCATTAATTATTTCTTACAATTCATAAACAGACATTAATTTGGCAAATGTTCAGCACTGATTTGAACTCTTGGCACAGCTGTATTGCAGCGAGTGTTTCAACTTCATTAATTTCTGATGATATATCCTGGTCACTTTATGATTTATACAGTAAAATATATCACCCAATCTTGAGAATTGGGACAAATGATGAGTAAAAAATTACTCATACCAACACTCTAATTCCATTTTATGGTGAAACTTTATTCTTTAAGGATTTGTATATATATGAATATATGTGTACTTTATGAAATATTTCGGTTTGCTTTAATTTTTTTAATTCCTAAATTTGCTCTGTGCCACAAAACACCCTTGTCCCAGACAAGAATTCACAACTTCAAACAAATAAAAAAATACGTTAAAAGCCTTCAAAATCTAAAACTAACAATACCTACTGATAACAACATAAGTGTAAAAATGCAATGTTATATAATTATCTTTGTTTAAAAATTTTAATGAAAATGTTGGCCCTATAAAGTTGTGTCCCAGATTCCAGTCACCTCTGTCAGATTTTTAGATAAACATGATTTAATCAGGCATAAAAGGGGTTAGCAATATCCTAAGGACCCCTGTCTCACTTCCTGGTTTAAAAAAGGTGGGAAAACTGCTCAACCACTGGTAAACTTTCCATTTTTTGTCAAATTCATTAAATAATATTTCTATCAGGTGTGTCTCAACCATAACATGTCGACTCTGCTGCCCTTCTAAATCAAAGCTAAATAAGAATTATGGTTTTAAAAAAGTGTAATAGTTTGATCTTTTAAAATCTGCTCTCCCAACATAACCGAAGAGTAAAAATCAAACCCCTCTCAAAAACCGGTTTTGTCCCAGTTGTCAAGAATGAGTCTTATTACAGATTTCTCCTTTAAGTAGACTTGGAAGATATTGTCGGCAAATAGCGTTCAGGGCAGGGACTTTGTTGAATTGACCCCGGCCCTGATGGAGGGTACTCGTGCATGTTCTGAATGGATGTGTGCTGTAGATAAATGGACAGGCAGGGACCCTGGCAGCAGAACACAGAGCAGGCAGATTCATGGCCAGACAGTAGAAATCTGTCAGCCTCCTGGCAACGTGAGAGGACACCTGGAGGTAATGCAAGCAGTTCTCCCCAACCCTCTCTTTCTCCTTCTCTCTCTTTATCTCTCTGTCCCATCCCCCTCCCACCCCCTCTTTGTGACTCATCACCAGAGCCTTAATCACCAATGAGTGGGCAACTGCCTCCCCTCTCACCAGGCAGGGACTACGCTGATACTCTGTTGCCCCCTGCTGGACGCTGGGATGTATTGCATCGAGACCCATCTGGCCGAGAGATTTGTGATCGTTAATACAGGAAGAAAGTGTCTGTGATGAGCTTCCTGTCCACCAATTTTAAATGTCAAAGTTGGGATTTGGTATTTTTGGAGCTTGACCCACATTAGGGACTAAAGGTCCTTTTTCCAATCTGCCTCATGCAAGTTCCCCAACTTCATTTAAGTTTATTTGCAGGAGCTAGCCATGTATTACTGCCCTGTCAGAAAAAGGAAAAGACGGATCAGTATTGATATGTAACATCTAACTATCATATCATATAGTGATATGAGACTAGATTTAATCTTAGATTCTGGAGAGTTTTATTGTGATAAGGTGTAAGTCAGTTGTTCCTAATCCCAGTCTTTGGAGCCCACTGCCCTGCATGTTTTAGATGTTTCTCTGCTCCAACACACCTGATTCAAATGATCAGGTCAGGCTTCTGCAGGGCTTGATGACGAGCTGATCATTTGAATCAGGTGTGTTGGAGCAGAGAAACATCTAAAACATGTAGGGCAGTGAGCCCAAAGGACAAAGACTGGGAAACACTGGCCTAAATATGGTCTTTTCCTGATTTTAAAGCTGCTTTACCATAAAGTGATGTCTTTTTCTGAACTTACCAGACTGTTCTAGCTGTTCTTTTATTTACCTTTACCTGCTTAGTCATTATATCCACATTACATTACCATTAGGGCTGGTTACCGTTCAAATTTGAACCAGTACAGTACCTGAAATTCAGTAACAGTAACCAACGGTACTTTTTTTCTGTACTTCAAGCTATCTGTAATAAGAAAAATGTAATGTCCGTTGTAAAAAACTTGTCAATTTTATCATTAATATTTGTTTTGAATATTTTGTTATTTATTTAGAGCATTTTACACATTACTAAAACTGCAACCTGTCTGTCACCAAGGATGCACAGGATTTTCTTCTTCTTGTGTTGCTGTCGTCTGTGTTTGCACCGCTGTGTTGCCATTCTGTAATACTTCCCATTAATAGTCCACAATTCACTAGTATTGGTGTCATACTACGGTTTCGGTCGTACTAATAAAACTCACACACATTTGTGGCGTACTAAACATCATGTTACTGAGTTTCAGATGCAGCCAGGGTCTGAGTGTTGCTGAGTTATTTCCAACTTAACCAACAAGCTAATTCATCCCAAGATGTCGATGAAGCTGACGATGCCTCGGTTTTGTTGAACTGTTGTTGTCCATGGAGGGTTAAGTTACACTGTTTAGACTGGCACTGTGGGGGATTTCGCTTGCAGGCTATGAAAAAACGGTGCACTCTTTAGCTTGTACATGAACTGTATTTTGTGTTTGGTTAAATGTGCTGACCTCACCATGTTTGCGTTTCATGTTACAGACACTGCAGTGTTGTCTGTGTCGGGTTCTGAAAAGTTTAACCACACCTGCGACTGCTTTCAGCTCGACCTGAACAAGCTGCTGCTAATTCAAACACCGCTCTCTCTCTTTCTCCTTTTCTCGATACTCTGAGATACTCTCTCACCCAGATGTGCTCACAGGTATCAAAATTTGGCACCACTTGATTTAACTAATTGGTCCTCAGCAGTATCGACATTTGTCCGCCATAAAGTACAGCTGTATCTGAACACGATACAGATGATTATTTCTCAAAAATCTCTTTGTGTTAATATTTTGTGAAAGCAACAACAGTCATCCCTTCATTACTGGTGTAATATTAGTAAATACTGATATCAAAGTACATGATATTTGATTTTGTCTATATTTCCCAGCACCAATACTTTTGTATCACCTTCTACACTTTGAAGTTCACAACATCAGTCACAACCTACATCTTCAAAAAATGAGCAATATGAAACTTAACTATTGTGATCAACTTTCAAGCTATATCATCCAGGCCTAATATAATGAGAAAAGTTTGTTATAGCAAGATATTTGTAACATTATAACAAGCTACTGTCACGTCATTACAACATGCAAACTTATGTTACAGCCAGGAACTTGCTATGACATTATACAGTGGAAACAGCTTATATTGATCACAGTTACAGTAATGAACAGCTTATATGGACCACAAAGTTTGGGACAGTATCATACATACTGTACAAATGCTGTTTAAATAATCAGCTCATAGTAATTAAGTAGTCTGAAGACGGAGTGTTTTCATGGAGTGGAGTGTAACCCGTCTGCTCCCGCCGAGCTACCTGAGACTGGTGCTGCGTGCACATTGAAATTATGACGGTAAAAGAAAGTAATATTCTCTCAGTGAAAGAACGAGCCAATCAACCAGAAGCAAAACTTGGTGTTCCCTCAGGCTACCTTGTGTGGTCCACTCAAACAATGAGAAACAGTAGTGATGGAGGCAGAAAACAAATGTGCACGAGGAAAGCACCTGTGGTTGAAACCGCCCTCGCAAGTAGATCAATAATGCCCGCTCACGCAGTGTACCCTGGAGCGGGCACTTTATATTCCACCCATTCTTGAGAATTGGAACAAATCGTGACCTACCAAAAAAGATTTAAATATTAATACCAACACTGGCTATATATTTGAAGTATATGTAATTTATTAAATGTTTCCTTTAATTTTTGTCTAAACAGAAAACACCCTCGTTCCAGACAAGAATTCACAACTTCAGCCAATTTAAAAATGTGTTAAAAGTCTTAAAAAACTAAAACTGACTACTGATAACGTAGGTAGAGAAATGAGCTATTATAATCACCTTTGTTTTAAACTCAATTTTTTTTTAAATGAAAATGTTGGATCTTTTAAGTTGTGTCCCAGATTTCTGTCAACTCCTGTCAGATTTTTACAAAAACATGATTTACGGTCACGGTTTATTACAGACAACTGGTGTAGGAATATTTTCTTTCTTGACATATTTGTGAGTTTATTTTGGTTTTTTGAGACTATAAAAGCTCAGAGCTTGTGAGATTGTAACGTCACCGCTTGTATACATCTCCCAGCTGAGACTACGAGAGGAATTGGACTCCTTTCGTGTGCGAGGACGGGAGTGGAGGGAGGGCACCAGCACTGTAACCTTCGTCACTGCTTTTTTTTTAACCGCTGAGTGGATGTTTACTTCTGAAAAACCTGGAAAAGAACAGTGACGGTGACTGACTGCCTCACTTTCTACCAGAATCCATTAACATAACACCTTCTACAAGATTATTAATAATTTCTTATGACTCATAAACAGACGTTTACCCATTCACTATTCCGGCCCGGAATAGAAATGTGAAAGGATGGATGACATAAAGGAGAGTATTTCAACTTGACATATTTCCTTGATTTCTGATGACATATAAAGGTAATTTTATGATTTATTACAGTTAATTTATTGCAGATTTCTCCTTTAATTATAAGGAACCAAATCATTTTATGTGGGTTCTTCACCGTGAGCGGCACCTTTCACATTATGCATAAACATTTGCTTCAAAATATTGATTAGTGCAGCTTAATTGAGTGAAAACTAACGACTCTTAGATGATGCTTGCGTTTTGTTGAGTTTATTTTGCTACTGTGTGAATCTCAGCCAAACTTCTCAGCCAGACGAATTGACATCTGGCGGCGTTCTGATTCCAGCGCCAGATCCAGGGCTCCGGAGCTGTGAGCTGGCCTGGCATCTGGAGTTCCCACGGGAAGCAGGGAAGCGCTGGCTCAGGAGTTTTGTCTCGCTCGTGATTTCAGGCCCTGCTTCAACCTTGAGCTTGTGGCCCCTGGATGAAACGGTCATCCTCTGTGGCTGCGGTGATGCTGCGATCGAAGAAGTCAATCGATGGACTCGAGTGGGCCGTGGACCTGCCTGGCTTCTGAGACCCTGCTTCGGGCACATGTTGCACCAGCTGTTGCACCTTCCAAATCCACATCTGTAACACACACAGCATGTCTGTAGTATAATACTTGTGAATAATACACTTTGAACAATTATCATAATTATTATAATAATTATTATATGGACAATTGGACAAAAATCTAAATCTACATGGAATGGTTACTCTACAATCATTTTCACCATCATTATTTTAATTATAACCCTTTAAGATTGTGAAGTGAACTATTTGTAGGATTTATGGGATTATCCTCATTATTGAGTAACATTTGCTCCTCTTCAGCTAATAGTTGTCTCCTCCTGCTCAGCTCCCAGTCTGATCCTGCTGCACTTTTCACAGCTGAAAGGCCACCACGTAAAGATCAGCCTCCTCTGGTACTAACAGTCTAATTCATCCCATCATACAAAACTGACAACTGTTAAGCAGACCTGACTGGAGACCAGAGGTGGGAAAAAAATGTTTCAGTAGATTTTTCAGGTGTCTGTACTTTACTTTTTACTTCATCTTTCAGTCCATTTTTTTGGTTTTACTCCCTACATTTTAACGCAAATATCTGTACTTTTTTACTTTTACATTTTTAAAACAGGCTTGTTACTTTAGTTTTAATGCATTTGAGGGGATTTTTTTTTAAATTTTGCATCATTGTGCGCCGTTTTCCCCAACATCAAGACTCATTTCAGTCTAAATGGATGAGACAATAACACAGAAAAGATGATTCCTTGGGGTATCCATCAGTGCATCACACATGACAGATGCAATGAAAACTATGCAAAAGACCTAACAAGAAGAAAACAACGTAACAAGATGAAAAATAATCTAACAAGACGAAAAAGACATAAGATGAAAACAACATATAGGATGTAACAAAAATAGTGTTACAAGACAAGAACAATTTTCATAAAAGATGTGACAAGACGAAAAAGATGTACATGAAAGACATGAGATGAAAACAACAATAACAATAAAAGATGTAACAAGATGAAAACATCATAAAAAGATGAAAATGGCTTACATAAAAAAAAATAACAAGACTAAAACAATGTTCATAAAAGACGTAGTACAATAAAAACAACGTAACAAGATGAAAACAACATAAAGACAACAAGATGAAAACAATGTTTGTAAAAGATGTAGCAAGATAAAAACAATGTAACAGGATGAAAATGGCTTACATTAGGGACGTAACAAGACTAAAACAACGTATGCATTGATGCATTTTGCTGTGAATTACAGTAGCTGGTTGACGAAGCATCAAAACAATAACTTGCTGAAAGCTGTGCATATTCCAGGTCAACATGGGAGTTTACACACATACAGTAAGTTGTCTGGGAGCTTATTGTGTGTGATTCAGCATAAGATACACAGTGTGAGATGATAATAAGGGGGCGTCAGTGTGCTAAATAGATAAATGAACACGAGGAGGCTTGATAAATCATAAAGTCAAGGCTGATCAAAACAATGATCAATCAAAGCCATGAGGCATGGAGAAGGAGCAGTGCTGCCACTACGCTGATGATGACAAAGCTTATGAGTGTGTGCAAATATACAGCAGTGAAGTGAGCATCTTACCTTTTCCTGCCCCGCTGCTGAAAGTCAACCTGTTACAGCTTTGGAAGTGTCTGTTGATGAACCTTGAGTGCCATTCTTTTTTTCTTCCGCTGCCATTCCCCCGAGCTGTGAACATTTTGTCACCGTGGAATGAAACAGTTAAACATCTTATGTACCTAAAACACGTCTTATGAACATCTACACAAAAAACTACCAAGACTTTTTTCTTCTTTTTAGTGGGTATCCATGTCCATTTCCCCTTTTTCTGCAACTTGTTTACTCAAAATGACAGGGCGTCTTATTGACTCGGTTGCACCAGCAAAGATTTATTTAATTCAAGATTAGTTCCAATCAGAGTTTAGCAAAATTAGTTTTAAAATGAGTTCATCCAGATTTAAAATTGAGCAGAGCTCTGTGGCACCATTAAAAACTAACCTCAGTTTAGTAAATGCAAGTTTAAACTGAAATGAATTAGAATTTAATCAATGTGGAGATGCTTGCTTAGTCAAATAAAAAAAATAAATACAAAATGATTTGGGGTGCTGTTGGGACTTACTGAATATAAAAGAGGAAGAGGAGGTGAATAAATGTTAATCCAGTGGTTCCCAAACTGGGAGGCGGGCCCCTCTGGGGGTGCACAGAGCAACTGCAGGGGTGGGGTGGGGGTTGTAATTGTAATTTTGACTTCTTTGAGATACCCAACCTCCCACCTTCTCACCAAAATGTCAGACTCTTTAATTGTAATTGTTAATTCAATTCCTTTGCACTTCAACCACTTGAGACGCCCAACTTCCCTTCTGCTTCTTCACCAATATCCAAATCCTTTTGTATTTTAAACTGTGGTGTCTAGATGTCTTAACTTCACACCTCAGGGAGTCGGTACCGATACCTGCAAGAGACAAAGGGTGCGGATACACACCTTTGGGTAAGGGACCGACCCTGCAGCAGACAAAGGATGCAAAACACACCCCAGGGGTGGGCTTCTCCTCAGGTATAAAATGTTTAGGTTTCCCCATGCTCGGGGTCTTTCTTCATCCTGACCACTTGTGTTGATTGACCCTTTTCTTTGCAAACAAAATAAAATCTTGTCGGCCGGCAGAAGTCTCTATTTCATTCTTCACCAGCAGAAGCAGCAGCAGAAAATTTCCACCACAGGGTGGGGGGAGCATGGAGGATCAGGGGAGAAATAAAGAGTGAAACAAAGTAGAATCAATATGATTTATGTAGAGAAAAGAGTTTGCTGACCTTTATTTCACTAAAATTCAACTTGAGTCCTTTTTTTATCAGCTTCCCCAATTATTGTTAATTATTGATAATAATTTTGGGATGGGAGGGGGCTGAAATCTTTTTGGCCCCTGGGGGGGCATGCCAGACACGGACCCCCCCAAAAAATAATCGATTTGAAGCTTACAACCCCTACAAAAAATCCATATTGCAGAAAGTCAGGGTGATATTTCCAAAGCTTGGAGGGAACTCTGTTGGAAATGCCAGGGCTTCATAGTAGTCGTTTCATTGGCTGTTTTCCATACACAGAGCTGGCCTGTCTTGGCTCAGTTTGACTTGACTCGTCAGTCCAGCACAGCAGGGGTTTGCATTTCTGAATATGAAACTGTTCATATACATCTCTGGGATAAACACGCTGTTTCCTTCAATTCTTCACAATAAAAATCCCCTGTTGTTTTGTTATTTAAACGCCTTTATTATGAAGCAGCACTAAATATTTTCATTCGGGGGTTCATCAGCAGTAACTTAACACAACTCCGACAGAGGTGAAAGCAAACATGAAATGATATAATAAAAATAATGCAGATACCTTCAAGTACAAACAGTGACGCAGGAGAGAAACTAAATTTCAAAACATAAAGATTCTGTTAGAAGCTACAAAAGTACTGAGAGCTGAACATAAAGAGACTTTAAGAAGTGTCTTCCTCTCTGCTCTCTGACACACACGTACATGAGCTTACTATTAAAACACTCGCTTATTCAAGGGGGAGAAAGAAGGATTGTCACGGGTTGGCCGTGGCCGGTGAGACGTCACCACATCCCGCTTGGAGAAGGGTCAGGTTTGCTTTGGCCCCGCTCCAGAGTAGGCCCATCTTGGGCGCAGCTCGGTGCGCTGAAAGTAATAATGGAAATGCAATTCGGTGCAGTACAGTTTGGCTCAGCGTGGCCAAAAGTGCCAGTGGAAAAGGCTCACATGTCATAGCTAGAAACTAGTTGCTTGGTTAAGCACAACATTATGGCACAAAACAACCAAAATGATGTTTTTGCATGTCCAACAAGAACTCAGATGCATGCACTCTTTGGCTCTCACAAACACTCTAAAACCATTACCCACTTTATAATACAACCCTCAAAATCTATCTCATATATATAAACCACAATAGGCATTTGATTTCCACATATTTCCTTGATATTTACTTCATCTTCTCTTTGCTTCTGTGGAAAATGTCACATTGATTGCCATTTCTTCTTTGTTTAAGAGAATAACGGAAATTACACAAAGACTAATTAACCACTCAAATATACTGACTTGATATAAGAAAAGCAGAATGTTGCATCGCTAACTACCAGTTGTTAACACAGTGAATGCATCTTCTAACCTAGCTAAAGCGTAGACTTGGCTGTCCACCAAGTTGTGATGGATATGTTGGGCAAACAAGAACAGACATTCAAGCGAATGAGCGAAGTAGGGCTGTGACAACTTCATGTTTTTTAGTTGCTCGGGGGGGGGGGGGTCATGTCTGAACTCTTTTGTCACTATCATCATCATGTTTCGGTAGTGACTTTTTAGGTAGTGACAATTTTAGTCAATTTTGAGTTCATCTCAACACGTTAGCACAGCTTTGAACAGTTCTCTGCAATAACATCCATAAGTTTCCTTAATTGCATAAAGTGGGTGTACAGTAGTGACATTCCTTAAAGTTACACCCTGATTTTCAGACTTTTGAATACATTTACTTCAAAATGATGGCACCTATCTCCTCACCATGCAGCCATGAGAGAGAGGGACACAGAAAATACTTCCTGAACAGAAGGATATGTGTAAGGTATTGATTGAAATAACTCATAAGTAGTATCAAAACTTCAGTCGCTACACAAACAATACCTGCATTCATTCCTTTTGTTGTCCAGATCTAGAAAAAATTACTATTCATATGTTTTTGCTTGCAGCCGAGAACCTTCAGAAAAGGTACTGAATGAAATACTCCTCTCTTAAATGATACCCAGACCAGTTTGGTAGTGACATAACAATGCCGGACAACATTTTTTACATAAAGATTCATGATTTACAAAGAAAATACTTTTTTTTTTTTTTTATCCTTTCAAAAACATCTCTTCTTAAAAACAACGATGGAAAAATTAGCAAAAACATTTCATTTCATGAGTTGAAATTTAGGGGTTAGAATTCAGGACTCTCACCTCACAATCTAAACCCTACAATGATAATTTTATATACACTTACTGGCCACTTTATTAGGTGCACCTTGCTAGTACCGGGTTGGACCCCCTTTTGCCTTCAGAACTGTCTTAATTCTTTGTGGCATAGACTCAACAAGGTGCTGGAAACATTCCTCAGAGATTCTGGTCCATATTGACATGATAGCATCACACAGTTGCTGCAGATTTGTCGGCTGCACATCCATGATGCGAATCTCCTGTGCAACCACATTCCAAAGGTGCACTATTGGATTGAGATCTGGTGACTGTGGAGGCCATTGGAGTAAGGTGAACTCACTGTCATGTTCAAGAAACCAGTCTGAGATGATTTGAGCTTTGTGACATGGCTCGTTATGCTGCTGGAAGTAGCAGAAGACACTGTGGTCATAAAGGGATGGACATGGTCAGCAACAATACTCAGGTAGGTTGTGACATTTAAACAATGCTCAATTGGTACTAAGGGGCCACACCATTACACCACCACCAGCAGCCTGAACCGTTGATACAAGGCAGGATGGATCCATGCTTTCATGTTGTTTACACCAAATTCTGACCCGACCATGTGAATGTGGGAGCCTGTCCTCCAACAGAAAACGACCAGAGAGGTCGTTTTTGAAAGCAGCTTTATACGACCTATACGTACGTTTACCCTAACCCTAACCCCCAAAAATAGAAGCGCCGTCGGGCTCGGCCTTGCCGGGGTTCGTACTCAGGTCTCCTGTTCTGGGTGCCGGCACCCTCCCTGATGTGCCACACCACTGTTCCATTGACTTTTGCTTTTCTTAATGCAGCCTGTTCTCCAACAGAAAACGACCAGAAACGCGACCAGAAACGCTCTACTGGGTCGTATGTCCACGTACGACCTATCTGGGCGTATGATTTGGAGGATATGTTGGAATGTGGCAGCAGAAATCGAGAGTCATCAGACCAGGCAATGTTTTTCCAATCTTCTATTGTCCAATTTTGGTGAGCTTGTGTGAACTGTAGCCTCAGTTTCCTGTTCTTAGCTGACAGGAGTGGCACCCGGTGTGGTCTTCTGCTGCTGTAGGCCATCTGCTTCAAGGTTCGACGTGTTGTGCGTTCAGAGATGGTCTTCTGCATACCTTGGTTGTAACGAGTGGTTATTTGAGTTGCTGTTGCCTTTCTATCATCTCGAACCAGTCTGGCCGTTCTCCTCTGACCTCTGGCATCAACAAGGCATTTTCACCCAGAGAACTGCCACTAACTGGATATTTTCTCTTTTTCGGACCGTTCTCTGTAAACCCTAGAGATGGTTGTGTGTGAAAATCTCAGTAGATCAGCAGTTTCTGAAATATTCAGACCAGCCCGTCCGGCACCAACAACCACACCACATTCAAAGTCACTTAAATCACCTTTCTTCCCCATTCTGATGCTCGGTGTGAACTTCAGCAGGTCATCTTGACCCTGTCTATGTGCTGCCATGTGATTGGCTGATTAAATATTTGCGTTAATAAGCAGTTGAACAGGGGTAGTTAATAAAGTGGCCAGTGAGTGTATATTAAGCTTACTGCTATCTCAAATATTATTTTGGAATGCAAAAGTTAAAAGGATGATCTAAGATTTGCCCACTTAAATGCTTTTTAAATGTGTGTGTGTTTTTTATAAGATTTTTTTGGGGGCTTTTGCCTTTATTTTGATAGTGGAGAACAGTTTGCACTAATTCTGTACAATGGCCCATACACATACAGTTGAAGGAAAAGGGGTCAATAGGGGCCCTAATCTCATTTTTGCCTCAGGGCCTCCTCGCAGGTTAATCTGGCCCTGCACACCCTGGGTCTTATTTGCACACAAATAGAGTTTAGCCTCATTTGTTAAAGTTAATCTCTTTTTCCATGCCATTTAGTGACTAAATAGTGGAATGCACACATGCATATTTTCATTGAATGAGGAAGTGAAGCAGTAACACTGAAAACAAACAGTTTGCTGTGCAGCTGTAACACTTAACCTGCATTGGTGCTCATTCTGCATTAAAAACCATCATAAAAAGCAGTATGAGCATGTTGTAAGTGTATGATAATCACTATAATCAGCATAATATCATGAAAACAATATGTACTACAAGAGTGTTGAAGTAGAGCTCTAGTCTATTTAATGAGCTGCTGCTGCCACTTGAGGTCAGTGTTGTTCTAAGTTGAGAGCCATTGTTTCCCCACGGTTGTGTCTATGTCCTGAATCTGAGGTCAACACATGCAAACCCATCCAGTGACCTCAGCGAGGAGAGGCCATATGCTGCTTCAGCCTCAGAGGAGCCACAACTGAGTTGATAATATGATGCTAAAGTGTGAGCGGTGACAACATGACGAGGCCCGAAACAAAGGCTCTCTGAAGCATGGAGCAATGTCAAGGCAATAGTTGCTCTGCAGCTGAAATATAATGGCAACATTTCCTTACTGTAAACCAGCTGTAATTGTAACATGAACATGAAACTGGATTTTAAAATGGAAACAATTCAGAGGAAATACTGTCGCTGGAGGGCAGGAATGGATTACACCAAATGGTTTCATGTCTATTTTGTTCATTCATGTAAATAGGATTTCAAGCCAAATCTTCCATATGTGAGCGGATGTGAACATGGTGAGAATAAGAGCTCTGATTACACCATATTTTATTGTCTAATTTGGATGATTTCTAGCGAATGAAATCATAGGTAAACGGATCCATTTTAAATTGGAACCTTCTGAGGAAGATTCTTGTCACTGGCTTACAGCTACTACGAATTTTTACCCAAACCTACTGCCTCAGTGTCACAAATCCTATGAGCTGCCACTGTCTCAAAACCCTTTTCACATTGTTATATATATCTATATGGTGAAATATATAATTTAAAAATTATAATTTGTCTAAAAGTGGTAAAAGTGTAAAGATCTTTAGTCTAAAAATCCCAAATAAGCCTTCAAACCCCACCATGTGTAACAGATATGTATTGCAGAGTGTGAACTCCACCTCAGGCCATTAAAACCCAGCAAAGTCAGTGTCAGTCAGTGGACACACAACACTGAGGACACGACATCTGTGTCCTCAGTGGTAGCTGCCTATGTATTGTTGTTATAGAACTGCAACTAATGATATTTTTCATTATTGATTCAACACATTTGGTTATTTTCTCTATTAATCAATTTACTCTAATGGTGCATTCGACTTGTACTGGGAAGTCAGAATTTTTGAGTTCCCGGTTGGAAATTTCAACTGGAACGCCCCCTGAAATCGGATTTCCAACTGGGACACAAACCCAGATCTCAAAATCCAATATGGCTGCTCTGTGCATCGACAGTAGTAATGGTATTTATTAGAACTTGCGTCTCATTGAATCGACTGTGCACACAATACTGTCTGTGGACAAGTTGCTACACTGTTTGTGTGCACAAGCTGTGAAATGTGTTTTCAAGCTCAAAAAAGTTTCTTATTGTACTGGAATGCGGTCAACTGAGGTGTGACCTCATTCCCAGCTTCGACTTCCGACCTCCAAGGTAAATGGAATGCACCATTAGCTATGCCCCGCCTCCCTTACTTACCTTTCTGTTCTCGCAGAGCACATAGGCAGGTTACTATAGATCCTGATCTGCTCAATGTTTCTGCCCCTTGAAAGGACGTTTTTCCTCACCACTGTCACCTCAGTGCTTGCTCATGGTGGTAACTATTAGGGCTCTGTAAATAATATTATAAAGATCTGCTCTCTATGAAAGGTGCCCTGAGATAACTTTTATTATGATGTGGCGCTATACAAATAAAATGTAAATGAATTGAACTACAGTTGCAGATTTACCGCTCAACATTTAAGCAATTATTAAAACAATGGTCACATAATTTCAGACAGAGGTTGACAAAAGCAGACTAGTATTTATATATTTTGCTAAAATGACAACTGCTAGCTAGATTTTACCAGCCAAGCTGGCTTGCTAATTAAGCTAACAATAACTGCATGAGTTGATTGAAAAAATGATCTCCAGTTGACTTTTAATGTGTCCAGCTAATTCACTTTATAATGAAAAACTTGAATAATGTGTCCTAAATATGTACTGCTTATATAAGGGAAATTGTGCTAAAACCCTGAGGCTAAAGCTACATGTTCCATGGGAAATGAGTCTCCTGACCAGTTGATAGTCAATGCAAAAGACATAATAACATAATAATACAGAAATTGTATTTTTCTTGTATTGCATTGTGAGCCCTAGAATTCTGTGAAAAGTTATTTAATTTAATATTACCCTGTTTGACCCTGTTTAACTTGTTGATCATATCTTCAAATATGTTTTCCCTTAAAATGTTACAATAGGTTTTTGGGATGATGACTCACCGATGTGTTAGGAAACGTATGGCTGTCTTGAGTAACGTTAGCTAGGAATGCTGGCATGTAAACTTGACCAAATCCTACAAAGAGCAGGACGGAGCAGGAAGTTATACATAAAGATGTGCTGCTTTAAGGCCTGTATATACACCACTGGCACATAGTAGCTCCGGAGTTTGCTTGGAGGATGCATTCCAGAAATGCTCAGTTTTGGAGCATGTTGTAGCAGAGTGGCCTTGCAGAAAAGGTGACCAGATTGCTGAAGTGAAAACCAGGGACATTTCCAGCTTGGCAGTCAATACACATTAAATATCCAATGTTTTTATCTATGAAATTAAAAAGGTGGACAGATATATTTTTATGTATTTTGTCCGTGGTCAATGTTGTACTCCTAAATATGTCTGGTTATCTTACTCGTGGACAAGCTGCGGACAGTTCCGCGTGGTCACAACAAATTGAAGCTCTGCAGATGTCTGCACAGACCCGCACGTGCATTACCTTGCAAGGCAGCCGGACTTGCGAGATTGTGCCAGAATATTTCCAGGCTTCAAGTTATCTGTTGTCCTCACCAAAAGTGGTGCAGCCAATCAGCACCCTAGGAGGAATGACTTGAAGCTATGAGTGTGATGACAGTGAGAGGCGCCCATGGAAGCGTTGATCTGATTGGTTGAAGTTAGCTTGTGATGTGATAGACAGCTGGTTTATGCAATCACCTGCCAAGTGTTTTTTGAAAGTGCTTGCCCTTTTCCAAACAGTTTCTAAGGACGAGTCATCTGACATGTCAGGTTAACACGTACACCGTCTAGGAAAAAAATTATGTCATTTGGACCCTTACGTACTTGTGGATACATAAAGTGCTTGGGAAGACATGCTTGGTTACTCCTGTAGTAAGCGAGTTAACGAGGCATGCTAACATTTGCAGGTTATTTTGAGAGCGGAATAAACAGTTTATTTAGTTCCTCACAGTTAAAGATTAAATAAAAAACAGACACAACTTTCCAAACACTTAAAATGTTGTGTCTTACTACAGCCTTGTGCACAATGCTCAACATGTGGAGAAATCCAATGCCTGACAGACCTGCCATGCCTAGTTACCGTTGCTGTATTGGACAATTGCTGTTCAGGGGGGTTTGGGAACAGCCCATTAATCGTTAAGTGTATTATGTCAGAGAATAGTGAACAATGCCCATCAGAGTTTCCTAAAACCCAAGGTTACTATTCTGTTGATTGACTAATCGATACATGGTTTCAGCACTGCATCTGGTCCTAACAATAGGAGCCTGTAATCACGGCATAAGCCAGATCAAAGCGAGGTGTGTGGACATAAATAGCCCGTTCACAGGGGATGCGAGGAGGGACTGTGAGGTCTCAGGACTTGGGGTTGGTGAGTTAGCTGACTCGGCGTGCCCCGGGGAGAGGAAAGTCATTGACCCGTGGCCAGTCTCCCTCCAACGACAGCGCACCTCGCATATTATCACCCAAGTGAGTCATCAACGGCACGTCAACATCGCTGAGGTTCTTCATGCCAATCTTCCTATTGCTTTTTTAATCCCTCGGCGTGCCTCGTTTGAGCAATCGCCTCCCTCCCCCCATTTCCTTTCTCTCTCTCACTCTTTTTGCTTTATATCTCTGCTCACCCCGCACAGCCCCCCCCAAACACACACACAAACACACACACGCCATCCTCCCCTGTATGCTTCCATCACATTCTGCTGGAAAAATTTGGAGGTCTGCCAACGGTATTACACTGCTGCTGCTGCTGTGTGTGAATGTGGCAAGTGTGTGTGCGCGCGTAGGCCCCTGCCTGCACGAGCGCGCGGCAGTCAAGTGTGTGTGTATGTGCAGATGCGAGAAGCGGGTGTGTGCGAACATGTGAATTCAATTGACGACTGGAGGGAGGAATCACGGAGACGCAAGTGTGCGTGCACGCATGTTCGTGTGTTTAGGGACAAATGGATGAATGGGCAACTAGGTTCACTGCGTTTAGGGCCTAGTTTGTCTATGTGTGTGAGAGTGAATGTGTTGAAAAGAGTGAAAGAATGCGAGAAAAAGCGGTATTGGATGGGTGTTGTCTTACAAGCAACAACAGCACATTGCAGAAAGAGGCATTTTCAACCAATTTATTAATCCTTTTAGGCAATGTTCCCTGTTCAGAAATGCAAATTGAATCAATCTGAGTCTGACTTTTAAGACTTTCAAGTGGGATTTAATTAGAAGCCGAGGCGCACAGTTTTAATGAGAGAGGGGGTGGAGAGAGAAGGAGAGACAGAGAGGGAGAAAACGGGGGAGATGGAGAGAAGGGGAGGGGAGGTGGTGTTTTAATGCTATTCCTGCGGGATCGGGGTGAAGGACACATAAACCCAGTGCTGACGGCTTTCTTAAAAGAAGAAAATTCCGTCGTTCCATCCGGCCCATCTGTCCATCCGTCCCCGCCGCCCTTCACCTTCGACTCGGCTGTTTACGCCTAGGGAGGGGTCGGCGCTCGGGGTCTGTTTGGTGACACTAAACAACGCCCGATCCACTCCAAACCCTCACATCGCCCTCAGCGGGGAAAAAAAAAATCACCCCACTTCCTCTGCTCAGCTCTTCCGCAATCTCTATCTCGGAATCCTTTGTCCTTTTGTGTTGCTGTTATTTACTCCGATACCATTTCTCTTTCCTCCTCCTCCTCCTCCTCCTTCTCCTTCTATTCCTCGCTGAGATTCTCTAACCCTCCTCATCATCCTCCCATCATTTTCCGAGCCCTAAGCTGACTGAGCCTCCCAAAGCCATCAGGTCTGATTGTCTGATCTCGAGGCATCGAGTCCGCCGGCTGAAATGAAAAATGAGGATTCCTCTCAGCCTCTATTTTTATTCTGTTTTCATTCTCTCTTTCATTCGTCTCTCCTCGGTCTCTCCCCCATTTTTTCTTTCCCCACCTCTCTTTCACACTCTCTATCACGCCTCCCCCTTGCACACACACACACCTCGCTGTTGGCTGTTTCACTCATGTTTCTTCACCTTTTGTGGCCTTCCTCGAGCCTGCCAATCTCACCCCGTCCCTCCTCTCGTTTCCGTTCATTTCTGCCCTCCGTCCTCGGCTTCGTTGACTGGCAGCTGCACTGGCATGGGAATTTAGAAAAAGAGCTGAGACAGAGCAGGAGCCTGAAATCACTGGTAAGGCTGAAGATTACATTCTGGAAGGTACAGTAAATACTTTCATACAGGGTACCAAGGAAATAGACACAGGGTATGTGTAAGTATGAGTAGGGTTGGGTATTGTGGTGACATTATGTGATGGGATGATGTTGATGAGTAGGTCTGTACATATGTCATGGTAAGTTGTGCTTTCCATGCTTGGAGGCTTCAAGGGGGCCTCGGAGATAATGGTGTCAGCTCTTGAGAAATTCCCCATGGATCCCCTAGAACTCTCGGCCAAAATATGATGCAGGCATGTGGCCAAATATGGACTCCTGCTCAAAACAGATGCTGGTATGTGGCCAAAACCTGAGCCCAATGGTTCGCCTATGTCAAAAATGTGGCACCAGTAGATTTTCACATGGCCATATACGTCCAAAATGTGACACCTATAGAGTCGCCTGGCATCGTCGGGCATGAGTTGGTTATTGCTGTTACTGCATGAACACAAATAATCCTTTCACATCAGATTCTTCTTAACTTGACAACTTTCTTCTCAGTATTTTTGAGACTCCAACAAGCAGTTTTCAAACTGTTGGCAAGAAATCCAGACTTTTCCGTGGTCCAAGTTTGGTCATTTTTGAGACCCAACAGTGTGATTTAAAAGAAAAAAAAGAATACACCACTATCAATACAAGTACCTTTAAAGTGATACTGTTACCAAGAGAGTACTCTCTTCCTCTCATCTGATATTGTTTCTTTTTCTAGTTTGTTTGATACTATCAAGTGAGTGGACGATATCCTTCCACTCTATCTCTGTAAAATACATTGTGCTCAACTTCACCACACTGTAGCCTATCAAGGTTGTAGCTGGTAGTGGGCCAATCACACGTAGAAATTCAATGCCTGTGGTGATTGGCTGCAAGCAAAGCCATACAAATACTATTTTTTTCTAGATCTGGGTACAAAAAGGACTGAATTCAAATACTGTTTGACGGCAGTCAAGTTTCAGTACTACTTGGCGCGGTCACGGCAGCATCAAGTCCAATTAAAGTCCGAGCGAGGGCTTGTTAAGTTAGCTTTAAGCACTGTCCAATAAATCCTCAGGGTTTCCAGTTCAGAAGCGATTAACTATAGAGCCTCTAGCACAAGCTGTGTTAGCTTTACTTTGGCTAAAAGTCCATTCACTTTGCTAATGAATGCTAACATAAATACATGTTGGCTAACAAGCTTACAAAAACATGTGGAGCCAATACACACACTCACATGAACAACTGTGTGACAAACTTCGAGTACAAATATATCCAGCTGCTCAAAGAAGTTATGTAGGTGAATATCTTGTTTTACGCTGTTGAGTAGATAACATTAGTCCAAAAGACACAAGCTACATACATGAAGTGTCTGCACAAATTTCGCGCAGTTTTACATCATGACTTTGTCAGTCACATGACCAGAATGAACTCATGCTCTTCTTTCCTTTTCGCGTGACTCGGACATCCCTGTAGTCCGACACACCTGAACCAATAAGGGACCAGTATTATTCTTTTTACACACACTACTTCCTCTTGTTACCAGGAACTCTTCACAATAAAACATTTCAAAATAAAATACATTTATAATTTCACAGCTGCATGTTTTTAACTTATTACTGACTGTGTAATTTATTTAAGCCCCTTTTGAACACAAAGTTGTTATCCCCTTTATTCCCCAAGCTGCCATCTTCATGTACTTACTCATAGGTACCCAATTTTATTGAAACCCTGATATAGTACATTAAAAATAATTATAAAGTAATTTGCAGGCTATAATCTAAAGCTTTACTTATCATTGTATGCACCATTTTATAACAGTGGTTAGTGGAGTTCTTATTAAAAAAAGACTCTTCTCTAATACCACAGCCCCATTAAGCTTATTTTTGTTGATAAGACACTGTGTCTTTCAGGTTACTGTGACCTTGCAAATGATAATTACAGCCCAAGGATCATCATAATGCCCTACGAAATCAGTAATGCTTTATGGTAATGTTATTATTTTCTCAGTATCAAGTAGTGTAACAAATTTATTTTTGATCCTTTCTAAATATCAATTGAATTATCCCCAAACTAAATCCTAAACTGATCCCTCCACTTGTTTGGTTGTCCTCTCATACTGAGCTAAATTGAGAAATGGCAGTATAACTCCCTGTAGATGGTAAAAGTAACTTTGCTACTTTGATTTTACTGAGCAAAAAAAATTGGTGAGAACAGCGATCAACCACAGGAGAGATAACTGGCTCATAACTGTTTTTTGAAGGGAAGAGGATGTAGTGATAGACTACAAAGCATCATGGTAAAAGATGTGGTGTTAGAAGTTGTCCCCCACTTGAGGGTAGCACGACAAGCTGTAAACACAACACTGACATACAGAATTATCACCTTGTAAAGTGGCTGTGGCTAACGTGTTAGCAAACAGTTGCCTATTTACACATCCAACAGGCACAGAGCAAAATTAGCTTTCATTTGGAGTTGTTTTTCTGCTCGCCTGATGAATGTAAGTCCAATATTCACTCAGCTTCTCCGTATGGTTTTGTCTCCACCAATTCCTGAAGGAAATATCTGCCTCTTTAGCTTGCAAATGCTACGTTCACTAGCTAGTCACTAACCTTGTCTGTTTGCCATTTGGTGCTGGGTAGTGTATGGGTTCATCAGATCTTTTTTGCCAGAAACTACAGCTACAGGAAATGAGAGTAATGAAAGTTTGCAGGTTGGAAATCCAAAACAAAAAGCAAAACAAGGCTAAAAAGCTTAGAACAGCTGAGGGGAACTACAATGTCTGGTGATAATTTAAAGTGGGTTTGTCACTATAAGCAATGCCTTTCATATTACACAAATTATTTGATCATTTTATCTAAAACATATGGATTATTTCAGCTTTACTGTCTCGTGAAGGTCTAAATACTGTTTGTTCGCTTAACTTGGTTGCACCAATAAAGATGAATTTAATTTAAGATTAGTAGCACAACTGGGTTTAAAATGAGCAAATCTGGCTGCAAAACAAATTGCCCCTCGGGGATAATAAAGTTTTCTTTGACCTTTGACCTTTGACCTATGTTTGAAGCTCTGCAGAGCTCTTTTAAACAATTAAAAACTAATCTCTGTTTAGTTAATATAAGTTAATTGGTGTAAACCAAAATTGAATAGAGTCTAATCAATAACTTGATGCTTGCTAACCCAAACTGAAATAAATGAAAAATAAATTTGAGTTTACATTTTTTGATAGTTACCCCTTGAAAAGTTGACCCTTGAAAAGATAGGAAAACATTACATTGTTTGCCAGATAGCTAAAAAAAATTGACAAAGCTTTACATTGTTGCCAGCAAGCTAAAAAGTCAATAAAACATTTAATTTTTTGCAAGCTAGCTAAAATGTCAACATAAACTTATAGTGTTTGCTAGTTAGATAAAAAGTCAGGTTGTCTAGTAAGCTTACTTGTGATGGCTCAGCTCTAATTTCTCCTTGAAGAAAAACTTGTTTAATTATTGGAGCGAAATAGCCAAATAAAAAAAATAAATAAAATGGTTGGGTGCAACTGGCAGACATCATAAAACTCAGTTGGGTTTATTGTGTCCCTTTACTTTCTTAGAGGAACTTGATTATTTTCAAAAAGGCAGCCGTTTTACAAATTAAACTTCCTCAAGTGCAAGTTTAAAGTTAATAGCGGGCACCATGTAAATTGGAGTTTAAAGTTTTGGTGCAACAGAATTCAATTTATTTAATCTGGGTTTAGAATAAAAGAGGAGTTAAACCATGATTTAAGCAGGTTTAAAATTTAATCCTTGTTAGTGCAACCCAGCCTGAGAGTACAACTTAAGGATTAACAGTCCACACTTTTTAGGGTTTTTTGTGATGTGTTTAATGTCAGGTCAAAAAATCAGATCAGACATTGACCACATTAAACAAAACAGACAAAAGTCAAACCTTTGCTCTAACATCCACCGTGATGTCATGAATATGAACTAAGGCTGAGAGGTGGCTGACAGCCAAGCCTAAATGTTGTCTGGGGCCCCAGAAAGCATTGCTCCTGTCCTGGCTTGGTGGCGAGGTGAGGCCGGGTGAGGCGGGGGTGAGGCTGCCAGGTGTCAGCGTGGTAGATGAGCTGGTGGTGTGTAAGGCGCGAGGTGATGGAGTGTGTGAGGTCCGGTCTATCGCTGTCATTAATAACCCCGACAGGCCTGCCAGCACCTTGGAGCCCCGCTCCCATACATAACCCTCAGAGCAGCCGCCAGGGCCCCTATGCTGGCCCCTGAGGAGGCACACACACAAACACACATATGGGCAAACTGGCCTGACTACTGATGTTAACATGATAGAGAGGAGACATGCATAGTGTGAAGAATAGTGCTACACCTGGAGTGAAAAAATGTCTCAGCAGAAATACAAGAGGTAACGGTCTCGGATCTGTGACGTTCTCACATATTTTTCCTTCCCATCACTGCGTCCATTCACCCGAGACAGACAAAAGAATAAAAAATGTGAAGCAGCCTGGCAGAAGTGTCTGCTCTTGTCTTTGTCACAAGGCGACACTTTCTTTACTGTTGATGCACTCATGGCAAGAGTAGCTCTTTAAAATAAAGATGCACTACATACAAGCATCCTGTGTTGATTTGGCATTTGTCTTGCTTCAACCTTTTGACAGTTAAATCTTATTTCACGCATCTGTTCTTAACGCTGGAATGCTTGAACACTATTCAGGTGAACTGAAATGACCCAGACTTTATGTTACTTTATATATATATATATATATTTATATATTTTATTTTTAGTCCCGTTTGAAACTTAATTTATGTTGCTGTGAACTTTTAAACTGGCTTGAAATTAAAAAATTCTGAAGAATTCTGTTGCTCATGAGGAGATAATTTTTAAATTTACCAATCTCTTTTGAGATTGTTTGAGAAAATAATAGTTACTCAAGGAAAGCTAAGGTGCAGACTCAGTGCAGATCAGGTCTTTCTTTCACTCTAGTTCATCTATTAAAACAGCCAGCTGCTGCCAGGAAGTCTGTTTTTTTACTTACTAGCAAACAATATAGCGTTTTGTTAACTTATAGATAGCCAGCATACAATAAAACTTTTTGTTAACTTTTTAGCTAGCTAGCCAACAGCACTCAAAATCATTTTTAATTTACTTACTTATTTTAATTTGGGTAAGCAAACATCTCTGCATTGATTAAACTCGGTTTACATAGATAAAGTTATTCTAAGAAAGTTAAGGTACAGGCTCGAATTGAGTTCTTTATTATCTCTCGCTGATCCATTAAAACAGTCTGCCAGTTGCTCCCAGAGAGTCGTTTTTTTCCTTACTAGCAAACAATGTAATGTTTTGTTAAACCTTTACTTAGCTAGCAAACAATTAAACTTTTGATAACATTTAAGTTAGCTTTTAAACAATGCAATATTTTGTTTTTTTAGCAAACTTTTTAGTTAGCTAAACTTTTTGGCTAGTTAGCAAACATTGTGACGTTTTGTTAAATTTTTAGCTAGCTATCAGACAGTGCGGTGTTTTAACATTTTAGCTGGATAGCAAACAATGAAGTTTTTTCACTTTTTAGCTAACTAGCAATAATTTTGTTAAGCAATACATAGTAGTTAAAAGTTTGTCTTTTTATACACTCAAATTTATTTTTCATTTATTTTAATTTGGGTAAGCAAGCACCTCAGTATTGAATAAACTCTAATTTCAGTGTACATCAATAAAGTTCAGGTACAGCCTCGGCCCAGCTGAGTTCTTTGTTTCACTTAAGTTGATCCATTGCAACAACCAGTTGCTGCAACGTTTTGTTCACTTTTTAGTTAGCTAGCAAACAATTCAACGTTTTGTTAACTTTTTAGCTAGCTAGCATACAATGTAATTTTTTGTTAAGGAATACAGAGCAGTTGAAATTAACAGTTGGTCCCCTCTCCTTTATGCTTATAGGTTCAGACAGCACCCAATTTATTATTTAATTTATTATTATTTCCATTTCATTTATTAATTTCAATCTCCATATTGATTAAACTCTAATTTCTGTTGAGATTAATAAACTTGGATTTACTAATCAGAGATTAGGTTTTTATTGAGCAAGAGAGCTCTGCTTATTTTTTAAATCTGGATTTAGCCTGCTCATTTAAAACGCAGTTTTGCTAAACCCTGATTAGAACTAATCTTAGATTAAATTAATCTTTGTTGTAGCAACCCAGTTGTAAACCCCACTTTATGTCAGGTGAAGTAAAGACGTGGACTAGAAGAAGATGGACATCCAGAGGGAAGAAGGATATAAAAAGCTATTTCATGGACCCACAGCTCTTACTGATCAGTGCATTTTCTCCAGATATCAGCTTCGATCACTGGGCAGCTCCTCTTTTCCCTCCTCTGCCTCTGAACACAGCCGAGCACCTGTCCTTCAACGTATCAATCGGCGGCGAGAGAACAGAGAAAAAGTGAATGAAAGCGGCGCAAGGAATCGGTTGATGGCAAGCAAGAGAAAGAGAAAGAAGAGTGTGAAGGTGGAGTAAAAGATACAGAAGGGCAACAGAGGAATGGCAATAGGACGGTGCGTTTGTGCGGGAGGGAAAGGGTCCTCTCTGATGGAGATGGGGAGATAAAGATAGAGATGGATCGGAGAGGAGAGACGGAGAGGCTTTAATGAATTAATGACTGTTCTCACAAGTAGATGCCTCCTCTCTCCGGCTTAGACGCAGCCGATGAAATAATAAATAAACACATGAATAAGTGAAGAGGCCTGAATGAGACGGCACTCCGGAGGGGGAGAGGATGGGGGTGGTGGTGGGTGGATGAGGGGGGGAATGAGAGGGGTGGTAAGGCGGATAGGCACGCGGTGAGCCTCTCTGGTGATTTGCTCCAACATCAAGCAGCTGGAGGTTACTGAAAAATTTAGCGATGCGCGGGGAGCCGGTGAATGCTAATAGCGCAGACTGATTCCCCCCCATCCCTCCCTCCCTTTCCCTGAATCCCCCGCTCTCCGCCCCACCCGCGCCAACTCCACTCCAGCACACTCCGACCACCTTCAGTCTCCGGTGACCTTGCCTCCACGGCGGGATCGAGCGGCCACCGGCATGCTAACGAGACGCCGCCTTTGGGTTTGCAGGGTTGCCAGACGCTGCAGGGCGCTGAGAGGGCAAGTAGGGGCGTCCAAATGACATGTTAGCATGGCCGGGGCCGGGATGGAGACGGGCAGGGTGCCACTCATCCAGGCCGTCGAGGTCTATCAGATTATATTAGTCAGAGAAAGAGATTTCACTTCAACAAGGAGGCTGTTAATGAGGAGTGTTGGACTTGAATGCAACTTCCAAAAGCACACAAAACAAATGCACCTGCTGGACTGGTTCAAATAATCACCAGGTTACAGAAACCCACAGTGGATTTAGTAAAAATGAGTTAGAGACAAAACAACAGATTTAGGGACAAAGCTGGCTTATTACAACTTAGGTCTTATTGTCATAGTTTTGGTTATCGTTGCAATCTGTCATACTATGGGTGAAAAATTAACCACTTGCTACTGTATGCTCCAGAATCACGTACCTGATTAAAGCCATTGATCCACAACACTACCACACTGAGATTTCATCTCAGCTGTATCATAAAATATGCCGGCGGTAACTTGACCATCACTCCTAATTTAAAAGGGCGACGTGCACCCTGACGGTAAAGTTATTGACGGGAGCAGTCAAGGTGATAGTGTTGTAGTGCTACAGATCAGTCTTGGTCTTGAGACCGGTTTCACAATCGCTTTTTGAAGGTCTCTGTCATGGAGTTGAGTGCGATTTCCTCGGTTTTGTCTCAGCCTCAGACAAAGAGGACACTGGATTTTTATTTCAATACCAGTCTAGACCACTGGTTCCCAACCTGGGGTCTGGGCACCAGAAGTCATAGCGGGGTCCCCAAGACTTTATCTTCTCTGAGGTCATCAAAATTAGATTTGAATATGTTCATCAAAATCACAATTTATACAAAAGTCTGCATAAAATACTATTTAAAACAATTTATTTTTTTGTCCTCAATTGTAAATAGTAAGTTACTTTGTAAGCTACTTAGCAGGCCACACCTCTGTGAGCTCTCAAGCTCGGTGATAATCAATCATAATTGTTCTTTTGGTGAAGATGAGTGTGTGTAAGGTGTGCGTAGTCTGTTGGGTTGATTAAAGAAAAAAATGTTGAGCTTACACTGGAAAAGAGACATTTACAGAAAGTTAAGGTTCTGAGAATGGAAACAATTTAAATGACGTTTATTTTGGACAGTAAAGTTTTGGAATCAATCACTTCTTCTTTAGGTGTACGTGCACACGTGAAGCTTTCCAAGATCTAAGGAAAGCTGAGCACCAGCCTCCCCACCCAGCCCAAATACACATGCACATTCACCAAAAGAATAAGTGATTAATTCCAAAGCTTTACTGTCCAAAATAAACATCAAAAACAAGAAATTATAATTAAATTAAATTAATATTTTATCAATTATTAATTATTTTCAACTATCAGTTAAGGAAAATACAAAAATTTCACAACCCTAAAAGGAAGTCAAGTCTACTTACAGTTTTCAATTTGTCACCTGTAGAATTCTGTCACAAAACATAATTCTTGTTGGTAATAGCACAATAACATCTGATTTAATGCGATGAAGATGTGAAATCATAATTTTGTGTATGAATATGGTATTTACCATAGATTTAAAGTGCTGGAAAAGCTTGAAAATGCACCTTGAAAATGCTTGAAAAGTGCTTGAATTTGACTTCGAAAAAGGTGTACGAACCCTGAAATTGTGACTTTAGTTAACATGCAAACATGCAAATGGTCTAGACCAAAATGGAAACAAAGCGTAACGTGCCATACTCTGTAAACCACACCCACTGGTGGGGGAAGATCAGCGCTACAATATGAAACCAAGTGCTTAAACGCTAACAGAGTGTCTATACAGTAGCTCTCAAGAAAACATAAGATTTCTGCAGGTTTATTTTAACACCGTATGTCTACCAGAGAGGAAAAGTTAAGCTGAAGAACTCAGTATTACCAATAAATCTCAGTGTCTCTCCTCCTCACCTTGCTTTTCTGTGAGAAATGATCCCACTGAATAGTCAGAGGTGAAATACTTTAATATGAACAACTATTTGATCGCATCACCAGGTCAAAATCAGACCTTTTATAGCTGAGTTATCTTAAATTTCCACAGCTGGTCTGGTCAAAGTGTCAGGATCCCACAGTTTCTCTGTTCATCCTGCTGACGCCTCACGTCTGGATCCATTTTGTCTTTTTAAAGACTCGTCTTTTGGGTTCAACAGCTTATAAAACTTAGTTCTGGGTTCTTTAACTTGTTGGTAGTGCATCCCAGCACACAGCAGCTTTTAGACATTTTTCTGTTGTTTGCTAGCTGACGGAAAGTGACAAGAGGCACCGTCACACAATGCAAGTCAACGGCGAGCCATGGAGGGTTTCCCCCTCCGGTGTGAGCGGGCTTAAATGTGCGCTGTCTCTATTGCAGGGATATCAATAAATAGCCTATTATAGCCTTATGGTTAATTAACACAAGCCACACTGCTCACCAGCCACGCACACTTCATCCATGTACTGACTTCACATTGTGCTGAGTATGTGCCGCCCATCACATGTGATGGCAAATGGCTGCTAAACATAGACATCCCACCAATATAATTTAATTTTGCATGTGAGGACTGAGTTTGAATCAGAGCCATCATTATTCTAGGTATTATTTAGTAGATAAACCTAAAAACTCCCCTCAAAAAAAGAACGAAAAGGAACAGAGCCCTTCAAAAGAGCCGTAATTCTCATCACTAAAATTGCTTGTGCGATGTCTGATTCATTTGTTACATCATTACTGTGACTGGATGTAAAACATCCTGCTTCAAATGTGACCAATAACTTGACTCATTTCTAATCTGAATTTTTTGTTACAGCTGTCACCCCACCTCGCCCCCCTTTCACACCCACTCCAAGAAAGTGAATGCGGGAGACGGATAAGAAGCTGTGGCTGTCTGGGTGGAGATGTGAGCAAAATGTTCTGTAATAAAATTTGATTACCTAAACCACAAAGAGCTGATCTGCAAAACAGTGTCCAAAAGAAAACACTGAGCAGTGTGTAAATTATGCTTTGCAAAGCTGACTGAGACAACTGGGACCACGTCCAACTTTTACCAGCAGAAAAGAAGCATAAAGAAAGGTAAGCTAACTTTAAGTGAAGTCAGTAAAGCTAGCTAGCTAAGCTATGTTTTGCTTGTGATAAACAATGACGAGACAGGCTACAAAAAATGATGTAGCTAATGTGCTAGCTCACGTCAGCTCCGACACAGTGGCCGCAGTGCAGCTCACTCACTTGGTCTTCCCCTGCCTTGGTTCTGTCATGGTCATGACTTGGTCTCATTTTAGGTGGTCTTGACCAGAACATGGCAGGGTGAGTAACATTAGCATTAGTCACACATAGCCAGACCTGTCTCCACAGCACTCAGCACTAGAGAAAGCTCTGGCTCCATGTATACACATTCTGCTACAGAGAAAAAAACACGCTGCCTTGTTTGCATTTCTTTGAACCAATCACAAACATCTTGGGCGGAGCTAAGCCCAGGATGCAGCGGCAGCGCTGCCGCAAAATAGTGTTGAGGGGGAACTTGTTTTGATGGAAAACTTGCATGTCAGGGGGCGGGCTCTGGCATGACTTCAGTGACTTCATCGCTGCAAAAGAAAGGCTAACAGCTGCTAGCTTGTTTACGTTCGTACCATTAGCGTCCCAGGCGCTAATTTGCCATTTTCGGCAAGTAGGTTTCTAACCCAATACGCCCTATTAACTGAAACCCACGTACTGTTCTAGTTACAGATACATCTACTCATTCAGTGTTAGTAATAAATTAAAATGAATGCTTTGCTGCACACTAGCTAAAATCTCATCCAGTGTTTCACTGCCTGTGTTCATTATGTTGGTGTTGCAGAACACAACATAATTAATAAAAATAATTGATGTAAAAAAGTAAAAATATCACATTAATTGCAGCTGAATTTTATCGAAACAGCTTTGAATCACAGTGTATTGTACTTGTTTAATTTTTGTATTAAATATAAAGCAATGATTTCAGACTAGATACATATTGAATCATCCGAGAGGGAGACATACACACCCATATGTACAGTAATAATAAGATGTATTTTAAATCCTAACTTCCTGGTTTAATACACATAGTTTTGTCTGTGCTCATGTGTGCTCACTTTTGGGTTTTACCTTCAAATAACCTGTTCATTGGCCCGTCCGATTTACTCGTAGCAATGTCATCCTGTTCCCAAATCTCAGAAATTACTTGAGTCAGTACAGTGTCATCATAACTCATAGGAAATATGGCCACAACTGCAAAAATAAGACTCAAGATGTAATAAACCAGAATTATCCTTGACTCTATCAGTTTCACTTGATCACACACACAAAAGGCTGCTTTTTCAGCACTCAAAAACCTTATATTGGTTTAATGAATCAAGAGAACCACTTATCTTCCTATCATCAGTCCAGAAAACCTTCCAAAGCTGTTTTAATATCAGTGTCTCCCCCTCGGTAATGTCATATTGTGAAAATTTTGTGCTTTTTTAAAGGTTAATGTCAAACCAGGCCACCTGGTGCTATTTGACATCCCTCAAATGCTTTCTGGGTAATGACTTGTGGCAAACCAGGATCAAAACTAATGTGGTTGTTAAAAGGTTTTCAGCTAACACCAGAAATTAGAATCAGAAAAAAAGAACAAGGTCATTTTTCTCCCAATCACTGAACTGAATTTCAGAGCTGGTTTACTCATTACTAAAAAATTCCTAAAATATACTTTTGCTGGTGAACTTATTAGCACTTCAACACTGTAACCCGAGTTTCAACCCCACAGCTACCGAATCTTCACATGCAAAATTCTTCTTAATCTTGGTATGAGCATTAGCCAGTACGACCTGAGAAAACCTCTCTGTTAAATAAGTTGTATAAATATAACTCGTACTATGAAAACTAGTGAGAAGATCCGGAGCTGCTTGTTTGGAGCGTTTCAGGCCATCCTTCTTTGCAGCTCAGTAATAAATACACACTGAAGCATCTCAACATATTCCTGGAGGGGAACTTTTCTCAAAGCTTCCCAAAGACGATTATGCAACAGTACAGGTCTGAACCGTTTTGTGGACGAACGCTTTTTTGTTAAGGGTGTAGGATTATTGAAGGGTAAGCAACCGTTACAAAGCACTGACGTGTTTGGGCCAGTAAGCTCCCATCACAGCGAGTGAACAGCTGATGACCCTTTGTGACAGTTTTCAATGAACCCTCTGCAGTGTAAGTAATCTGTCATTTTCACTCGAATTTGCAGGGTCTGATGTCATTGACTCCTTTTTGATCAAATGAAGGACTGAATTTGAGCAAATGTAGTTTTTTATGACTTATGATGGGGATTTTTGTTTTTTTACTTTCATTATTTCACCCTGGGGAACATGGTGTGTATATCTGCATGTGTTCGTTTCTGCAGCTAATCTCACATAGTACTGGACCCATCAACCTTATACTTTTTGTGCACATTCACGACTGTATCCTCAAAGACATCTCGATTCACAATTTTGAAAAACCTTGAAAAGACTATTTTACTGACTGCTTTGTTTTAAACCAACCACTGACTCCTCACTCCTCCACCAACAACTTATCAACAACTGCTAGGCTAAAAACAAGGCTTACATAGTCTATTGCAGGCCAAATTTTGGCCTTTATCATGGCTAAAAAACTGACATTCACAGAAAAGTTTTATTTGATCTGAAACCTGAGCATTCGGGGAGTAATTATATACCCAATATGTTATAATGCACAAAAGTCAGGCACAGTACGAGGTGAATAAATCCCCTTTTTCTTAGTTTTGCTGCCATCTTTGTTATGCATCTACACAGTCCCAATATTGGAGCATTTCAGGTCCACTAATAAACAAATGAGAGACGCAGACTTCATTACAAAACTGACTGTAGCGCGCTTAATTCTGAAACAATTTTCATGAAATCTGGTTTGTTATAAATGTGAGAAATTGAAGATGATAGCGACTACTTGTTCACATTTAATTCAAGTACTGGGGGTGATCTAAAACCTTAATGTTCTGAATAGCTGCAACATCCACATGCAGGCTGTGATCCATGATCAGGCAACGTCAAGTGTAAATTATTTTGAATTTCAGCTTTTGTGAGTTGTAAGAAATGTAGATTTCTATCATGAACGACTGCTAGGCTAAAAGCAAGACTTAACTTAGTTGCAGGCCACATCTTGACCTTTGTCATGTCTCAAAAATTGACATCCACAGAAAGCTTTCATTTCATCTTAAACCTTAGCATCTGCAGATTAATTTCATACTTGATATGTTATGATCCACTAACTTTAGACAAGATGTGACATTAATGAATCTGTTATGTGTGTCAAGCAAACTGGAAAACAAAGGATGGACCCAAAAAAGGACAGACTGAAGCGAAGCAGGCGGAGTTCAAAGTAATTTAATTACAAACAAAAAGTAACTGAGGATCAGGCTCACATGGATGACGTGGTAATCCAAAACACAAAACTAAAACTGGCAAAATCCAAAATAAGGTAAAGGTCCAAAATCACTAGGAAAACGCAGACAGGGCTCAGATACTCAACACAATGGACAACAATGAACTGACACAGAAACAGAGAAACAGGGACTAAATAGACAAAGAACTAATCAGACACAGGTGGACAGACAGGTGAAACAAATGGTAATCAAAAAGAGCGGGAAAAGGACAGAGACAGGAGGTAAAGTCAAGACACATGAGGGAGAACCAGGACTGCAAAATAAAACAGGAAATAACCTACAAAGATCCCAAACCATGACAGAATCCAAAATTGGAGCATTTAAGGTCCGCTACTAAACAAATAAGAAAAGCAAACTTCACAACCAAATCTAACTGGAACTCACTTAAATTCGAACTGATTTCAATGAAGTTTGGTTTGTTATAAGCAGCCTTATGCCAAAACACTGACCCTCTGATTAGCCATACCACTTGATATTGGCAACATCAAGTGATAAATTATTTAGAATTTCAACCCATCCGTTCATCTAGAATGTCCCAGATGACACTATGTCTCCTTAGGACACATGTTCTGGTCCTGTCCATCCCTGACTGGCTTCTGTTCCTCGATTTTTGATTGCCTCACATTACCATGCAACAAAATGGTAAAAGCCTGACGTGTTCACTGCCATTTTTGGGACGGTCCAGCTGGAGGAGGGCTTTTCAGGCCTCCAGGGGAATGTAGTGACGTTTATTATATTATATTATAATATATATATATATATATATATATATATATATATAATATATATCTCCTTGCTTGCCTGGCAAGTTATTCTGCGTAATTACACACCAGGTCCTGGAGATGTTGTTAATGTTGAAATTAGAAAAAAAAAATCAAATTTGCTGTGTGTGGTTCATGTCAAAAATTTGATGAAGCATGATTCCCATTTATTAGATATGTTAAGGGTCTTACACTCCCTAGAAATTAATAAACTGTAACTATACATTGAATTGATGATGTTCATATTATGATAGAGCTGTATTTTATTTACTCATTTATTTTCTATGGATTTTGTTTGTTTGTCTGTTTGTTGTTTGTTTACCTGACAGCAGGGGATGGAGGAGTCGGGGTGAATATTGTCAAGAGAATACACACACCAAGATATGTGTTTTGTATAATGGAAAATATTAATAAAAGTAAAGTAAGCTAAGTAAAACACCTTAAAAAAGAGGAAAAAAAGAATTTTAGCTTCTATGCATTTCTCAAAAACTAGATTTCTATATCTTTTTTATAGTTGTGTACAGTTGTTAAATGTTTAAATTGAGACATTTGGACTTGTACTGTTATTGTTTCCTTATGCTCGTACAGTTAGGTGAACCCAGGACGCTGGGTTACATTACCATTACACTATTCTACGCATCTTAGTGAAAATCATAATATAAAAAAAACACTTTATTAAAAACTTTGGACATATCTAGATAAGAGAAGTACACTTTACTATACTAAAAACTGTATTCAAAATTTTGTAAATATCTGCTTGTTGCATCTGGCAGTTGTGGTGGCTTTGCAGTAGGTGCTTCACCATCTGTTGCCTGGCAGAGAGCTGCACTCTACTGAGTGACCTCTTGTAGTGTAGGATTTCTCCTCATTTGACCCTAATCTGTCCCAATGCTGAGTCAAGTTACACACTTTCATACTCGTCCTGCTATTGTGCACATTACAGGACTAACAGAAAAATGCCATGAGCTGTAACTGAAGAGGCTTTATTTTTAGTTTCGACAAGGCCGAGGGTCATGAAGTGCTTCAGAGTCACAAGTGAGATATTCCATTTTCAAACGCAGGTGAGCTCTATCTTTAGGAGATTCTGACCCAAATGTCCTCATCCCCAGCTCCGGTCCTGCTGGCCCTTGGGCCTGGACAGGCCGCTGGTCTCAGTCCCCCCAGCCGGGGTGCTGACAGACTGGATGGGAGGCTCCGGGCGCCGCCGAGGAGCCCCGGCGACATGATTTACGGGCAGAGCTGCTGGGGTTGCTGGGCGACGTCTCACTGCGGTCCCCCGCCACTATAATCGGAGCTCCACGTCCGGCTCCGAGGAGTCTGCCCAGCCTCACATCACCTCCTCCCCTCCTCTTTTACTCCTCCTCACCCACTCCCCTCCCCTCGCCGGTCCAACTCAACAATGCACTCCTCCCACTTCTCTTCTTCTTCTCCTGCACCACGAAGGCGTTTGTTAGGCAGGCGGAGAGGCTTCAACAATAGTATCTGTGTGATGAGGGCCACTCCTTTGAGGTGAAGACACTTGCACATACAAACACACATGCACGCAAAACATAAAACAAAGAGCAGCAGTAACAATGGCGCTGCGCTGTCTTGCCTTCCACTGCGGTGTGGATTTATTGGCTTCGATGTGGTGTGCAGATCCATCCCTCTTGTAAAAATGCATTGTCTGGGCTCCTCAGAGCAGCAGCAGCAGCTCCAGTGTTTCTGGCTCTCCTTTGGAGCCTCAACACCTCCACTGCCTTCCCATCCACCCACTATAATCAGCGGAGAGCGCTGGGAACGACTTGGAGCCTGGCTGGCTGGCTCGGCTCGCTCCACAGTGCTGGCTGCGAGCGAGGTCATCTGTCCAGAGCTCTGCGAGTCTCCGGGGAGAGACGGGAGGGATGCAAGGGGCTATTTGAGGAGCACCCTGTCTTTAAGTTGCACTGGGCAAGGTTTTCCTGTAAAAACATAATTAACTTTCTCTTAAGCCCTTATACTGGGTGTAACCTCAGACCACTTTCAGTTTAATGTTGTTTTATCACTATAAGATTATGTTCCCTGCATACCTTTCCACATACACATCTCACAGAACTGCAGATATAGATAAGTTTTCATGTTTCGTGCAAACATTAAGCATTTGGCTTTTAGTGAATTCATAGACGTGTCTGTGACTTTTGACGGGATGCAAACTACGGTTACCTAGGAAACACTACTTCTAGCTAACAAGCGGTGAAGTATATCTTTGGGTGTGGAATCCTCCAGTATAAACATAATTCAGAGAATACTGAGCTGCAGATTTATTTATGCTGTTCTCCATTTACATTGATAATCATATCCATGTTTGAGCCATAATCTCAGTTTTTCAAGGGGCAAATATAGCATTTGAAGCAGCATTCAGTCAGATAGAGAAAATATTCAGATCCTTTACCAAGTAAAAGTGCTAATTCCAACCATAAAAATACTCCTGCATTGAATAGTATTTAAGTTCAATCAGGAAAATATATTTAAAGTATTAAAACTAGGTACTCAATGCAGAAAATATATAATATCATTAGATTATGACTCATGCATTCATGTAAAAGCAAGATTTTAACTGTTGTAGTCGGTGGAGCAAATTTTGCACTATTGCAGCTGGAGATGTTCCAGTAATCCTTTCCAATTCTGATTACAATTCCTGAACTTTGTATATCAGTCGATACCAGCGCAGGGTCCTGTCTGCTGGCAAATAAATTAGGTGATGCTGGACTGGCGTGCAGACTTGCGTACTTGGCGATACCCAATCCAGTATTTTAGGCTGTATCACAGGCATTTCTGATTCTGGCACCCTTGCAACTGCAACTTATCTAACTAAATAATTTTTTTCCAGTGATCGATTTATTGTTTAATTCGTAAATGTTCTGAAAATAGTGAGAAATGCGGTCACAGTAACCCCAAGCTCAAAGTGAAACCTTCACAATGTTCGTTTGGTTTTGATCTGCCTTAGGTAGACGCACAGGCTTTGTGGTGGTTTTGTCTCTTTTTGTAGATGCTTTACATCTATTTGTAGTCAATTTGCACCTTCTTGTGGTCATTCAGTGTCTCTGTAGTTGTTACACATCTTTCTGTAGTTTTTTTTTTTTTTTTTTGGCTCTTTATAGATGCTTATGTCCTACAAGGTCTTTTTGTGTTGGTCGTTGGTTTCTCTTTGTGGTCATTTTGTTTCTCTTTGTAGTTTTGTTTTTCTTTGTAGTCGTTTTGTTTCTCCTTGTAGTCGTTTTGCTTTTGTTTGTAGTAATTTTGTGTTTCATTGTAGTTGTTTTGTTTCTCTTTATAGTTCTTTTTTTTCTCTTTGTAGTCATTTTGTTTCTCTGTAGTATTTTTTTTCTCTCTTTTGTAGTCATTTTGTTTCTCTTTGTAGTCATTTTGTTTCTCTGTAGTAGTTTTTTTTTCTCTTTGTAGTCATTTTGTTTCTCTTTGTAGTCATTTTGTTTCTCTCTGTAGTCGCTTTATTTTTCCTTGTGCTTGTTTTGGTCTCTTCAAGGCGGGACTGTGCCTCTTTATAGTCATTTTTTGTCTCTTGATGATTGTTTTGTCTCTCTTCGTGCTTGTTTTGCCCCTTTTTTAGTTGTCTCTTTGCAATCTGACATTTTGCCGGTGAAGACGAGGTGGGCCCCTGACCCTTTGGGCCCCCGTGTTCTGCACCTAGTAGGCCCATTCAGTAACACATCTATGCCTCTGACATGCGATGGAGTAGAACTATCAAGCGACATGAAAAGAAAACACTTACGTAAGTAAAGTACAAGTTACCTTCAAGCATTCAGTCAGTTGCCACACAAGTGGAAGGAAGTTCCTACAGGTGAGTTAGCTCCACACAGGGCTGAAAATACATCAAGGAGGACATGAGTGAAAATATAAAGATAAGTAAAAGCTTTCAAAATGCCAATAACCATAACATGATATATCAGTCTGCGTTTTATATTCAAGCCCAGTCGACAGTGACTGGCACTTCTTCCATATTTTAATGAGATCATGGGCCACTATTGGCTAACCCATATATCTGTCTGACCCCCGTTACAGCATCCATTCATCAGACGGCGCGCATTCTCTCCAGCTGAGGCTGTGAAGCAGCCGGGGAGGCCGGCAGGACTGTGATCTGCCATGCACAAATACGGCGAGCGGAGGGGACGGGAAGGGAGAGGAGAGAAGAGAGGAGCTGTGTCAGAGCTGTCTGCGCTGAGGCCTTCAACACTGTCAACAACACAGAGCTCTGATGGAACCAGGCCGACTACCGCTGCTGCTGACGGAGGTGTGTGTGTGCCTGTGTGTGTGTGCGTGGGTGTGGATGTGTAAGAGCGATGGAAGCCAAGAAAGAGGTTTTTTTTTTTGTTTTTTTTAAGTTTTGATAGAAGCTTTGTCACCATAGAGCCTCTCATCACTTTTCAAAGGCTAACAGACGCCTCTCAGAGAATATAAACCACTTTCTCCGCTTTTTTGGAGCTTTATCGAACTAGAAAGAACCCCCCAACTCCCCTCTTTATCATCAATCATCCCTCTTTCTCACACACGTACATTCACACACATACTTAAACTGTGTTGGGAGCCCATAGTGTTGAGGTAATGACTTACACATGTCCCTATTAAGGATCTGGCACATGGCGGGGAACTTTCCCACCCGTCCATAATTGATATTAATCCCTGCTCTTTGGAGTGGCTCGGGGGAATGGTCGGAGGAGACGTTAATGCACATACAATGGCACAGTCCTAGACCTTGGGAAAAAAAAGAGAGAAAGCTCTTTGAAAAAAGGCTGTAATAAATGAGATTAAAGGCTGCCAGACAAAGAGTGGATGAGACAAAAAAAAAAAAATGACAGAAATGAAAGAGGATGGAAAATTCCTTTAAATGTGAATGGAAAGTAGATTAGAGTAAAACAGATAAAGGATTATATAAGAAATCTATTAGCTTTTTTTGTTATTATACAAAACTGTACCCATTTAGAAAAGATAAAGATACATTTTACTAAACATTTAAATGTTTTATCAGAAACATGTAAGTAATATGACGATCCTTAGTGAATTTATATAATATTGGACTTATGTCATTTGGTTATATATGACAGGTCATGTATACTATACGCACACATTCTTTGTAGATATAATAATAAACTTTATTTGTATAGCCCTTTTCATGTCATGAAATCAGTATTATATAAAAAAAATCAATATACAAGAGTCAGTACAAAACAGTGCAGGATAACGATACAAAATAAATAACATCAATATCAAAACACTAAAATCATCAAGACACACAAGATAAAATTAAAAAAAGAATCCTTCAATAAAAAGCCAGACCATAAAAATGAGCTGTCTCTTTAAACTGTCTTCAGAGGTTTCTTGTCTAATGTCTGAAGGGAACATGTTCCAACTCCTCGGTGCATAGTTAGTGAAGGCTGCGACTTCTTACAGCTAAATTCCACCAGGCGCGGCCGCGTCACGTCGCGGCAGCCGGGGCTGATCGCAGCCATTCTACACAATGCTTGTGATTCTACCAGTGGCACCTCGGCGCAGCGCAAAAGCGGCTCTCCGCTCCACTTCAAATATGCGCCGAGTCTATTTTTGATGGATGTCACGTCAATTAGCGCAGAGCAGATCGAATGGGCAGGAAATCAGACAAAGAAAAGGCAGGGAGAAGCCAGTTAATTTTCAAAATAAAAGACCCTGTGCAGACTCACATTCATAAAGACAGACAGAAAAGAAACTATTTAACCACGTAGCCTGCTTATCCATGGTAGAAGCACAAAGGGCGAGGAAAGAGGACCTAATTAAGAAAATCTGAGCAAATAAATATCTTTTTTGGTAACGTAGAATAAGGTGCATTGCAAGTTTCTTTGTGTCATCCAGGGAAATGCAGGGTCGGACTCTTGCTATGTTTCACAGGTGATAAAAAGCTAAATTGAGGTCAGAATCAAATATGACACCCAGGTTTTTCACTTTCAAGTTAACCAGTGGGGCCAAATTTCTGAGGCTACTTATGGTTTCATGTCTTCGGGCGTCTGTGCCAATGATAAGGATTTCAGTTATGTCTTCAGGAAATTGATGGTCATCCACTGCATGATGTTAGAAATACAATTTAGCAGGGGGTCTGGAGCATCATTATTGTTTGGCACTAAGAATAAATATAGCTGACTGTCGTGAGCATATGTTTAATCAAACTTATACGAGTTGTGCAACCATTGATGAAAACGAACACTTGCAAGTATTGTATAAAATATGTAACAAGATATGTAAGTTTAGTTTAGTTTAATTTCATATATTTTGCTCATTTCAGTGTATTTCACTTACAAAAACTGATAGCACACTCTAACACAACTTATAAATACATTCCATGACTGAATAAGGAGCAGAAAAAAAGAAAATCTTTACCTGCCCCTTTCTTAATAATAACATAACATAAACACAGATTACATTTTTCCTATGTATACAATACATACCCAATACAGTACAGTCACTTAAAAGATTCAACCATATTCAAATACCATTGATGACAGTCATCTTAACATAAATATTACTCAGTAAGTTCATAATGTCGTATTATTTTTTCTATATACAACTCACATCTGCTTTAATGTTTTACGTGTATATGGACGCACTATACCTAATTAAATTACCTTCTATTATCCTCTTTGTTTGAATGTAATATAAACAACATAATATACTGTAATTTTCAGGCTAGTACATAACACATAAAGCACAACAAGCAGTCTCGTCCTGCAGACATGCAGATCTCTGTCTGCTGAATGGCCCACTGGCTCTGTTCAGCTGCAGTCTCCCTGCTTTTGAGCAAAAGGCCCTGATTGCTGATTGACTGCAGCCGCTGCCAAACACTGCAGCTGCACGGGGGTGGGGTGGGGGGGCTGAGCACAGAAGAGCTCACCAACACCCCTCCCATAAGATCAAACTAGATAGTTTGAAAAACACTACACACGTGCCACAACCAAGACTAAACACAGAACGTCAAAACCAAAAGGGTTGCCGTACTTACTGAGTGATTAGCCATAGCATCAAAGCTAGACACAACCATACCTGCTGAGCTACGCTAACTGAGCTATGCTAATGCTAAAAACCCAATTGCAACTACTCAGTGCGAAGCATATGCATACTTACACTTAATTCTTATATTTCTGTATGAGAAAAATGAGAAACTTTAATCAATACTTCAGTATGACACAAATTAGTCATGCAATACATATAAAGCAGACATTTACTATTGGAGGCAATGGGAGTTTTTTTTTTTTTTTTTTTGTTTTTTATATTTCTTTTCCGGAGAGGTAGAGCAGCTCTGTATTAATGGCTTTTTCAAATGAACTCTGACCAAAAGAAGAGTATAAAAGTTTTATGCAGCTAGTAGTACATCCACAAAAGTCGTTCTTAAAAGGAGAAACTAAAGGACCAATTTGAGAAAAACATTTTTATATACTACCTGGGATAAAATGAGCCCAGTTTTCAACTGCCTTCAACAAAGCACCATGGGAAATAAGTGTGAAGGGTCACAAGATGAACAAGCAAATAGGAAGTTGTTATCATCACTAAACATCTACTGTAATAATCAGAAAGTTGAATTGCAAGGTAGAAAAATGCACTGAAAATCATAACTAGGACATTGAAAGGCTCAAAGGATTGTTTCACCCAAATGACAAAAACACTGTTTTTTACTTATCTCTGGTGGTATCTGGCCATGCAGATACATTTGGTTTGATTTCTTCCCGATGAGTCTGACTCACAGGATGTAGACTGTGGGTATAAGCCTGCCATTGGTGGTCTATTTGAGTTAAATTTTCTTCATGTCACTCCCCAAATTCCTTGAGATATTACAGAGTACATGACCTCAGTGCCTTCGACTCTGGTGCTGGAGGGAGTTTTAGTGATGTCTGAATAAATAACCCTGATGATGTCATCATTATGATCTCAGTTTGGGCAAAGTGACAAAAACATTTTTAACTGAAAAGCTGCATTTAGAAACTGGTGGCATCAGTTTGAAAGATGTGGGCGTTCACCCTGCAGTCTAACATTTAAGTTATTTAAGTTGCAAAATGGGAAATGTAGGATTCAGTGTTGTTTGGAGCTTGACTCATCCTATGGACTAGTATGGTCATTTTTATTAGTCTCCTCTGTATCTATGTTCCCAAGGTCCTAACTCAAGATCCTATATTCCTGGGTCATATATTCCCAAGGTCCTATGTTCCCAGTATCCTTTGTTCTCAGCGTTCTAGATTCCCAGGGTCCTATTTTCCCAAAGTCCTATGCTCCCAAGGATCTATGTTCCCTGGGTCCCTTTTCCCCAGGATTCTATGTTCCCATTATCTTATGTGCCCATGATCCTAAGTTCCCAAGGCCCTATGTTGCCAGGATCCTATTTTCCCAGGGTCCTATTTACCTAGGACCATATGTATCCAGGATCTTATGTCCCCAAGGTTCTATGTTTCCAGGATCCTAT
Organism: Lutjanus argentimaculatus; assembly: GCA_034769285.1. Classification (NCBI taxonomy): domain Eukaryota; kingdom Metazoa; phylum Chordata; class Actinopteri; order Lutjaniformes; family Lutjanidae; genus Lutjanus; species Lutjanus argentimaculatus. The sequence continues at coordinate 1,423,301 of JAWZSL010000008.1, read as the reverse complement.
TTTCCCAGAGTCCTATGTTCCCATTATCTTATGTGCCCACGGTCCTATGTTCCCAGGGTCCCTTTTTCCTGAGATATGATGTTCCCATTATCTTATGTGCCCAGGGTCCTAATTTCCCAAGATCCTATGTTGTCAGGATCCTTTTTTTTCCCATGGTCCTATTTACTTAGGACCATATGTGCCCAGGATCTTATGTTCCCAGGATCCTAATTTCCCAGGGTCCTATGTTCCCATAATCTTATGTTGCCAGGGTCCTATTTCCCCAGGATCGTAATTTCCCAGGGTGTTCTTTTTCCACGGTCCTATGTTCTCATTGTCCATTGTTCCCAGGTTCCTATAATCCCAGGGTCCTAAATCCCCAAGTTTTCATTTTGCCAGGGCCGTATGTTCCGAGGTTCCTATATTCCCAGTGTCGTGTTTTCTCAGGGCCATATGTTCCCAGGATCTTAACTTCATAGGGTCCAATTTTTTTCAAGTTTCTATGTTTCCAGGTTCCTATGTCCCTAGGGTCCTAAGTTCCCAAAGTCCTATGTTTTATGCTAACCCCTTGCCCTAATCCAAAATTTGCTATATACAGCTGGGGAACATGAGACCATGTAGACACCACAAACTATTATAATAGAACTTAGAAGAAGAAAAATAATCCTAAAAGAGCATGTGTGAAAAAGGAACATTTGAAGTATGCCTTCCATGCTTTCCCTAGAACCTGTTTAGAACTCTTCATTGCTTCTATCTACAGTCAATGAACCACTCTTTATTGAATCTGAATGGTAGTTAGGTAGAATAGAGCAGAACAAATCAGAACTGATGGACGGCTATGTGCATCAAATGGGTTTCACATTCACGCAGCGCTCTGAGCTGACCTTATAGCTCTTATCAGATCAACAAGATATATATATGTGTGTACACTGAAGGGAAAACTCACAGATGCTGTGTAAATAGCCATCACATGAAGAATCACACTGATGCAGTAAACCAAACCCTGTTATCTCTGAATAATATCTGCTGCATGACCTCCGTGACCTCAGCAGCAGCATCCTCCAGTCAAACCGGTGGCCATGGGGGAGAAGAACACAGCAGCCATTACATGGTTGTTCTGAAGGAGAAAAATAGCTAATTCTTGTGACAGGGTTATTTCCGAAGGAGGGGAAGTATCGTAGGCACGTTGCAGGAAAAACTTCATTCCCCTCATTCCTCCCGAACCCGTGGCAGAGCGCTGACGATGCTGAGGCTCCCCGAGGGCCCGGCCTCAGTTCCCAGCTGGGTGTCACACACGCCCTGGGGTCTGCCTGAGTGGACACCCATCTGCCCCTGCTGTCTGCCCGAGGAGGGAAGGAAGAGGAGGGAGGGATGGATGGAGCAATGGGAAGGTCTTACTCGGAGGTCATCCAAGAACTTAACTAATTCTCAAAGACATGAAAAAGCGAGACTTACTCGTGATCAATTCTTTAAGATTGACCTAATACTACAGATTAGATCAGTTTCACTAAACTCTTTTTTGTTGTTGTAGTTATGATAAATATAGTCAGGCTTGTGCAGTCATGTGTATGCGTACAGACATGCAAAATTCAAACATTAAGTGAATGGGGTTGTGTTCGAAGAATGAAGCCTTATACTCAATTCCAAGATCCACCAATGCGGCAACTCGGCAGATGGTCTAATCTCACAGAATTTGTTGTAATGTCACAACCATTACAGCAGTGCAAACAATTACCACCTACACATGTGCAAAATATTCCAGTCTTTGCCTTTATTCTGAAAAATACAGTATTCCTACCAAGCTGCCCAGAGGAAAATTTTGTTGCTCACAATCGCCTTTTCTTTATTTTATGAGAAAGATTCTTATTTTTAGCTTGTGGAAGTCTCATCTGTGTCTCCTAAACCCCCCTTAGGAGAAAAAAGGAGCAAAGGCAAATAAAAAAGGGAGATTTTGTTGAGTTCACAGGCGTCTCAGTGGTTTCTCCTTGACGACTGTGCAACCAAAGACAAAATTAATATCTCATTTAAGACAACCAAGTTTTTTTTTAGTTTTTTTTTTTTTTAGATCTTTCTGGTATCTCAAGAGCTTATTATTTAAGATACGTTTAAGATCAGTGCAGTGAGACAAAAAAAGAACATTTAAAGGTCTTCAGTTGGGCTTAAATTAGTGTCGGGCTGAAATGAGACAAAAGTTGTTTCCCAAGAGCCGAAGAAACGGGGCCAGAAATCGAAGCCCCTAAATTAGACTTTATCTGCTGCGAAACTCATGCAATGTCCACAACAACACCACCAGTTAGCCCCCATTCGTGGACGTGCAGTGGTTGCTTGTTCTCTGGCCAGCTGTTCGGCTCTTTCCCTCTGCATCCTCCTTTCAAATAGCTCCTCGTCGGTGTATTCTGGCTCAAAACGATACGGGCATCCATTATACTCAAAGTCGTCGTCAGACACTTCTACATCGGATAAATATTCCGCCATGCTGCACAAAAATAGCCGTGTTGCCGTGTAGCCTAGCAACAACAGCGTCTCTTCTCAGCTGCGTTCCTGCGGCGCACGTCTATAACGCCACCAAAAGTTACCCATCCTTGTAAAGTCCTGGATGACCATAACAACGAAGTTGAGCTGACATGGTGATAACACTGGCCATTCATTTATAAAATGTAGGTGAAATGAGCGAGTTTCGCAGCAGATAATGTCTAATTTAGGGGCTTCGATTTCTGGCCCCGTCCGCTACTATGGCATGAGAAAAAACGCCGTCGGCTGGATCTAAATTGCTCGAAAACGGCTCCGAGCTCCACCAAAATTGTCTGGGTGAGTCTACGAGCGTATTTAATCTTAACAATAAGGTCCAGGTGTCAAAAAACCGAACTTATCCTTTAATTTGAGCTCATTTATGTCTTGGAGACACGGGCTCGACAAAGTCGAGATCGTATTTTGAACTCTTCCTTTCCTCTGGGTGTTGCATACTTAACCTAATGATATATACGGAGAATGCACAACAAGACAGTTCTGGCCTCCAGGTCCTCCTGTAATTCATGATTATGGACATCTTGAGTGGCATTACATTGTGGCAAAGTTACGGCCAAAAATATATATATAACCTTTAACTTATATTTTCATGCATTTTGCAATCAAAATCAAAAGGTTTTTTTTCACAAACTACAATTCCTCTCAGTGCACAGCACTTAGACAGATAGGACAAGACGGAAACAACATTAAACAAAAAAGACGACCAAAAATAACATAAAAAGACAAAAAAGACATAATAAAAGAGACATAACAAGAACAACATTAAAGATGTAACTAGACAAAAAAAGACAAAAAACATCGCAAAGGACATAAACAGAAAAGACATAGGATGAAAAACAACAGAAGATATAACAAGAAAGACTTGAGGCAAAAAAAGACATAACTAGACAAAATAACAGACATAAGGAAAGACATAAGATGAGAACTGCCATAAAAGACATAACAAGATGAACAAGACATAACAAGAGAAAAAACACGTAACTAGACAAAAAAGACGTCACAAGATGAAAAACTACATAAAAGGTGTAACAAGTCAAAACAGACATAACTAGACAAAAAACATAAAAGACGTAACAAGACAAAAAAGACAACTAGACAAAATACATGAAAATGTGAGATGAGATGAAACACAATGTAACGAGATGAAAAACAATGTAAGAAGACAAATAAAGGACATACAGAATATATGAGAAAAGACGAAACAAGATGAAAAAACTAACAAGACAAAAGAGACGTAACAACAGTAGAAACTACATGAATCCATCCATTTCAGAGCCTGTACTTTTACTTGACAAAAGAAGTTAAATTTGTACTTCTACTTCTTTACCAGTCTTTTTTACACAAGTATCTGTAGTTCCGCTCATGTACAGAATGTGTGTACTTTGCCACCTCTGTTGAAGCCTGGCAAGATGGATTTGTGATCTTGCAAATCCAGCTGCCTCGCAAGGTAGTACACATCCGCAGAATACTCATAAAACCTGAAATTATGTTTAGTCCACGGCCAAATTCAGAGTATCCAAACAGAATATGTTCTTTAAATGACCTGTCTCAAATTTGGAATATTGTCATGTTGGGAATAATAGTGGAAGTGTGGCACCAATATGATGCTGTAGTTTTAAGCATGACCTTTCCTCCTTTTCTTTTTCCTAGTTTAGAGTGTGTAAGTCAAGTAAGCTTGTTTGTAGTTCTGTAAGATATTTTAGACATGAAAAACTAAGAAGTAAATGTGACTGTAATCACACAGGAAACAGCAGCAGCACCATGAATGAATATGACACACGATCTCTCGGTTTGATCCTCAGTCGTATTCTTCCTGTTGTTTTTCTTTCCTACCAAATACAGTCATTGTGTTCATTCATTCCCTGACGATATAGAGGCTTTGGCAGCTTTTTCACAGCTCTCCTAGCAACCCCAGCAGGTGCTATCATGGAGGCCCATTGGAGAATTGACTGCAGTCATACAACAGCTAAATATATAACAGGTTGTCAAGAAAGAGAGATTTACCTGAGAACCAAACCAGTGGTTACAGGCAGCAGAGAGGAGATGGAAGTGCAGTTGCTAAGTTGCCAAAAGGTTCAGCGTCTGTGTGAAGTTCAGACAAGTTTCCACTGACACGCGGGCGAGTCGATAATGACCGGATTCTCGTATTAGGATGAACATTTCTTTCAGACTTGGGGTTTTTCATCATACTGTACCGTTTTATGGCCCGGCCTTGAAGACGGATGCACCGCTGTGAGCCCTGCTGTTTCTCGCCACGCTGATTGGACTTTTGCAACGACACACTGACCGCTCAGTGGCCCACTGGAATCACAGACTGATGTCTCAAAACCCATACACACACAAACACAAACACACTCGTTTTCCATGCTGATGAGCGGAAAAGCACACAAATGTGGGGCATGGATTCATTCAAGTGTGCCTGCGTGTGTGTGGATTTTCATGTTCGAGCCGAGGATAAAAGTGAATGAGTGTGTCAGACGTGGGTGTTTGTGTTAATATCATATGTGTGTCCATGCGTATGTGAGTGGGAGAGAACTACAAATTGAAGCAGAGCAACTTTTTTTTTTTTTTTTTTAAGGTTTGGTTGGAATCTTGAGGGGAAGTTTGGAGTTTTGATCAGTGATGTAACGGAGGGTAAACTCACCTAATCTCAGTTTGGCCATGTTTTCTGGCTGATGTAAATGCTCATGATGTAAATTCAGTGTACAACATGTTAAGCAGTTTCACACTGATGTAAGTTAAATGAAACGACTTCAAAAAAAAAACAAAAGCAAAATAGAAGATATAACAAGTGTGGATACCTCTATGGGCAGTATTTTTTTTATTTTATATGTACATCACTGGCTTGATTAACTGTGGTAGAAGAAAAAAAATTAAATTAGATGCAGTGATGAGAAATACACAAACACAATAACTACAATTCCATTTATAAAATATATAGTCTAGACTAGAGGACATATTTGTTTATTTCACAAATATATCAGTTATCAGTCAGATTACACCTCAATTTTCTTGTTTTCTAACATTTATACTTTTGATATGTGTTGGTTTTAGAAATGCACAATATTGGATATTTGCCAATAACTGATATGCCGATATTTTCCAGCTCATTTCGGCCCATCGCTAGTGCCAATATATTCACTTTTTTTTCCCACCTAATTACAGAGAACATCAATTCTGTCCTGTAGTGATGTCACAATACCTGAAATTATAGTCGATACCAATACTAGTGAATTTCCATGATTCTCCATTCTTATAGTAATTCGATACCACTGTAGAGGACAAAAGCGTAATATTATTGTTATTATTGGTGATGATGGTGGTAATAATGACAATGCTCATATTTATATAATGCTGCTGATATGATTGTTATCATCATCATTATCATGAATATTATCACTTTTTTCTTCAAACTATCTACTACTTCTTTTGGTGGGGTTTATCTTGCTCCTTTTTCGTCTTCCTTTTTTTTTCCTTCTCACTTTAAAAAAACATTTTTTAGATCAAATCTACACTGCCTGGACAAAAAAATAGTCACCACCTGGATTTAACTAAGCAAAAAGATGTTCCTCTGTTTCAGAAGGGTCAAATTATTGTCCTGCATCAAGCAAAGAAAACAACTAAGGAGATTGATGAAACTGTTTGGTTAAGAACTGTCCAACACATTATTAAAACCTGGAAGGATAGTGGTAAAGCATCATCTTCAAGGAAGAAATGTGGTCAGAAAAAAATCTTCATTGATCGTGATTGGAGATCACTTAAATGTAAAAGCATTTCCACACACAATGTGAAGAGAACTCAAGGGATTGAGACTAAACAGCTGTGTAGCCTTAAGAAAACCACTTATCAGTGAGGATAATCAGAAAAAAAGGTTTCAGTTTGCTAGGGAGCATAAAGATTGGACTCTGGAGCAATAGAAAAAGGTCATGTGGTTTGATGAGTCCATATTTAACCTGTTCCAGAGTGCTGGGGCCATCAGGGTAAAAAAAGGGGCAAATGAAGTGATGCTCCCATCATGCCTAGTGCCTACCGTACAAGCCTGTGGGGGCAGTGTTATGATCTGGGGTTGCTTCAGTTGCTCAGGTTGAGGTTCAGCAACGTTATGTTGCCAAAAACTGAGGTCAGCTCACTACCTGAATATACTGAATGAACAGGTTTTTCCATCAATGGATTTTTTCTTCCCTGATGACACGGGCATATTCCAAGATGACGATGCCAGGATTCATCAGGCTCAAATAGTGAAAGAGTGGTTCAGGGAGCATGAGACATCATTTTCACACATGGATTGGCCACCACAGAGTCCAGACCTGAACCCCACTGAGAATCTTTGGGATGTGCAGGAGAAGACTTTACGCAGCAGTCCGACTCTTCCATCATCAATACAAGAGCTTGGTGAAAAATTAATGCAACTCTGGACAGAAATAAATGTGATATTGCATAAGCTTATTGAAACGATGCCATGGCGAATGCGTGCTGTAATCAAAGCAAAAGGCGGTCCAACAAAAGATTAGACTGTGACTTTTTTTTTTTTTAGCCAGGCAGTGTATATAGGATGTTCTTTGTCTCAATATGATTCATATTACATGATATGAACTTGCAGCACAGTGAGCAAAGCATGTGCTTAGATGAAATATGTCAATAAATAAAAAGTATTAAAAAAAGACAAAAGCTAGAATAAACTTCAGTCATTGTTGTTTTTCTTTGCCACCTGAAATAAAAAAAAAATCTTCTGAGCTTCTGGAACAAAAGACTGACGGGCAGATTTACTGAGCCTGCCACAAAATCATTGCCATGTCTGGAAAGTAATGCAAAAGTGATTTCTGCTCTGATATTAAGTCTGTTGTTTTTTTTTTTCTCTCATTCTCACCCTCTTTTTCCCCGTCTTGTTTTAACAGATCATTTTAACAGAATAGTAGTCTACATCTGTAGGTTGTATTTTTTTTGCCTGCTGTTTGGCTGCACAGTGAAGATAAAGAACTGTAGAGGAGTCCACAGTTTGAAGATTTAAGCTATTTTGTCATGCGTTGAGCACTGATCATCTGAGCGCACTGGATGCGCTGTTGTGCACGCCGCTGCAGCTAACACGGGAAGAGGAAGGTAGGGGAAGGACTATTGCACACAGTCTTTCTGGACGTCATTAAAACCCGCCCACACTGTGGTTTAACTGGGTTGATCTGCGCATATTCTGAATGAGTGGAAGTGGAGCTGTTGCTGCAGCTGCGCGTGTTGCTATCTTACACATTTAGTTGTTGTACAGTGCTGGTAGGCGTTCTTCTCCTTTCTCTGGAATTTAACAGCAGACTACAACATTTGTAAGCATTTATAATGTCCCTGTCATGCCCAGAAGAATTGTATTTCCAGTACCTCCAGTACTGTAAAAAAAAAAAAAAAAAAAAAAAAAAAAAAATTTTAAAAAGTAAGTACCAGCACATTTTTAAAAATTTGGCATCGACTTGGTGTCACAGTATCAGTTCTCGTGATATCCGTACTCTCCTGTACTGGAATTAACATATTATTGTTATGCCCACTCTAATCATGATGGCCCACTTGCAGATACAGACAAATACAGATGACACTGAGCAATCAATGCAAATAGCAACTTTGCTATCCACAAAAAACACTGAAGTACTTATGTCCATTGTGTGTAATTAAAGTGTCATCTTATCGCAGGACCGCCTCCTGAGAGTTTCATTTATGCATTGACAAAAGACTATCCGTGACTCCTTGTGCAATCATGTGAGCTAGCTAACCTGCTAAATCACAATAACGACAAGCTAGTTAGCTATGAATTATTGAACCATAGTGACCAAACTGTATTATTATCCCAAGTGTACAGACACTGTTGTGAGTGACAGTGGATAATTTTGTGACTTCAAGATTCTGACATACCTGCAGCAAATGTGCAGGGGGTGAGGCTAACGCAGCTAACGTTAGCCATGCTACCACTGCTGCTAACTCAGCAGCTACAGGTGAGCACAAACCCCAAAATACTCAATGCAGTATGTGTGTAGGGGGTCCCTGCTGTGTCTCTCTACTTTAAAGATGTAAATATCAGTACAGAATGTTGGCATCTAGCTTCAGTCTAACATAATGCACCTTATTTGCTTCCATAGATTCAAATTCAAATGGATAAATTCATTTAGTCTAAACTGATTACAGATTCTGTCAAGAATTTTGTAGGTGGCCAGGCAGGGAGAGAAAGGCAACACTTAAGGTGGGAAATTTACAGATAAAAAGGCTGCCAGGTCTGTAAGTATTTCAGCTCAACTCCAATCACATGTGCTTTCTTTTTACCCTTTTCCTCGCCTCTCCTCCAGCTGAAGCTGTTACAGGTCCTGATAACCTGGTTGAGACTGACCCAAGCTGTCGGGACCTCCCAAGGGTTGCCCCCCTGGGTCAGGACCACCAATCAGGGGCTAACAACTCCGAGGTCCTGGAGAGGCAGAGGGAAAAACTCTAAAGCGGAGCAGCAGAGAACTGCTCTCTTCAATATCAGCTCCAATTCACTCAGTCCTCAGAGGAAGTCTGGGAAGACAGGAAGTTCTCTGAACCATTAGAAGATTATTACATTATTAAAAGAGCTAAAAATACAACAACAAATAACTTTTCTCCAACAATGTAAAAAATGTCACATTTAGCATATTATGACATTATGAAGTTGATAGCAACATGCTAGTGAACTACTAGCTGTTTACACATCCAGCAGACACGCAGCAAGATTAGCATTAATTTGGAACCTGATGAATATAAGACCAATATCAATTTTTTGTTTTCTCCTCAAAACAACACTTGACTCTTTTGCTCGCCTGTGGCTCCTCTACGCACACCAGAAAAATGAAAATCCACTCATTATCTATTCACCCTCATGCCAACTTAAGGCCGGGTTTAGTTTTTTCATCCACAATAAGCTTTAAAAAAATACTTCAGTTGGAAACACGCAAATGAATTAAGTTCTTTCAAATCAAATCAACAAGTCAGATCACAATTGTTTTCAGTCAGATGAAGTAAATAATTTGAGTTATTTCAAATCAAGAGTTTGCATTAGTGCAAGTTAAGTTTAAGGTAGGTCAGCTTAAAAAATTCAATTTTCCAACTCAAATTTTTACTTTACCCCAAAGTAACTATTGCTCCCAAAGAACATAATAGTATGGTTTAAAGAAAAGTAATTTTTATAGTAACCTTTGTGTTTAATTTTAGGTTTTTAAATATAATTTAAATACTTTCCAAATAATTAAAAATTTTAAGTTAAGTTAAATATTTAATTAAATATTTAAGTATGGTCATAACACAGTACTTGACTAACACATCGCATAAAATGCATAAAAACTTGTAAAATTTCAGTTGTTTTCTCTAAAACAAATATGCACAAAATGCATAAAATTATTAGGACCAAAAGTTTATTTTGCTTCACCATGAATTTAACAAGTTGTCAACAAAGTGCAAAGTAATGCGACAAAATATTACACAAAAATGCAAAATATACATTAACAGTCTCAATACTGTTATGGTTTTCTCTTGAAAATTGTCAGCAGTGATGTTAATTGTGTACATTTGAAGTAAACAGACATAAAAAATACAACTAACATATTAAAGGGATAAAACTGCTCATCGGGTGTAATCCAAGTCTTCTAAAGCCCTGACGTGCTGTTCAAGCTAAGCATCTACGGTGAAGATTTCGGGTCAAAACTTGTCGGGGCTTTAGGAGACTTGTATTACACCAGGCAAGCAGTACCTATTGGTGTTTATTTGATTATAATAAATATATCATAATGAATATATTATTTTATTTTTATTTTATTTACAGTTATTCATTGTAGCATCTGATGCATGTTAGTGTGCATAATTAATGACATTGGTTATTTTCTATTTCTTCCACTTTCAGCACCGTCTTTTTTACATACTTGTGTATATATTTCTTTTATACTACTGTTATACTATTTTGTTATATATTTTAGTAGAATTTGCATATGCTACTGTACTATACTATAGTTTTTTTTCATAGTTCTTGACTCCAGGTAAAGTAAGGGGGCCCCTCAAAGGAAATCTTGCCCTCGGCCCTCTGTTGTCTAGAGTTGGCCCTGGTAAGAAAATAAAGTTAGACAAATTACACATGGGTTGAGAATGCTCTTTTTGTAAAAAATATGGCTTCCAAACATACTTCTTTTATTATATTTATGGCCCTTGCTCTCCGTTCTGATAATTAAAACTAGTACACCAAATTGGCTATGTGCTCTGAGGAGTTTCACACCTTTATATATACTGTATAAATGTGGACTGCCCTCCCTCCTCCCTCTCCCACCTGTAGCGCTCTCATCTTGGCACCCTCTCCTTCATAACTATCTTGGCTCGTACAAGTGAGTGCTTTTTTCTTTAACCCGAGCCCGACGCCTGCTCCCTCATTCACTAATCTCTAATCAGAGCTCACAGCCCCGCCGCTCCACAGTTAACCTCTAGGCACTCGGGAGACGCTCCTCCACCTCCCTGCATATGGCCGTTGTGGATTTTGGGCGGCAGCCAGGGTGCCCTCTCGCGTCCGCCCGCCTGTCCACCCGCCAAACGTTGGCCGGGTACTGAGGCAAAAGGCATTTGTATGCCAGTCATGTTCTGGAGGGGCCACTGGCTCTGGAAGACTGTGGGAAAGAGGGCATTTCTACAGTGAAACAGCCCCGTTTTCACACATTCCTGAGGAGGGCATATTGAGCTCATTATCATAGCTCACTACAATGGCTCTTTGTGCGGGATCTGGGATTTGGGAGGGTGCCAAGTATCCTCGGGTGCATGTGTAGACGCACATGTGTGAATCTGTCTTCATATTTTTCGTGTGTAAACTGAAACAACGGATATGTTAAATAATGTTTAATATGAATTGTGATGTAGTGAAAGATTATAAGCTCAATTTAAAGCAAAGCACAGTTTCATTGTCCTCACCAGAAAAACATAAAAAAATGAGCATTCTTTTAATACATATAATGGCAAACAAAACGGTTCGTAGTAAACAAACCTGCTCCATACTTTTTGCATAATACATTCAGTACATGGAAATATTCTTTTATATGGCGCCAAATCATAAAAGAAGTTATCTCAGGGTGCTTTTCAAACAGAGCAGATCTAGACCGACTCTGTTATTTACAGAAACCCAACAATTTCCACCATGAGCAAGCACTTGGTGACGGTGGTGAGCAAAAATCTCTGGGTGGGCAGCAATCTGCCTCGACCATTGGTTCTCAGAACTGTACTGTAGAACTGTACAGTATTTCAGAACTGTATTTCATTGAATGAAGACTTACTGACATGGGTAAAAAAAATCTCTTCATGTTAGCGAGCTTGCTACTGTGTCAAGCTAGCAAATAAATGTTGATGGTGCCTCACTGCCAATATGCTATGACAGCTTCCTCCATTTTGGACGTTGTCAAGCATGCTGATGCTATTGGTCAACATCTCAAATTTGCATGTCAAAGATGCAACCAAGTTTAACCAGAAATTTAAAATTTGCACAGACAAGAAAATTCTGCTTTAATTTCAAAATTTCTGGTCTCACAACTGAACCAACAATGTTTCAGCCCCATTTCTTAATACTTTCTGACTTCCTTACCGTCCCTGTGGCACTCAGCTTCAATTCCACTGGTTCCATCTGAGAACTAAGTCTTAAGAAATGGCTCGCAAATTACATAGCATCATTTTTTAAAAATGATTCTGTTCAGTGTGGTGTTTAGCAAATGTAGTTTTTAGCAAACATTACTCAAAAAGGAGTAAGTTGTGCCGACTATTTGTGGACTATTTTCACCTGTGGATTAATCCACAACTGACCCTTCCTAAGTTCCACAACTTGTCACTCTGTCTCTATCTTGGTACCTGGCAGAAGCTTGGTCAAATGGACTAGTCTATGTTAAAATGAAAACCAGAAGAAAAGATGTTGCTGGGGGAACCATAAAAATGACATAGCTAATGTTAGCAAAACCCTAACTAACTAGCTCAGAAACGATTGGTTTGGATTAGCTAGCTAGTTTGGTAGTGTTTTAGTGACTTATTCTTGAGGATTGGGACAAAACTCTATTTTGAGGGGGGTTTGATTTTTACTCTTGAGTCATGCTGGAAAATATATTTTAAAAGATCATACCCGATTAAATAATGTTTTTGTAAGAATTGACAAAGTTGACAGAAATCTGGGATCAACTTTAAAGCACCAACTTTTTATTTATTAAAAAATTATATTTTAAAACAAAGATGATTATAACACATTTTCACTCTTCTCTTATGAGTGGGTATTGTCAGTTTTAGATTTTGAAACTTTTAACACATTTTAAAATTGTTTGAAGTTGTGAATTCTTGTCTGGGACAAGGGTGTTTTCTGGCACAGAGCAAGTTTAGAAATTAAGAAAATTCAAGCAAACCGAAAAACATTTCATAAATTACATATATTTCATATATTTCACATACATAAATCCTTAAGGAATACATTTTTTCCCCAAAAAATGGAATATGAGTGTTGGTTTTAATCATTTTTTACTGTTTTTGGTAGGGCATCATTTGTTCCAACTCTCAAGAATGGGTACTATATGCTATATGTCGCTTTTAGAGGTCCCCGATCAACATGGAGGACTTGAAAGGAACAGAAACATAAAAGGTATCAAGCCTGCTCAACTGTTATTGGAGCATAGAGCAAAAATGGGCGGGCTTTTTGGCAGCAACGGGGTGTGTATATGTCAAAATAAAAAACTGTATATTAGGCTTTGATACACACACAATACTTGTTCGCAGGATACATTCATTGTTTTGGATATTTTTTGTAGGAATCGATGACAAAAAGACAATATAGAATATTAGCAGATTTATCCTTTAAAAGAACCTCCAAAAGTAAAGAGTTGAGGTTTTGTGTTTACAAAATTGTTAGCTCTGCCTGTGTTTGCAGCCCTGGTGTGACTGCATGTGTAATGTGGCAGGTATGTTTGAGTCAATGAGTGTGTGTTGCAGTAGTTCGTGATGATAGCAGGGGGTTGGGGGTGTGTATTGTGTTACACAGGAACACATTAGCAGCCAGCCACTCTGAAAGTGGCGCGCTCGCTTCCTACAAGGATGCTCCCAGCAGCCACGCTGATCGAAGTCGACATCAACAGCTTTCCCCCTGCTTCCTTGCCCTCAACACACACACACACCACACACACACCACACAGCACGCACACACGCACATCAGCAGCAGCAGCAAAACATTTTCATGACAAAAATGGCGACAGCATCAGAATCAATTGGAACCTTCCTTCTCCGGTGACACTGGTGAAACAGAGCCGAGCAGAAGTTACAGCAGCAGATGCGGCGAGGCCATCATGTTTCACTATGTATTCCCACTCGCGCACTGAAAATAGAGACCCCCACCCTGAACGCATCACCCTATCGTCTAGACCCCCGTCTCCGACTCTCCCTCACTGCATGCGGCCAAAACAGAAAGGGAGGGCGATTCCTCCTCTGCCGGGAAAAAGGTTAAAAGGGGCTGTCTTTCATCAGCTCATCATCCTCAACTCCTTCTGCATAATTTATGGGCTTGTTACTGTAATCAAAAATTCTTCTTTATTTTTTTATTTTTTGGGGGGAGGATGGCGGGGGGGTTGGTAGATGCACGGTGGAGGCAGCGCTCTCCCCGCACAAACGGTTTCCCGCGAACCCAGGCCTTTTCATGTGAAATGAGATACTGCTGTGATGTCCCTCGGGTAAGAAGGCACACACACACACAACACATACACAAAGTTGCGGAGAAGAACTCTGTGTACACAAGCAGCACAATATCTCAAACTTCCCTCTCTGCTCCGCTCATGAATCTTAATGAGGGCATAATGTACAGACAGATTCACACGCTGTAGACCCAGCTACAGCCTGTGATGGTGTTGGTTTACAGGCTATTGTTGGCCAGACTAATTGATCATCAGGTCATATCTTGGTTTTTGCCTCCACTATCTATAACAGCTAGACAGCAGCATCACTAATCTCCTAGCAACTGCTTCTTGCACCATATAAGGAGATGTGTGTGAGAAATTAATGGGAAAATATGCACCAAACCCAAATGTATATATGCAATAAACTATCTGACAAATATCCATGATATCAAGTTTGGAAGCAACAATGATAAACTATCACTACTATAACACTGTAATAACTAGATTTTTATGAGCTACTGAATACAACATATTGAATTTATGAAATTATTTTATTATCTGAAATGGTACTGGTACTGTGCCTAAACATCAGAATAGATGCTAAATAAATGCCAGTGATTCCCAAAACCACATATAAGACACTTGTCCGTTTTACACACAAGTTAGCATGTATATGCAGGTTTTTTTTAAACTTAGGTCTGGGGTCTGCCACCTTTACAATCAAAAGAGCCATTTTCGACCAAAAAAAAAAGAAAGTATAAATCTGTCTGGAGCTGCAGCAATCAAAGTCTCAGTTCTCAAAATTTAGAGGTAAAGGCACAGAGCCATGGATGTAGACTTTCACACATATTTTAGCTGACAAAACTTTTTTACAAATGTGGAGAATGTAAGAATCAACTCAAAATTTCAAGGCAACGTACTGCAATAGATTTGAGTTTTGAGCCCAACTCAAACTTTTTGACTTTTGAAATAAACTAAAAAGTTTCGTCGACCTGTAATCTTCAGTTAAGATGATTTCTTTCTTTCTTTCTTTCTTCAACGTTTAATCTTCGGTTTTTTAGAAATTTTTAAAAAATGTATTTCAAAAACTGGTCACAGTAAACTGTGGAGCTGATTATTTTTGTATGTCTGAAAATTAAATGGTTTTAATTGAAAATATAATTTTTTTTTTAAAATCATTCACTTTCACTTGAATGCTTTACTCAATAATTTTTATATACAATTTTTGTGGGTTCTAAAACTCAAAGTTTGAATTTATCTAAAGAAGAAAAGTAAATTATCTCAACAAAAGATTAGTTGTTGGTAAAAGAAGAATTTGAGTGGTGCTCAAAACTTTATTCAGTATGTTGCCTTGAAATTTCTTCTAAACTTTTTTGAAAAATGAAAATGATAAATGAAAATGAAAATGTTAAAAAGAACTGTTCATTCCCACAGATTTTTTTTTTTTTTTGCAAAAGTCACAGGGAGCCACCGGTGAGGAGCTGAAGAGCTGCATGTGGCTCCGGAGCCGCAGGTTGCAGACCCCCTGCTATAAGGATTCCAGTTGCGTATAAAACGCGGATCTTTGTGGCGTCTCTTTGCTGCCACAGTTGAAGCAGCATCACATCAGTTGAAGCAGAGCACAGGTGATTATTATCAGCCAAATCTTGCAATCAGCAATCATGTTTAAACAAGTTGCTGTTTATAAGTTGACAAGCTCACACTTACTCTTATAATTCATGCTGCTTGATCTGACCTGCTACATGCTGCTGTTACTGCTTTCCTGTCTACAGTCATCCTCGTTTCTTACTCGTCGTATTAGAAGTTGAGTCACTTTTATCAGTGACAGGTTAATAATTTCCTTAAAATCAGTGTTGCCAGATGGAAAATGCAGCGATATTGTACTGCAACTTTGAAATGATCATATTTTAACAAATACTATCATACATATTGAAACAACCTGTGAGATGCTGTGTACTGTACTCTGTTGTCTGAACAACTCTGTTGTTTCACACACAGATCATTACACAATCACTCCATTCTAACCCGTCCAAACAAAATCCCCAGATCCACACATACTGTCAGTGCTTTACCAATTGTGTGATCAGTGGTGCTGATGTGATTGAATTATCTCCGATTAGAAACAAGGTTTTGTGGTGGGTTTATTGAAATGGCAATATTATCATATATTTGGCCTTTTTTGGAATTATTGATCATACTTGTATATTGTGCAGTTGTTTTAATTCTAGTAATCATACATCTGGCATCATGACCCAGTTACTCAAGATAATCCACAGACCACAGATCCACAGACAACTACTTTTTTTTCTGGTAGACAGTTCCAGTAGATTCTAAAGTAGTTCTGGTATATTCTACTGCAGAAAGAAAGTAGTTCCTACATGAAACTGTTCACAACAAGGTCTGTGGATTATCTCGAATCACCGGGTGATAAGCTTTGGAAAGACACACTGGTTTTGAATTTTTCAAATGTATTGTTTTTTTTTTTTTTGGTGCTTTGAGCACCACAAACTGAGTGCCATTTAGTCCCATTATATTGGAGAGAAGGAAGACATCTGTACAGCTGATATCTCCAAAACTCTGCAACTCACACCAAAACTACCTAGTTAGATAAAGAGCATTTCATCTCTGACTTTGGGGTTGATCCTTATCCCTTGTTTAATATTCAGATTTCCCCCAGCAAAGTTGTTAAGACTGCTGACGAGTATCTTTTGACGGGGACCAGCCGGCCAAGTGTCTTTTTTGACAGGGACCCCAGCGTGGGCCAACGACAGACTGATGGCAGCATAAAGGTAGGGCCTGATAGTTTCTGTGATGACATAATCACAGTCAAAATAGTGGAATTGAGAATTTAAAAAAGCCGTAACACTTCTACATAAAGTCACTGATAAAAGCTGACTGGAGATCTGAATGAGTTGTTATAAATAAGTCATTTATTCAGATACAGATTTGAATAAATTGACCACTGTAGAGTTTTACAACAATCTGACAATACTGGAATGATGAGTTTACACAAACAACAAAAGAAACTAGAAGAGGGTCAGTCCGTAGACAACCGAACTCCACCAGGAACCCCGAAATTATATCAGCAACATTTTGATTAATAAATGCAATTGAATTCCTTATTTTTTCAGTAACTATAATGGATTACAAGTACATTTATTTTGTAATTTAATTACATGTAACTATTTACTCCCCAAACACTGCAAGTAGGTAAGACTTGTTTTTAGCCTAGCAGGTGTTAATGATTTGCAGCAACTACTGGCCTGTTAAGAGGAGTGAGGCATTAGAGGTTTTTCAAAAACTGAGAATCCCTGCAATGAGAGTTCCTTGAGCATACAGTCATAAATGTGCACAGAACTGAAAGAGAACTTCAGGTGCTTTCGCAGAACATCATTATGTCAAAGTAAAGCTGACCTTTGACCTTTTTGCACATGAAATGTCATCACATCAACATTTTAGACATTGGTGTGACATTATCATAATTAATGTAGCAACTTGAGTTATGATCAAAACTGTGTTTAGTGAGGTCAAAGTTACTTTGAACTCTGACCACCAAAAATTGCTCAGTTCATTCTTGAGTCTAAGTGGACCTTTGACTAGAGTGGACAGACAAAACATGGTGCCTCAGGTCATAAAAACAGGCTTTTCAAAAAATTGTGACTCACTGAGGTCTCTGGGCACACAATCATGAATGTCCTCAAAAAATATTTGGCTGATTGGTCAAGTAGTATTCAAGATTAGTTGCAGACACACACACACACACACAACCGAGTTAAATTAGGTCCCATGAAGGATACTGGAGGGGGAGGGACTTTGCCTCGTTATAGTGCTAATAATGTTTTTACCAACAGGTGTTGCTGGTGAGCTTTCCAACCATTATATCTGTTTCCAACCAACTGTAACTGTTGTTTAAAAAACATCTTAACAATTAATTCACATTATACATGCTACAAAATAGTTGCTGGAAACATGAGAACACTGAGAACTGTATAGTTCTGAATTGCAGAGTTAGACTGTTAACCTGTTGGTCCCCAAACACTATATGTGTCCCACAACCCCCCTCATGGTCATTTACAAACATACTTTCTCAGTCACTCTCTCAGTCCAAATCAGCTCAGCAGTTCACTTCAGCTCACTTCAGTTCCAACAACCAGACAGAAGAAAAAAAATAACCATCCTGTCACCGTCTTCTGGCGGCTCAAACTTGTCTTGACATGTCCAATAAAGCTGCCAGACAGAGTGTCCATGTTTCCTCTTCTACACTCTACGCTCTGCGTTTTAGTCATTTAAATTTGGCTGGGTGGTTAATAACATGTTTCTGTTGTGTGTCAGATTGAGAACACACATTTATTGTTGCTTTACACAAACTTAAACTAAGGAATGCTGCTCATGTGTCCAAAGAACCAAGTACAATTAAGAGTTTAAAAGATCATATTAGCTGGCTAACATCAAAGTAGCAGTATACCTCACAGCATGCTGTGAGGGCGGGGCCTTTTCTTCCAAATTGTATAAAAGTCCTTCACAGGTATCAGTCTTGACATGTTGACTCACTCTGTTACAACTCTATTTTCCCATTCTTGCTGAGGAGATAGAAGTAGTGTTTTATTCATCATGTTATATTTCTATATTCTGTATGCTTCACAGTGTCAATGCAGTTGTGTGAGACTCCTCCAGAGGACTGGATTCCTCTCTGCAGAGCTCTACTGTCATATCTGTCCCTCAGAGGGCGGGAACTCGCCATCATTACAGCTGGAATGGTGTGGTGCATGTGGATGTGCTGCATGAAAACACGCATGTGGGTAGGAATGCTGGTACGCTGTGTTTATTGTGTGCGCGAAGAGACGAAGCAGCCTAACGAGCGATGAACACACAGCCATCTCACACTATCGGAATCTTTAACCGCAGCCTTAAAATACTGTCCTGACAGTCAGCGCTGAGGGGAAAGAGGAAGTCGTTGGCCACAGAAACCTGCGATCTTATGTGATTCAACCGCTGGTCATCCACCTCATCAAACCCAAGCCCATACCAGGCCTCTTGATAATGCAGCCGGCTACCGGCGGGCTGACCTGACAAGCTGGGCGCTGAGTGTTGAGTCTGGCCAAACACATTCCTACACAGCCACGAGACTCTCCACCCTGTGGGCTGAAGCCCATTCCTGGGCTCTTCCTCTGTAGTTCTGGTAAGTGACTGTGCACGTGCTCAGACAATAACGTGCAACATTTATATCATTAGATAACATAAACCTACACTGATATGTGAAGAAATGATGCCACACAGAGCTACTGTTAATGCATGAATGTGTCAATCCTACCACAGCAATGGTAGCACAATTCAGCAGCATTTGGGTATTTTTTGTAATTTATGTGGTTAAATATAAGCCCAGTGCCCAACCCCAGTTCCAAAAAAGTTGGAACATTGTACAAAACACAAATCAAACCAGAATGCAATGATTTGCCAGTACTTTAAGACCTATATTCAACTGAATACAGTACAAAGATAAGACATTTAATGTTCAAACTGATTAACCTTTCTGTTTTTTGTAAATATGCATTCATTCTGAATTTGATGCCTGCAACATGTGTCAATAAAGTTGGGACAGGGGCAAAAAAAAGACTGAGGAATGCTTAAAAAACATCTGGCTGGAACATTCCACAGGTAAACAGGTTGATTTGTAATTGGGTATTAAAGCGACATCCTCCAAGGGCTCACAAGCATGGATGGGGTGAGGCTCACCACTTTGTGAAAAACTGCTGGGGTAAGTCCAGCAGTTTATGAACAACGTTTCTCAACACAAAACTGCAGGAATTTAGAGATTTCACCATCTACAATCCATAATATCATGAAAAGATTCACAGAATCCAGAAAAATCTCTGCACGTAAGGGTCAAGGCTGAAAACCAACATTAAGTGTCTGTAACCTTTGACCCCTCAGGCAGCACTGCATTAAAAACTGCATTAAAAACCCACATCATTGAGCTCAGGAACACACTGGAAAACCATTGTCAGTAAACACAGTTTGTCTCTGCATTTACAAATGCAAGTTAAGACTCTACCATGCAAAGAGAAAGACATATATCAACAACATCCAGAAACACTGCAGACTTCTCTGGGCCCGAGCTCATCTGAGATGGACTGACGCAAAGTGGAAAAGTGTGCTGTGGTCTGACGAGTCCACATTTCAGATTGTGAAGGCCCCATTAATGCTGAAAGGTACATACAGGTTTCAGAGCAACATATGCTGCCATCCAGATGACGTCTTTTTCAGAGATGCTTATTTCAGCGAGACAATGCCAAGACACATTCTGCATGTGTTCCAACAGCGTGGCTTCATAGTGAAGGAGTTGAGGTACCTGCCTGCAGTCCAGACTTGTCTCCCATTGAAAATGTGTGGTGCATTATTAAGCACAAAACATGATAGCAGAGACCCCCTTGGATTGTTGAGCACCTTAAGTCATATACACATAGTGGTATGGTAAGAAAGAATTTCACCCCCAGAACTTCAACAATTACTCTCCTCAGTTCCCACACGCTGACTGAATGTTGTTAAAAGAAAAGGTGACAAATCACAGTAAATCTGCATTTAGCTCGGGAAGTATTTGCAAATGATTGCATCCTGTTTTTATAAAAGTTTTACACAGCATCCCAGCCTTTTTGTAATCATCGTATGATAAACCAAATGTATGATGTTCATCTGACAAATTTTATATCTCACACAGTTAAGACAGATGTTAAATGCTTCAATATTGAGTCCCATTGATCCATAGTGAGAGATGATCCAATGTCATGTTCCCACTGTTATTTGGTGTGGATAGTGCTGTCAGGGAAGGATAAACTGTTTTCCATGAACGACACTTTTTGTAATAACTCTGGTGAAAACTCAGACTCAAATGCAGAGAACACACAGGAGGCAGAGTAGGGTTCAAAAGAAAGCACGGTCTTTACTAGCGTCCAAAAAGGACTCTAGTAAAATAGGCAAGGTTCAAAAAATCCAGGGAATCAAACACAGAGAACGCTAGAAAGCTATGACGCAGAAGAACAAAGACAATCTGGCAGAGACATGAGGAACTGGTGGTATATAGACACAGGGATACTAAGAGGATAATCAGGGGCAGGTGAGCAAGTGGCAGCAGGTGTGGTTGATGAAAGGCGGGAAAACACAGGAAACTGCAGCGACACAAGAGGTTAGTATTTCAAAATAAAACAGGAAATATGACAAAATCCAGAATGTTGCACTTTTAGATCCCAGTATGATTCCCTTGGATGTGATATTTTTTAAGACAGATCTTAGATTTAAATATTGTAAAATTACAGAATCACTGAGGCCAATAATAACGTTATAGAGACCATTTTGTTGTACTCAGGTATGGTCCTCTCCTCCAGCCATTCCCACTACCTACTGCATATTGATTCTTATCTTTGTGTGCCCATGACAGTGGGAGTAAAGGAAAATAAAGTCTTAAAAGTAGACTTTGACACCGAGCCCCTCTGCCAGAAAGGACCAGAGCATTAGGTAATAACACAAAGTATTTCTGTACAAATTTCTAAACACTTTTCTGTTTTTCAGTAACTTAGCAACATGCACAAACCCTATGTATATGCAGTAAAAGGTACAGACTGCAATAGCACCATATCTTGCACATATTACACAGGCTCACACAGGGATGTTGTTGAAAACTCTTGGCTGTTGTAATCCAGCTATTATTTGAAATAAATGAAACAATTAGCTGGAAATACAGTAAGAGTCTATATTAAATTCTTCCTGTTGTAATGAAGTTGAGTTATGCTTCATTATGCAGGTGACAGAGTCAATAAATGTGTGAAACTGTAGCAAAAATACAGCTGGTGTGAAGAAATGTTCAATGGTTAAAACTGTAAGCAGCAGAAAAATGACAATTACCAACATAAACCACCATGTTCTGAAGAGACACATTACTCTGTATTTTGGAAACTTACTGAGTCAAACAGCTAACCACAAACTACTCAGTCCAACACAAGGCATGATGGGAAATGTGGGCTGTCGCTACCTGCTACAATATTTTAACTTGCATTATAAACTGTAGCTGAGCCAGAGAGCAACACACTCTGCTCTGCCTAGGTTGCAAAATGCAGATTAATATTTTTATTCGGTGCCTTTTTATTAGGCATCAACCTGACCTTTATGCACATATTGTCAAAAAATAAATAAATAAATAGATTTGGAGCGTAAATAAACAATTGCAGTTATGCCCTTGATACCCGAGCCTGCACAAAGCCAGTGTGGAAACAGGGTGCACAGGCAGAGGTGGGAAGTAACTGAGTAAAAATACTTTATTACTGCACTTAAGTATATTTTTCAGGTAAATGTGTCTGTATCTTTAGTTTAGTATCTATTTTTCTGACAACTTTTTACAGGCTTGTTTCAACCAAAATAGAGGGAAAATAACACAGAGCAGGTGATGCACTGGTGCATAGCATACACAACAGATGCAAAGAGATGAAAATGATGAAAAAGATCTAACAAGATGAAAACAGCTAACAAGACGAAAACAGTGTAGCAAGACAAAAACAGCATAAAAGATGTAACAAGATGAAAACAATGTAAAACACGTAACAAGACTAAATGTAATAACAATACAAAAACGACGCAAAAAGATGACAACAACGAAACAATGCGAAAACAATATTAAAGACGTAACAAGACTAAAATAAAATGACAAAAATGACACCGTATATGTCAGAACGTGCGGCCTTCGTGGCCTAAATCCCGAAGCTGTACTGATCGATTCAGCTCTGAATTTTCACTTGTTTAGTATCCAACATTTGAGTTGCTGCTTGGAGCAGCACGTGACAGTATAAAACATGTCATTTCCTGTTGCCAGTAGGTGGCGCTATGATTATGATTGAGTATTGTCACGTAGATGTCAACTGGCCTGGACTTTCAAACATGCGAAATTTGGGGCAGATTTAACCATTAACAATAAAGTTACAGCAACTTGTTGTTAAAATACAAGACCTGGAAATGGAAAGACATGGAGCCAAAACTTAAATTCAAAATGGTCGACTTCCTCTTGGGTTTAGGGTGTGGCTCCAAGAGGCTTTTTTGTAAGTGTGCACATGCTACATGTTCCCACCGAATGTCATACATCTACGTCAAATGAGCCGTGGGGGCTGCTTCGTTGAAATTTTGTAGGAGAGTTTGCCATGCCCAAGGATGCATGTGCTACATTTGGTGAGTTTTTGAACCTGTTTAACCCTTCAGAAATGTGACTGAATTCAGCAAATAAAAATGATAAATAATGATAATTCCTTCAGTTTTCAATAGGGTCCTCACACTGAGGTCAATGCTTGGGCCCTAATAATAAATACAGATCCAGATTACTCCTTTTCCTGGTCAAAGAAGCCCAGAAAAGAACTTTGTTTGACATACAAAATGCAGCTACTACAATTCTGATGCAATTAAGCTTTTCCCAGATTTGTTTTAAAATGTAATTAAAAGTTTACAAGAAGTTGCTATAGAAATCATTATAGAAAAAGTAAAGCAGGAAAGAGAAAACAACAGAAAAAGAAAAACTAGTTTCCTTCTGACAGCCGGGCCTCCTGACCCTGTCCAGCTGAGGCGTATTAATGATTTAGCTGACCAGCAGCTTAGTTTGTGGATGAACAGCCCTGTGGAGGAGTGTTTCTCTCACTGTGATGCTAACTTTTCTGCTTGTCCTCCTGAAAACAGGTGCCATCAGCAGCGAATGGTAGAAACTTCAGAAGGAAGAGAGGCTGAGGGGAGATAAAGAGAGTGAAGAGGCCTTTGAGTAACAGCTCATCTTTTATTTGGCAACACTTCAAATGTAGCCCGTTTACCACGTCTAGACGAGACAGCTTTCACAGCCAGGGTAGGGTACTGTGTTTTTTTTTTTTTGTTACCCAAGTATATAAAAGCTATTTACTGTAACAGCAGAAGACAGACATCTCTTTTAGTTTTCCTACCACAGAAGCTCTACTTCTCCTCTACGTTGCAGATGAGTTTGTCAGATGCCTGCGTCCACCTCTCTTTCTCTCCATCTAACCCTCCTCCTCTCTCTTCTCGCAGTCTGTTTGAAGCTGTGAAAGAAGTGAGACAATCTGATCCCGTTTGATGGATAATTTGAAAAACTCAGCGTGCGAGATCAGGGCTGAGACGATGTTCGTTTTCTCGTGGCTGGGCTTCAGAAAGCGGGTCGTACAAAGGGACTTGTTCTCTTTCCGCGGCCCTTTAAATTCGACAGTCAGCGTGTTGAGACCGCTTATGTACTCTAACTACCGCCACAAGCTTTTCATGTGGCTCTTCATGCTGTTTTGCTGTTGAGAAGGCCCGTATTAAAAGATGCAGTGTGCAGAGGAGGCTTTCCGCTTCAAATATTTGTGGTTTTTACATCAGGTGTAGCTAAACGGACCTGCAGACAATCCCAGCATGCCTCTGTTTTCCTGCCCGATTACTGCGATTCAAACACAATTTCAACAAACAGTCTTAAATAATTAATAACAGAAAGTCATTATTTGTGTTGATATGATGATTATGATGGAGCTAACCAGAACTGATTCCACTGAGGCGTTTGATCACATTCAATAAATGCACACATCAAGAAATGTTATTATTTTAATGCTGGTTCTCAGTAGAGAGACGCAGCGTCCCAGGATGGTGAAGATACGCTTTAAAGGCTCGCAATTTATAACTTCATCTGGACTAAAAAGAGAATATTTTCATGCTGTTCTCAGGAAATTCAAATCAAATCTATAGAGTTGGAAAATGGAAAAAAGAAATATTTGAGCTTCATAATAAAGTAGCAATATAGATGTCCATAGTTTTTATATTACATTTTTTATCCCCGACAGGTGTAAGATGGGAGGGGATCATGTGATCGCTTGAGTGTGCATGTGTGAGTGAGTGTGCGCGTAAGTGATCACTGGAACATCATCTTTTCTGCAGCTAATCTCACGTACAACTGGACCATTCAGCCTAATTTTTTTTGTGCACGTTCATGACTGTGATTCACAATTCTTGAAAAACCTTGAAAAAACATTTTTTAAATGACTTTGATGCTTTTATGTTTTCCAGTCATCCCATTCTTACGGAAGCAATATCTCAAGAACGCCTTGAGGGAATTTCTTCAAACTTAACACAAATGTTCTCTTGGACTCAAAGATGAACTGACTAAAATTTGGTGGTCAGAGGTCAAAGGTCAATGTCATGATGAGCTAACACATTTTTGGCAGTAACTCAAGATTTGATACACTAATTAAGACAAAATTACACACAAATATTCAATAGGATAAAATGATAAAGTCATGATATTTTAGATCCAAAAGGTCAAAGGTCAACTTCACTGTGACATAAAAATGTTCAGCTCTCCATCAGTCCTCTGTCCTCTGTAAAAATAGACTTTGAGTGAAGACGTTTCTCACTGGAATCACACATGTATAGTGAGAACTTCCATTTTGCCAGAAACTACACTTAATACCTTTTATTAAATTCTTTCAAAGTGACAGGTCAATATAGTGGTAAGTTCCATATTAAATTCCTTCAAAGTCTTCACTACAGACATTATATGAGTCTGGACAGACATGGATGTAAACTGTAACTTGACTAGTTGGTGGAGACGAACAACTGTGAGGCAGTAATTCTATTTATTTTTGATGCTCTGTTTTATATGACCATTGAGAGCTGACTTCTCACTTTTCTTAACTGGCCACTAGGGGCTGCAAGTGATCAACAGCTGCTTCAGTTTGAAATCTCAGGACAATGTATGTGAAGGTCCCGTTAACATTAGCGGAACCTCCACTGGTTATACCTGATAGTTGTTGTGCTGTTGCAGTAGGTGCTTCACCAGGTGGAGTGCAGTTTCGGGACCCCTCGGCTGTTGTCTGACAACAATTTAGCTTTTTAATTTCTTTTAAATTTATCTGCATTTACATGCAGATATACACTCTAGCGTCTCAAGTTGCTAATCTGACCATAAACAGTGACCAGCCCACGGAAGGGAAAGTCTTGGCCCCGATATTTGCTGGCTACAGTAGAAGTCCCCGGAACATTTGCTGTTGCCCCAAAAATTAAAAATCCTCACCAGACAATAGCTGATGGGTTCCCAGATTGCCCACAATGCAACTCGCCTGCTAACAATTCAATCTGAGATTCTGGTTGTGTCATGCTAGTGGCTAATACAGCCTTAGACCTCTGGCTTCAAGCAGAGATGTGAAGCAGCCACAGTGGTCTTGTAAACTCCAGAGCTGCAACGATTAATCAAATAATCAATTATTAAATTAATTACCAACTACTTTGGTAAGCGATTAAACAGGCTGAATAATTTTTTAAGAAAAAAAGTCAATGTTCTTTGGTTTCAGCTTTTTAATTGTCCATATATTTCGGTTCCTTTAACCCTTTATGACATTAAACTGAATATCTTTGGGTTGTGGGCAAAGCAAGACATTTGAGAACATCATCCTGCACACTGGGAAACACCGATTGACATTTTTCACCATTGTCTGACATTTTATAGACCAAACAACTGATTAATTGAACAAATAATTGAACGATTAATCCACTAATAAAACAGTTGTTACTTGCAGCCCCAGTAAGCTCACTTCTTTTTAACTCCACATTGCCAGATTGTTTTCATTTTCAAACTTGTGGACTGAGACCCAACCAATACTGACTCAGTCAAATCACGAGTCAGTGTCAGTTGTCTCTCTTACTGAAATAAAAGTAAATTTTTTAAAGCCACTGTGTAAAATAAACAAAAAGTGAAAATTACAATAAACTTTGATACCCCAGTGGTAGTATCTAAAACACAGGGAGGCATATGCACACATTTCTACCCTCCACCCATCTAACCACAGGACAGCAAGAGGGTGGCTGAAAGCAACACAAAGTCTGTACCAACCTTAACGTGACGTGTTTAATTTTTCGGCAAAAATTAGACATGTTTGTGAAGTTTAATGGTGAAAATCGCCCGGCCTCTTTAGGGGGGTAATTCTAGAGTTTTAAAGCTCTCTAAGCAGAGACATGATTGCCTCAGGTTTTCAGATTCCATATAGAAACTGTTAAGTGCACTGCCTTAGAATCATAGTCAGCCAAGTCAAGTGCAGACTTCAAGTCAACCACCATTAAGGGCACTTATTCAACTTCTATAAAGTTGAGGGACTTCTGAGAGATAGATTTGAAAAGTAATGTTCCAAATCTGTTCCCTTGTATGGGTGAAGCTCCGGAAACACAGGATCCTACATGATGAAACTAGATAGCATCTGCTGTTAGAGGCTTCTGTTTAAGCACTTCCACATGTTTCAAACAACAAAACTGTTTGGAACCTGTTTGTGTCCAGTTTTTACCTCAGAGATATATCTGAGGACATGAGTATAGCTGTTTTTTTCGATCCGAATGTATTCCAAATTTTAACGGAATTTTGAATAAATCAGCAAAACAAAATGTGAATTAATGCTTGTTTCAATGCACTACCTTTATGCGATCATTAGGAGTTGGTTGGTTCATTGAGATAAGCAATAGGTGGCGCCAATTCTCCAGTCAGAAAACCATCGTACCATCGCAGAGGAAGACGATGCAACAAGATGACATGATCAAAGGAGCGCCAGTCATTCATTAAAAATGTTTCTCTCTCCCATTAAGTGCATTAACTTGTTTTCCAATACGGGAAAATCCACTTCAAGCAAGCGTAAAATATTTTGCCTTTTCCATCAAAGTTTTCAAATGTGACATTTCAAAATGCTCATTAAAATACTGTTGTTCCAGTACCTGAATTGATACTAGTATCAGAAAATGCCTCCATTAGAGCCTAAAATTCCGGTATTGTATCAGCAAGTACATGATTCTATGCACCGATCAGACACCACAAAATTTATTGACCCCAAAACAAAACCCTACTAATTCCTAGCAGCATCCCGTACTCGAGTCCCCCAGGATGGTGGACATGTTCTATGGCATACATTCTCTGTATATATTTGCTCATGTTTTACAAAGAGTTGAACCTGAGCCAGGCCAAACAAAGATGATAGTAGTCATATAACATCCATACACAGTTCAGGTAATGAAAAAAAAAAAATCTGGCCTGAATACATGATGTGCACATAACTACCCCTCTGTTTGATGATCAGTTATTTTCATAGGATTTAATAAAATCCCCCAGAGCACAGAGGCCACTACATGGCCTCTTTAATGTCTGTGTATAGATAAAGGGAGTTTTTAATTAACATTATTATCTAACATTATAAATGTAAGAACATATTGCTAAAAACGTGTGAAAAGACTGAATTATGTAGTACTGAATTGTGGAGTTGGACCGTAAAACTGTTAATCGATTTCTGCTCAGGATTTTTTGGGTGGACCTGAATCATGGCTTGGTGTCATGCCGGAGCCATGGTCCCCCAGCACTATATAAGCCCTGTGAACTGACACCCTCCTGGCACCCTACCTAGCAGACAAATGTACTTTCAGTGACTCTGGCAGTCCAAATCAGACCAGCAGTTCAATTCAGCTCACTTCAGTTCCAACAACCCGACACAGAAGCAAATAATACCATCTTGTCACCGTCCTCTAGTTCTGGTGGCTCAAACTTGTCTGGACATGTCCAATTAAGCTGCTGGATGGAGCGTCCATGTTTCAGGTGGTTTTCAAGTTATAGTGGTGACAATGAGACAGCAGAGCGGACATGCCCCCAGTGTTTCAGAGCAGAGAAAACGGCTCATTTTTTATGATTCTGAGACCTAATTTTATACACTTAGCAATTTTTTAGGCATTCAAATTTGGCTGGGTGTTAATAACACATGTTTCTGTGGTGTGACCAATCCAGAACACACATTTATTGTTGCTTTACACAACCTTGAACAACACACACAGCAGATTAGCAGCAGTGTACAGCAGGTACTCTATGATGATCACCTGCTTACTGTCTCTAAATCACTTAAGATAAGAGCTACATTGCTTCAAGCCTAAAATGCAAATCGTAAAATATTGCCACACTGAGTGGTGGAGTGGAGCTATGTCTCCAAGCCGCAGGGTGTCCTTCTCCGCCTCGCCGGTGGGATCCTGGGCTTCTCTGATGACGGGGTGCGACTGTGGCTTCTGGGAGTGTCTGGAATGGGTGCCATCTCCCTGCGGTGCTCCACAGAGGCCTGATGACGGGAAGAGAAGGGACATGTCACCGTCCTCGACCGGCCATTGGTTGACATGGGAGAGGACGAGGAGGAGAAAAAAGAAGAAGAAGAAGAAAAAAGAAGAAGGAGGAGGAGGAGGGTGAAAACAGAGGGTGCATGGGAATGGCTCATTCTCTCCTCCACCGCCCGGCAGCTCTGGCATATCACCAACGTTATGGCGGTAATTGATTCTCTCTGTGCCATTAGTCTCTGAGACAAAGATGCGCCAACGAGAGGGGGTGCTGTCACTTAGAGGCTGGCATGGCGCCCAGCCACACAATCTCCTCAACACACAAATAGATACATGCAAAGATATACTGGTTTTACACACGCACACACATTTAGTTTTTCACACAGATGCAAAGTAGCATTGGTATAATGTCAGCTGTCAAGGTCTGTTGAAGCAAGAGCATTGCTCATTTGCAAATAAGCAGAACATCAACGGTATACAGCGCAAACATGCTTAATGCAGAGCTGTACACAGAACAAATCAAAGGGAATACAAATAACCGGTGATCAGATTTGACATTCTCCTCTTATACATGACATTATTCTGTTTGTGTTGTTTGTGAGGTTACTGTGGTCGCGGCACACACACATTTCCACACACTCGAATATAAAACGAGAACTCCCCAGACAAAGAGCAGGGCATGTCTTTATCTCATTAAAGTTAACGAGAGGCTGCTGTCTTCTGCCTGCACACCAGCTGTAATCTGATCCAGAAGACCTCCACTCGCTGTGGGCATGAGGCCTCAGCGCCGTCACCGCTACCAGCACTATGATGCTCAATGCCGTCACAACACTCATCACTGAACCCGTCATTGCCGCTTCCATAGCTGCCGCCACCTTAAGGATTGTGTAAAACAACAATAAATGTGTGTTCAGAGTTTGTCACACCACAGAAACATATTATTAACCACTCAGCCCAATTTTTTAAAATTAAACAAATCACTAAGTATGTAAAATTAGGTCTCAAAATCATGAAAAAAATTAGCATTTTCCTCTGCTCTGAAACACTGGGGGCATGTCCACTCCACGAAAAAACAAACACCACTATGACCTGAAGATGACCTGAAACATGGACGCTCAGTCTATCAGCTTTATTGGACATGTCCACACATGTTTGAGCCACCAGAGCCAGAGGACAGTGAAAGGATGTTTTTTTTTTTTTCCTCTGTGTTGTTGTTGGTGGAACTGAAGTGAGCTGAAGTGAACTGCTGGACTGATTTGGACTGAAAGAGTCGCTGACGATACGTTCATAACTGACTGTTAAGAAGGAGGAAAGGACAAGGAGGCAGTGTCGTTCATGTGTTGTTTCCTGGGGCTTATATAGAGTTGGGGGACCACGGCTTTGACACATTTGAGTCATGTTTCAAGTCTGCCCAAACAATCCTGAGCACAGTGTTGGGCAAGTTACTGAAATTTAGTAATTCGTTACAGTTACTTCTCTCAAAAAGTAATTGAATTATTTTACCAATTATTGTATTGTACTACTTACTAGGGAAAGTAACTTTTGTGTCTTTTGCAGCTATGTTGTTTTAATGTAGCTACATTACTGTATTTTATTCTCGCTATATATTTTAGTGTAGATTAGAGTTGGGCGATCTTGCCCACAGTCAGATCGTCCTATCGTCACTCTGTGGGATCGCCAATACACGATTCCATCGTGTATGTGTGTGGTGTGTTTGTGTGTGTGTGTGGTGGGGGGGGGGGGGGGGGGGGGGTGACGACGCGACTCTGCAGCCGCCACATTAATGTGTGTGCATTTCGCAACACATCATGTACTGAATGTCTGCTCCACCTTAAGGCTCAGAGTACTGTATTATCGAGGTATTAATTTTTTTTAGGCAGAAAATGTTATTTAAGCACTATCAACATTATAATGAACACAATATTGACTGAACTAGCCGCACGTAGCTTGATCTTCGCTAGACTGCCAGGATGATTGATACAAGTTAATTACTTGTGATCTGCTGATGTCTGACTGAACAGCCTCATAGAAATGATATTTTAGCATTCTTCATATTTTATTCTAACGATATTCGTTAAGGTAAGTAATTCAGTGCTTTTAAAGTCACCATATTAAGCTGACACGGATCCCTTATTTTGTTTGCGGTCAGACGCTGGTGCTGCATCTCTGGCACGGTACGTGTCGTGGTGTTAGTTAGATACAGTCGGCTTAATAAAGTCAGTGATCACAAGTTACAATTATATATTTATTTTAAAAAAAAAACAACAACCTTTTATTCACCGATTTTTGGATTGGATTCTTCGGGAGATTTTAGCGTCTTTTTTCTGTGACAGACGCATTTCACTACTGCCAACTGTTGGAGGTAAATCCATCCGTATGCTGCCATCTCTGACAGTATTTAACCCAGAAGTAATTTGGAAAAGTATGAATCTAGTGCATTAAGGGTCAGAAGTGTTTGAATTCATGGTGCTTTGTTATTGTTAATCAATTAATTATAGCCACAGTAAGCTCCGCCGTCATATGCAGGCAGGCACACACAACACACACACACACACACACACAACACACACGCTCTCTCTCCCTCTCCCTCTGTCTCCCTCTCTCTCTGCCTATCTGTCTGTCTGTCTCTGTCTCTCTCTCTGTCTCTCTGCCTGTCTGTCTCTCCCTCCCTCTCTTAACTGTGCCTTAGCCACAACCTCTGGTAATATCGCCAAGGGAAAAAAACGATCGTTGTTCATCCCTTCAATCGCCAATATACGATCGGATCGCCAATCGGCACAACCCTAGTGTAGACACATTAGTTTAGTGACAACTGTCAAATTTTTATCTATGTACGGTACCCTCTCTAAAAGGAGTTAATACTCCCACCCAACAGAGGGCAGCAATGACTAGCATCTGCCTGTACACTACACCTTAAAAGCGATATTCCACCGCAGAATAATAGTCCACTCAAGATGTACTCACCCCTATGCCGATGTGAGGATGGGTGAAGATCTTCAGTCCACTAAACAATCCTGGAGTTTCAGCAGAAAACAGGGTTGCAGCTAATGGCAGTGAATGGTGACCTCGGATAAAATGTAAAAAAAGAACACAAAACAAACACAAAATGTCTCCATCCTGCTCGTGTGATGTAATCCAAGTGTCCGCAAGCTGCAACATTAAAATTTAACCACAAAAGACACCATTTACGCCATGTTTTTAGCCGCAATGTCAACTGTAGCAGGTAGCATGTAAACATGGTGTCGATGTATCGCGAGACTTTGTATATCTCGTGATATTTTCACACATGCATCCATTAAGAGATATACGAAGTCTCGCGATACATCTCGCGAGATATACTATATTGAGTAGACTATTATTCTGGGGTGGAATATCGCTTTAATACCTATGGTTTATACATTAGGATTTAATAGGAGAAGACCACATGAAGGTGGATATGTTAAAAGGATATTCCACTTTACATGATAGCCCACTCAGTATGTACTCACCCCTATGCCGATGTGATGATGGGTGAAGATCTTCAGTTCACAAAACTATCCTGGAGTTTCAGCAGAAAACAGGGTTGCAGCTAAATCCAGTACAATGGCAGTGAATGGAGACCTCGGATAAAACGTTAAAAAAAGAACACAAAACAAACACAAAATGTCTCCATCCTGCTCGTGTGGTGTAATCCAAGTGTCCGCGAGCCGTGACATTAAAATTTAACCGCAAAAGACGCCATTTATGCCATGTTTTTAGCCGAAATGTCAACTGTAGCATGTAGCTGGTAGGATGTAAACATGGCGTCCATCTCGCGATATTTTCACACGTGCATCCATTAGGAGATATACGAAGTCTCGGGAGATCGAGACTAAATTGGACAAAATCCTGTCTCAAACTCTTCTTGTCTTAATTTAAGATTCATGATAGAAAGTTTCGGTAACATGGCCCAGGTCTCGTACTCCATTCTCATGCACCAGAGATGCAAGAGACACAATCAATAATGTGTTTTATTTAGTTTGATAGATAGATGCTATTGCTGTCATGTTATTTCAGACAAGGAGTCAAGTGAGTCCCATGTTTCCTTCATTCGTACCTGCCAGAGGTGACAGGTAACATACCAACATCTCGACAGTGTGTGATTTAGTTTGATAGTAGTTTCTTAACCTTCTTTTTGATAATTAGATGTTATAAGATAAGCGTGTCTGACTAAATCGTGACATAAGATTTGATAGAAATTGTTTATTCTCATTTTCTTGCATATAATGTTTATCAAACTGATATGATATTTTACTGACATATTATTTCAGACATGGACTTGAGGGAGTCAAGGCCTGGGTCTCAAAATCAGTTTTTCTTTTTTAAAAATGCATTTCTTTTGTCTTTTTTTGATGAAAATCACCAACATTCAAATTTTAGTAAAATACAAATTAAAGTTACAGTTATAATAAAATGTGTTTTTTGAATCTAAAAACTGAAGCTCTGTTCTTTCTTTTGGTATATTTACCATTTATATATTAACAGAACAAATTATTCTGAGGGTCTTCAAAGATTGCTAAATATGATCAGAAATGCTTGTTGGCAACTTAAAAACAATACTCTGGCGGAGAAAGCGTTAAAGCTCATCGCAGTCATCACCATAACTCTCATCGCTGTCGTAACGGCCATTACAGAAATCCTCACCGTCGCCACGTCACCGTATCATCTTTACTGTCGACACATGAATGCCAAACATTGTACACCGTCACCATGGCAATTGTCTTTTGTCATCCTCCCCGATGCTGTTTTTCATCACCATGGCCACAGCAGCAGTACCTGCTTCACACTGAGGGAAAGAGGTGGAACAAAAGCAGGTAAAGCCCATACACACACACACAAACACACACACACAAGCAAACACACACAAAAAAAGGAGAGCATGCACTGAATGCCAATTAACCAAATGAAAGCTACAGCTACACTCTTAGAAATTAAAGTGCTAACTAGAACCATAGGGTTTTTTGGCTTGTTTTCATGAAAGAACCTTTTTTGTTTTCTGATAAAAAACCTTTTATAAGGCTGCCTAGAACCCAACATACCGGGTTACACCTATAACCCCTATGAAAGGTTCCACAGAGAACCCTTCTAAGATGTACTGGCTCCACCCAGAACCCTCTCTAGGGGCTCTATCCAGAACCTTTCTACCTTCTAAAAGTGAACAGAACTCACTCATTGGGTTCTACCAAGAACCCTTTTATATTCCAAGGGTTTCATCTAGAAACCACAAAGGGCGTTCTACCATGAACCCTTTTATATTCCCAGGGTTTCATCTAAAACCAACCCAGGTGGTTCTACTAAGAATCCTTTTATGTTTCAAGGTTTTCATCTAGAACCCACCCAGGACATTTCACCAAGAACCCCATTATATTCCAAGGGTTTCATCTAGAATCAGCCCAGCTGGTTCTACTTAGATGACTTCTATATTTCAAAGTTTTCATCTAGAACCCACCCAGGGGCAACTAAAATTATATTCCAAGGGTTTCATTTAACACCAACCTAGGTGGCTCTACTACGAACCCTTTAATATTCCAAGGGTTTCATCTAGAATCCACCCATCCAGGATGTTCTACTAAGGCTGCTACCCTTTTATATTCCAAGTGTTTCATCTAGAACTCACAAAGGCATTCCACCAAGAACCCTTTTATATTCCAAGCATTTCAGCTAGAATCCTCCCAGGGTGTTCCACCAAAAACCCTTTTATATTCCAAGGGTTTCAACTAGAATCTGCCAAGGGTGTTCTACTAAGGACCCTTTTTATCTTCCTAGGGTTTCATCTAGAACCCACCCAGGATGCTCTACCAAGAAGCATTTTATATTGCCAGGTTTCCACCCAGGGTGTTCTACCAACTAGCCTTTCTTATTCCAAGGGTTTCATATAAAACACAACTAGGCCTTTCCTTTAAGAACCGTTTCCTCTTCCAAGGGTTTCATCTAGAACCCAGTCAACCTATATTTCTAAGAGTGTAGCGGAGACAATAGCCTTTCAAAGTCAGTTATGAGCTAATTAAAGAACATATAGCATACAATCTAAGATCAGTGAGATCAGTTTGCCCTCAGGCGCTGCGAGCTGCTTCATAAGCGTTCTTCCTCATCTCTGAAGCGAGCTCTGCATGTAGGGACTGGAGTAAAAGAAAGGGTCTAAACCGGTGGCAGCCCTCCATCACTCCGGGAGAGTTTAAGCAGCCCTGCCTGACTTTATTCCTCTCGCCTCTCAAGGCCTGCTACTACTTGGATGCTCATTTGGAGTCTGTAATTAATTGGAGCCTCTATTTTTTCATCTATTTTTGTTTGGCTGTTGACCGACGTGTGGTCCTCTCACGCGCTCGTCTTCAGGTCGACGTGGCTCCCTAATTAAGACTCCAGAGGACGGCTAATTGCTGTTGCGTGCCTCTCGGCGGAGCAAGGGAGCCTTCTCCGGCGCTGCCCGGAAAGAGCGCCCGAGCGCTGAATTAAAGGGGCTTATGTAAGCTTGCGGTGAAACTATTAAACACCGACCAACTTTTCCTTGTGAGGAACTGCCACTTGATTTAATGGGCCTCATTAAAAGTGCACATCACAGAGATCCAAACCGCTCTCTCCGGCTTCACACGACAATGGGATAATGGTTCCTCCTCCATGCTGTCAAAGCCTAATCCTAAATATTGAACAGTGCTATTGCTCCCACAGAGCGATCCAAAATGGGCTGCAGCGTTCTTAAAAGGAAGGATTCACGTCATTTGTCTTTTTTGACAAGGGGCAGAGAGGAGCAAGTGAAGGAAGAGATGGCGCTGAGCAGCTCGCTGTTGTTTATTGCGAGCGGTAAATGGAGAAATCTGGGGCTGAATGAAAATAGATCCTGTATCAGGCTGAAATATTGTTTTCACTGCACACATTTTTAAATAAGTTTTCGTCTGACGGGGCGAGATCAAATACATGTTGGCTTTGTTTATTAGGAGACTGGCATGGTTGAAATCTGATTAAATGTCACAAAGTAAATCCTCACATCTATCAACACATACACACATTAATATTCCTACAGTTAGACAACTTTTTTCCAACACCTGTCGAGTTTTTAATGTTAAGATGTCGACAATATTATCATCACTATCTTGGTGCTACTGTTGACATGCTTCTAGATGTTAACTCAAAACATGCATTACAGAATTACATTTCCAGGGTGTATATGTGCATATGTGGATATTTTTTATTTTATTTTAGATTTTATCCTCAGATTCGGGATTATATGCATGTAATGTATTATTAATTGACCATTAAATGAATCTGTATCTATTTTGATATTTGAATGTTTTTAAGAAAAAAAGTCCAAATTCTCTCATTTCAGCTTCTTAAATGTGAATGTTTTCTGTTTCTTATTTTACTCCTCTCTGACAGTAATTTTTTAAAATTATTTTTGGGTTGTGGGCAAAACAAGACATTTGAGGACGTCATCTTGGACTATGATCAACATTTATCGCCATTTTCTGACATTTCGTGGACCAATCAATTAATTGATAGATTGATGATGAAAATAACTGTTAGTTGCAGCCCTAAAAACACAATATTAGGCTGAACAATTTCACCATATTTTATATTGAGATAATCCAAAAGTAATGGAAAGTAATCAAGTTACATTACTTTAATATTATGATACCCGGATTATGTTACTGACTACATTATAAACAGGTCATTAGTAACTGTATTCGACTACATGTTTAAAGTAAACCTCCCAACACTGATTATTGCAGTCTATTCTATTAATAGTCTGTATGTATGTTGAATGTGTGTGCAGCATGAAAGGACTAAACCATCATTTCAATGTGCGACCTTGTGTTGCACACTGACAAACAAATAACAAATAACCTTCATACCTTATATCAGGGAGCAGAAAATGTGAAGTAACAGACTTAAAGACACAGTGAATAAGACCTATATTTCCAGCCTTTTTTTTATCCTGTGTTCCTTGCTTTCTCCTGGTATCTCTTGGTATTTGTCAAAACATTACAAATAATTTTGCAATTATATATATTTTTGATGACTCCTCCTGCACTTTGTTGCTTTCACTCCATTGAACTCAATCAATATTTTATTATTAACAGTGGGCCAAGTATATAATTTGAATGGTGTCACTCTTAGTGATGATCTATACACTGAATATAAAGATGGACAATGTAGCTCCACACCTCCCATTGGACAAAAACGGGGACAAAATATCCTGGACATGAGCGCTGCCATTTCGTGCTGGTGATGCCATTTGGGGCCAGAGTTTGCGCAGGGTTGGAGATCAATTGTGAGCTAATGTTTACTTTTCAATAATGACATGAATTCCTGTTTTTATAGCATTGAATTACTAACAGCAAAAGGTCATTCAGTATAGTGCAGATCTCTGTCAGGCAACCTGAAAAGAATATTCACATCTAACTTCTTTGTAATTGCCAACATTTTGATTAGTAACTGTTCTTTAAATCCATATTTTTCACAGTAACAGATTACAATCACATTTATTTTGTAATTTAATTACATGTGACTAGTTACTCCCCAACACTGCTTGTAGACGAGCCTTGTTTTAGTCTAGGAGTGGTTGATGACTTGTGGACCTGACCAGTTAAAGCTGTACCGTTTAACCAACACATTAAAATGTCTAAAAACGCCAGACACGTGTTATGTGTTAAGTTGTGTACTTTCATTATCGCAAATGTTTTCAACAATGTTCAAACACAGAGCAATCTGTGACTTTATTCAAGATAACGGTGTGTTTCCTGCTAGCTAGTGACTGCTAGGTACCAATTGCTCTAACTTCCTGGAAAACACAGGATATGTCAGAGAGTGACGAAGGAAGTTGACGAACATGACAAAAAATGTAGCGTGGAAGAATTTACATATTCTCTGTTTAAGAGGATCGGTATAAGTTACATATAGATTTTATACAGGTTTCTTGTGTTTTCTAAAAAAATTGTGAATCGAGGCGGCCATTTAGCTCAGTTGGTGGAGCGACCGTCCCATGTATGGAGGCTGTTCGTTCAACTCCCAGCTGCGGCCCTTTGCTGCGTGTCATTCCCTCTCTCTCTGCCCCATTTCCTGTCTGCTCTTCAGCTGTCCTATCCAATAAAGGCAAACAAGCCCAAAAACATTTAAAAAAAAAAAAAAAAGTGAATCACTGCAACCACGTGAGGTCCTTGAGCATGCATACATAAACGCAAATACATTCACACAGATAAAACAGAACTTGAACACTTCAGCAAACATCAGCGTGATAAAAACTACTTTAAATGACAGAAACCATCTTTGGGGTAAATTTACTTACAGTGTACTTAGATTTTTTAATTTGGTCTATGTCTTACCTATACTGCAGCCAGCCACCAGCGGGTGATCAAGATCCTTTGGTTTCACTTTTAGGAAGCTGTCATGTTGTCCATCTTCACATACAGTCAATGTGATGAACCCACAGAGAATTATTACCAACCCTGCAGTTCCCCTCTGCTCTGCTTATCATTTTAGTGTCTTTCACCTCATTGCTTTTCTAAAATTTGCGTCCAGCAGCTGTTTTCAGTGAAGAAGCTATGATAAACTCACTGTACACTACCTGCACAGCACCTAACAACAGACACACACAGTTAGCAACTAGCTGGTGAACATAATGGAGCATTTAGCCACTGAAGAGTCAAAAATTTCCTTCCTCGAGGCGTTTGCTGGTTGTGTAAATAGATACCTGCTAACAAGTTTGCCATAACAACTGTATAATGTTTATCATATGTCAGTGTTGTGTTAACAGCTTGCTCTGCTGCCCATTTTAACCTGTAAACCTTAACCTGTATTTACATATTGTAGTTTTTTTTTTATGCGAATCACCGCTACCACATGAGGTCCTTGAGATTACAGTCATAAATAAATGATGGGTGCAGTGGTATGTGAGATTAGCTGCAGACAGTGGACACTCATACATCCTTACCCATCCTTTTAAAGATAATTAAAACCAAACTTGAACACTTGAAAACAGATTAGTGTGATAAGAACTACCTAAAATAACTGTAATTATGTTTGGGAAAACATTATTTGATGTACAATTTGACTTTTTAGTTTGGCCCATGTCCCATCTGCTAACATGGAGGGGGCGAGGTTTATGACATATACTGCAGCCAGCCACCACGGGGCGATCAAGATGCTTTGGTTTCACTTTAAGGGAGCTGTCGTGTTGTCCATCTTCATATACAGTCAATGTGATGAGAATTATCACCAACCCCGTAGTTATCCTCTGCTCTACGGATCGTTTTATTGTCTTTCAGCTCGTCGTTTTGATTGTGTGGCCTGTAACTTTACCGTTTAGGTTCAACCTGCTCGGCACCAAACCAAGTTAGCTTATCTGGTGAACATAGTGGTGCATTTAGCTGCTAAAGAGTCAGATATTTCCCTCAGGAGCTGTTAAGTGAATGTTGCTCTGTATCTGCTGGATGTGTAAATAGATGCCTGCCAACAAACTTTACCATAACAACCATATAATGTGATAATATGTCAATGTTGTGTTAACGGCTCTCTCAGCTACACATTTTAACCTGCAGCTCTTACCCTATATTCAAAATAACACACGATCCCACAAGTTCTTTCATATGTTCTCCTGTAAAATCTATGAACAGAGCCCAAAGAAAGACGAGACAGTTTGGAGAGAGAGAGAGAGTATAGATTCTGTAGGAGAGAGGAAATGAGGAAACACAGCAGCAACAATTACTTAAGAGACACAATTAAGACGTGAGCACAGCAAAGACCACTACCACAATGGGCGCTTCGGCAGATACCCTTGAAACATTCCTTCACTTCAAACACATAACTTGTGCCTCTCACAGAAAAAAAAAAAAAAGCTCGAAGAGAAGAAAGAGATGGTAAAAAAAACAAAAACAAATCAGGAAGAAGCTGGAAATGAGTCCAACTCATGCATAACTTCAAACACTCCATCTTCAAAGTTGCATAACATTAAAAACCAAGCCCACTCCGAGTTCTCAACATCAAAAACCAGCCAGCATCGAGGGGACACTGCCGAGCCTGCTGAGCCATGCCCTCACTCTGAGGCACAACATGCACCCACCCTCCTCTTCATCTTCATCCTTTGTCGTCCCTCGCTATTGTCCTTGGGGTATTTGTTACCACAGAGCAATACAGCATTATGGGTAAGAGGAGGGCCAGGTGGTAACGCACATAATGACTTCCCGCCCCAAGAGCAAGCAGACGGAACACAGAAACCCTCTGAATTCTCTCCA
Source organism: Lutjanus argentimaculatus (assembly GCA_034769285.1). Classification (NCBI taxonomy): domain Eukaryota; kingdom Metazoa; phylum Chordata; class Actinopteri; order Lutjaniformes; family Lutjanidae; genus Lutjanus; species Lutjanus argentimaculatus. Next base: position 1,382,785 of record JAWZSL010000008.1, on the reverse strand, counting down.
CCACACTGCCTTTTACATCACATACATGTATATTTCTGTTTATGTGTGAAAGGCGACGGTGACAAAGACGTGTAAAGCAGCGGTCCCCAACCTTTGTTGTCTGACGTACCACCACAGCCCTGTCAACCTCAGGAAGCCTTCCACAACATGCATCATGTGCAACACATCCTCTTACTGATGAAGAGTAGGTACATTATGTAAGTCACGTGGTGTTAAATGCATGGATAACGTGAAACGGTGGCAGCCTGGTTGGGTTTAGAAAAAGACTGGGTTTTGGTTTAAAATAAGTACCAGTGCCAGTGGCAGTATTTAGAAAGCAGGGTGACTGATGGTGGGTAAATATGCCAATATCAACAAAGAAAAGTCATTATTAATTCCATTATTTCACATTACATCTAATATACATGGTTATCTTAGCCAGTAACATTTGTTTTTGATCAAATTTTTATCAGTAAATGAAATAGATAAATACAGAGTAGGGCTGGACGATATCGATTTTGATTTTGATTTATTTGGCTTCTCACGATCATAAAAACATTATGATCGAAGAAAACGATTAATGTGCCACGCGACCTGCATGCAAATTCCTGACTGTAAAAGCACAGTGAATGCACCAGTCTTAAGTGCAGGTGCTGCAAACTAGGAGCGACCGAGAGAAATGGCAGAACGGCCGCCTTTAGTTGATAAGAAAGGTAGGATATCGTCAGTCATATGGAAACTAGGGGTGGGCGGTATAAAGGTATAACGGTAGAAGGGGGGGGGGGTGCTGAAGTCGGTGTGGACACTGGTCTCCTCCAAAAAGTTTTGTGAACTGCGCTGCATTATAAAGTCATGATGAAGAGTCCACTCTGTCTCTCCTTCATCTCCTCAGTTGTATGTCTGTGTCAGTTTGCTGTCGCTGTGGTCTAACATCCCACTGAGTAACTTCAATGACACTGATGAATGTCCTGACGCATAATTCTAAACAGATATCCCGCATCGTTTGTCATTATATTGACTGAGCTGAATAAAGTGAAGTTTTTCATCAGAGCATATTTATTAAAGAAATGACTCTTATTAACAAAATAATACTAAATAATAAATGCTATCGAGCTGCTTCATATAAATAGTAACCTTTTCCTAAAATACTGTTTTTAATTTTGTTACATTGTTTGGAGAAAGATCCGTTACACAGCTTCAAATTACTTACATTTTTTTTTACTATGTTTTGAAGTGTGTTTATTCTGCTGCAATGTATCTGCTATGTGAGTTGTTCAGAAACAGTCATTTTGACATATATATACAGAAGAAAAGACTACATCGCAATATATATCGTTACCGCACATGCTTCAAATTATACTGCAATATAAATTTTAGGCCATATCGCCCAGCCCTACTTCCATTATAAGTTTTACACCGCGACATTTATACCGCGATATATACCGTTACCGTGAAGGGATTCAATTTATACCAGTGATATGAATTTTGGGTCATACCGCCCAGCCCTAATGGAAACATTTTGGTTTCAAGTTGTTGGACGTTGAGCAGAAAGGCACACACGTATGTGATCCGCGGACTATGTGTGAGCATCATAGTTTTACTGCCACAGTTACTTTTGTATAAGTTATAATACCCAAAATCTCAATGCAGAGCCGCAGTGAAAAGACAGGACAGATGCTGCTGTGTGCAGCGCATGTCTGCAAAGAGCGACTGATTTAAAAGCCGTCACTAGTCGGGCTGCAGCACTGTCACTGAGGCACTGACAGCAGCCCCTCTCGCCCAGCGTGAACGCCCCGATCGCCTAGGTAACCCCAGATGTTTATATCAGCAAAGTCAGACAGATGACAGCTAGTAAAAACCATCACGGTTTGGCAGTGTTTTAATTTAGACGATGTAAATAATGTTGAATGTAGACTGTAACATAATAAGCTGATATATATTCACTTGACTGGAGCAACATGTGACCACATTAAGCACAGACACGAACATAAACCTACAAGTGGAGCTGCTGCTGCTGCTGCTAACACTGCTAACGTTAGCCACACTGTGTAGCAGACTGGCAGCTAATGTCAGCTCTGGGTCATTTACCTGCAGACTCCGCAATCCTCTTAGGTCTGAAATGGTGAAGCATTTACTGAGTTGCTGTAATGTTTTGTGAGTTAATGTGTTTGGTTTGTATTGCACATTTAGCGCACATAGCGCACATTTCAGCGGCATTTAAAGTACGATTTGGCAATTGTTGACTGTGATTAACGGCTTCAAATGGCTCTTAATACACACAGTATTTTTTTCAGACAGTGTTTAACATAAATTTAAAGATTCTGCTCAATTTTAACTGCTTTCTGACTGTTTTCTCAGCGTTAGACTAGTCGACTAGTATAGATTAAATTTTGCGTTTAATCGACAGGGAAAATTAGTCACCAGAACATCCCTAGTATATACATAGTACAGTACTGTATAAGTTTGAAGTTTTTAATATTATTACCATTATCATTACTATCATCATCATTATTATTAACCCTAATCCCATCACTTTTTTCTTTTTTGCTGATCCGAAAAATGATCCGATTTGTGACTCAAAAACGTGATACGATCCAAACCGTGAGTTTTTTGATCAGTTGCACCCATATAAAGTATAGTCATAAAGTGGTCAATGACTAAGTGATAAAGGAGCAGAAGACGCAAAAAAGTGCAAGCTCATCGGTTTAATGAATAATCGTGTTTATTAATCGTGATTTCAATATCAATCAAAATAATCGTGATTATTATTTTTGCCATAATCGTCCAGCCCTAATACAGAGGGTTATGCTATAGATTTCAGAGCGTGACTGGCTCCAAAATAACATTTTCACCACCTACTGAGAAACTCATGAGGGCTAAACCTAACCAAGCTGCCGCTGTTGAGCACAATCAGCCCGACTAATTGGCAGGCCAATTAATGGAAGTGACGTTATAGAAATCATGTACGCAAAGTAGGGTAACGTAAGGCAGTGGTTCCTAACCTTTTTCTTGGAGCCCCCCCCCCCCCCCCCCCCACACACACACACACACACACACACACACACACACACACACACACTTTTATCTAAGGAAAGCTGAGCTCCCCTGAAAATTTGAAAAAAAAAAAGCAAAAAAAAAAAAAGTGTATTTTATATTTTATTAATTATTAATGATTCATCAGTTGTTAGCATTTTCAACTACTGGTTAAGGGAAATGCACAAAATGCAATACCCTAATAGGAAGCCAGGTCTACTTACAGAAATATTGTACATAATTGTGTCATTTCCCACAGCTGTAAAGTGCTGGAAAAGCTTGAAATGCTTGGAAAAAAGCTTCAGTTTGATTTTGGAAAAGGCGTAGGAACCCTGAAATTGTGATTTTAGTTGACATGTGTAAATCTGATTTTGAGGACCTCAGAGCAGATGGAGTATTGGGGACCCTCTGTGATTTCTGGCACCCCCCTGAAGGGGGCCCGGACCCCAGTTTGGGAACCAATGACGCAAGGTAACGTAAGGTAGCGTAACGTAAGCACAGGCATCAGCCAATGCCAATCATCTCAAAATGCAGGATAATCGACCCAATTAATCGGCCGACCAATTATTCGTCTATCAGACGTAACATAATGTAATATAGCATAATGTTGTGTTTGTATGATCCATCCTTCCCCCCCAACCAACTCCTTCCACAGACTTTGTCACTCTTTATACTAAATCACCTGACTTTCTTCTTTAATGGTCAGCAACAAATGTATCTTCAGTGACTCTCTCAGTCCAAATCAGTCCCAGCAGTTCACTTCAGCTCACTTCAGTTCCAACAACCTGACACAGAAGAAAAAAAAATACCATCCTGTCACCGTCCTCTGGCTCTGGTGGCTTAAACATGTCTGGACATGTCCAGTAAAGCTGCTAGATGGAGCGTCCATGTTTCAGGTGGTATTCAGGTTTGTACTGGTGTTTGACACTGAGACAGCGAAGTGGACACGCCCCCAGCGTCTGAAAAAAATATTAAAACCTAATTTATATACTTAATGATTTTTTTAAATTAATCATTCAAATTTGGCTGAGTGGTTAACAACACATGTTCATGTGGTGTGACAAAGTTGAGCAGACATTTATTGTTGCTTTACAAGATCGTTACGTATTTTTTCAGAAGAGTGAGAGAACTACACACAGAAAAGGGCCACAGGCTGGAAATAACCCATGACCTCTGCAGAGGACTAACAGTCTCAGTGTATGGGACAAATGCTTTACCAACTGACCTACAGCAGCTCCCAAATGTCAGAGAACTTTCTTTGACATACGGCACACTCCGTTATTTCTGGCTACTGTTTGATAGCCAGAATTAACAGGCAAGTGATTGAAACAGTTCCAACAATTTATCCATTAATTCTGGTGAGCCATTTCAACTGTTTTAATATTTACATATGATTTGAACTGTTAATTTATTACTTTTAACTGTTTATATCTATTATCTATTTATTAGATTTAGCCAACATTTTAGACTCCTCACTCACTTGATGAACAGTTTTCATAAACTCCCATATAGTGTTACAGCTGGCATAATGGGTTTTTTTTTTAATCAATAATTTCAATTTTCTTTAAATTAGTTGAGCTACTCTACATCTTTCCAGCTACCCCCTGGCAACTGCGGAAGTACTTCTTACCACAGGCGCACAGTTATATTTAAAAGTGGGGGTGCAAGATTAGTCACAGCCAAGGGGAATGTGGCAGGATTTTTTTTTTTTTTCTTCTGTAGTGGTGACAAAACATTAAAAATATACATATATTAGTTTGAATTACACTAAAGTTCCCTGCGCTCTGCTGGGAAAAATATTATGCAAAACTACCTTTAGGAAATATGATGTATCAACAATTCTTTATGTGTCTGTAAAAACACATGACTCTACAAACACAAGATACAGGGCATCATATGTCGACAGTCAGCTTGTCAATTCGGCATCAATATAATCCATAAATATTAACTGTATTTCTGTACACATTTTACATATTGTTGCCTTAAGTCGCTACCTGCCTCTGTTGGTCAGCTCTGCTTTATTATTATTATAATCAAGAACTATTTTTGATCCAAACTAGCTTAAATTTTTAAAAATAGCAAAGTTGTGTAATCAAAAAGTGGGAATGCAAAAGCACACATTTGCTCCACCAGGTCAAATAGTATGGGTGCAACTGCTTTAGAGCTGCAACGGTAAATTGAATAATCGATTATTAATTGATTATTAAATTAATCCCCAAATATTTTGAGAATCGATTACTCAGTTTGAGCATATTATTTGATTTCTGCTTCTTAAATGTGAATATTTTCTGGTTTCTTTAATCCTCTCTGACAGTAAACTGAATATCTTTGGGCTGTGGACAAAACGTGACATTTGAGGGCGTCATCTTGAGTTTTGGGAAACACTGATCAACATGTTTCACCTTTTTCTGACATTTTATAGACCAAATAACTAATTGATTCATTGAGAAAACTGAGAAAACTGCTTCACTGCCTCTGCTCAGGCATCTATGCCCCTTACAAAACACTGGATCCCACCACCAAATTATTACAATGTGCTGTCATTCACGGCAGATCTGAGCATAAAACTACATTCCCATGCAAGAAAGTTTTGTTGTGCAACTCTGAACAGGGAAAAGAATCTGCATTTTACAGCACAGGGAAAGCTGTAGGATAAGGTGTGAGGTGACAACAAGCAGATTGCAATCAGCAGGTGCAAAGTGTGATCGTGTTGTCATATAGAAAAGACAAATGTATAGGAGGCACCGTGGATAGAAAGGTGTAAAAACACGCCAGTGTCTTTAAGTCTTCACTTGGCTTTTCCCCTCCTTTGTCACTTTCAAATGCTCCTGACAAATTCTCCAATATACTGATAAACACATACAAAATCCCGCCCACACGTTTAAACAGAAAAAGCTCTTCAGAAGCGCACCTTTCCACCCACATATGTTGACATACGCACATGAACAAACTGGTAATGTTCCATCAAAGCTTATAGCGCCCATTAAAACGCGGAGACAAACACGGAGCCACGGCTCGTAGTTAACACCCACACACTCTTGAATGGCGTGCCTTTCCATCACTGCAATTGCCAGTGACAGTGACAATCATGTACCCCACTCAATTACACCTGGCTAATTGTTGAGATGCCACATTACCATAGAGGGACTCACAAAGACAAGTCACACACGTTATATAAAGTCGATATATATAAACACAGGCCTTTGATATTTCTCACTAAACATATAGTATTGCAGTTTTGCATAAGCATGCTACGCCCTCATGTAATCAGATAATGGATTATTTAAGCATCTGCTCTCACCGCGCCGTATAAACCGATGGAGATACAGTACATTTTCTCTCTTTTTTTTCACCCTCACACACATTCTGTGCACAGAACACGGCACACACTTTGCCTGAAGGATTTTAATTTGAGATGCAGACTCCAGTGTCATAGTGAATGATATTAAAAGTCGTATCATGAATAAATCAGGAGACAGAGGACTCACCTCAGCAATGTGACAGATAAGCAAAGAGAAACAGCACACAGGAGGAGACAGAGGGAGAGGAAGAGGTTCAGGACTGACGGAGGAGAGACCGATAAATAAAGCTGCTCGCGTTTTAACAATACAGACAGCAGCAGCGGTTTGATGTAGGCCATTAGTTTATGGCACTTCCTAACAAGGCTGTAATTGCTTTACTGCTGAATCCACAACATACCTTCATCTGTCATCCAATCACTCCCACGATGCTTTTTATTTCTTTCTTTTTTTTTTTTTTTTATCCAAACAGAAAGACATGCTCATAATGAAACCCTTCATTTGTAACAAATCACTCAGCCGGAACATCAGTAGAAATTGACAATTTGTCCATTTGTCATTTCGTTTCTGAACGAGACGGGGTGTCACAGCGGGGGAGCGGTGCATCCAAAATTTCTGAAGGGGCAAGAATTCATTCAAAGCTGTCAACAATTCAAATCAAGAGGGAGCGCAAGATGATGAAGAGATGTGTTGGTTTGTTTGCTGTAAACATGTGAGACCTTGAAGGCTCGGTCTCAAACCAGCAGGTGTTAGTGCTTCTTGACCTTGTCCGTCTCTTAAGTACTGCAGACGACTGAAGAAAGATAAAAGAACTGGTTGTTCTTTCTGTAGAGCTGCTGCTCCTGCTGCAAACTCTCAACTGACATTTGCATTGGGAGACCTGCGTCAACTTAGTTTTTTTGTGCCATAAAGCAACTTTTGTGTTGTAAATGAATACGTGTTCCACACAGTGTAAATGCAGTGCAGAGGTTGACAGATGCTTATAATGTTCTTGATGATTACCAGCCACGACAGTGGGGCTGCTGTTGTTCTATCGTAACTATAAATTAAAGCAAAATACAAATAGAACAATTGAGAAAATTTAGACTTAAGAAAATATACAAATATACAGAAAATTGTCTAAAAACAAAAATAAAATAAAATAAAATAAAATAAAATAAAATAAAATAAACATCTATATTATATTCTGTAAGAAAGTATCGTACAACATTTATGCTGATACCAATATAGACTGATATAGCTGTGCTAGGGCAATATCGGGCCGATAATATCGGCTGACCAATATTGGTCTTGCTCTAGGTTATGTCTGTCTGTGAACAGATTTTGTCACTGCATCACAACAATGCAAAATGTCATGAAACTTTACAGCTGTGTAGTTGAGGTCAAAATGAAGGCCAAGTTCAAAGATAGGTGTGGTCCAGACAGAGGTGAAGTGGAGAACTAAGACATAGGAAAAGGGCCACTGCTGCTGCAATAATCATTCTAAAAAGGTGAATTGTCTCACTGAACTTTCATATGTAACTTTCTTTTCAACTTACGTACTTATTTTCCTCCTAACCACTGACAATTCCTTAACCTAACCTAACCAAGTAGTTTTTGTGCCTAAATCTGACCAAACTGCAAGTGTTTTACAACACGCCTGTCGCTGGTCACTGGCAAACAACCAAGTCTGCTGTTTAGGTATGAGGATGTGTTGAGAGATGAATCTGTAAACATAACACTGACATTACCTTAGTTGCTGTGGCAGACATATTAGCAAACAGTTCCCTATGTACACATTAGAGGCTGACATTTGTTCGGGAATCCCACGGGTCACGGGATTCCCGCGGGATTCCCGTGGGATGGGAGTCAACTTTACTATTAATCACGTGATTGGGACGGTACGGGAGTAAAAAGTTAACGGGAGCAGACGGGAGCGGGAATCAACCAATAGGACACGCACACCGAAAAACATATGACAGGCGCGTCGCCATTTTTGTAGTTTTCTTTCCATAAGCCTACACGGCAACGCAAGTCAAAAGAACTACACGGCCCAGAAGCCAACAGTGCTTCTGGCCGCTGCTTGCCTGCTTCCCGCTGAAAAATTAAAGAACAGCGATGGAAGGAGCAAGCAGCAGCAGCACACAAGCCGAAAAAAACTGAACTACAACGTAGGGGTGGGCGGTATAAACGGTATAACGGTAGTAACGATATGAATTTGGCCACCAGTAGAGATTTTGACTATACCGGCCTACCGCGATATAAAGAAGTAATCAGGTTAGCAGGGAGAAATTGTAATGTTTTTTTTTTTTTACCAGGGCTGTCAAAGTTAATGCAAATTCCTTTTAACGCTAATTTTTTAACGTGCGTTAACACACGTTCTGTTATATTGGCCTGATCAATAGTTTGAATCAGCAGCTGGAAATGAATCAGCTGACAGCTGCGAAGACGTGAGCTTCTGTCACCCGACAATGTAAACGGGCTGGTCTGTGTAAGCGACTGGTTCAGCGCATAGAAACAGAATAAGAGGAGGGAGACGAGAGACTGCTGATAGAGCTGCAGCTCCACCTGAAACCAGGTAAAAGGTAAAATAAGTCGCGTGTGTGACGCTGGTCTCCTCCACAAAAACTTTTGTCACTGCGCTGCATTATTATAAGTCATGATGAAGAGTCCACACTCTGTCTCTCCTCTTCATCTCCTCGGTGTGTGTCTGTGTGCAGTTTGTTGTCTGCTGTGGTCTAAAACATCCTCACTGATGTAAATGATCCTACTGCATTAATACAAAAACATGAATATCACACAATCGTTTTATCATTCTTTTGACTGAGCTGAATAAAGGTGAGGATTTTTCTCATCAGAGGACAATATTTTATTAAAGAAATAAACTATTGTTAACAATAATAATACTAAATAAATAAATAAATAAATGCATATTAATAGTAACATTTTCCTAAAATACTGTTTTTAATTTTCTGTTACATTGTTTGGAGAAAGATCCGTTACACAGCTTCAAAATTACTTAATTTTTTTTTTTACTATGTTTTGAAGTGTGTTTATTCTGCTTCAATGTATCTGCTACGTGAGTATGTTCAGAAACAGTCATTTTGACATATATATACAGAAGAAAAGAATATATCGCAATATATATCGTTACCGCACATGCTTCAGATTATACCGCAATATAAATTTTAGGCCATATCGCCCAGCCCTACTACAACGTAAAGTAAGAAATAACGACATTTCTGTTAAGCTAATTGAACTACTGGGAAAGTCGCAAATATTAGCTAACTTCGTTAGAGTTGTGTGTGATGACGTTAAAACGACGTATGCGGCTTGTAAAACCTGCTTGGTTTTAATCAAATACACCAGTGAGTCTGGGACGAGTGGACTCAAGAGGCACACTTGCAGGGCAGATTCCGGGAAAAATCAGCTCAGCATATCTTCATTTGTCAAACAGAAATTACCTAGAGACTAGAAGGAAAAAAAATGGGAGCGGTACAGGAGTGGGAGTCATTCTGAATGGGAGCGGGATGGGAGGTGGAGTCACTTTACCGGGAGTGGGATGGGACAGGAATTTTTTTTCCCCTCTGGCCCGGGATTGGGACGGGACACAAATTTTCTCTGTGGGAGTGGGACGGGACAGGAATGAAAATCCACTCCCGTGTCACCCTCTAGTACACATACAGCAGACCTGGAGCAACATTAGCATATATTTGGAGTCACGTTTATGTCCAACTGATGAATGTATGTGAAAGTGCAGCTTTAAATGAGAAATCTATAATATATTTACTGTAATTTGTCATAAAATGACCATGATATGCAATTGGAGATCAAGGAAACATGTTAAATTGAAATACTCACTTCTCTCACAACAACGCGACAGCTGGGATGTCCTCCTTTGAAATATCTATTCCAGGCCAGAGTAGCTGTCTTAGTTTACCCATTTCACATTTATTCTAGTTCAAATTAATTCTGAATGTTTGGCGAATGAGTAAGTGCCTGTTTATGAGTCCAGAAATCATTAATAATCTTTTAGAAGGAGTAGATGTTTATAAGAAATTAAATTGATCAAAATGTTAATGGGGTTTGGTAGGCAGCCACTGAACTCCAACTTCAGTGTGTGTATTTTCAGAGCAGTGGGCTTTGTTTTCAGGCTAATGGGCATAACTTTACATTGACAGACAACTGACAGTTATAAACAATTGATTAACTTACTGCTGAGAACTCGTCCTTGCTTGTTATTGGAAAATTACAATGTTGCATGCATCTTGCACTCCTGCAGGATTCCTGCAGCCTGCCTGAGCTTCCTCAAGTCTGGGGAGGAGGGAGCAGGGAGCAACCATAAATTGTATATTAAGTAAGGATTCAACCTATTAAATATAATATCAAATAAACATAATATAAATATATTTTTGTTACATATTGATCCTTTGAGTTTGAATGGCATTGACACCAGCGCAACACTGTTTCTACATCTAGGCAGGTGGAGGTTCATCCTGACCACAGCTGCATAAAAACTGTAAACCTGCAACAAAATATTTTTCACTTAATGTCTTTATTTTACCGTCCTTCTATAATGTTTTATTTGAAATAAAATCTCCGTTTGTAGAGAATTTGAACAGTTTCCCCGTAACGGTGAGCTGGCTCACACTGCCTAAGGTAGTTTTATTCATATGGTGAATTTTGTCTCCCATGATGCTCTGAACATCCCCCACCCATGAGGAGATCCACTCACCCAAAGCCATTCACAGGGGTCAGGAGGACAAATGAACAGAGGGAACAGCAGAGTGAATATCAGCCTGCTTCTGTCTGTAGGCGGGTGGCTGCATGTAATCTGCAGCTCTGTCTAACTAGCCGAGAGGAGGGTCCGCCACGTCAACTGGTGTCTGCTGCGTGTGTGCGTACGCGCACATACGTGTGCATGAATATGCATGCGTATTTGTGTGTGTCTGCGCTGTGGTTACCTCTGAGGGGAGACGGCGGTGCTGTCGGCAGGTTAATCCAGCCCTCAGGCTAAGCATCAAACTTTCAGATCAGAGAATCAATAATTCAGACAGCAGCTTGTCAGGATCTATCACAGAACACAGACTGAGAGGCAGGCAGCGGCACAACAAAGGCACAGAGGTGATTTACAGCCTCATACAATTCACACACATACAAATAAAGGTGGACGCAGACTCCCTGCGTAATTGCGCGCCGATACGCTGAAATCACAGGCACAGATACACACACGTAATGCTCAAAAGCGAGCAAACATGCGCATACATAAATTCCCTCGCACACAAAGAGCCACACCTTGACTTCAATCCCCAGAGATATTACAAAAACCTGATTGATGGTCCGAATCACTTTTTGATTCCCAAACCTCAGAATCTAAACTCATTCCATCCCGACTACGGCGCGTCACAGATCTACTGCTGTGCTTAAGATCCACCAGCTAGTCCTTGAAGTATACACCACCCTATTAATATGGCCGTGGCACTGTTGTAAATCCCCTGCAAATCAGAGAAACACAGCAACAAACCATGTCTGTTTAGTGTGCGTTGTGGGGGAGTGAGCTGGTAGGGGGTAAGAGAAATTGAGGGATATTTCAGCGCGTGGGTGTATAATGGCTATCAGAGGTGACTTTCAGTGGGATCAACTCAAAACACTCGCGCACAAACACACAAACAAGCTTTTTTCCCCTTTGCTCGCGCAGTCACAGGCGCACAACATTAGCTTATACAGATACCCATATCAAATGATCATGCAGCAGCAGCTAGTGAGCTTTTGTGGGTGTATGTGTGTGAGAGATGTGTGTGTGTCTGCATGAGGCAGTCATAAAGTGAAAGTGCTGACGCTCAGAGACATTTTCTTGGAGCTGAGTGAGCCCCTGCAGGCCTAGTAACCTTGAGTTCCATGCCATGTGTGAACTACAGGCTGGCGGTCGACATGGCGCATGTGTGTGGTGATGTGGTGACCAATCACAGCTCCCCATTCACCCACAGGTTGCCTCTGTGTTATACCCCTTTACTACAGGCTACACACCTTTTGGAGTGTGATCCTGATGCCAAAAAAGGAGTAGCAAATTATCTGTAAGCTGTTTAGCCCCGAGTTTGACCTCTCAGGCTAAATACTGGCTGCCCAGAAACATCTGGCTGTTTGTTGGGTACTACAAAGCCGGACAGGAAAATGTAAAGAAAACCAATCAGAGCTGAAAAAGTACTGCTGCCACCTCCTCTGCAAATTTCTGTGTCAAATCATTTAATCTGTCTTGTATAGATGTTGATGTGTAATTATATCAGTTAACAGTTATCTCCTGCAACAGCTGTTCCTAACCTGGGGTTGCAATCCCCACAAGAGGTTGTAAGATGAACACGCAGGATTGAAATAAGTGGGGGAAAAAAAAAAAAAAAAAAAAATCTGCCTTACAAAATTATGTTTCTTTTTTATACCTCTATTATATAATTTCTTTTGAATGCTGTATAGTTTTACCTCTTTGAGGCAAAAATAGTTCTCAAATGCAACAGTCTGAGAAGACAAATTCACCCTTTGATTGAACTGCTTGTAACTTATAAACATTTACATGTAACAAGGCGTCACAACGACAGTAAGGACAAGTGCGGTTGAATACACATTTGAACTGATACCTAGAATTCAGTATCAGTACCCAGAGTTTTTTTCACTTAACTCTCTCTGTAGTAACAAAAATGTAATTTCAACTATAAGTCTAAACTTTATTTAAAACATTTTATGCACCATAAATAAAAACCATACTCAACTCCCTCACCCTTCCCAAGCCAATCCCTACAACTTCCAACTCCTGTCACAGTCTGTTAACAAGACATAGAGAACATTGTTTTGTGTCTTAAAGCGATATTCCACTCTTAGAGACTCGCAAGACTTCGTATATCTCTTAATGGATGCACATGTGAAAATATTGCGAGATCGATGCCATGTTTACATGCTACCTGCTACATGCTACAGTTGACATTTTGGCTAAAAACATGGTGTAAATGGCGTCTTTTGTGGTTAAATTTTAATGTCACAGCTCGCGGACACTTGGATTACACCACACGAGCAGGATGGAGACACTTTGTGTTTGTTTTGTGTTCTTTTTTTAACATTTTATCCGTGGTCTCCATTCACTGCCATTGTACTGGATTTTCTGCTGAAACTCCAGGATTGTTTTGTGAGCTGAAGATCTTCACCCATCCTCACATCGGTATAGGGGTGAGTACATATTGAGTGGATTATGATTCTGGGGTGGAGTATCCTTTTAAAGAAAACACTTATGTTATTACTGTCAGCACTACCAGTGTTTGCTTGCTGTAATATTTCCCCATAAAAAGTATGCAATTCATACATACATGTGTTCATTCAAAATCTCACATAAAGTTTTAGCAAACTATATAGCACGTTAGTAAGAAATTTTGGACTCAGCCAGTGTCATTGTTGGCTAATGCTTGTAAAAATGCTAAGCTAACGTAAACCAAATTATTGAAAAAACTTATCTCCACAAAGCAAATTAATCACCTGAAGTTGCTGATAAAGTTGACTTGGCTTTCTGGCTATTAGACAAGGTAGAGCTTATAGATATATTTTGTGTTTAACCATGTTTTGCCCTGACCAGCTTTTCATTTCACATTACAAATATTACAGCTCATGTTGGCTACTTTAACTTTGAACAGTTACAGCTCACCATTGCCATGACTCACTGTGACAAGGGTAATGTCATGCTTAATTTTTCTCTCTACTCTAAATCTCTCATCCAGATGTACTCGTATGTCCTGAAATTAGGCAATGATTAATTTAACATATTCATGTTAAATGGTGCTCTGTGGTACAACCAGAATTCAGGAAGTATAAAGATGTTGTAAAGCAACGATAAGTGTGTGTTCTGAGTTTATCACACCACAGAACCATGTTATTCATCACCCAGCCAAATTTAAATGATTAAAAAAATCTCTAAATATATAAACTTAGGTCTCAAAATCATGAAAAGGCTCAGTTGGGTTGTTCCTTCCTAAAATGGAGGTACAAGTGTCAGGAGATGAAGTATTATGAAGTTCTGCAGTAAAGAAAAGTGCTGTTTCTATACAGTAACATAATCATTAAGAAATCAGGTCAGTGCCATATAGAAATGGGTTTCCCAGTTTGACGTGGAAAAACTTGACTCGTCTCCACAGATCCCTGACCTCAACCTCAGCCTACACCTTTAGGAAGAACTGGAACACCGACTGAGAGCCAGACCTCATCGCTCAACATTAGTGCTGGACCTCAATATTGCTCCTGTGGCTGAATTGGCTTGAATTCCCGCAGCTGGTTCAACATCTGCTGGAAAGCCTGAAAACCAGAAGAGGGGACGTTGTTATAACAGCAGATTAATGACCGCACAGAGATATCTGACAGTCACAAAGGGTGTAAAGTTTCGGTTTCTACATAGTTTGGGTGTCCACATACTTTTGGCCTTAAAGCATCGTATTCCCATAGTTTATGTTGTTTGTTTGAGGAATGTTGGCTTCACTTTTTACATCTAACCTCGTAGTGAAGAGAGTTAGTGAGTGAGTGAAGAGACAGAGAGAGAGAGAGAGAGCAGTGTGACCTGAAGAAGAGAGGCAGATAAAGAGATAAAAGGATAAAGAGGGATGAGAGACGAGATGGAGGATGCAAGAGAGGAAAAGGAAGGAACAGCCTGCTTGCTTCCTGTGTTCATCTATATTTCACAGCACTTTCAATTAGTAGCAGTATGGCTGCAGAGCGGCCGAGAGAGATAAAGAGAGAGCTGGAGAGAGAGAGGTTTGCTGCAGGTCACTGTGGCCGGGTAATGGCCTCTCTCTGACTCTCTTTAAAGGTGTTTGCAAACATAAAGTCTGTTTGCTTTGGCCTGAAGCAGGGCAGCAGCTCGTGGTTTGTTACATCTACATATTTCTCAGGTTATTTTTAATGTTGCAAAATTTGGAGCACGCTGTAATTTATCAAGAGAAGCCACATGGAAGAAGTCTTTCTGTACATTGCTTGGAAAAATTGGGACTTTTTCTTGGGGGAACACTCGATCCACAACTTTTTCAGACAACCCGGTGCAAGACGAGGTCAAGTTCAAAGTACAAACAAACACAATTCGTGGAATATGATATTTTGAGACATGGTGGAAATTCGTTTTAAATAACTCTGAAAAGTGTTTTGAGCTGATAATAGAAAGACTTGCCCTGAGTTCACCTGATGCAGGTAAAAGTTCTTGACAAATGTGGACAAGTTTTTAAAATTTTTGTCAGCATTGAGCTGGGAATATAGCTGTATTCAATGGTACTATGTGAAACTTTCAGAAAATCCTTGATATTAAAAGCCCAGACTGAAACTGTCAACTCTCCAAAAACCAAAAGGTGAAGGGGGCCTTGGTGTACCCAACTTTCTGTGGAATCACTGCTGCGTCCTGTCTCCAAATTATTAAATCATGCTTCTCATGTGTCTTGGAGGCCAATGAAAGAGAACATGGCAGACCGTCACAGGCTGCAAGACCTGATATACTGCAACATTCCACTCAAACAATCAAAAGAGAAATTTGGCTCAATTAATACAGTAGTAATCTCTACCTGGAGTCTTGCCAAAAAGCACTGCAAAGTTTTGTTTAACTGGTATATTCACTCTCCCCCTTTTAATGATATCAACCTCCAATGGGGAGCCGACCAATTTCATTTTCTCAATGTAGCAGTACTGGGGTGCATATTTGGTGACATTTTTGGTCCTCAGGGCCTTCAACCATTCCAAGACATCCAGAAACATTTTCGTCTACCTGGAACATAATTCTTTTTCTATCTTCAACTCTGCACAGTGATGCACACTATGGTGTGCCTTAGAGCATACCTCCCCCCATACATCTATTTTATACAGCTATGACCATCCCCACTGGACTGGTCTCAACAATATTACATAAGGCCTCCTGTAAGCCCCAATCAATTGGCAGACTGTGAAATGTGGACCTCTCCTCAAATAGCTCCAACCTAAATTAGAAACTAATCAGGCAGAACTTGCAACTATCTTCCAGGAAATCCAACCATCAAGTTCATTCAATTTCATAATTAAATAAAGGGTTGGTTTTTTTTGTTTTTCTTGTTCTTTATTTTCTTGTAATGCTTGCCAATTTAGGGCCAATCAATGCATGGTCATTTTTGATTATGTGCACAACTTTACTTTATTGGTGACCTATCAACTTGTAACCCCACCCTATATAATTATGTTTAAATATCAATTAAAAAAATATTACAAAAAAGAAGAAAATCCTTGTTATTAATAACACTGGTGGTGTTAATTGAACTGTTAATTGAACTGCAGTCAGCATCTTGTTACTTGCGCTTGCCAGCACTCCGTAGGCATGAGGGAGCATCCTGGGCATCGGCCAAAACCAGTGATTCCCAAAAAGATATAAGACTGTTGGAGAGTACCAGCAGACCTGAAGTACGATATGCAGAACTTTTAATAAAAGTCAACTCTGACTTCTGCTTTCACAGGGAACAAAGTCCTGTTTGTTTGACCCATTCATCCACCCCACCTTGTCCAAACATGGACTTTCTCACTTTTTATACTGCTATCTCATAATTACTATGACCACTAGAGGTCAGTGTCTAATAATGAACATAATATTGTAATGAGCTGCTTGCACAGATGACCTATACAACAGTTCTTCTGAGACTGAAAATAACTGACAGGTATTATGTTGATAGATAAGTAAAGTTAAGGCCCTTTGACACTGCACAGTAACCAGCCTGGCAACCGCCTACCTGCAAAGGCATTCCCCCAAAAACCCACCAAAAGTCTACAACATGTATACCAGTTTGGTGGAAATATTGTCCCAGGCCCAGCTTTTCTTGTGGTTGTCCCTGTATGGAGCTAGTGCTATGTTGTACAGCTCCAGATATTTGGACGCCAGCTTTATCATCTCTTCCGTGATCGCTTCTTTCTGCCTGCGATCCCACGATTTCCACGATATCCGCCCCCTTCTATTTGATTCGCCAAAGCCAGGAGGCAACTGCCAGGAGTTCAGCATGGTAAAGAATCTTTGTGACTAGCAGCCTGACGTAGTATGTAACTCCCCATAAAATCACAACTAGCTGCTTTAACATTTCTGTTTGTGCATTAACAATTAAAAGAGATAAAATGTGTTAATTAGTGAGATTTAGTCGGCAGACTAGACGACACATCCTTGGTTTGACTCTTTAGGCTGGGCTAAGCTAAGCTAATTGCATCTTGGCTCTGGCTTCATGAAAAAATTAGCATTTTTTTCTGCTTTGAAACACTGGGGGTGTGTCCACCCCATTGTCTCAGTGTCAAACACCACAACGACCTGAAAACAGGGACGCTCCCTCAAGCAGCTTTATTGGACATGCCCACCAGTGAGCCACCAGAGCCAGAGGACAGTGACAGGATGGTATTTTCTTTTCTTGTGTGTTGGGCTGTGGGAACTGAATTGACCTGAAGTGAACTGCTGGGCTGATTTGAACTGAGGGAGTCACTGAAGGTACCTTCATAACTGAGCATTAGGGAGGGTGAGGTGTTGTCATTTGCATGTGGGTTCGTGGGGCTTATATAGTGTTGGAGGACCATGGCTCCACCACATAACAAAGCCATGGTTCAAGTCCACCAAAAAAATCGTGAACACAGAAATCGTGAACAACAGTTTAACAGTCAAACTTGACAGTTTAGTACTACATAGTTGTCAGTGTTTCGGCATGTTTTTCAGCAACTATGTTCTAACATGTGAGATGTGTTTAGAGGAAAAACCCTTTTTCCTTTACACAAACTTTAAGCGGTTCCTCCAGGAATTTGCAGGCTTTTTTTGGGGTTGTTATAGCCTAAAATGCCTAATTTCACCACAGCTTTTCTAAAAAAAAAAAAAAAAAGAATTGCAATAAATGTTGCAATGTTTTTAGGAATTTATACAATGAAGCTGCAGGGGCAAGTGAAAATGACAAAAAAAAAAGTTGCACTTTTTTTTTGCTTGTTTTTGTTCAATTCATTAAAAATCAAAGACGGCTTGTTTCAGTGAGAATAAACCAGTGTGCATTCCAAGCAACCTTACCAAAAAGGCTTACCAATGACAAACCTTGTGTTCTTTTCAGTACCTGTGACAAAATAAAAATACAAAAAAATAATAAAACTTTTCATGGAAACACACATGTATGACAGATGCATGAGGGACTGCTATGATTTGTGGACCTGCAGGAAGCTACAGTGATTGGTCAAATTTGTGCAAAAGTTGCGTTGATTGGACTAAATTGCAAGTTCATGCAGAATTCACAGGAATTGGTTCATTGTTGCAGTTACAACATCGCAACTTCCTGGAGGGACTGTTTAAGCAAACACAGATCAACATTTGCATTCAATTAAATCTGTGTTTCTGGCCGCCTCACACCTGTAAGGTCAGTAGTCACGCTCCTTTTAGCTCTGCTTGGGTCTTTATTATCTCCAAAGGAAAATATCTTTAGCTGCTGCAAAATGCTCCACTATGTTCAAAAGCTAGTTAACTTTGCACATCTGTTTAGTGGTGGGCAGGTGGTATACAGTCGGAGCTCTTTTTGGTATTTGGTAACATATCAGCAACACCAAATCCTCCATCTCACCAAGGCCTGTGTCTGATTTGTATAATTACTGCTCGCCTATGGTCAGTTGAATCCTCTAGTGTTTAATACAGAAGAGCCTGTCAGCCAGATGACTGGCCTGGTGTCAGAGCAGATCAGAGGTAGTGAGGCAGTACTGATGCTACTTCCTCTGACCTACTACTGGGTGTCCTCAGCTGGGTACCGCTGAGATCCAAGTGTCAGCAGGGTTTCACTGCAACCACTCACTATAGTGACACAATTCACACTCAGCCACTGAAGAAAAAGTCATCACTGAAATAAACTCCTGTTGTCTTTGTTAGAAAAACGACTCTGAGGTGACCTCAAAGCTAGCAGTGTCAAGCTGAAACATTTACTCCTGTGGAGATGACTCCCTTGAAGACAACAAACTGGTTAACAACCCAACACCAGGAAACATCTTTAGAGTTTGAGATGGACTACACGCTGGATGACAACTTGGACACCACTTTTGAGCTGGCTAGTTTAACAATGGATCCAAGATTCATCACTTTATCTTCAGCAAGTAATGTTTCAACCAACCTTTATCCTCTGCTTTCTTTGTTTGTCTTTGAGTTATATTTAGAGCTCATTTCAATTTTAACTTTCCAAATAAAATATGCAATTCTCTGTTTTTCTTAGGCTTGTAATAGAAATGGCCCACCAGTGCCTACATTGGTATTTTTTGCTTATTGTGATGTGTTGATCTATTTTGTATCTTTGAATTCTTAATATCCCTTAAATCTGTACAATCTAACGTCAAAGGTTATGGAGGTCAATTGTGTCATAAACACACATGTACAAACGGCGTGGTGGCCAAGTGGTAAGGCGTTGGTCTCGTAAACCAAAGAGCACGGGTTCGATCCCCGTCCACGCCTTTAAAGCGTTTAAGGGGATCAGCAGAATCTTCCTTGATCCATTGGGAAAAATTTGTGCTGAGCTACAATAGTGACTTTCAGGCTCAGTTGGCAGCATGTGCAGCCCGTGTACTGAGGCTGTCAGTCTTCAGCAGCAACTCTGGTTCAGTTCCATCCCTACCTTCCCTTCCTGTCAAGTTTTTGGCTGTCCTCTCTAATAAAGAAAAACAACGCCCCCAGAATGATAATAAATCAAAAAATATAAAAGTTGGGCATGTTTTTTCATCAAATTTTACCAGGTTAACACACAACATATTGATCAAAAAGATTTCTAAATGTAGAAACATGAACAAACTAGAACTCAGTTGAGTGCAGATCCCCACCAGGCAGCAGATGGTGAGGCACCTACTGCAATGTCACCACAACTTCCAGATGCAGCCAGCGGAGTTGTATGTCTCCACCAACCAGTCAAGTTACAGTTTACATCCATGTCTGTCCAGACTCATATTATGTAGTGAAGACTTTGAAAGAATTTAATATGGAACTTACCACTATATTGACCTGTAATTTTGAATGACTTTAATAAAAGGTATAACATATTTTTTTAATCAAAATGGAAGTTCTCATTATACATATGTGATTCCACTGCATGATTTCCAGGTAGAAACATACTGTCTTCACTTAGAGACTGTTTTTACAGAGGAGATGACTGATAGAGAGCTGAATATTATGATGCCAGTGAAACTGACCTTAGATATGAAATAATTTCATCATTTCATCCTATTAGATAAAGGGAACTGTACCCGCCAACCGTATCACCGTGCACAGAGAAGCGTGCATCTATTCGTGGACAAGAGGCTTGTGGTTTTGATGGTGCAGGATGTAAACATTGATGTCATCCTCCTTGGCTGAGCTGTAATCATTAACACCACTGCTAGCTGGCATCATGATACAGTTGGTGGGTGTAGTTTGGTAGAAAGAAAATAGTTGCTACATGAAACTGCTCACAGCACGGTCTGTGGTTTATCATGAGTAACCGGGTCATGATTTTTTGAAAGGGACACTGGTTTTGAGAGTTTCAAATGTATCTTTTGAGCTTTGAGCACCACATGTCGAGTGCCATCTAGCTCCATTATACTGGAGAGATATCTGCAAAATTTGGCAACTCACAACAAAACAATCTAGATGGATATAACACAACAGGTAGGAGGAAAAATGTGTTTTTTTGATTTCTGGGGTGAACTTTCCCTTTGGATCAAAATCAGTGTGTGTGTTACAACTCAAGAACTATCAGGACATTTCCACTCACCAAGTCATGAATACTACAACAGTGGGACATTCATATGAAACTGTGACCATGACCTCATCTGATGGCAGCAGTTCGAACATCAAACATGTGACTGAGGACATGTGAATGAACAAAAATGAACACTGAGAGAGACCTCTGGGTACTCTGGGCCTCCTTGGCATGCTGCAGGAAACACTGGAGTACACAGTGTACTGGTTGGACTGGGAGAAGGGGAATTACTGTAAGGGTGCACGTGTGGAAAAGACCAATCCTGCTGCATCCAGCAGCTGTTATCTGGCACCACCTGCTTCTCCGGGAGCCGAGGGCCTACAGAGGAGGGACGCCAGCCCCCAGGCATAACCTCCGGCAATGTATGTCAGCCATATGCCCGGCCTGCTGCGGGGACGGGCGCAGCATGGGGGAAGAATGACTCCAGTGTTGGGGTTGAGACAGAGAGACACTGTCATGTCAGGCTGACAGCTCAGTTGACGCCAGGCCAGGTCAAACCTTGGCCACGGAGGACTGGGGGCTCGTCCCCATCAGCGCCGCAGCAGAACATTCTGATGTCAAACATCTCTCCGTTTGATAAAAGCACAGCCACAGGACACGGAGTAGAAGATGTGACTGCAGGGAACGGCGAGGAGTGACGCGTGAGGAAATTAATTAACATGGGGAAAGGAGTGAAGCACCTGCCTCTGGGCGCGCAGAGCAGAGCGGCCGTCTGAATCAATGAGGCTGTGTTCGGCTCGCTTTGACCAGCCGGCCAACCCGCGGCGCTTAGCAGCACATAAAAGTGTAATGAGATGTCTATCGCCCCGGCTCAACGTCACCCCCTCTGTTTCAAGCTAGCCGGAGCTGGATGGCGAGACTGTGATATGATAGCGGCGCCTGACACCTTGGGAATTGCAGAGAATTGCCCCCCTTTACAAAAAAATAAGATAGCAGAGTCTGGAGGCGGACAGTGTTTTGGGGGAGATGATTCCTCTGATAGATGCAATCTACCTGCCATCCAATCTAACACTCCTCCTGCTGCCTCTCAGGCTCAGGCTCATACCGCAGGTTTCCTCACACACCGAGTTTTAATCATGCGAGGATGGAGAGGAATCAGCATTCCTCACAGCATTTCTGTGGTGTGTTCGACTTTATGTCTTATGCAAACCTCAGCTTGCTTCACACACGCGCTGTGTCGCACACGCTGTGAATTATGGCCTGAGAAAAAAAAAAAATCTGTGATTCTCGTTCTTTTTAGTTTGTCTTCATCTTTGGTGCTAAGTGCTCTTTGATGTGTTTCTCCACTGACTTTCCCACAGATCATCAGTCAGTCAGTCAGTCAAACAGTGTGAGTGTTGCTGATAATGGAGGGCTGGAGATGCTCCTTACTTTGTGTTTTATGTTGTTATTGCCACGTCAACCAGTGTGACTGTGAAATAAATACCTGGATACTGGACAGTGCAGGTGAAGTTTCCTAGATTCCTGTTGTTTCTTGTAAGGGAATCAGGTATAAATTAATTATGGATATAAACAAACAAGTTAACAACAATTAATGGCAAATACATTCACATTTTATTTGAATAAAGTGCAACCAACATTTCTTCAGGTTGAATTAACAGTAGGTTTACCTGCTACTTCTGCTGTTGTTTTTCAACATAGAAATAACACAAATACAACATTAACATCAAAAATAAAGTGCAACCAACATCTCTTCAGGTTAAATGAGCAGTGGTCAAACCTGCTACTACTCTCATTTTAATACCAACAGCAGTGCACTAATATTTAACAAAAGATCAAGTGTAACCAACTACGCTTCAATGACTCTACAGATTTTTTTTCAAAAAGATCGACTGATCAACATGATCTGGCCGCAGAACACTTCTCTGTGCGTTCACTATGTCGCCAGCAGTATGAAAAACTCGCTCTGCTGGCACACTGGTGCCGGGAATACACAGGTACCGTTTAGCAAGGGTTGAAAGTAGAGGTAGCTCTTTCTCCTGAGATCTCCACCACTTCATGGCATTTTCAGTCAAAGGCAACGCATCTTTTGCTTGGTACCTTATCACCTCTGCTCTGGCTGTCTCGCTTGAGGATTCTCTTTCTCTTTGGGTGAAGGAATCGCCAAACAGTGCATCTAAGGCTTTCTTCTTACAAGGAGGTGACTCATTTGGAGCTACAATATAAGAAATGTATTTCAAAATATAGTCATGTTTCTCATTTCTCATTAATACAAAACAACAACAATCTTTTGTTGGTATCACATGAAACACACCTGTGGTCCCTTCCTTGAATACTGACAGCTTTATGCTTGAGCCTCCCTCGTCTTCCTCCTGATTTCCCATTGCTTGCATCTATGGATGTAAGAATGTGTGAACTGTTAAAATTTCTGCTCTGTAAGACTGCACACAGAAATTTAGAGGAAGATAAAGAACAGATGAGAGTTGAGAGAGGACAAATGAAAGGAGAGAAGAGAACAGAGCAGAGGCAAGAGGAGGGGAGGAGAGAGGAGAGAGGAAAGAGGAGAGGAGAGGAGAGAAGAGTTACCTGGTGGTACACTTCTGCCTCAAGAACCAGTTTTGCGTAGACCTGTTCTCTGTCCTCTTTTTCCAGGTATGGCAGTTCTTTAAATCGGGGTCCAATGCCGATGCTGTTTAAAGAGCAAGAATATTGCATTGCATTATTAAATTCAGTTGACCTGACATTGCAAGTGATGACCACCTCCTCATACACAAAACTAATCAGTTGATTAAACTTTAGTATGTTATTTTAAAAGAAATGTGGCACAGCAATGAGGTAAAGCCACCATGAACTAAGAATTTTATTGTAGATATCTTGTTTACTTTTCCATATGAAAAAAAAACTCAACTCAAATTTAAACTTGAAAATGCAAAAGTGTGGCATTTTACAAATTAATACAGTCTAATAACCTAAAATATTAACCAAGGTTGATTTTAATTAAGAGTCCAAATGAATTACCTATGTTGAGAGCATCTTGGGTGCCCATGTAGTGTGGAGAGGTCATTGGCCATCACTCTCTTAATCTCTGCAACCAGGGTTGAGTCGTCTTTGCATGGCTGTAGGTGTTTCAGCAGTTTTGCTTGAAGAGGAGCAATTACAGTGAGAGTTGGCTGGTCTTCTTCACACATCACAGTGGTTGCCATTTTGACAGGACCCATCAACTGAACAATGTCCTCCATGTTGGCAATAACACTGTCACTCAGCGTGCCTACATCTGTGACCCCCTTCTGCAGATCTTTGGACATCAGAGTTGCCATTATAGCTGTCATTAGCATTTCGAATGAACTGTTCCATCTGGTGATTATGTCTTGGATCAGTTCATGTTGTGGTAAATCCATCAGATTTTGTTTTTCCCGTAGGACGTGACATGCAATCGGGCTGCGGTGAAAATATCCAACAATTTTTCGCACTTTCCCCAACAACTTGGAAGCGCGGTCCACCCCCAAACCCTTCTGCGAGGCAAGGTTGAGTGTATGCGTGAAGCAGGTAATGTGTGGACTGAACTGGGCTTCTGCACCGGCCACGATCATGTTCCTGGCGTTATCTGTGACGATGGCAGGATTTTTGTCGGAGATTTTCCACTCCGTGCAGGCTTCACGCAGTAACGCACCAATGTTTCTTACCAGTATGAGCTTCATTTAAAACTCTGGTTTGCAGAACAAAGATCTTCATTTTCCACTCCGGATCAATGTGATGAGAGGTAACTGTCACATACCCTTGATTTGAGCATGACGTCCAGCCATCCGTCGTTATTGCTACTCGTTCAGCTTGAGTTCACATCATTCTTAATACTTTCGTACAATGCAGGAATAACCTTTTCTGAGAAGTGTGGTCGGTTCGGTATCTGGTACTGTGGCTCCAATGTTTGAATCATTTCACAGAACCCCGGATTTTCCACCACACTGTAGGGTCGCATGTCTTTGCAGATAAACTTGGCAATTGATGCCGTGATGTTTTTCGCCCGAGTTGAGTTTTGGCCTAGTCTCTGATTAAACATGCTAGCGAGGCCCGAGGTTTCTGCAGAGCTGACGTTACCTTGCGCTGCTGCTGCAGCGGGAATGCTGCATGAGGTGCCTGGACGGTCGGCGTTGTGTGAAATCCCATGGCGCCTCAGTAGGTGGTTGGAGAGATTTGTCGTGTTGCCGTTAGTGTTGCTAACAATTCATCGATCCGGGAATGCATCACGATGGGTCATGTGACGATTTGGCATCGATTAATTAGCCTTGATGCTTTGCCGCGTTCACTTTTTTTTTATTTTAGCAATTCATTTTTTATTCATTTATTGATTTATGCATCTATCCATCTATCCATCTAGCCATCCATCCATCCTCATTAATTCACTCACCAAGTTCAGTCTTGTACAGCCATGCGCAGTATCTTCAGTCTGACAGCCATGCTGGATCAAAGCCAGACTGACGGTGGTGACCCGTCTGCAGCTTCTTACTACATGTCTCGGTGGGAGGGCTGGAACAGGTGTGGTTAGTACTAGTTGTGGCAACGTTAACCGGGGCAGGGGATTGGCAAGCGCTGTGGTTGGGGCTGCTCCATTAATAATTTGTTTGTTTGTTGATTTTTTTTTTTTTACCGTAATGTCGGCAACACTCTCTCTCCTCCGCTCTCTGAGTGTGGGTGGGTGTGTCTGTACCGGTGTGAGTGCACGTGTGTATGTTGTGAGAGAGGAGCGAGGGGGGAGCCCCTCCCGTCGCAGAGGAGAGAAGAAATGCATTTTAATGAATGTAATGAAACGATAGCGACGCATTAGACTCTGAAATTGCGCAAATTAGAGTCAGCTTTTTTTATTTGATAAAAAGAACGCCTGTTATAGGCCCTTTTGATTAAAATAAAAATTAAATGATGGAAATTTTTTTTAAATCTATGATTTGAATTTCTGGGTGGGGATCCTGTTGGCAGGTGTCTGTTGGGGGGGCGGGGTGCCCTCCCAAATAAACTATAGGGGAAACACTGGAGACTGTCACAAAACTTCCGAAGAATTCAGAAAAAGCCTGTCGAATCACGCGCGTTCCTCCGCCATCTGCACTGGGAAGATGAGGTAACAACTTAGCTGTTTTCTCCATTCTGATAAGTTACGTGGTCATTTGCTTATTTTGTAGTCATAACATTAAATACTTTGTGTCTTTGAAACTTAAGATAATATGAATATGACTAGTCAAATGTTCAACAAACCTTGGTATTTATTTTATGAGTGAAGGTTCAGAGCAACGCTGAGTTAATTGATAGGCCATTTATTTACAAATGTAGCATCAGATGAAGACAAAATCAATCTTAGATGGAAAAAAGCATTAAAAATCGCCATAATCGAAAAATCATGGCAACAATAATCGAATCGAATCGACAAACATTATAATCGCTATAATCGAAGAATCGAGGCTCCCATAATCGAAATCGAATCGAATCGTGAAATACACTCGAAGGGGCAACACTAGTTGCCGTGGTATTTTACTTGACCTTTGCCAAAGCCAAAGTGTTTCCACACACTGGACCGCAATGGTGGCTTGATTATTTCTCGCTCGTCTGCTTCTCCTCTGCCATCCGCCATGCTATGTTTTGTTGTCTGATGGCGCGTGGTGATGACGTCACAGACAGGCAGACTGAATCATTTAACGTCTTTATCATTAAAAGTGCTAAAAAAAACACATCCATATAAAGTCTGCCGTGCTTAAATCCAATGCGTTATTTCCTAGTATCGATACAATCGATTGATTACCTTTTAAAACGATGTTAGATCGATATATGTCGTCCGGAAGGCCAACTTGCCGAGCACAGATCGATGTAGTTGGATCATAGGAATATAAATCAATACGTCGATGTAGTAGATGAATCGTTACACCCCTAATGAAAATATTACAAGACAGTTACATAAAAATAAAAAAGAGGTGTCCAACAAATATCAACAAATGTAAATATATTCTGTCAGAGGTTTCAGCGAAAAATGTTCCAAAATATGTTAAAACCTTGGTACGTTTTTGTTGTCAAATAAACAAACTTAGATCTTATAAATTTGTTTGTGAATTAAAAAAAGAAAAAATGCTGTCATCTATGGACCTTTTTAAAAAAAAAATAAAAACACTTCCCAGGTTCCCCTGTTAACCCTGCGTTTAACATTACAACAGTATGGACTGTGGGTAATTCTCTGACAAAATATCCAGAAATGCAGAAGTATGGAAAGTGTGTGTAAAGGGCTCAAAAAGCCCAATTTGGCGCAGTGGGACAATCCTAAGCCCTCAGTGCCTTACAGAGAACACGACTCAAAGTCATTGAGTCTGTGAGGGTGGAAATTGGGATTGGACCAGGCACAGGTTCCATGGAGTCCGCCATGCCGCACTGCCATGTTTCTACAGTATCCCAGAAGGGACAAATTAAACACTGGCTAGACCAGTGCTTTAAGTGGGTCGGTACGCACCAGTACGGAGTACCAGCACTTCTCAATTTTAGCCTCTAGCATACCGGGACTTTTTACAGTGTACCGGGACTTCACATGAGCCCATAGTACCCTCTCTTGTTCTATTTCTCTCTTGCGCTTTGTGATACTAATACTCCTATGGCTATACTACATTACCCAGTGTGCACTGGTACGCGCCACACGCCTGCCCCTCGCGAGGTGTTCACTTGTAGGGAGGTCTCGCGAGTCGAGTGTGCCAGAAAAAGGACGTGAAGAAGAGATCTCGCGGACGTTGAATGCAAACATTAGAGCGCGTGTGTGTGTGCATGTGTGTGTCCACAGGGTATGTTCAGTACCAGTTGCCTTGCTTGATGGACAACCTCCTGTCCAGGATTTGGTTGCATTTGTGTAAGAATATGGAGATCTTATTCATCAATAATATCCTGTTGTTGGTCCGCCTAAATTTGTGAATTTGCTCAGTTAAGTTACACTACAGTCAAATATTTAGGTCTAAAATATTAAACAGTCATTGTCTACTGTTTTGTTATGATAGAAACAAACACAGGAGTATGTCATTTAGCCTAATTGATTTACTTGTCAACTGCACAGCTCACTTCTCCAATTTTCTCCATGTACTGTCTGTCTCCATCTTCTATCTATTTATTTCTCTCATGTGTGTGTCCACAGGAAATTGTAGGTGCCAGTTCACTTGTGCATCAGCCTGTATGCTACTTGAGGGCCGCCCCCCTGAAGACCTCCATTCGGCCAATATCCAAGTGAACAAACAGAATTTATCTGGAAAGTTGAAAGCTCAATAAAAAATTTCTTTTTAAAAATCAGTATCATGTCCTAGTATTTAAATATATAACTTAATGATCTGCTGTTACCCACCGCCTAATTTACCTGGCAACAGTCGAATAAGGGGAGTACCGGCACTTATTTTTTTCCACTTAAAGCACTGGGCTAGACACAGCATTTTGCAAGAAAAGCAAAATTCACTATTAGTTGCATTAATCAATAGTTTTATATGAACAATAGTTAAAATAATAGTGTTATGTTTAAAGGAACACTAGTAGTCAGGAAGCCACAGAGAATTATGACCCGACTCGGCAGTTCCCCTCAGTTCTAAAGAGAGTTCTAGCATCTTTTAGCTCCTGTGGTTGGCAACATAAAATTTCACTGCTCCCGTTAACCCAGTTTCCAGCAGCAGCAGGCAGCCGTTTGCAGCAAATAGGTCTAATACACTACCTGTCCACCACCAAACAGCAGACAGACACAGTTACAGACTAGCTGGTGGACATAGTGGAGTTGTTCTCAGGAGTTGGTGAAGACCAAAACAAAGCTAACAGGAGAGTATTTCTCGGACTTACATAAATAGCAAATGGCTGCATTTATATAAGAGGTTTATCCAGAGCACTGTGCAGTTTGGCTCATTCATTCACCTGTTCACTCACACTGATGACAGCGAGCTACCAGGCAAGGTGCAGGAGCAGTTTTTATTGTTGGATTCAAAATGTGTGCCTACACACAAAGGATTCACAGGAAACATCCACGGTGCACGTGATGAAGCCAGTGCATGTCAGCTGTATATTCCACATTATGCAAAAGACAACAAGCAGTCACGGGTTCAGTACTGAGGTGTGTTCAGAGAATGCTGAGCAAAAATCTCACATTATTCTGAACTGTGCATAACAGCCAACTTAACAACTGTACAGACGTTAGCTTTAGCAAGCGCCTTAGCAATGCACCTTCCTCCTATGCACCTGTCACACACTGAGCTGTGCAGAGATTTTTTTTCAATAGCTAGCAGTGAGAGCACCAACTGCATGTTTGTGTTCAACACAAAAATCAGCAGAAATTCCAGTTATTTCTGTTAATGTGTTTTTACACTTACCTCGAGTTTGATCTGAACCAAAATTACAGGTGTGAAACCTCCCCCGTAACTTTTGTCCAACCAAAAGAGGTGGCCTCGGTCTGGATCAAATTTGACTGATGGTTCAGTTTGTTCTCAGCATGAAAACATTTCTTTTGGATGGTTTGGACTTTCTGGACCAATAACAGGACGTTTAGTAGGATATCATCAGAACAGGGATAAAGGAAAAACAACACAACACATAGAGTTTGTTTACTTGACTTTATAAAGAGTCAATTTAAAAGAAATTTCAAAAATCATGACCCAGTTACTCAAGATAATCCACAGAACTTGTTTGCAGTTTTATGGAGGATCTATTTTCTTTCTGCTGCAGAATCTACTTGAACTACTTTCTTTTCTAATCGAGAAAAAGTAGTTCCTACATGAAACGGCTCACAACAGGGTCTGTGGATTATCTTCAGTAACTGGGTCATGATTTTTGGAAACAGACACTGCTTTTGAATTTTTAGGATTATTTTTTTTTCTTGGTTCTTTGAGCACTGCCAGCCGAGTTCCATTTTCCTTTATATTAGAGAGAAGACAGACATCTCTACGGCCGATATCGGCAAAACTCTGCAACTCACACCAAAACTATCTAGATGGATGAATAGCACCACAGGCTAGAGGAAAAATAAGCATTTTTGATACTGAACTGAACTGTGTGTTTAAGTTAAGAATAAGTACTTCAAAATTGTCCTCTTTTTAGTTACTTCTGAGTTACTTTAACAATGTAGTTACTGACTTTCAGGTGTGAAAGCACCTTTAGTTTCCTCCAGTCTCTCCTTCTTCATCTTGTGTCTATGTGTTCATAGAGTTGATTCTATGGGGTGAGCACAATTCGGAGAAAAATTCATCAACTCTATATTTTATAATATTCTTGACTGTCTTTTATCTTCTATATGTAGCCCACTTATCCCTACTTTGATCGGTAATCAATAATCTACTTTAATAGCTAATAATACAGTTAACTTAATGTATGATAAAGGTAATGTTATTTTCTTTCACTTTAACGTATGTACCTTTAAGTTTGTCTTGAGTCACGTGCCGCACTTTTAATGAGATGTAACACCACCATTTTAAATTCTGTGTAATAACCATTTTTAACAACACTGTAATCGAATTTAGGCAATCAACAGACTTAATGACATGTATTACCCTTTTTTAACCCAAATAACCCAAATATTCATCTTTTATAATTAAATACCTTTAGAAAAAAAAAAACCAGACTTCACACTGTAATAAGTTCTAAAGAGTATGAAGTCCTTACTTAGTTTTTCAAAATATTTAAAATGAACCAACAAGAAAATCAAACTTCCCTTTAAAGTCCCTTTTTGCAGTTTAGAAATTACAACAACTTTCCCTTTAAATTGGCAACAACACAAATACAAGTTACCTCAAACACAAGTTTACACCAAATTTCAGTGGGCCCTTTCTCATAAAGTACACTCACAAACACAAGCCACCATATAAATTACGTATTTACCCTTTAAAAGTAAACCTCGTTGCAGGCCTGATGTGCTGCTTGGGAGTGGTGAGGACCAAATCTTAATGGTGGCTTGACTCAGAGGAGCAACAAAATAAAAGTGTGGTACCTTGATGAAGTGTCATGTATCCAAACTGCAGCTTTCACCAGTCTTTGGTCCTTTAGTGAAGAAAAGATGACAAGCAGGTGTCCAAAAGGGCGTAGTCTCATCAGATACTGCAGCCTCAGCAGCTTATACCAGTCTGTCAACTCCGGTGAAGAAAAGGCGGTGGCAGGTGTCCCACGATGGCGCGATCACGGCAGCATCAAGTCCAATGAAAGTCCGAGCGAGGGCTTATTAAGTTAGCTTTAAGCACTGTCCAATAAATCCTCAGGGTTTCCAGTTCAGAAATGATAAACTATAAAGCCTTTAACACAAGCTATGTTAGTTTTACTTTGGCTTAAAGTCCATTCACTTTGCTAATGGATGCTAACATAAACACGTGTCGGCTAACAAGCTCACAAATCCATGTGGAGCCAATACACACACTCACATGAACAACTGTGACATCCCTGTAGTCCGACACACCTGAACCAATAAGGGACCAGTATTACTCTTGTTTTCACACACTACTTCCTCTTGTTACCAGGAAAAAAAAAAAACATTTCAAAATAAAATACATTTATAATTTCACAGCTGCATGTTTTTAACTTATTTATTGAACTGTGCTCTTTTTTTAACTTTGTGACATAACTTTTAACCATATTTATGATGTAACTTTTAATCCATTTTTTTATGACCATGCAAAGTGTTTTAAAACAAGTTACATGTTTGTATTCAAGTTTATCTTAACATTATATAACAACGAACTGTATTTTTTTAACCTGGTTACATTTAGTATGATGCAGTCAATCATCTCACTTAAATTGTGTGTCAAACAGATTCACAAGTTATTCTTCTTCTCTTTTTTTGCAGCTGCTCAGGATGTGATTTCAATACAAGTCATTTTGAACAGAATTCTGGGACCTGTATTTTTAAAACACATTAACAGTAACCAGATTACAACTTTAAAAGACTAAGTTAAGTTACAGTTCCATTGACTAATAGAGCCAACATTTAGGGGACATTTATGAAGACAAGCTATAAAATGGACGTACAGCAGCAGATATCTGGACAGGGTCAGTCACAAAGACTTGAGGTTCACAGTCACTTTAAAATCGGATCATGACCGTCAGAATGCGCGCTGTGATGGGAGTTGCGAGAGGTGATGATGTCACTCTTGTTTTGCCCAGTTTGATCTCCACTCCTCTCCACTAACACTCCTCTCTCTCACAGCTTTTCCATCATCTGATATGGTGTTTCATTGATCTGTTTTCTCTCCTGCTTGTTTTGGCATCTCAACATGGAGTCAACAAGAAAAAGTCTCCAGGGGCAGCAGAGAATGGCTGGAGGTTGATCGCACACTTCAGTTACAAGTCCAGAAATCATATACATGCAATCAACCCGACCGACGGTTTCACACCACAGCAGTGACTTCCAGCTGTCAGGGAAAACATAGAATATTCTCAGAAAAGCACTAATTTATGCAGATCTACCTTCACATATTATCATTTGCACTGATTTTTTTTTCATGTGCTGGACAGTTTTTCAGTTTATATCGTATAGAGATCCTGTGTTGATTGTTTTATATCCTTTCTGTTGCATGTATTGTGTTGAAATTTCTTTTTTTTTTTCACTCTTTTTTAAATGTTTTTCCTGTAGTATTCTATTGTTTATTTCATTTTTTGATACCATACCCTGGAAAGCTCTGGTACTTTCAGCACAAATTGAAAAGTACTATAAAAATATTCTTGTATAACTAAGCCTGATGCATTAAGAGTTAATGACATATACAGACAAATATAGACCCAGGACCAAAAAGATTTAGCTGAGTGTCCTTTAATAATAATGTCCAAATTCCAAGTGATTTCACACACAAAATATTCTGAAAAATCACAATGTTGAAATGATCATCAAATGCTGTTGAATAGTAAAGTTAAACAATGAAAACAAGCATGATAATATGATGGTTGAGAGGTGGTTTTTATCATTTTTAATATGGTCTAATTTAATAGTTATATATCATTGGATTACACAGTAATTATTGATGCGTTATCACCAGAAGTGCCAGAATTTCGTAACTACCAGAACAGCCATAAGTGATAATTCTGACCCTTTAATTCTCTCTTATCTTTCATGATAAATAACAGATGGAGAGATTAATGCTTTTATTCTTAGTTTATCTTTCAAAAATAAAATAGCACCAAAATGTCAATTTAGTAAAGTTTCATCATTTATCTATGAATATGCAGCCATCGTAGGTAGCAAACTGTAATGACTGCACATATTCACAGCAGTATTTTTCTATAGGATAATAACCATCAATGATCTGAATAAAATTTTAGATCGATCTAGAATTACTCAGTGCGAGAAACAGTTAAATATATTTTATGAGATTATAAACATTTTACCTTAACATTAATAATAACAAATTTCCTCCTAGAACCATCTCAAAAAATAACCATATCTTATGGAAAAGGCTGGAAACAAGTACAAAAAAACAAATAAAAAGTTGGAAACATTGATATTTGTAAAAAAGTACAGGTACTTTGTTTCAAAATTAAAAATTCAGTGAGTTATATAGGTACTGAAACAAAAAGTGTTACAACCGTCCCTGATCTCCCCTACTTTATTTTTAATGGAGTCTAATTAGTCAATTATTTGCATTTTAAGATCAGGATTTTAATTGGAAATGAACTTTTATTGACAGAGACAATGATAGTTGCTAAGCAACCAAGATGCATTGCCAGCTGTGCAAAAAATAACAATATAACAGTGGCAATTTCTGTGGGGTCGGTGTGACCACCTTTTTACAACACTTTCAGGAAAAGTCAGGTACCAGCAGCAAATTATTTTTTAATTTAACAAAGTTATTGCAAAAATAAATTTGAATGACCACCTTGATTTTTCCCTTGTTCAGGTGCATAAGCTTGTAATATTGTTGATTTTTCTTTTCGGGTCAGGGGCAAAAACTAAATGAATGAAGAAAACTGATGAACACTAATTTATGCCAGAAATTTGCAAAAGTTCATGCCAGAGGGGCAAATTATTCTGTACTCTTTCCTCAGAATTAAAAGTAAAAAATTTTGAAGGATTTAGCATAAAAATGCTGTTATTTTGTTATTTTCATTCTTTAAAAGTCGTCTGCATGCAGGAAATAAAGCCTCTGAGACGCAGGATACTGATTTCAAAATCCTCCCTATTTTTGAGTACTCAAGGCTGGCAAGTATGGCGCATGTACTGCTGAAAGAATGTGATCACATGTGGTCTGAATGCGGTCTGAGCGATCAGATCTCCAATGCATCCTTAATGCGTCTTGGTTGCATTCACACCTGTACTTCGAGCTGTCTGCTTGTGATTGGATCAGCCAGGTGTAAACAGCCTCTAATTGTCTGCAGCGTCTGCTTATGTAGTCTGGTCTGCCAATAAAAGCCCTCATGTTCCTCCTGACATGTTCTAAATTGCTGCGGCCTGCCCCATCAAAATCCCAGCACTTTACTTTTTACATGGACAGATGATCTCTAGTAGTAAAGTACAGCCGTTGTGACAATTATCACATGTAAGACAACAGAGACCGCATACCAATGAGCAGCTGCAGACAGCAGGCAGGCCAGAAGGTAATAACTGGACAAATGGATTTTTTTGTCCAGCAGACTACTGTCAATAGTATTTAAATAAAGAAAAACCTAATAAATTTCATTAGACAAAAGCGGGACATTAGTTGATTAGCACACCCTTGGCTTTGTTCAGTAGATGAAAACTCCAAATTAGAATAAATGAAAAGATTTTTCCTCAGAAACACACTGATTAAATAGATTTTGAAATTCAAAATATCAGCAGCTGTGAGGAAATGCTGGGATTCTGAGGCATCATTAGTCGCCATAACAGACTCTGGGAGAGTAATTTTATAAACTGTATTAATAAATGAGCTCCTTATGAAGCATAATAAAAGTTCAATTGGAAACTTTCATGCTCAGTCTCACTATAGATTTTTTTTCTCGCTTCCAACTCAATCAGGTGACTGAGGGAGTTCTCTCTTTCACCACATTTTTCCTCTGATTGAATGTTCACATCGAGGTGTATGTTGCTTGTAAACCTTTTCCTCCATCATTTCTGTGTGTGTGTGTGTGTGTCGGTTCCTTTTCTCTGCAGCTGCCAGCTGTCATTTCAGTGTCTGATTGACACAAACCACCCACCTGCACTCCATTCACCTCCGTCAGAACCAGCTGTCCAATGGGTCCTCTCAGTAAGCTCATCAGGAATTACGCTCCGAGATGGATTTGGACCAGTATTCCGACCCGTTCTCATCCCAGGTTGTCGATTACCAACGAATTTGTCATGGCACCTTTAGTCATGTGGTTAACACTGTGAAATGGTGCCACGTTGGGCAGGTTTAGGCACCAAAACTACTTGCTACTACTGGGTTAAAATAAAAATGAGTTATGAGTCTTCTTACAGACAGGTGGCACATTTTGAAACATGAAACTTTTGCCCTGTAGAATTTTAGCACAAACCATAATTTTGGTCGATAATAGCACAATAACATCTGCTTGAAAATGCGCCTTGAAAAGCGCTTGAATTTCACTTTGGGAAAGATGTATGAACCCTGAAATTGTGATTTTAGTCAACTTGTACAAATCTGATTTTAAAGATCTCAAAACAAACAAAGTCTTTGGGGACCCTCTGTGACCTCTGGCCCCCACTTAAGGGGGACCCGCACCCCAAGTTGGGAACTAATGCCTTAAAACTATGGAGCCTGAACCCTAAAATCCATCGAATCCATCAACAAGACACTTATTTTGCTCAGCAACAGACTCTCATGCACTGTCACAGTACACACCCACCGAGCCAGAGGACGATTAGTTTTTTCTGTCAAGTTTGAATAAAGTGTGTTTTGCAGTGAGTTAATGAGCAATTAAGCGTGTTGTACTAAAAGAAAGGTAGAAGAGAGACACTTGGATTCAGAAGGTGAAGAGTATTTCCCATCTGAGCACATTGCGAGTTTATTTTTTTTTATTTATAGAACATAGCAAAGTCGCACACATCTTCCCAGCTGAGAGTCCACAGGACGGGAGGAGACGCGCATGGTGGGGGGGACAATATATCTGCAATCACAGGTTGATGAGCTGACAGAGGCCAGCTGGAAATTTTAAGATATTGTCCAATCCCCCACCTGTTCTTGAAAATTTTTACAAATCTGTCCTTAAAAAAAAAAAAAAACCTTTGAAAATTATTAATACCAACACTCTAATACTACTTATTCTTTGAGAATTTATATGTCTGAAATATATGTAATTTATTAAATGTTTTAGTTTGCTTTAATCTTTTAAATTTCTAAACTTGCCCTGTGCTGGAAAACAGCCTTGTCCCAGACAAGAATTCACAACTTCAAATGTGTTAAAAGCCTTCAAAATCTAAAACTAACAATACCTACTGATAACAGAAATGTGTTATTATAATCATCTTTGTCTTAAAATAGTTTTTTATGAAAATGTTGGCCCTTTAAAGTTGTGTCCCAGATTTCCATCAGCTCCATCAGATTTTGACAAAAACATGATTTAATCAGGCATAAAAAGGGGTAGCTATACCCTAAGGACCCCTGTCTCAAGCACTGGTAAACTTTCTATTTTTCCACAAATTCATTAAATAATATTTCTTCAGATGTGTCTCAACCGTAACATGTTGACTCTGTAGCCCTTCTAAAGCAAAGCTAAATAAGAATTATGGTTTAAAAATGTGTATTTTGATTACATTAAGAGAACTCTGAGACACTTTAAAAAATAAAATGGCTGCTCACTACGACTGTGCGGTGAAATGAAGAAATGTAACATTTTGTCAGCTCCTTCGGATTTCAAATTTAATAAAACAAAAAGTAATCATGAGGAAGTTGGCCAGTTACAAGGTTTCATAGCCAAGAGTTTGATCTTTTAAAATATATTTTCCAGCATAACTGAAGAGTGAAAATGACAAGGATCAGTCTATCACTGCACACAAAACTGGACCATATATGCAATTTCAAAGTCCAAAGTTGTGTTATTTGTACACAGATTGGAGAGAATGGGCTGCCTGATCACGACCAACCAGATCTCAGCGTGACGACTGTCCCCATAAAATAGGGATGTCACGATCAAGCTTAATTGCCAAAGACTCCTCACATATCTCTTCAACTTTTCCTCATTTGCACATTAAAATTAATTCATTTTTAATAGCTCTTTAAGCCATTGCAATCAGTCTCCACTCATTTAAATTACTGTATTTAACTGTATTATTTTTAATACTGAGAAGAAGTTGTGTGTAGGAAGGAATGATGATGAGGAACAGCGCAGTTAAAAAATGATATTCCTCTGCTGATAAAAGCCTCTTTACGCACACATATGATCTGCATCTTTCCTTTGTGTTTGTTTTCCCGTAGATAAGACCAACATTGTTAATAAGATATGATATATATTGTCATACGGACTGACCCACACACATTTCTGTGCAGGAAAAATCTGTTTTCAAGGCTTCGCCCTCCCCCACAAACGTAACAATCAACTTCCAGATCAATTAGCATTCAGTATCAAATCTTACACAGTATGTACTAAGCCCGAGCTGCGTATTATTGAGGGGATAATTGTTGCCTTGCGGTGGTTTGAAGTTGCTCGCTGACTGACTGACTGACACTGATACATACACATACATGAGCAGTAATTACTAACAAGCACATAAAGACACATAAAGAGTGAGTGACACTGATAATTAACACACATGCAACACATGCACTCCTCTTTCTTGTGCCTTTCAGAGGGGCCCGTGTTCACCCCAGTCAGAATAATCCATCTCCATCATGTCGACACAGCGCTCTGTCTCGGAGATTGTCACACTCACTAATTACTCTTTAAGATAATCAGCCTGTGTGGCTGGAGATGCAGCTCCCCTCCATGGCTCTGTCTTCTCGGGGAATGAGAGGTTTAATCTGTGGCGAGATCAGAGCTACTGGGAGCAGGAGGAGGAGGGATGGGAGGCGGATGGAGGGAGGCGGGTGGAAATGAGAAGGAATTTGGGCATCTTAACAAACTCTTAATTACGTTCTCTATCCTCTGCTGGTGGCAGGCGTAAATGGCGGTCCCCAGGGAGCCTCTGATCCACTTTCTGATCTGCAGAATTCACAGCCGAGCTGCTGATCAAAAAGATGGAGCGGCCTAGATGCTTCAAACACATGGGACCTTTTTCCAGCGTGGGACTCGTAGCTTGTCATTGAGCGGAAGTTTGAATTGTCGAAATTCATGCTCAAAAAAGAAAAAAAAAAAAAAGCTCAGCTCCCTTTAAAGACAGGGAAAGAAAGAGAATTTGAAGAGAAACAGGGAGTGTTCAATAGCAGCATGAATTGATAATGAGCATGCATGCAACGTGCTGAAGGCGTTTGTCCCATATAGGAGGCAGAATTCATTGGAGATGACCTCCACCCACATTCTTGCTGTTCTAATATACCAGGCGCAGCTTTGATGTTGGCCATCAGCTGAATCCCTGGGGAGCCTCTGCTGGAATAAACCACAGCAGCGAGTGCGCCGCAACGCACTCGCCAGCAGGAAGTCCCATCAGCCTGTCCCAGTGGCTCTCTGGGAGCTGCACGGGGTCAGGAGGCCACTGAAAGCGGATCACGACACGTAGATGTACAGTATGTCCTCTGACCACCAGTGTAACACTCTGCAGCCTCTGTGGATGAGATACATTAAAAAAATATAAAAAATAAAAGTACAGAAAGAATATTATCTATGTGAAAACATTTTTTATCTCCATTTTTTGGGCTGTGACGATTCTTTTCTGTGGTGCCTTTCATGAAATGGCCATGAAAGGAACTAATTTGTGATTGTCTGGCAAGTGTTCATTAAGATTGCCATTGAGGAGTATTAAGGCAACGATAACAAGAATAAATTGGAAATGCTGAAAGTCAAAACCTCAAAAATAAAACAAAATGTTGAAAATAAAGTTGAATTGAATGAATCAAAGGAGGAAGTTGCTTTATAAGAAAATGTTGACTTTCTAGAATGAAGCTGAAACGTCACAAATAATGTGAAGAATAATGTTGAAATATTGAGAATAAAGTCAGAGTGTTGAGAATAAAATTGAAATATCTAGAATATAGCTGAGAATATAGTTCATTAAAATGTTGAGAATAACGTGGAAATAAAGAGAATAAAGTCACACTGTTGAGAATAATGTCAAAATGTCAAAAATAGATTTGAGATGTCAATAATGAAGTTGAAATATAATTGAAATGTAGAGAATAATGTTGGAAAGTTGAAATGTTGAGAATGTGGCTGAAATTATGAAATAAAATCAGAATGTTGAGAGTATGTTGAAATGTTGAGAATAAACTCAAAATGTCAATAATAAAGTTGAAATTACGAAAATAATGTTGAAACATCGAGAATAAAGTCAAAATGTCGAGATAAAGTTGAAATGTCGAGAATAACGTTGAAATGTTGAGAATTACAAAATTCCGAGAATAAAATCAGAATGTTGATGATGTTAAAATGACTAGAAATTCATTAAAATGTAGAAAATAAAGTCAAAATGAAAAGAATAACACTGAAATATCAAGAAAAAGGTCCAGAATATTGAAAATAATGTTAAAATGTTGAGAATAAAATTGTAAAGTCGATAATGTTTAAACGTCAAGAATAACGTCAAAATAAGAATAAAGTTGAACTTTCTGTATTGGTCGAAGACATAAGAAAAAATTCATTAGAAGAGGAAGATTTTTTTTTTTCCTTTGTGCATTTTTGTGGATTTTGAACTTTGAGAATTATTTATTTATTACCAGCATTTTGACTTTCCTTTTGAAAATAAAAAAAAACTTCCTCCTCTCATTTTTCCCCCTTATATCTGGCCCTAATAATCTTCCACAGATTGCAGAACCGCACATATGAAACAAAGCCCCGGAGCACAGTTTGACCACCATTATAAATAAATGCACAAGGAACATTAAATGGCAAGTAACCATAGCAACAATATTTCCGTTTGATGACTCACTGAAATGGATCTACACTAACCAACAGTTAAAGTAACCACAAACACACTTTGAAAATGGTTTCTGATTTGAAGCCAGCCCACCTTGTTTGACTTTTCGAAGTGGCCGTGGCATCAGCCTGGAAACAGACTCGCATGTTTCCTGATGAAAAGGATGAAAGGATAAAACATTGTTCTTCATCCATCATTTATTTTCATATAGCAGAAATGTATTTTTCTGTAGTGAGGATGGTGTTTCCTAGTCAGCATGATTTTTTTTTTATACAGACTGATTATGTCAGTACTGTAATGTGATTGGTGAAAACAGTAAGGGGGAAAATAAGAATTCATCGATGTTATGATGTTGTCGTTCTCCAGTCAGAAGTGCACTGAAGCCAGGATTTTACTCCCAGATGAATGTCCGGAGTCTTTCTGGAGTCCATTTGGAGGACGTGTTCCGCACACGCGCACTAGATGGGCTCCTACGGGATCAGCGATCAGCCACATGGACAAGTCTGTGGACAAGTCAGACTGGGGCAAAACCTCCACCTCCACCTCTGATGATGAACATTTACTTCATGCAGACCTTTGTGCAGTTGCGTATGCAGATATTATAAAACTTTCTGTGTTGTCAGTCAGCCAACTCCACAAGAAACCCACTCAGAGGCTCACAGCTCAGACGCTGTTGTTAACTAATGTGAAAAATGCCTTTATTCTCTTTTGAAAATAGAACGTATGCTGTAGCCTCAGTATAATTTTATTCTTTAAAAAACAATTGAATTAACTCAAAACACACTGCAAAACAAGCCTAAAACAAGAGTGTTTCAAGTTGAAAGTGACAGGACAGCGAACAGTTTCATGTAATATACAGGGGAAAATGTACTGACTTTTCATGATAGAGTTACAGAGTACAGTAGATATTTATGCCAGTATACATTCTCCACATTTTAGGGTTATTTTCGACACTTATTCTCAACATTCGCAATCATTTTGAGTTTACTCTCAACATTTCAACTTTATTCACAACATTTCTACGTTATTCACACATTTTGTCTTTGTTTGCGACATTTCAATTTCTTTATTTTTTATTTATTTATTTTTTTTTGCTTTTATCGTTTTATGTCCTTTAACTTTCGTTGTTTTATTGTACAATCAATGTTTTTTTATAAATGTGCTTTATAAGATAAACCTGATTTGATTCTTGAAATTTCAACTTTATTTTCAACATTTCAACTTTATTCACAACATTTCAACTTTATTCTTAACATTCGACTTTGGATTTCTTAACTTTTGTTATTTTATTGTACAGCACTTTGATCAACTTTGGTTGTTTTTAAATGTACTTAAATTTTATTTGATTCTCGCACTTTCAACATTACAATGTAATACAATGCTCATTTTGACTTTATTGTCAACCTTTCAGCTTTGGTCTCGACATTTCAACTTTATTCTCGAAATGCAAACTCTGAAGAAGTCTTCCTCTCATTTTTCCCCCCTTATGCCTGTTCCTCTTCTGTATAAATGGCATACTAAGCATTATAAATCTCTTTATATAAGCTCAGTGCAAACAACAATACTGAGGGTCAAGAAACCTTCCCTTTTGTGTTTTCAGGGGAAAAAAATTGTGGACATGTCTACTTGCTGTCTTCCCCTGAAAAACAACAACAATTTATCATTTATCATCTGTAAAAGACAAACAGTTCTGTTTTTCCCTCATTAGCAAAGATGCATATACACCATATTATCATTAAGAACATAAAAGGGATTTTTAGTGTTGTGTGTATTAGTGATACAGCGCTTCACATAGAATTGCTGTTTCCTTTGTGCAACTACAATTATTATATGAAGAAAAAAGAAAAAAACAGTTTGATCACATTTATTTGCTATTAAATAGCAGAACGACACCTTTTGATTGCATGATTAATCTATCTGGATGATGAATTTGAACGTGCCTCACTAATGTTTACTGACGTGCCCTACACATTATACCTCACCGTATAGTTTATGCAGATATCACACACCAGAACAGAGCTCGCATATCAGCCTACAACCTTTGTCAGATCACAAAATTCCATATCCTGTGAAATATGGGGACGTCTGTGAACTAGCTGCAGAAGAACATGGGAGATTAGGGAGGAAAAGTGCATTAAGATGCTCGGGTTGTAAATATATACGGGGAGGGAGAGAGCGAGAGGGAGAAGGAGTGTAGGTTTTTAAGTTGCTGTCACCAGGCTGTCACCGTGTCTGTCAGAACAGATCCATCACGGCTCTGACACGTCAGGCTTCACATTTGCATGGAGTGCAGCAGGAGCCCGTCCTTATTATGCATTCTGTCTCACACTAACCTTCCTCTCTCTACCAGATGAACTAACTAGCATCCGAGAGGCATATTTTATACAACGGCATGAGCCGGGGATGATGGAGAGCTGTTATTGGCTTCTGACAGTGTGTGTGTGTGTATGTGTGTTGTGTGTGTGTGTGTGTGTGCGTGTGTGTCTAACACTCGGTGCCGCCATCTTCCCAGGTGTAAAGGGATCAGCCATCTTGTCAGGTGAGCTGCTGCTAACTAACTATGTATTACCGTACTTTGACTCTCTCTCTCTGCGGGCTCGTGCCACACACACTGCAACAGAGGTGAAGGGGCGATGAGGACACAGCCGTGTGTGTGCATGTGCGTGTGTGCGCGCAGTATGGCGTGCAGATGCAGTCAGTCCCTCAGTGAGGAAGCCTCCGCTGGGACAGACACAGCTGTGGCATGGCATCGGGTTGCTAACGAGCCTTATCACACAGGCGCTAGACGAGACACACACACACACACACCCAAACACACACATACACACACATGCAGGAAGTCACGCACACACACACTCAAGGAGTCCCAAAAACTGAGGTATGGAGTGATTTACTGGTGTGTTTCTTCATCTTACACACTCTGATAAACACACGTGTACACACTTACATACTACAGAGAATACACTCTCTCCTATACTCACACAGACACACAAACACACATGTATCTTCTCTATAGAAACATTTGTGCAGGCCTCACACACACACACACACACACACACACACACACACACACACACACACACACACAGATGTATAGTAAACACCCCCACACATACAGCTAATGATGTATCTTGTGATGTACTACCACACTGATGCTAACTGTATGACATATTAGCTCCTATGGCTGCTACTGTTAATGTGGAAACCTCGTAAATCCACTTCTGGTGATTTTCATGTCTGATTGTAAAAATACACAGATAGTTATCCTGTGCAATGAGAAATTATTTCACACATTTTCGCTCATGTTAGCTTAATTTCATTTCCACCTCAAGCAAAGTGATTTTTACAGTCTGCCTGGTTTGTTCAAAATCTCTTTTGAGCTTCTTGCCCCATTATTATAGTGAGGTTGCCATGTTTCCATATTTGGTACTTTGCTACAATAACTACAAAACCCAAGGTGCAAGAAACCAGTTTTACACATTTCTAATGTCCATTCTTCATATATGTTTGCGTTTAATTTACCAGATACTGTAACTGTGAAATGCCATGTTGTGTTTTTACTATTAATATTTCTCTCTGGTCTGTAGGGGAGAGCCGGTGCAAAAGTAACGTGGTATGAAAGTAATGCAGTAGTTATCTCTGAGCCCGATCAACTCTGATATGCCAAACTGTGTCAGCACATGCGGCCACAACACTAACCAGAACTGCCAGTTTTACCCAGAAGGCTGTTCTGGACCGCGGTAAGTAAATTCACACAAGTTGTGTTTATTGTTCAATGTGTCACAGCCAGGATTATTTTTGAAATTTTCCATGTCAGTGGTCTTATCTATGTAAGCAAGTTAGGTTTAACTGTCAGGAGTCATTGTCAGGAGGGATGTAACAGTTTCCTTTTGTCTCTCTGCAGTAACAACAGGCGTTTCTTTTGTCGGGCCGCTGATGCTGTCACTGTGTGTTATAGCATTTATTAAAATCTAAGTGTGTGTGTCATATTTCACCAGGAGAATATGCCGAGAGTCAGGGTGTGAACTATACAGAGAGTTCTGGTTGAGCTTTGTCATCATTCATTTGATTTTAACTTATACATAAATTAGCAAATAAAAATAAAAATAGGATAATTAACTCTTTCCCCACCATTGATGAGATGTTCTGGCCTTTTAGACAAAACGCTTCCCCACCAATGACACAGCTAACGTTAGCTGCACTGGCGATGGTGACGTGACCCCCAAGTTTGGGCTAGGGGATGAGGGGTGTAACAATAATTAAATGTAACCAGGTGAAAAAGAAATAAGGGAAAACTGAGACAAAAGTGTAAACAAAGGTTCCTTTTATTAACAAATTAAGTGAAAATTAAGTTAGCATCAAATTAAATACAACAAAAGGGTTAACTTAACCTACTAAATTAAACAATAACACACACAAGACAATGCTAGCCAAAGCGGCTAACAAGAACACAGAGACACAGACAATAAGTAACTTTGCAAGCTGGAGAGGCTCACAGAGCACATGAGGCACCTTACGAGTGTCTTTGCTAACCATGGAGGTTAGCAAGACACAGAATACACAAACACGAGTGACTGTGCTAGCTCTTCCAGCACATGACACACAACACTACAAGCAGTCCAGCCTGCCTGACTACACTGCAGACATGCAGACCTCTGTCTGCTGAATGGCCCACTGCCCCTGTTCAGCTGCAGTCTCCCTGCTTTTGAGCACCAGGCCCTGATTGCTGATTGACTGCAGCCGCTGCCAATCACTGCAGCTGAACGGAGGGGAGCTCAGCAACACACACACACTGTGGCAAGTAACAAAGAAGTCGATATTCTGCTTAAAAATGTCTATTTCACAAAAACACAGTTTTCTCCCTTTTTTGTCTGAAAAGTGGATTTTTTGATGCAACCAACCACCATTCAAGTGCTTATTAAAAAAAAGGCATGAATTAAGCTAGAACAGATCTGTTCTTTCTTTTGATATATTGAGTGTAACATATTTA
Source organism: Lutjanus argentimaculatus (assembly GCA_034769285.1). Lineage (NCBI taxonomy): Eukaryota > Metazoa > Chordata > Actinopteri > Lutjaniformes > Lutjanidae > Lutjanus > Lutjanus argentimaculatus. The sequence goes on along the minus strand of JAWZSL010000008.1, from coordinate 1,337,884 downwards.
TAGCACTGCATATTCTGTGGGTGTTGAAGAATAAGTGAATTTTGTCAGAAATGCTGGCGCTGGCTGGCAACCTGTAAAAAAAAAAAAAAAAAAAAACGCTGGCAGGGAAAGAGTTAATATCACTTAAGTCAGAAATATTTTTTACACTGTTACACTTTTAAATTTTCTGTTAAAACAGTTATCCTTTTCTGTTCTGTTGGTATAAAATATTTATGATTTTTTCAAAATTATTATCATTATAACGCACATAATACGTTTGAAAATATATACAATTCAAGTTTCAATCATTGTGTAACTTCTGTCCCAAATGACTGGATCAAAAGTAAGAATACGCACTTTTTGTTCCAAATTAAACCAAAGGCCTTCCACATTTGTACAAAATAGCACCTGGTATTGATAAAGCACACATTACAAGCAAAAATTTGTTTCTTTTAAAATGAATTTATCTGAAAAGTGTCACTTTTGTCCCAGCTCTCCCCTACATATACAACACCTACTACATGTCTGTCTGTCCTCAAAGTGGGATCCCTCTTCAGCTGCACTTCCTGAGGTTTTTCTCCCTTAATTTGCCTCTTAAAGGCTTTTCTTTATCCAAATCGTGGGCGTAACAACAGAGAGTATTGTTTGCTGTCAGGGCCATATAAAAACAAAATGCTTTTTATAGTTATTTATGAATTCATATGCAGGAGATACAAGGTTTTCACTTGACGGCGGTGCACATGTGATTGTGTATGCAAAAAACAGAGACACACAAAAAACGTCTACCTTCTTATTTGTTTTTATTTTACAGTCACCAGATGAGCAGATACATCATTTTAGAAAAGAAATTGATATTTGCAAAAAAATTATAATACAATTTTCTCAATATAGATTATGTACAGAATGAAATGTAGTCAAACTGAAATAGCATTCTGCCTCTTTGTCATCAAGAAGACAAAGCAATGAGGGGTCTGAGCGGTCCTCCATAGACCCATCTCCCTAACCAATAAATATAAACTGTATATATTATGTATGCTGCACTCATCCAGGCATGGACAATACCAGGGCAAGTTAGTTCTCAACAATATTCCCTTAATCAGTTCTTGTACATCACTGTGCTACACACACACGCACGCACGCACACACACACTCACACTCACACGCCCACAAGAAGCTTGACACACAAGTGCACACAGGCCAAAGAACAAATTACAGTTGGATTACAACAATGGGCCATCTTAACTCATGAAAAGGAAAGAAGAAAGCAAAAGAAATGTGTATGGAAATACCCGTCATTGTCCTTGATCAGGAGGGAGAAGTGGCTTTCTGGTCAGAGCTCGTCGGAGCTGGCTGAGTAGCACTTGACATTTGGCCTGATTCAAACAGCCAATTCTACAGAAAGCCACCGAGCTGGAAAATCTCTCCCAGTCTCACAGATCCTGCCTACTCATTTAGCTGCCTCCCTCCCATTCAGCCTCTCTCTGTATCTATCTACCTTTCTTCTGCCTCTTGTTCCTATTCTCTCTATCTTGAGTGGGACAGGTGCCAGGACCAGGGGACTGGTGAATGCCCCCTTTTTTTGCCTGTTTTCCCTCTCTGGGAGTGAAAATAAAATGCACACGAAAGCTCCTATCCAAGCCGTGTTGAAACGGGACAGACAACTGCACAATCACAGAACGAGCACAAGAAAAGACAACAGCAAAGTAAAGCTATGGCCGGGACAGGACAGGGCGGGGAGGAGGGGGGGGTGCTTGTAAGGGGGGATGCTTGAAGGACTGGAAGGACACGTTAAGCATGCCGCTTGCCAGCCGCTTTACCTTGTTGCTGGGCATCACCTCTCAAAAAATCGCCCTCCTTGTTCTTGGCGGGGGGAAGAATTATGACTTTGTGCCGATGAGCGAATACACACACTTGCATAAATCATCCATCTTGTTTGGCGGTTAATTACTCTTGTTTACCCTCCGAGTAACCTCGGGATGGGGCGGCGCGATAGGAGGGAGCCTGGGAAGAAGAGATAGCACCAAATAGTAATCTGCTGACGCTGTTCATCAGTGTGCAATTCGCAGGAGTAAAAAGCACATCGTGGGCTTGAACCTGGGTGTTAGTGAATTAGACAAGGTTGCCTGGGGTCTGAGGACGGCAGCTCCATCAACATCCTGGCCTGACCGCGGCTGCTCGCTAAGCTGTTCTGGGGTCAGCCGGTGAAGGAGCCATGCTGAGGCAAGCCCGGCTCAGGCCAATCAGAGAGCTCGGCAGGATGTACAGCAGGCTCTGATCGTTGCTTATTTCATTACGGGGAAAGCTACATAAATCCACAAAATGGAGAGGAAGAGGCACAGAGGGAATATTTGCATTTCTCCTTTCCTATCATCTCTCCTCAATGTGCCCCCCCCCAACACCATCCCCTTTCAATCCCTCCCCCATTTAGTGCAGAGTGACTTTAATCATCACTTTCGCCAAAACACATTAAGCCGGTGTGTCCGGAGTTGAGGAGGGAGAGGGGGGTTGAAAAAACACAGAGTGGCGCATTAGATTTGCAATAGTGATGCATCACTCTGGCATTACTTTGGAGATTAAAGAAGGGACGTTGCATTTCAATGGAGTGGTGCTGATGGTTGCCTGATGGATGAGTGTCCTCCTGCACTGAACTGAACAGGAAACACCACTGTCCAGTGAAATGCCTCTGTCCGCGCTAAATGCTTAGCTTTCGTTGCTAAAACTGGGTGCAAACAATTAGAGAGTTAAAAAAAACCCCACCAAAGTCAATCATGTCCAGAAGGCAGTCTCTGATTTGTAAAACTCTTGTAAGATTTGTATGCATTGTTTCGTCATTGTGAATCAACTAATTATGTTTTATAATGTGGCAATTCTGTGGTTAAAATCTGGGTAGGTTTTAGGACAGAAAGAACTTGGTTAGGGTTAGGGAAAGATTGCGATTTCAGTTAAAATGAATACTTTCTCAAGACCTTTCGCAGGTCTGGGTTCCCTTCTAGTTATGCCTTTAGGACAGTCTTTCATATTAGGGTGGTGACATTGTGTGCTTACAACGGAGGAGAATGGGGCATACAATATTTCTGGTACTTTGGACTGATCTCCCAGCTTTTGTCGGTAAAACTGGATAGAAGCAATTAGAGACTTTTAAAAAAAACTCCTTTGAACCATTGCAATTTGGTTGTGTCTAAGAGGGATTTGCAAAACTCTTGCAAGATTTGTCCGTGTTTTGTTTCATCATTGTGCATGTTATACAAATTAATTGTAAAACTAATGTTTTACAATGTGACAATACTGTGGTTAAAATCTGGGTAGATTTAGGGACAGAAAACACTTGGTTAGGGATAGGGAGGGATCATGGTTTCAGTTAAAATGATCACTCTCGCGAGATCTTCTGCGGGTCTGAGATTCCCTTCTAGATATGACCTCCAAAGTCTTTTGGGCAGCGACACTGTGTGCTTACTACTGCGGAGAATGGGGGCAGTACAATGTTTCTGGTTCTTCTTTAATCTGGAGATTAAAGAAGGGTCGTTACATTTCAGTGGAGTGGTACTGATGGTTGCCTGATGGATGACTGTCCTGCCGCACTGAACCAAACAGGAAACACGACTATCCACCTAAATACCACTGTCCACTGTCCATTAGAGACTGAGGACAATCTCCCAGCTCTCATTGCTAAAACTGGATGGAAACAATTAGAGAGTTTTACAAAACCCTCCGTTACTGAACCAATTAATTAATTAATTATCTTTTATAATGTGACAGCCCTTGCCACCATTCAAGCAACTACCTTGCATTTAGAAATCCCCAGACAGTCAGAAGTTGGTGAGATCTCCGATTGACTTCCGTCCAAAAGGGAAATGACATTGTGTGCTTGCTGCAGAGGAGAATGGGGGCAGAGTATAATTTCTGGTGAGGTGTGTCCTTGAAAAAATGTAAGGGCCATAGGTTTGTTAGCGGCCATACTTGCTTACTACCTTGCATTTAGACATCCCCAGACAATCGGTAAGCGGTGAGATCTCCAATTGTCCTGTATCACGAGACTACTGTCCACCAGGGAGAGAAGTCACACTGACCCTGGAGTTGCCTTCTATTCGATCCCTCCATCCCTTTAGTTCTTATTCCCCCTTCTTCTTCTAAAAACCTCCCTTTTTATTCATCCTCAAACCTCAAAGCTTCCCCCTGCCTTTTAACCCCCAATCTGAGAGCACCTCTACATTGAAAGATATTTATGCAGCTGTTTGATCATGTTCTAAAGTCAAAAACAACACCTCCTTTCTAGGAGGAGATAATACTGTAAAGTGGATTGCATACATTAAACTTAAGCCAACACACAACGTGACTTTGCCTGGTCTTTGTGTTACTGCATCTGTATGGAAAGGATGGATGTAAAGTGCTTGAGAGCTTAGAACAGGCAGGACGAGATTGGGAGGAGACCATAAAAACACAAAACAATTTTTAAAAAAACTGAAGGGCATGAACAAGGGGGGCTTTAGGGCTGGGCTCATCGGGGGCAGGTTCAATATGGAGACAGAAGGCTTTATAAACAGGGTGGGGGGAGTAGGATGTCGGGCGTGTAGGGAGTCCCCAGGAAACAAAATGACAATACGTATTTTGTTCTACAGTCTCAGAGGAACAGAATCACAGTCAGTCAGTCCAAGGGTACAGCCCACCAGCAGCCTGGCCCAGTGGGTGAGCTTTCCGGTCATGTGTCTATCCAAACCCTTGGGCCTGGGTTCACCCTGGCACCCAGCTCTGGTTGCTGTGTGCTGGTGGAGGGCAAGCAAAGGCCCCCAAGCTCATGCCCATCCCCATGCCCACGCCTTGGGACAGAGAGCCGTCAAAGTTGAAGTCCATGTTCTCTGTGTCCATAAAGTCACTGAGCAGGATGGAGTCTACATCGCAGTCCAGGCCGTTAGAGATGTTCTCCATCTCCAGGTTGCCGGCCATTCTAATGTGGGAGTTGTGCTGTTGCCCCTGGTAACCAGCGTTCCCCGGCTGGTGGTTGTTGTGGTAGTACCCATGCCAGGAGTCGGTCATACCCTGATGGTGAGCTCCGGGGTAAGGCTGGTGACGGGGGTGAGGTGCAGACGCCAGGCGGCAGGGGTCCTGCGGAACATCCATGACGCTGGCTGGGTTGGGCGGCAGGGACGGCGATGTCGGGAGGTGAGGACGGGGCCCGTAGTGGTTAGAGGTCTTGAGGCTGTAGGGCTGCAGGATGTCAGTGCTGACCCGTGGGGAGAGGGCCTGGGGGTGAGGCCCGCTGTGCATAGGGTTGTGAGAGTTGTGGGGGTTGTGGTTGTGCATGTGACTCTGATTGGGGCGAGGGTTGTGATCATGGCTGGCATTTACTTTGTTACTGTGACCGTGCTCGTGACTAGGAGCATAGTCGTGGGCTGGGTGGGGCTTGTGGCTGTGGCTGTAGTCGAGGCTGGCTTGGTGTTTGTGACCCTGATTATGGTTCTGATGGTGGGTTGTGTTCTGGTCATGGACTGAGCCATGGCCATTGTGTAGGCTGGGATTGTGAGCATGCTCTTGGCTGTGATTGTGGTTATGATTGTGGCTGCGGTTCTGATTGTGGCTGTGTGGGCTGTGAACGCCATTGGTTCCCTGTGTCATTAGTGTGTGTGTTTCCCGTCCCTGGCCCAGCACTGTGTCTTTGTTGCAGTAGGGGGGACCTCCAGTCAGCAGACTCTGCAGGGCGTTGTTCTCTGAGTAGCCCCTCATTGGGCGCTGGAAGCTGACGGGCTTGTTCTCCTGGATGGTCTCCATGGGAGTGTGGTGCCGGAGCATGCCCATGGAGGGCTGTGTGTACATGGGCCCACAGTAGGAGCCCTCTGCCTTGGGCCCAGGCACGTAGGGATAACCGTTGCATTTGATTTGCCGTGGCTGGGGGTATCCACTCTCATCTAGACTGATAGCCCCAGTCAGGTCGGTCAGCTGGGGCAGCTCCACGGTGGGGCAGTGTCCCCCAGTGCCCAGGGCTGGGGAGCGGGTGCTGGTGGGGCTGGGGTACAATCGAGGGGAGGCTGAGCACGACAGTCCACCTTCCTCTGGTTCATCAGCCTCCGCCTCAGCCAGGATCGGGGACAGGCAACCACTCAGTGTGGAGGCAGAGGAGGAGGTGCGGGAGTGAAGGTCCGTCCAGGTATCATACTCCTCACCCCCCATGCCCACACCTCCTTTCCCTGCTGGACTGCCGTGCTCTGGAGATCCTTGCATCGCAGGTCCGGCCCCTTGAACTTGCCCCCGTCCGAGGCCGATGGCGCCTGCTCTCTTGCGGCTAATGCGACCCTTGGTCTTCAGGTAACGGGTACCGTTGTCTATAGAAGCCGCACGTCGTCTGGGTCCTTTCCCCATCTTCCCTCCTTCTGGGTTCAGCATCCACCACGAACTCTTTCCTGTCCCTTCATTTTGCACCCGGATGAAGCGGCTGTGCAGGGACAGATTGTGTCTGATCGAATTCTGGAACGAGAGAAAAAGATGGGAAGGAGAGGGGGAGGAAGGGAAGGAGAAGGGAAGAGATAAACATTAACACCCATGGGAACATTTAGGGTTAAATAATCATTTCTTGAGAACACAAAGTCATTTCAAATTATGGCCAAACTATCAAGGCTGCACGGCGAGCGAGAAAAAAGATGGATAAAGAAAGAGAGGGAGATGGAGGGGAGAGCAAAGAGGGCAGGGAGAGTGAAGGACCAATCGATACCTCCCCTGACCAGCCTCTCCTCTCCACACGCGCTCACTGAGTCATAATATGGACATGGGTGCAGCCTCCACATCAAACCATCACCAAGGTTACAGAAATGAATCACGCGAGGCAACCCAATCACAGACAGCCCATATCGATTGCAAGGCCTCCAAATATGAGAGCCTGAGATCCAGCCAGAGACAGGGAGGGAGGGAGGGAGGGAGGGAAAGGGGAGGCGTGATTTGGCAGGAGAAGATCTGGAAGCGCACCAGAATGAAAAAAGAAACACTCATACACAGGCCTGGAATAAGATAGAGGGGAAGTAAACGAGGGGAGGGAGGAGGAGAGGGACATGCTCATTTAACCTCTTTTAAAATCATGGCACAATTAACATGGCCGTAGGCGACGACGGCAGATATCGTTACGATGAAGTCTTCCTGCGAGTAGCTTTGAAGGCGGACGGATGTGGCGGCTGTGGGTGGGTGTGGAGAGCGGGGAGTTGGGGGGGTGTATAGGATAAGCCTCTCCAGACCCCTGTTTAAGTGCCTGAGTGACGGCTGTATAGTTAATCCAGCAGCTCCGCAGCAGCATTTGAAGCCGGTGCCAACCTGGAGTGAGTTGATGAGATCTAAGCCTGCCTAAAGGAGAGCTTAGCAGGGATACACATCATCTCAGCTGGCCAAGTTAGTCTAAGTACAGCATGTTCATCCAAATCTTTCCTGCTTGTGTCATTATTCACACTCTCTCTAGCTTTCCTCCCTTCGCTTTTCCGCCTTCTCTTTCTTTCCCTCTTTTTTGCCTTTTCTTTTTCTGATCTTTTGGGAGGAACAAACAGGGCTGGGGAGTAACGGAATACAAATAACAGTGTTATGTAAAAAAAAAAAAAAACACGAGTATCTGCCTAACATTGCAGATACAGTTTATATTGGTGATATTCTGAATACAGTCAGTTAACAGCAGCCAGTCACCTGACTTGTGATCACAGTTTATGCTAATGAATAATTTCTGACAAATACAGGGCATCATACGTGGATAAGAACTTTACAAATTACATATGAGCAAAAAAAAAAACCCAACTGTCCGAGTTCTAACTTGAACAGGCGTTAACATGAATTTTCCCAGTTGGAACCTCATTTTTCCAATTATTCTGACACCACATGAATGCAAGATCACTGTCTTTAAAAATATATTACTTTATTTGTTTTAGTTTTATGTGCTTTAAATGAAGACACGTGCATTTCCCATGAATAGATTTTTGAAAAAAGTGCAACAATTTGTGCACCACGCCAGAGGAGACACACAGCCAGGAGACTGTCAGGAATGTGTTTTTGGCCTGGACATATAAAGAACATTTTACCTACACACATGGACAAGAAGGTTGCAACGTAACAGCGCACTGCAAGCTCTGCTTAGCATCAACCAAACTGCTTTCTGCATTAAAAGACTCCAGATCTAATATGAAGAAGCATCTTGAGTAATGTTAAATGCACAATATGTAAGTTTGATGATGTTGTGAGGTAGTGTGGGATTATGGGAGTTGTATTCATTGTTAAACAACCACCATTGCCAAAAAACCTATCTGACATGACTCATTTTGTTCATTTGGATGAGGTAATATTAAAGTTTTATTCACATTCACATTCGTCAACTTCCCCCCTCACTCTCTGCTGTATCCTGTGTTTTTTCCGTAAGTTATAGCAACTAGCGGCTAGCAAGGAAACGTACAGTTACCTTGAATAAATCATGTATTTCTTGGATTTGAACATTGTTGGAAACATTTGGGATAACGTACACAACTCAACAAAATACTGTATGTAAAATAGGTCTGGTGTTTTTTGACATTTTTATGTGGTAATTTTATCGTTACATATCGTAGCTTTAAGTTTGTTTTAGTCATGCTAATGAATGGCAATGCTAATGTTAAGGACATTCAGTGTTATGTGTTGTACAGATTGTAGCCTCCTAAGGCAAATTGTGATTTCAGATTATGGGCTTTAGGCCTAAATAAGTAAAATTTGACTTGACTTTCTTGTTAGTTTGCTTGCTAGCTTGTTAATTACCAACAAATAAAACAAAGTTTATTTAAAACATGATTCAAGTTCTATTCATTACGTTATATAAAGCAATGCTACCTACATTCAGAGAGACCAGGACAAATGGGCTCAGAAAAACAATTTTAAAGTATTCTAAAAGTAATCCAAAGTATTTTGAAAACATTAAGTAACTTGAATAGTTTTTCCTCACCACTGTTGCATAGTGCTTGCTCATTGCTCAACATTATAAAGAGTACAGTCTAACCTCTTCTGTATGAAAAGTTTCTTGAGATAACTTCTGTTATGATTTGATGCTACAGAAATAAAATTGACTTGACTTGACATAACAGAACATGTTACAAATTATATTTCAGGGCATGTACTCAGTATATCTGTAGTGGAATACATTTTAAAAGTAACCCTGACAACACTGGGAACAAACCCCGCCTTCCAACCCCAACCCTCTACCCCATGCATGCAATCACACACTTTTCTTTTTCCTCTCTGGAGATATCTATCTATTTCTGCCTTGTTTATTACCTGCACATAGCTCACAATCTCTGTCTCCTGATATCTGGAGCCATTCTCTATCTTCATTCACTCCCCGCCTCCTGTCCAATTTTCCTGCTCTCAGCCCCATTCATCTCCCTCTCTGTGTCCCAGCGTCTCTTGATCACGACATTGCTCATTCTCTCCCTCTCTCCACATCCATCCTCTCATCACCTTACACAACTTCCATCCTCTCCCCCCTTTTCTCCACCCCTCTTTCATTCATTCATTCACACTGAAAGGCGAGCAAATATCGGAAACAAACAGCAGGAGATGCAAATCTGTGCTCGACGGGGGGCCAGCTTACATTTCACCCTTCAGTGCGATCCATACAGTCAGCATATGTAGCCCCCCCTCCACTCCCTCCATACTCTGGCAGCATACAGAGCCACATGGCTGCGGACTGGACAACCAGCTGAAAGAGGTGACGGCTCTTTGTTGTTGGAGGGTATTATGAAAAGCACAGCAGCCAGAACAGCAGGTAATATGTTGCTCGCAAAATGTTTACACGGGGAATTCAGCTCTAAGTGGGCTTCAAATCAGTCTCCTATCCTACTACTATTCTCATTCATGGACTCACTGAGAAATACAGGTGCTAAATAGAACCATATAGGGTTCTTTGGCTTGTCCCCCTAGGAAAACCCTTTTTGGTTTCTGGTAAAACCTTTTATTGGGGCTCCACTTAGAACCCTTGCAGATGGTCCAACCTAGAACCCAACATTACTGGTTATACCTAGAAACATCTGTGGAAGGTTCCACCTAGAACACCCTGTGACAGGCCAGTTCTGGTTCAAGCACCTAACTTTAAACTGTTTGGAGCATTTTCACCAAATATAAAGTGCTTCAGAACCTGAAAAGTTGGTTCTCAACTGGAACCAAAATATAGCAGGTTTTCCTTGGTAACCAACGTGGACGTGTCATATTCTACAGGTTGTTGTGCACTATGCAAAACTTCATTACAATTACAATGGTTCCACCCAAAACCGGTGGTAACAGGGGCTGGTTCTCTAGATCCCACCAAGATTCCAAGAATGTTCAACAAAATAGGTTCAGGAACCAGAGATAATTTGGTGGAAATTTTTCTATAGGGAAATGGTTCCACCCAAAACCCTCCACAGGGGTGCCATCCAAAACCTTACCACCTTCTAAAGTTAACAAGAACCTACCCAGGGGGGATCTACTAAGAACCTTTTTATATTCTAAGGATTTCATAGAGAATGGGGTCCCATTGAGAAACCTTTTATATTCCAGTGATTTTATTTGGAACCCACCAAGGGGGTTCTGCAGGGAAACCTTTTAAATTCCTGGGGTTTCATTTACAATCCACCCAGGGGGTTCTACCGAGAACCCTTTTATATTCCAAGGGGTTCATGTTGAACTCCCCTGGAAAGGGTTCTACAGAGAAATCTCTTACATTCCAAGGGTTTCATCTAGAACCCACTTAGGGGGTCATACCAAGAACTCATTAATATTCATCTAGAACACGACCACAGGTTCTACTGAGAAGACCCCCTTTATATTTCAAGGGTTTAATTTAGAACCCACCCAGGGGTTCTAACAAGAACTCTTTTACATTCCAAGGGTTTCATCTACAATCGACCCTGTGTGTTCTACTGAGAACCCCTTTATATTTCAACGGTTTCACTTAGAACCCATGCAGGGGGTTCTACTGAGAACCCACTTTTTAAATTGAGAAAACATCTTTTAACAGCCATGTTTTCAACAACTCTTGAAGAGCACTTTCTTCAAAAAATGGTTGCTTGGATAAAAAGGGTTTTTAAAGGAACCACTAGTCTTACAAAGAACCCTCATTTCAAAAAAAGGGTCTTCAAAAGCAAATGGTTGTGTGTAGAGCCTTAGCAGAAGAACCCTTTTGGAACCCTTATTTCTAAGAGGGTAGCAAAGCCCCCTCCAGGCACACCCATCCCCTCAGCATGACTCCGAACAGGTAATTTGGCCCCATCCTCCACTCAAATCACGCTGCTTTGACTACACTCTTCACAGACATGGAAATTGGATAGGAGAGATGTATTTATGTTTTTTTCTCTGCTGTTCAGAGGGGTCCTCTCCAAAACACCAGGTCGGTAAAATTGCACAAGCTCAACGCTCTGCGACGAAATGGGCCGACTCAGCCGCCGCTCACCGTGGAGCGCCGACTTTATCAAAGCCAAATTGAACGATGACGCCGTGTGAAAGAGGCCGCCGGTGGAGGCGACCCGCATCAGGTGATCTGAGAGCGGCACCCTGACAGGTTCCTCCGCAACATGACGGCTCCGGCTGGGCGTAGCCATGGCAACAGAGTAAACCAAAAGAGGGGAGAAATGAAGGGGAGGTGATGGTGGGAAGGAGAGCGAGGGGAGAGGAGGGGAGGCGGCTGATGCTGTTTGATGCTGCAGGCAACTCCAAACAGCCTTTTATCTGAGTCTGTCAGATTCCTGCTTCCAATCCACCAGGGAGGCTCAATCACCAGTAGTCCCAACGTCTCACTACCTGTACCAAGCTGTGATTAGCAGTCGGGTGTGTGTGCGTGTGTGTGTGAGGGGAGAAAGAGAGCTTCAGTACAACTACCAGAGCAACAATTATACCACAACAGCAGCGTGCTGTTCCTTCACCTGCTGATGTATTGTACAGTGCTATAACGTGGCAGCTCCCGTCATTGTCTTCTGTTTATATTAAGATTAAACTGACATCCTTTCAAAGCCGACACTGACAGTTTTGCACTGCAATTGCTAATAAGGAAGATTCATCAGCACCTAATGTTAGTTTCTATACCCAAGCATGATTTCTGATTGTCATTTTCTGAACAAAGGGGAGCAAGAATCTAATTAATCATTAACACATCGGAGGAAAACACATGAAGAACAGGGCTAAAGGCCTGTAGATCGCTTTAAACTTGATAGACTGTAGTTTCCAAACAAAACATATTCAGAGTAATGTGGGTGGAATCTGATGAATGTGAATCAATTTAGGTTATGAACTTTTAATAGACATCTAGTGTGCATTTCATCAAGAGAATAATTATGTAATATAAATTAAATTCATCAGAACTGTATGGACGAAAATAGGCTGTTAACATTTTTATTTTGTTTTTTTTTCTTGTCTTTATTTTGTACTCTGTGTTCCCACTAGAGCTGCAACGATTAGTTCATCAACCGGTCAAAAAGCCAACTATTTTGATAACTGATCGTTTCAGTCATTTTAAAGCAAAAAATGTCAAACATTTGCTGGTTTCAGCTGCTGAAATGTGAGAATTTGCTGCTTTTCTTTGTTATTTATGACAGTAAATGAAGAATCTTTGTGTGTTTTGGACTGTTGGTTTGACAAAAGAAGCAGTTTGAAGACATCACTCTGGGTTCTGAGAAATTGTGATGAGCATTTTTCACAATTTTCTTTTGACATTTTATAGACTTTTTAGTGAAAATAATCGTCAGATTAAATTATTAAAATAATCGTTAGCTGCAGTCCTGGTTCCTACAGTCTTTCAATAAATAACCAATAAGTAATGTTTGCTGTTTACTGTTTACCAGTTTATTAGGTACACCTGTCTAAAACTAACAGTCTTACATCAGTAAATCAATAAAAAAAATATCTAAAATAAATTCTCTCTTCATGAAGATTGTGTTGCAGGGTAAATGTATTTCATTACACTGACAGGTGTTTCTATTAATTTGTCCACCCCATTAATATAAATGAGGATAGGCTACATAACAGAGTATAAATACTACATATATAATAAATAAATAGAACATTTGATTATGGAAAAATAATGTTCTAAATCATGACCCACTTCTTGTGATCTGAACACAGTAACTTATTGTAGCTGAATTATCTCCAGTTGCTACTAAGTTCTTACTGGTAACACTTTCATGATGGTCATGTTTATAATGCTTTACAAGCACTTTCATAAAATATTACAAGGCATCATAACACTCTTTATAAATGTTTATAATTATGCAATATAGATATGATCTTCATTGAAACCTCATTCATTATGTCCACCACTTAGAATACTTTATGAACCTTGTTATACACTGCTGTGCATTATTTGAACATTTATAGTTTTATAAAGCCTTATAAGCAGTATAATGTCCTATAAATGTGCTTATAGTGCATTATAAACATGACCGTCATAGAAGGTGTTACCTCATTCATTATGTTCACCACTTATAACACTTTAATAAACTTTGTTATAAGTTCTTGTGCATGATTATGAACATTTGTAATTTTATAAAGCCTTATAAATGCATTATAATGTCTTGTGAATGTACTTATAATTCATTGCAGACATGACCTGTCTACAATGAAAGCATTACCTCACTATAGTTTATATTTGTTTATTTATGGTAGTGACAAAGAGTGGCCATAGGAATTATGGCGATGGTTGGACGGGTCAACCAATCATCTGACTTTGACATAGGAGACGTCAGTTTATGTCACATTTCCTTGGGACAGTCAACTTTTTTTTTTTTTTTCCATGACAATAACCGTTATCTAACTTTAACCAAGTCGTTATTGTTTTAACCAAGACATCCCAAATCCCTCAACCTTAACAAAGTAGTAATTTTAACACAAACCAGGATCTTTCCTTAACTCTAACCAAACATTTTTGTGCCTGAACCTAACCAAACCTTAACCATAGTGTTTTCAGATCAGAAAAAGCTTTTATTTTTGCAACTGTGATTTGTAACAGTTTTGAAAGTCCCACACAAACAGTGTCATCCTGCCAACAGGGCGCCGGATCACAAAACACTTGGTTTTGAATTGTGCTTGAGGGCAATTCAAACAATGTATTTTGTTGTGTAACTGTGACTTTTTGGTAAAAAAGATGCTGTGGCAACTGTGGCTAGAGTGGGAACGGGAAAAAAACTGAACCAAAACGCAGACAACCAAACCATTGTTGCTGAGTGTTGCAAACTCCCATCTCATTAAGAAACTGTCTAAAATAAGTCAAACTCGCTGGTTAACGACAAACAAACATGAACTCTGCCCACGAGAAAGATAAAATGAACCAAATGAACTTAAATAAATCACTCATGCTTGAGAGTTGGGACAAAACTGTATTTTTAGGAGGTTTTGAATTTTACTCTTCAATATATTAAAAAAAATTTTTTTAAACTCTTAAGCCTTGTAACAGACCAACCTCCTAACTAACTAGAATAAAGAAATCTTGTTATCCTCTAGAGTTTTCCACTTCAAACATCACAGTTCCATCTTAAGTGTTTGCTCACTGAGTGCGATAATACAGTCAACAGCACAAGATGACAAAAGGAAAAAAAAATCAAAGAAACTCCTGATTATCACTTTAATGATTTAGGGTCCAGTGTATGAGCGTGACTCTGGCGCAGGATTGGACCATCACACGCAAAGCGAAGGCGGAGAGTCTCCAGGTTATCATTGCAATCAAAGGCTATATGGCAGGAGACGTCTCTGATTAGCACACTGTCAGCCTCAGAGGGGGAGCTGATCAGTGAAATCCTCCAGCACAGCCTTCGCTTGGAATGAAACCTGCAGACTCTCAGCCCTCCGTGGCTCATAGCTGCCCATCCCTGCCTCAGTGTATATATTAACTTGTCAGAAAGAGTGATTCTGAAGTGGAGGAGCCCGCTCCCTCCGCTCTCAGCCTTTGCCTTTCTACTAATGCAGGAGGAGATGGACTGTTGCAGAGAGAACGGTGACTGAATCTGTCCTCACATCCACCCTCCTCCTCTATGGGGAACACGCTGCACTGTATCCAGCTCCACCACTGTACTGTATATTATGCATAAAGAGTGACTGGGTTTGACCCTGACACACTGCTGCTTTCACTGAGTCAGGGGATAGTCAGTCCAGTGGTTAGCTAATGGCCCGTGGACACACAGATCTGTCTAAACACAGAATTCTTACACTTCTCCCTTTTTCAGAATGCCAAACCAGGCAACAATTCATGACTGGGTTTGGGAACTACATCATATGCTGTGTAATTACAGCTCAACATTTATATGTAACCATGTAATACAATTTGGATACTAAGCATCAAACTTAAGTCTTGACCTTGGAAATACTGTACAGTCCAAATTCAGAGTGTGTTCAATCAGCCTGTTCAAACCCCCAATGTGTCAAATACAGTAGCTTGATCAGCACCCACATGCTGCAAAGTATGACACCATAGATACTCCTGAGCATCATTTCTGTAGGTGCTCCTCTAGTGTGATGTTTAAATGTGCCCGCATATGTTTTAATGTCAGGTGATGTAGTATAAAAAGGAAGAAACTGTGTATGGAGGAGATGGAGTGGATAGATGGGTCAAACAAGCACGCGACTTGGATTTGTGTCCCTTGGGAAATCACCACTCAATGCTGACTTCTTTTTAAGACGTTACGTTCGTTGTGTAAGTTATGTAACACAAGTTGGGGACTTGCAAGAGACAGATTCCTAAAAACTGGTCAAAACTGAAAGACAAGAGGCTGGGATATCTATTTTATGTAACACACCTGTGTGCATACATGAACTTACGTAAAATACTTATGTTACATAAGTTGGGTATCATAAGTTGTGCCGTCACCTGACTTTGATGGCACAACTTGCCTAACTTGAGAACTCTCAAAAAACAGATTTCTAAAAAAAATTACGTACATACTAACTTACATAAAGTAAGGTAACGTAACGTAACATAACATAAGGTAAGTTACAGTCATAAGTAGGTGGATTTACGTAACATATGTATTTTAACCTAAACCACGATCTTTTCCAAAACCTACCCAAGTGTTTTTTGTGCCTTTATTTTGAAAATCTAATGAAAATACCCATGTGATATGATTGAAAGTTTCTGCTGCAGTTTAAAGTAGAGTTGCAACAATTATTAGTTGATTAATCAATTAGTTGTCAACTTATGTACCTTTGGTACTCTCAAATGACAGATTTCTTAAAAAAAAAAAAGACAAATCAAAGTATCAGAGGCTGGGAAATCTGTAACTTAACGTCCATACTAACTTAAGATAAGATAATATAACGTGAGGTAATGTTAGGTAAAATAAGGTAACGTGACGTAATAAACAATGTAAATTATTAGTACCGAAGGGGCTTAAACAGTACATTAGTACATAAAGGAGCTGACGTACATCACATTAGATAAGTGAACTTTCGTAACATACTGATTTTAAGCTAAACCATGATTTTTTCCAAAACCTACCTAGCTAGTTTTTTGTGCCTTTATTTTGAAAATCTAATGAAAATACCCATGTGATAGGATTGAAAGTTTCTGCTCTAGTTTAAAGTAGAGTTGCAACAATTATTGGTTGATTAATCAATTAGTTGTTAACTATTAAAATTAATTAACTATTTTGTCCAAATTCTCTGATTTCAGATTTTCAAATATGAATATTTGCTGGTTTCTTTACTCCTCTGTGACAGTAAACAAACGCTGGACTTTGGAAAAACAGTGATCAACATTTTCACCATTTTTAGACATTTTATGAACCAAACAACTAATGAGTTAAGAAAATGATCGACAGGTGAATCGTTAGTTCCAGCCCTAACTCAAAGGGATTTGGAGGTTGCTCTCACATGCCTCCTCCTTTTAAGGTTTTGTTTTTGGAGTTGTGCTTTTAAGGGGCCCCCCGGCAATTTAGTATTGAACTTCTATAAAGTTGGGGGGACTCACAGGAGACAGATTTTTAATTAAAAATGGTCAAAATCGAAGTAGCAGGGGGTGGGATATCTTGAATTTTAGTCCGTTGTCAAGCTCAGAAAACATTCAAACTGTATGTCCCATAATGCAACAGAACAGTATCTTTCATTAGACCCTGATAACATTATCAGGTTTATTTTTTAGGCTTTGGAAGGCTCCCTCCAGAGCCACATAAGTACAGCTGAAACAGTTCCCAACTGCTTTGATAATCAATCAATCATTTCAGTCATTTTCAAGCAACATTTGTGGGTTCCAGCTTCTTAAATGTGAGGATTTGCTGCTTTTCTTTATCATATATGAAAGTAAATGAAGAGTCTTTGGGTTTTGGAGTATTTGTTGGACAAAAGAAGCAATTTGAAGACATTACTAAGGGCTCTGGGAAATTGTGAGGAGTATTTTTTCTGACATTTTATAGACTAAATTAAGTATACAACTGTTTTCACAGTCTGAATATTACTCTCTGAGATGAGTATATCAGATTTCACGTGCATAATGGTTGGAGTGTCCCTTTATCATACTCCTCTTGTCATTACAAACTGATCTTACAGGATGGACAGAATAACAGGAACATCTGTACAGTAGAATTCAGTCCAGTAAAAAATACATCTTTTTAAAGTGTGCCACCCTGATAAAGGTTGAGTCCCCTCTATGGTTATAATTACATTACACTGTGAGTTGCTGTTATTTTGTCCACCCCCCTGTACCTGCATTTTATTGAGACCAAACAGCCTTTTAAACGGTCAGAAACAGTGTGTTCTCTCCAGCACGACGCCGTGTGCCCACATCCTCCATTTCAGAACTGCAATAACAGAGCAATGGCTAATTTTCTTGATTATTATTATTTTCAACCCCCTTGTCCCTTTTTTATTCTGGGTTAGGTAGCTAACGCTAATTACATCTATTGCAAATTATCCAGTTTGTGTTGCATAGCAACGAGAATGATGTAACCCTTTGCACCCTTTTTTCCTCTTGTTGTCTCTCTGTTACTGGCAATTCTCTCAACGGAGCTTTGTGTCTGAGCACAGAAAGCCTCCTATATTAATTCTACACAACAGCTAATATCAGAATATATCTGTGTGCTGGACCTCGTCGTATCACAGAGGGACAAATAGTTCCCAGACTTTTCCACTCCTCTTTTCAGACTGTTAAACATGACAAAATCAAATGACATTAAATGTTTTTTTGGACTTTTCTGGTTTGTACACATGTCAACAAACGCCATCATATATGTTTCACAACTTGACACATGTTCACCTCGACGTGCACGCGCACGCAGACTGAACGCACACACACAAATCACACACCCCCCCACTCCAAACTGGCAATCATACTTAATCCCTCTCCAGCCTGAGTAATCCCCGACAATCCAAGGCTAATCCTGGTTAATTCTGGGCACTCCTCAGCTGGGTTTCACCCTGAAACCACAGAGACAGGGTGGGGATTGGTCGGATCATGGCGATTGAGGCTGGGCGCGGCGTTGATGGACGTAATTGGTCGGGCAGTTATTGGGAGCCAAGAAAAACAAGCACAGGTTTTTCACGGGTCTTTAAAATACGTCCGGATTGACCCCCAGTCGCTACGTCACGCCATACTGTTGTCGCTGCTCTGGGTAGAAAACATGTTTTTCACTGCGTGTTAGCATGTAAACGCTAACACGAGACTCTGCTACTTTAATGACAAGTAGAGCTCAGTGATAGAATAATCTTTTCTATACACTCTTAGAAATAAGGCGTCTTTGGCTTGTCCCCATAGCGGAACCCTTTGTGGTCCCTGATCAAACCTAAAGGTCCAACTTGAAACCGTAGGAGAGTTCTAACTAGAACCCAACATAAAGGGTAATACACAGAACCATTTGTGAAAAGTCTCCCACAAAACCCCCTATGAGAGGTTCTACAGAGAAACTTTCTATGGTGTAATGGTTCCAACCTCACCCTTCTCTTTGGCCTTTTCCACCAACATGGAATGGCCCCATTCCAGTTCATGCACCTAATTTTGAACTGTTCTGAGCAGTTCCACCAAAAATAAACTTGTTTAGTTCCCAGCTAAAACCAAACAAATAGCCGGTTTTCCTTGAGAACCAAAATGGGTTCTCTGTTGATGGCATCCTTGATTGTTGGTCCCCCTCAAAACTGGTGTAATCTTGAATGGAACCAGTTTCAGGACCAGAGCTTATTTGGCTCATGTGGAAAAAGGTCCAGCTCTGGGGGTTCTATCAAGAACCTTTCCACCCTCTAGGTGCAAACAGGAAACCTTACATGGGGTTCTACCAAGAACCCTTTTATATTGCAAAGGTTTTATCTAGAACTCACACATGGAATTCTACAGAGAACCCTTTTATATTCCAAAAGTTCTATCTAGAACCCACCCAGAGGGTTCTGCTGAGGACCTTTGCATATTCCAAAGGTTTTATTCCAAACATCGTGAAAAGTTCCCCACAAAACCCCCCATGATAGGTTCTACTGAGAACCTTTCTATGGTGTAATGGTTCCACCCACAGGCCTCTCTAATTTCCTGAACATTTCCTCCAAAAATAAACAGTTTCGGAACCTGTAAAGTTGGTTCCCAGCTGGAACCAAAAAATTCCAAAGGTTTTATCAAGAATCCACACAGTGTGTTCTGCTGAGAACCCTTCTAGACTCCAAAGGTCTTCTCAAGAACTCAACCCAGGGGCTCTACCAAAAACCCTTTTGTATTCCAAAGATTTAGCTAAGCCTACCCAGGGTGTTCTAATGAGAACCCTTTTATATCCCAAAGGTTTTATCTAGAACCCAACTAGGGACTGCTATCGAGAACTCTTGTATATTCTAAAGGTTTTATCTAGAACCTACCTCGGGGGTTCTACCAAGAACTACTTTAAATTACGGTATGACAAACTCTTGGAAAACCTTGACAATTTAAACAATCATTGAAGAACTCTTTCTTTATAATAGGGTTTTTTTTGTTTTTTTTTTCTACAAAGAACCCATGACGGACCCCTTTTTTCTTCAGAAGCACATGGTTCTGGGTAGAACATCAGCCCTTCAGAAACAACCTTTTTGAAAAACTTACTAAGAATGCATGAATTAAAGGCCTGTAAATGAAATATGTAAAATAAAAACAAACAGGATCTTCAGTAGGAGCCGTTCCTCTGGTGTAAGGGGCTTCTGAGAAGTCATTAGCCTCTATTCAATCAGCTCTACCTACCGAAGCTCCGAGCTCAATTCTTCTTAGTGGCTATTGATCCTGATTCCAAAATGAAGCACTTAAGACGCCTTGATCAAGCTGCTCCTTAATCTAGCGTTAAGGAGATTGAGACCTTTTCACCCCGTGTCTCAGACAGACTTATTACACTGGCACGGGGGTACAGTGGCAGTCAGAGCACACTTCACTATCGCACACTCAGTTTGGGTTTTATAGTCTGTTTAAGCCCCTTCGGTGCAGGGCGGGCGGCAGGAGCACTTTTACTCTCTGCCATTTTGAAAAAGCTGTCAATATACACAAAGCCAAGAGTGTTAATGAAGCAATATGTCACTGACAGGGGATGGATGGGGATGCTTTGTTAAAAAACAAGAAGGCCTCTGGTGCTCGCCAGCTCCACTGTGCGCCTGTTCGATTGAGTTTGCACATGGAAGCTGCAGGATGTGTGTGTTTGAACCGCCGGTATACTCATGAGAGCGTGAAAGCAGAGGCAAAAAGGAAACTGATTTACCTTCTGCTGCAGCTCTGTCAGCAGCAGCGAGACGGGGGAACAGGTTGCAGAGGAGTTCTGCTCCTGGACATTTTTATAGGCTGCTTTTACCTCTCTATCCTCGCAGGAGAGGAGTCTCTTGGAGGGGGTTCTTTAGAGGATTCAGTAGAACATCATGTAGTGGATTTTATAGTGCTTTCTGCTTCACATTTTAAGGAGCCCACCTCTAATTTATGACGCATTCCACGGCGCATTCAGGACGAGGGTTGTGTTTTAAATTCCGTGCAGCGCTCCATTAGACGTGGTCCGGCACAATCCAGCCGAGTGTTGTGGGGATTGTTGTACGCTGCCTTGTTGAGAAGTAGTGGGACTAGGCAAAGCCGTTTTCTCCCCTTGCTCAACCATTATTTATTAATCCATTTCACACAGCCAGGAGTCATTATGCACGGTCCTGTCAATGGGTATCTCTCTATGCTGCGCATTTATTGATAATAAGCAGGAGTGGGGGAGAAGATAAAAGCGCTGACTGCGTTCATTGTGGAGCGTTTTCTGCAGGCGGGGAGACTTAAATGAGAGCAGCCAGGCTCTGTGTGGGAATGGGTCTCGTCTGCTAAGCCTGTCTGGAGGCAATCGATGGAAATTAGTCAACGCTAAAGATTCACTTCCTGTGACTGATGTCACGGGCAGCGCTTGTCTCTTTGAAGGGAAATAAAGAAGTGGGAGGCTGAGGGATTAATGGGGTTGGAGAAGGTGTGAGCATGCGGAGTGTGAGTGGGGGCTAAGCTGGGAAAAAAGATGCTATTCTTTTGGCGGATTGCGGGAAAATAATAGGTCAGAGCATCCTGAGGAATGCAGGAACACTCAAGAAATACAATAACTCAGCTGTGTATAACAGCGCAGCGCGATCGGTTACAATAAAGATGTGCACTTCTGCTGCTACTGATGAAACATCCTGACCAACACAGGGTGGAACACTGCAAATACTGAAATATAACTTAACAGTCACAATAGTAACTAAATTTGCAATATTTTTTTTTTTTTACTGTAGCAATAGAAAATGTCTCTTTGGACATTTATCCTATGAGCTAGACAGATATATCGGTCGGCCAGCTGATATTATTGGCCAATATTGGCCTATCATAGCTATAATGGCTTATATCGGTGTATGCTGTCTATGAAACCTTTTTTTTGATAGAACATAGTGCAGATTGTTGGATACAAGATTGTATGTTATGAAACTTATATGATTTGGGAATTTATAAGTACTATGAATAACAGTAAATCCACATTCACTATCCTTATTAGATATGTGTAATATGGATGTAACAATACCAAATATTCAAGGCATGATAATAGCACGGTACTATATTTATCGTGATAGAAAAAACAAAGACAAATGAAAACTTGACAAAATGTCCTTGAATAATAGGGGTGTCACAACTTCAATATTACATTAAAGATAAATTAAAATAAGCTTTCAGTTTCAGTAATTGAAATCACAGGCAGAATCAGCAATTTTTCTGCTTTTTTTCTCTCCACCCCACACTTCAAAGACAACACAGTGTAGCTTAGGGGCCATTATATCATACTGAATACCATTTAGACTTCTTCTTTTTAAAGAAGTTGAAAATGTAAATGACAGCTGTCAGGGCATAAAACAGATGATCTCTTGATCTTTACAAATCAAGTTTCGCTAGTCTAAAAACAGCCGTCAGAGCTCAAAGAAATGTTTAAATTGAAAAATGGAATAAAGCTGTGACCTTGAAATTGAAAGTCAATTTGAATCATGGATTTGGAGAATCATGACGCCCCCACTGAAATAATAAATGTACAGCAAATTTGTTTTTCCTTTCCTTAACCTAAAGTGCTTCTGCTTTCCTTTTTTTAATAAAATAAAACAAAAGTAGCCAGCCATGACTTACGCATGTGCAAAAAATCGACATTAATCGTCTTTGGCAATTATGTTTGTACAACTGCGAAACAAAAACATTGCAGCAGCAGCATGCATTTAAGCATGTAATATCATGGTAGATATCAACACAGTATTGAGACTGTTTAAAATTTGTAATATCACAATCGAGATAGTGTTACATCCCGAATGTGAAATATCAAACTTGAGTTGGGGAACAATTAGTGAAACTGAAATCTTGCAAGTATTGTAAAAAACCTCAGAAGATATGTAAAATATCACATAAACATACAAAGATCTAAAACTAAATCAAAATATATATATATACATGTATATATTAGGGTGACCAGATGTCCCGCTTTGCGCGTGATTTCACGCATTTTCTGTCTCTTTTCACGCATCACGCAAATTGAGACCATGTCCCGCACAACATCCCCCTCAGGCCCCAGCAATGAGAAGCCGGTGATGTTCCTGCACTCTGGGCTGTTTGTTGTTGTCATAGTAGCACCGCACGTGCGGCGTTTAGGCGCGCCCCTAATTTTCTCCGCGCTACCAACAGCTGAGGTGACAGCTAGTGAGTGACACTCACATCGCGCGTTCTTCTTTGGAAATGGAGGAGGGGGAGACGCCAAACAAGAAGAGACGATGCAGCTACAGGCGGTGTCCCACTTTGTCCCTCACAAACATACCCCTTGTCCCTCTTTTGGTTTATTGGGACCTGGTCACCCTAGTATAAATATAATAATATATAATATATATATATATACATATAATATATATATATATAATGATACATATTTGAATATAAAAACATGTCTTAATAACTGAGAAAAGTTTAAATATTTAATTTAAAAAATCAAATGTACTTCATTAGATGTGGGATTTGAAACTGGAACTACATTTTACACATAAAGATCTTTGTAATCAGGAGGTTCTTTGAGTCATGATGAATTGAATACAGAACTCATCCAATAACAAGAACCGTCTGTTCCTCTGTGTGGAGGATGAATAATAGTGTTTACAGCACTTGCAGCAGTTTCAGTTGTACTCTCGCAGTAGCTGTGACAATACGATCAGAGTTAGTGTCTCCAGCAGTTGTACTGACGCTGCCTCCTGAAAGGTGCACCAGTTAGCTTCTCCTCAAAGTACAGCCGAGGGACTAGAGCCGGCCCTCAGGCGACAGAAGGCCTTTCACTCCCCCTTACTCCCTGCGGAGCTCCACAAGCTCCGGGGGGAAAGACAGAGAAACAAGGCAGACAGGGAGGGAGAGGACGGGTGGAAAGAGAGAGGCAGGGAGCGAGGCGTCGTCTGGGGCTAACCTGAGAAAGGTAGACGGGAAGAGAGCCTGAGGGGCCAGAGGCGGACAGCAAGCCCAATCCCCAGCAGAGAGGCCTCTAATTGGAGCTGCCGGCCTGCCGAGGCAGCCTCTCCCTCGGCGGATGGACATAAGGAGCCGAGTGAAGGCGGAGAGCCCGGGGGCGGGAGGAGAGGGCAGATAAAAATAGAGCCGGCAGATTAACGAGCATCTGAAAGCGGGGCAGGGGATCGGAAAATCC
The DNA here is from genome assembly GCA_034769285.1 of Lutjanus argentimaculatus. Lineage (NCBI taxonomy): Eukaryota > Metazoa > Chordata > Actinopteri > Lutjaniformes > Lutjanidae > Lutjanus > Lutjanus argentimaculatus. Next base: position 1,313,843 of record JAWZSL010000008.1, on the reverse strand, counting down.
TCCCTGCGTGCCAGAGATGCCCGGTCCTCAGGCCACAGCCAGCTCTGTAAAGAGTGATGGACCCGGAGTGGCCACGAGTGGTGCTTCCTTCCTGTTGGCCTTTCTTACATCACGAACACCGGGGGGGGAAGGAACTACTATGTCCTGCTCGAGGACTTTGCTTAAATTTTAATCAAGTACTGTACTAGTCAACTTCCTGGGGTAAAAATACAGTAAAATGTGCTCTTTTGTTTCTTCTACTTAATAAACATGACAGAATATCTTAAAAAAAACATTCTCTTGTGTCATACATAGGGCTGGGCAACGATTAAAATCTTTAATCGCAATTAATTGCATAATTTGCCTGATTAATCACGATTAATCGCATTGTATATGCAAACTCCAAGAATGAATTCAAAAGTAGTGTAAAGAGCACTTCTATTTCAATGTTCTGCTGCCATATGAACGAAGGTGCCATGACATTTGTTGTGCAAACACTTTTAACATCAGCACTTATCAGTAACACATATTTAGTGTAAATCTCAACTTAAAAATGTAAAAAAAAATAAAATAATAAAAAAAAAAAAAATAATAAAATAAATAATAGTAATAATAATAAATTAAAGCTTATTGCCACTGACAGGACATTCTCTTTATGAAAAAAAAAAAAAAATCTACCAACAAAATCCTGAGCCACAATCAGGACAAACAGGCAATTTCTGAGCAGAAACTTTTAACAGGGAGCAGCATTACCAGTCTATGGCCATTTAAAAGCTCCGTGACTTTACCCTTCTCTGTCTGCTTTGTTTTTTCCGCGTTTTCCTTTTTCCTTTCCCGGTTCCGCAACAGCCAGCGCCAGAGCCCTAGAGATAGGGGTATCTCTAGGGCTCTGGCCAGCGCTGTTCTCCTTCTTCTTCTTCTCCTGCTTGAAACGGCGGCTGGGCTGGCAGCCAGCTCATTGGCGCATTATCGCCACCTACTGTTCCGGAGAGTGAGTCAAACCCCTACACCGCAGCAGCCAGCAACAGACTTTCACAAAATAAAAGCATGTGAGCAACATGCGTTAATGCGCGATAAAGTAAATATCGGCGTTAATAGTCTAATGAATTAACGTGAAAATAACGCGTTAACTTGCCCAGCCCTAGTCATACAGTGAACTCTTTTCACTTTGTAGTGGTTTTTGGGAAGAGCTTTTATGAATAAAAACAATAAAAGTCTTGTCTTTTTGATTTTTTGTTCATGTGAAGCCTCTCTGCTTTGTATTTTCAGCCCTTCTTTGGTAAAATCGGCAAACTAGCTGCCAAATGAACCAGAGGATTAACCAACAGTTTCCTCTGTTGTCCCCAAGCAATATAAAAAAAAAGGTTATTACAGAATGTTATCGTCCGTGTTAAGAAAAACATTTCTCTTTCAGCTTTTAGAAACTGACAATGTTCATCTCTTTGTTTTTTGTTCTTTGGTTTTAGCTATCAAACTACAACACAAGGCAAAAAGCTAGCAAACAAGCAAGACTAGCTTGTTGTCCAGCTAGTTTGCTAGCCTCTAGCCTCTTGAACTACCTTAATAGCTAAAGACAAAGGAACCCGAGGGCAAATTCTGAGAATTCTAAGAATGATATTTCTATTCCAGTTTTTTAGAAACTGAAAATGTCAAATTCCTTTGTTTACTTAAGTTCTTCTTCTTACAAATTAACGCCAGCAATTCTGTTCAGCGTCAGCTCTTCATCAAACCTTAAAATATTCCACGCCTGTCATACATATACATACATTGCTATCATTCAACTTTTAAAGCCAGTAATGTAGTTTATTGTCAGCTTTTCAACATTCAGCATTCACCCTAAAATTTATTGAGAAATGAACTTCTCTAGTTTACTTCAGTTCTTTCGATTTTCGCTCTAAACTACTTGACAAGGCAAAATGCAAACGAGCAAGACTTGGCTGTTGTTTGGCTAGTTTGTTAGCTTTTAGCCTTGTGAACTATCTTGACAGCTAAAAACAAAGGACCCCAAGGGCAATTTCCACACATTCTTTATCTGACTAATGACTTTTTTGGCTACTTTTAACTAAACTGAGACCACTTTATATTATAACTAACCCTTTTCTCTACATGGTGGTGAAGATTTGATGCAGCCAGTTCCTGATGCTTAGCTTTGATGCTTAATAAACCTTAAAAACTGTGCAAATACAGAAAAAAAAGCCCTTCAATTACACTTTACAAGAGTAAATGTAGTTTGTCACCTCCACCTTTGACTCACACTCATGAAAGGAGTCCACCTCCACGGCTGTGATTTCTATCCCTCCCCTGGGAGCTTTCACACGCCAGGTGGAGCATCGTGACACCTATGGGAGCCAAAGGAGAAGCTGAGAAACAGGCCTGATCACACCTGCCATCAGGTCTCAGGAGAGCACCACCCACCTCAACACTCAGCTGTCACATCCATCCACACACCGAGGCTGCGCGACACCTCCAACAAATGCACTGATCCACAGTCAAAAGCTGATACACTGGCAGGAACACAGGCTGTTTCTTTTTTTTTTTTATTAATGTCACATTAATAAAAAGAAACAAAGGCTAGATTGACTTGAGGAATTGGAAAGACGGGAACACACTCACAAACACCACACCGACACTGCCACACAACTCGTTATCAGAATAACAACTATCTCTTATGTTCAAATAATGAGTTCAACCTTTGGCTTTTCATCCATAACTTAGAGAGTATCCAAACAGAACGCTGTAGCCTTGAATGAATAACAGACTCCTGAAAAAAAGAGGTGATCAACTTTTCTTAAAGTGCCTGTACCTCTATTATAGGTTAGCTTGATTTAATCCAAAGAGGCACTGAAAAGCCACAATCATGACCATGAGTATTCAACACTTTGTATTGAATATTCATTAGTGTTTCAAAAAAAGGGACGCTATTGTTGAATATTCAAAGCTTGGGTACCTTTGCTCCCAAACTGCTGCTTGATTAAAGTATCAAACTACCAACTTGAATTCACTGCTTCAGCGGGGAACATCACTACCCTGTTAGTCAGATTGAATTGCCATTTTGTTTTACTTCATTCATTCAGAATGACACTCTGTTCACGTTGGCTGGTTTCTGCTTGGGAGGAAGGGGGATTGTATTTCTGTTTTGTCCCAACCTATCGTGACATATCCGTCCGTCTGGTAATTTTCAGTCTATAAAGAAACTGAGGTGGTGTAGGAACAGTTAGTGTACACTGGCAAAAGAAATTGCGAGTGAATGCTTGTTTCCATCCATTACTGTTACGCAGCCATTGGGAGTTGGTTCATCGAGATAAGCGGTAGTTGGCACCGATTCTCCCATCAGAAAAACCATTATACCATTGCGGAAGAAGAGGCGGCAACAAGATAACTTAAGTAAAAGAGCACCAGTCCGACCTCCAATGTTGAAAACAGGATGGAAATATGGTATTTCTGTTTGTTTCATGTACTAATGTGAGGAAGGTTCCATCAGTCATGTGAGTTAAGTGTTTGCTACCTCAGAACTTATTCGGAAAAAGTGTTTCCATCTCCCATTAAGCACATTCACTCTAATTTATAAAAAGTAACCACCTCAAACATATGTAAAAACTTTTCTCAATTTTTTTTTTCCATCAACCTGTTTTGATGGAATACTTCAAAATGCAAATAAAAATATGTCAACAAAAGGATGGCTATTGATTGAGCAACAATACTATAGGAAATTAGGGGCAATAGCTCACATTTTAAAGTTTGAAACAAGAATATCGTAATTATGAAGCTAATGTAGTCTGTGCTAGATTTTTGAGAGCATTTTCCGAGGTTATGGTCTTCAATATCTTTGCTAAGCTGCTGAGGAGGGATACATCATGCTGCTGAAAATAAACCTGCACGTGACTTCTTTTAATTTAACGCTTTTAATTTGTTTAAATAAGTGAACCCTCACATTAGCTTCAGCTGAACTTCAGCATGCGTTTTTTGCCCTGAATTGGGACTGTGGATTTTGTCCCCTAACTTTTATAGTAGTTGCTCTACAAAGGTATCACTTCACAGCTAGTATGGAGAGGAGGAATAATTACAGTGACCACAACTATTTCACTTTTATGTTGATATCAGTATTGGGAATGCCTCTAGTAAAGTCTGAAATGCTGAATTGGAGAGGGTGCAAGTCTATGCACTGATCCGACATCACGCAATGTATTAGACAGGACCTGCCTCTTCCCAGCAGCTTCACGTACGCTAAATCTTTTTAACCTGAGCCAACAACAATGATAGCAATCACGTCCATACAGGCTTAGTCGTGCACATACACTTTTCAACACACTGGTATCGTATCAGTAATCGGTACTGGCTGAAGTTCAGGTATCGGAATCAGTACTGGGAAAGGGAAAAATGGTCTTGGAACATCTTAAACAACTCTTTCAACGTATCTTTGGCATGTGAGTGTTGTAATGAGATAGACTTGAAAAAATCTGAACCTAACAAGAGTTGTTTTAACTTACCTAAGATCTGAATCAGTCTCATTCCCACTGTTATATTTAAGTTGCTCAACAAATTGCAGAGTGTGATTGTGATGGAACCAGGCTCGAGCATCACATCAGTACACTGCAATCTGTTAGAGTTCTGTACATCACCGGAATCCTCACAACGGCCTCTGATAGCAACATTTATCAAATCTAAACACATACACAGATCTGTTTGGGTCATATTTCACTGCAACTTGTGTGGCATGTCTCTATTCGTAATGGATCATCATTAGCTTCATCGGTTAATTGCGTCTGTGTAACCTGATACCTGCTTTGGGGCCCACACTCAAATACCACAGCCAGACAGGAATAATAATGATAGCAGATTTATGAGAAGAATACACGCTCAATACTTAACAGTATCTTTCGAATCAATTAGTTCTTCTTTATTCAGCCAACTTTGGATCTACTCTTCAAAAATTCATGGGAATGTGACTTTGAGATTGATTTTTTTTTTCTCCCAGTAAATAATTTTGCCAGTTCACACTTTTTCAGAACTCGGATTTCTTTTAAGAGGAACACATCTCTCATCAGATGTGTTCTTTCAAAGTAAGCCAATTTTAAAAGGGAAAAAAGTCAGATGCTCCTCTGTGTGATGTGTACAGACTGTCATTGTTCCCAGATGAGGCTACACATTTACATTTAGTGGATGCAAACATGAAAAGTTATTAATGCCAACACTCTAATTTATTCATTAAGGATTTATATGTACATGAAATATATCTAATATATGAAACGTTTTGGTCTGCTTTGATTTTTTTTTTAATTTCTGAACTTGCTCTGTGCCAGAAAACTTGTCCCAGACAATAAGTCACAACTTCAAACAATTAAAAAAATGTGTTGCTATAATCATCTTTGTTATAAAATCGATTTTAAAAAAAAGAAAAGAAAAGTTGTGTCCTAGATTTCCATCAGCTTTTACAAAAATATGATTTAATCAGGCATACAAAGGGTTAGCTATACCCTGAGGACCCCTGTCTCACTTCCTGGTTTAAAAAAAGGCGGGAAAACTGCTCAAGCACTGGTAAACTTTATTTTTTAGACAAATTCATTAAATAATATTGCTATCGGGCATGTCTCAACATGACATGTCAACTCTGTAGTCCTTCTAAATCAAAGCTAAATAAGAATTATGGTTTTAAAATGCGTATTTTGATTAACATTAAGAGAACTCTGAGACACTTTAAAAAATAAAATGGCTGCTCACTACGACTATGCTGTAAAATGAAAAAAATGTCACATTTTGTCAACTCTGTAAGACGTCAACTCCGTCAGATTTTCCATCTGACAGAGTTGGCGTCTACATTTAATAAAAACTTTAATCACTAGGAGGTTGGCCCGTTACGAGATTTAATAGCCAAGAGTTTGATCTTTTAAAATAGATTTCCCAGCATAATTAAAGAGTAAAAATCAAAACCCCCTCAAAATATGGTTTTGTCCCAGTTCTAAAGCATGAGTCACATACATGTTCACAAATCATGAATTTAACAGAACTTCTAATCCTGTATTATTAATTGACATCACAACAGAAATCAAACCCCACTCTGACAGTGTGCACATCACCCTCGCAAAGACAAAGCCACACAACACACACACTGACTCACACACACACACACACACATCTCGTGCTTCGCTAGCATGGCATGCTGGGCCGGCTCATTACTACAATGCCAAGCTACTAGTTGCTAAGGAGACCTTAGGGAGAGGGAGGGTTCCTGTTGCCATGGCAGCAAGCCTGCATCCTGCCAACTGTCTTCCCCCATGAGACATGACCATCGTAGACAGAGAGAGAAAAAGAGACGGGGAGGAAAAGTGAGGGCAGAGCGGAGTGAGGAGAGAGAAGGGCTGGAGGGGGTTATGGTTAAGATGTTGAAAGAGGAGGACTTGTAAAGATGCCTGCGAGGCAGCGCGCTCGCTGGAGAACCACAGAGTGTAGAAATAATGCACGGGGAAAATTGATGGGGTGAGAGCAGGAGAAGAGGGAGACCTTGAAAAAAAAAAAGCACCCCCTTCTCTTTTTGAAAGCATGCAGCAGCTTTTCCCATGGCTAACATGGTCGCTGCCTCGCCGACCACAACTAGATCCAGGCGTCGACAAAGACGCCGAAATGACGCTAAGTACCCCAAACCCAAAACCCCCTCAATCCCTGCCCCATAATGCCACGCATGTCCCCGACTGAACCGCCCGCCTCGCAGCTTTTTACTACAGCAGCAGAAGATCTGACAGAGCTTTTTGGACGAGCGTTCACAGAGCCCATCCGTCATGGAAAGAAATCTGCTTTGGTGAGAGTGAGCGGTAATGAACGACGGATGGGAGGGAGAGAAAAGAGAGACAGAGCATCTGGGAGGGATGAGCGTGGAGAGATTAAACTGATTGGGGAGCGCAGAAGAAGGGCGAGGAGGAGGTCATACGAGGCGAAAAGAAGAGAGAAGTCCTCAGTCTCAAATTCAAATTAGCCTTATGGGTTTCCAAGGACACTGAATTGTTTCCATCCTCCATTTCTTTCTCTGTGTCACTGTCTCACACTCCCCTCCCTCCCCACATTTCTTTTCTTTTCCTCTGTTTCTTTTTCTCTCCCTGACTTCATTGGCTCTTATTAAATCATTCGTTTCATTGCCTCGGACTGCTTGGTCACATTGACGAGTGCATGTGTGTCTGGGGAGCTATAATTGCAGAGCTACAACATACAGTATTAACACCTACAGCTCTCACCTCCAGCCAGCCTCAACTCTCTCTAGAGTTCTGCTACCCCAACTGAACCCGACGAAGAGTTAGGTTTGGGATCAGGTTCAGGTGAGGATGTGGAACGGATTTTGTAATATCCAGACTTGGGAAGGTTCCAGTTTACTCTCAAATGTTATTTATACAGACATTTCTCTCCCTGATTGTGCTAAATCATCTGTGTCCATGTGTGTTAGGGTTGTTCCGATACAGATAAAACTATCAGAAATGCCTCCAATTCAGCCTGAAATGCTGGATCAGGTATCTAAAAGTATTGGAGTACCCTACAGACAGAGTCTGTCCCAGCAATGTTGCAACTGTGGCGTTTAATTCATCATGTTGTAATGGCGTTACTGCAACATTACAATTAGGACGTGACATTGTTGCAATGTTGCTGAAACCCAACAGGTGTTCTATGGTATTTTTGCATATAATGACGTTGCTGCAACGTCGCTAAAATGTGACAACTTACTGGGTATGTCCTGGCAACGTCATACTGTGATGTTTTATTTGTAACGCCATAACAACATCACTGCAACATTACAGTTACAACGTTACCACTAGTTACGTCGCTGCAACATTGCCGAAACATCACATTGCAACAGGTATTCTATCATATTTTTCTCTGCATGACATTTCCTGTACTTTATATAATAACATTACAGCAACATTCCTGCAACACTACACTTGAAACGTAATGTTGCAGCAGCGTTACACTTTAAACATTATCTTCCAGTGGCATTCCTGTAATGTCTGTCTTGGTAGAGACATTGCATGCAACATCCTGACCATACAAAGTGACTGTGTCACAACATCCCCAACAAGTAGTGGAGACGTTAGGACAACACACCTGCAACAACAATGGTGACGTGCTGGCAAAGACACCTTGTAATTTAACTTGGTATGCTGCCACATTATGTACAGCATTCCAGTGATGTCACAAGGTGCTCTGTGTTAGTAGGGTATGCACTGATCCGATATCACGCAAGTTACTAGCCCCAGAACGGTACCTAATATATTTTCCAGCAGCGTCCTGTATGCTAGTTGTTTCAAATTTGAGCCAAGCCATGCAACAGTGGCAGTAATCACCTTACATATATTTGAAACACACTGGTTTTGTATTGATATCTGGAAGGAAAAATTGGTAACGCAACAACTCTAATGTGGGTCCAACCCTACTGTTGGACTGAATGTTGATACTGGACGATTCTCCAAAGTGTAGTCCAGTTCCTGGGGCTTATATAGTGTTGGGGGATCATGGCTCTGGCACATCACCGAGCCATGTTTCAGGTCTGCCTAAAAAAAATTCTGAACACAGAAATCATGAACAAGATTTTAATAGTCAAACTCCACAATTCAGTACTACATAGTTCTCAGTCTTTTCACATGTTTTCAGCAACTATGATCTAACAGGTATAATGTGTTTAGAAGAAAAACTCCCTTTTTCCTTTACACAGACTTTAAGGGAAATGATATAATGATATTTTAAGCAATAGTTTCTGATTTTGTGGTGACAGTTTGTGTTTATCTCGTATGACAATGCCCCTATGTACACAGTCAGTTCCATAAAGAAATGGTTTTTCAAGTTAAGTTAATACTATATGTAAAAACAGAACACTCCAAGAAGACAGTATGATGTTCCAAAAGTTAATATTATAGTTCAAGACCTGACACATAAGACATGCATTCACAGAAATGGTCTAAAGTCAAAGTCCTCATTAGAAAGAGCCTTGTGCTCGAAACATCACACAGTAAATAAAAGCCTGTTAAATGGAAGCTTTCTGGTGTGTGGATCTCTGTCTTTTTCAACTCTGCCAAGTTATTCTGTGATCTAGTACCCATCCCATTGGGTACTGAGATGTGCCTGTCTTTTTTAAATATCTTTTTGAAGAACTTGACCTGCAGTGGCCTGACCTCAACCCCATCCAACACCTTTGGGATGGAAGGTGGAAACCAGACCATGTCACCCAACGTAAGTGGGCTGGGTATTGTTTAAAAGATTACAATACAAGTACCAATACCAGTACTGTTTAAGTGATACCAATAACAATAGAGTACTTCATTTGGTGTCTTTTTTCTACTTTATTCAATACTGTTCAGTATTGTTGCTTTACTCAATCTTTAAAGGTATCGAGTGCTGATACCCAACTGTAGTGTTGGACCTCACCAGTGCTCCTGTTGCTGAATAGGAGAAAATCCCTGCAGCAGATTTCCATGGTTTTTGGAATGACATGTTCAACTATCATATTTGGGTATAATGTTTTGGTTGTCCACATCCTTTTTTTCTTTCATTTTTTATAAATGAGAAAATCCTTTTCGTCAATCCAAAACAAATGCATCTCTTTGTCTTTGAAAGAAGCCTCAGGTTGGAATCGGGTTTGGGTCTCACATTTGGCAGCACTAGTCGGGTTCAGCTGGGTTCATCCGGGTTCATGTGAGTACGGGGCTCAGTATGAGGCCTGCGCTGAACCCTAACACACACACACACACACACACATGCAGCACAGAGCATATTCCCACATACTTCTGCTTCCAACCAATTTCGTGCAATGTGCAAACATGCTGTAACTGTCCCAACCGATTCAAAGCGCCCCTCTCTCTCTCTCTCTCTCTCTCTCTCTCTCTCTCTCTCTCTCAGTCTGGTTCTCATTGTGAGGGAATGTGGCGTCTGTCTCATTGTCACAGACGCTGGGAAACAAGAAGCCTCATCACCCTCATCCTCATCTGATGCTCTGCTCTTCTTCTTCTTCCCTCCCTTCACCCTGTCTCACACACACACACACACACACACACACACACACACACACACACACACACACACTGCACAGACATGGCTTTATTGACTTATTCATGCATGGGTTTGTTTCGGGGGCAGAGCTCCTGTCTGCCAGTCTGACAGACACCCCGTGAACCCTCGAGACTCCCCTCCCCATCTTCCTTTCCGCGCGCGCGCACACACATTATTCCATCCTATACCCCCACCTCCCCCCGCCCTAACCCGAGCATGGCACAGGGAGTGCTCGCAGAGCAATCGGGGTTCACTCAGGTTTCTCTCCTCCATCGTTTTTTCCCTCCTCCTCCTCCTCCTCCTCCTCCTCCTCCTCTATCGTTTCCCTCCTCCTCTCCACTTTCTACTTCTCTTTTCTCTCTCTGCTGGGGAGAAGGGGAAGGTATGCCCACATTTCCCAGAACAAAGACAGCCCAATTAAGTCAGTTTGAGTTAAGGTCTGTGTGGCAGAGAAGGATCGGAAGCGGGGAAGCTGAAGAGAGAAAGCGGCGGCGGCGGCGGAGGAGCGAACGGCGAGGAGAGGGGAAGAGAGAGACAGTCTAACGAACAGGGAAAAGAGGGGGTAAAAAAGAAGTAGAAGACGAGAAAAAAAAAAAAAGAAGAGCGCGAGTCACTTTGTAGCGGAAGCGGGTCGACTTCGTTTTTAGCTCCTCAATGGGAGACTATGAAATATTAATAACTGCTCCAGCCATATACTTCAGAGGCCTATGGTAAAACTTAAAGTCTAATGAGACGCTGCTCATGAATTGCTAATGGGGATGCTGGAATGTGTGTTTTTTGTGTGTGTTTGAGTGTCTGCACGTGTGTGCGTGTGTGTGTGAGTGAAAGGGGGGGGTCAAGCTGGTAGCTGAGGGGTGGAGTACAGCGGAGCGTTCAGTCTTTCAAAGAGTCGACGAGAAACTTCATTAGAGGCTTGAAGTTCTTGCTGCAGCACATCTAAGCGCCGTCGCGTTTTTTTTCTTGAACTGAGAAGTTGCTTCACTGTCGTCTACGGTCCGACCGCAGCTAACAAAGTTTCAAACCGGCCTGTTAATTGAAACAAAATGGAAATGGATCATTTTTTCTTTTTTTTTTTTTGGTTGTTTTTTGTGTGTGTCAATCTTTCGTAACAGCTCCAGCCTTTTGTTCGTTGTTAGACTTTTGCATGTCTGTCTGAAGGACAGAAAGTGCTACAAGAAGTCAACGTTCGCCCTTCACCACCTGTCATTTCACCATGCCGCTTATTCAGACTTAATTATGAGTCATAGTTGTTTAAGATAGTTTAAGAATATTTTATTGTGTGTTGGAAAGCAGTGTTTTGCAACCTTTTTGGCCGGTGACCCCTTACAGGATAATGAAGCAATGTCTGCTTGTGAGACAGTGTCAGAAGTTTTGTTTGCCTGAGATGTAAGCAGGTTCAACCAAAAAGAGATTTGTCCTTCCAATTTCAGATTGCTTGTGAGAGGCCTTAAAAGGCAAAAACATTCAGTATTTCATGAGAAATAAAAGCAAGGATCAGTAAAACAACATAATAATCAGTTAGGATATTTAAAAATGCCTTATAACATTTTTTTCACTATGTTATAGATCATTAATTAACTGCTTATAAGCATTTAAAGTGATTAAAGTGGAAATAGACAACTTTTTTGTAACTTTTTATCATCATGAAGTAGCCTAAATGTTGATTGCACAGTATTATGGCTATAGAACAGGGGTCAGCTTAGCTTTACTATCATTTTTGCCTGCAAAAGAACAAAACGAAACCTGTCTGGAGCTGCAACTGTTTTCATCGGAGGGGGTTGGCACCCATAGTTAGCCCAGGATGACTTAAGACTAAACGCTGGGGAAATGTAGAGGAAAATGTGCTATGCCGTAGACGTAGGTTATGACGCTTATTTTGGTTGAAATATTGTTCAAAATATTAAAACTTTCAGTTTTCAGCGGAGAAACTAAGGCCAGAACTTTGCATATGCATACGCATCATGGCTTCCTTGCGTTTCCTGCGTCTATTTTGAGCGATGGCTGTGCACATCCTCAGAAATGAACGCTACATGAATGCAAACGCAAACGTGTGGTTAAACAGCAAGTATACCTCCAGCCCAAGAATTGCTTTAGACCTACAACAATGATACATGAAAAATAAAACAGTAACAAAAAAGAAGTGTTATGCATTTACATTTAATTTTAGTTCAAAGCCACAGGGAGTCACTGGAGAGGCGCAGAAGAGCCATATGCAGCTCCAGAGCCACAGGTTGCAGACCGCTGCTATAGAATAATGACACCATCTGCATTTTGATTGGTTCCCTATAAGCTTTGCTTTCACCATGTCTCTGTTGGAGACTAAACGAATTAACAAAGTCACACTTTTTCTCCTAATGTTGTCTTTCAACATTCTTCCCCCTCTACCCCAACATCAACCCCTGCCTTAGCTACTTGTTTGCAACAATACTGCTGCTCAAACTGTCATTACAACACAATACACATCATTAGCCTGATCCCATATTTAAAATACATACATACACATGCTTCTGTCTTCTTGAAAAGTTCTCTATTTGCACTTCAACTAGCACAATTGTAAACTTACGGTCTGGCAGTTTCATTAGTATGGTCATTGCAAAAGTTTGCACTTGGTTTGGCAGTTATTCTTTCCAGTTTACTGCTCCAAGTGACTGGAACGAGCTGTAAAAGATGCTTAAACTTCACACCTTTATTTTGTTAGCCACCTTTAATAACTCTTTACAAACGATAGTCTCTGATCACTGCACCTGCTGCTGAATTAGCTTTTCTGGAACACAGTAGATCTCTGTTGTTTTACATACTCTATATTATGATGTTCAATTTTGCCTGGTATTGTTTTCTTGCACTAGCTGTATCTATGTTTTATTGTCTTGTATCAACTTGCCTCCTGATGCTGCCTCTCGTCCAGGTCATCTTTCTTAATGAGAATTAGTTCTCAATTAACTTGTCTGGGTAAATAAATATAACTGTCATACCTAAAGCTGTAAGTTAAAAATTATATCTGCAGTTGAAAGCTCAATAAAAAAGCTAGTAAGTGGACCTGGAGTTTTCAAAACTAACATTTCTTAGGTTGAGAACAAACTTTCACTCTCAAATCTGTTTCAAACTGCTGGTGACATACAATGTTATATGCAATTGCAACTATGTTATACAGTTTTATCAAGCATTCATGAACTATTTATACACTTTGACTCATAGTAGGTGTTGTAGTTACTGAAAAATCTGTTAACAAACACTTAAAAATTGCCTTATATGTGCTTGATTCCAAGATGGCACCATAGTATGGCGACATAGTCTTGCTGTGCAAAGGGCAAGAGCTTTATGAATTGCACCATTATGTTATTGGTGCTGCAATGTAATCTTTGTGTGTGCTTTGTGTTATTTAATACAACTTCATTATAGAGTGTTATACACCCTTTAATCGCTGTTTATATGCTGCTGTCAAATGCTATATAGAGAGGTTATGTGTTGACCTAATAATACATTATTAAGTACCAATTTCTAAAAAGTCAGCGAACATAAAGAGTTTATAAGTTGTAAATAATGGTTGTATTAATCATCTGCCAAGGCTTTATGGATGTGCTATAAGGCATTATTGAGATCATCGTTTGGGTTGCCAGGTTGTGAAAAATCTCTCCTCCAGCAGGGCACTTGTTTTGCCTTTTTAGCTGCAGAGCTTCTGAACTGCAATCTATATATTAACTGCTAATTAATATGAACAACTGCAGAAAAAAATGAATCCATGACTCAACAGTTACTTTATATTTACGATTGCAGGTGACTAACTTCTTCTGATAGCCTATTAGAATGTAAGAAACTCTTTGAGCCCTTTGATAACTATTTTATTAACCCAAGTAATTGCAGAATTGATGGTTTACTACCCTTTATTAATGATTTATTATCATTTATAACCGCAGACTTAATGGCCTATTAGAAAGTGGAAAAACTCATGAGCATTTATTAATGACTCGGCTATTAATTTCTCACCAGTAAGAGAGATTTTTCAGGCTGACAACCTAAAAGTTGCTGTTATTAATGGTTTGGAACTGATCTATAAAGTATTAGTCAATGATTTATGAATAAAGCTATTAGTTTCAACTCATAAAGTGTGCCATATGAGAAAATATGACCAGAGATTCAACAAAAACACGGACAGAAAATAACCATCTCCACATATACAGCATGCTCTTTATCCCTGTGTGACCGCCTCATGTTGGTCTGCAGCCCAGATATTCCGTACAGCAGCACAGTACCTGGCTGATCCTCCCCGGTCTAATCTGTGCCAGAGCCGGCAGGCCCCGCAGAACCTTGTGTAACCCCGGCTGAGTGTAACGGCGGGGCTGAGCCATCAGCTGGGGGATTGCGGGCCGTGTGCAGGCTGGGACCGAGGGGAGCCCAGGGGTGTCGCCCTGCATCGCAGCAGTGCTTACTGACCTCATTTCTTACCTCCCTGAACGTCCCCTGGCAGCGCGCTGATGTTGAGATGCTGAGGCAGGACTGAGCTCAGGCGAGCACGCTCAGATAAATTGGTATTTTATTAAAAATCAAATACAAACAAGTCAGTGTCTTCCAGTGATGTATAACAGATTGACTGTAGAGCTGATCAATAGCACACTGCATGTCTATGGGAATAAATTACCCTGAATTGATTCAAATAAGCTATTTTGATCAGATTTCCATATGCATGACTGTTTATTATTAGTAAGGGCCAATTAGTAATTAGGCGCCAGAGCAGCAGGAGAATAGTGAGTTAGAGCTGGAGCACAGTCTGATGAAAGAATAGAGAGATTTTCACTTATTATTTTATTGAGAAAAGTAGGCTACATCCACAAGCTGCAATTTGGAGGTGTTGCTAAATACGTGAAGTGGCGACGATTTATTTCTGAGCACCGCTGGAGTGTTTTCTCCCTCGTCTCAGATTGGCTAATGTGTGCATAAATGCATGTAATACTGGGAGAAAATCTCACCTAGCAGCAGGTCTGGAAAATGTTTGGATTAGTGTTGGCAATCAAAGCCAATATTAATCAAACCTGCATCCAGCTGCAACCAGGTGTTAAGTGAATCCAGAGCAAAATGTGAAAAGATGCAACGCTAAAAATGAAGTACTTGTTTCTTTGAGACAGGGTGAAGTGAATGCATTGTTTTTATGAATGCAGAAATACGTGGTGTCAGATAACATTTGCTACAAATGAAAAGTAATGAAACAAGATTTGCAAATGTAATTGAGTGGAAACCATAAATTTAATCTGAGAGGTAAGAAAAACATATTAGAAACACTTTGAATGAAATAAACATAAAAAGAAATGGAAGAAACTAAAGTAATTACATTAAAGGGATAGTTCAGAGTTTTTGCAGTGGGGTTGCACAAGGTCTTTATCCATAGTCAGTGTATTATCTACAGCAGATGGTGGTGACACGTCCCCAGTTTGGAGAAGTGGTACTGGAGTAGGAAGCTAAGCAATGTACTGCTGGGTCAGCAGAAAAATGTATTACACATAGACACCTAAAAAATCAATATCAGTTTAAGTCGGCACTATATTTAGAATATTTTCACCACTTAACGTTGCTGTCAGAGAGTCTTTTGTGATGAAAAACCGCTGTTATATAAGTCAAATTTCACTCTCTCCAAACCAACCAGACTCCATAGGAAAAATCAGTAATTTTACCTCTCAGGACATAGGAGTTGCTGGTCTATTGGTGCCTCAATCTGTTAGTTTGTTCGTGTCATAGTGTGACTTCAGTGAATCCAAACCAACCCCTTAAAACACTGAAGCCATACAATAACACAAACAAACAAACATATCAAGGCAGCAACCCACATGTTCTTCTAAGTAAGATTACTGTTTTAGCCAATGGAGTCTGGTTGCTTTGGCTTATATGGCAGCAGCTTACTGTTGAAAAAGCAGTTTGAAGACAAGTTAAAGCAGTGAAAAAATATTCCAAATATAGTGTACAATTAAACTGTTATTTACTCACTTAGGTGGTTAAAATACATTTTGTTCCTGTTCCTGTCCACAGCAGTACATTGCTTAACATGCAAACTAGGGCTGCAGAGACCAATTCTTTTCATTATAAATTAATAACATTATGCCATGTTATTAACCATTTATTAAATGTTTATATACTACTCATGAATGCCAAGTAGGGGGACAGTTCACCCGGAAATCAAAAATACATATTTTTCCTCTTACCAGTAAAGCTTTTTATCCATTTAAATTGTTTTGGTGTGAGTTGTTGGACAGCACAGGATGTAATTAGACAATTAATGTTGTCTTCTCATCCATGAGTAGATGCACGCTTCCATCTGCATGGTTAGCGAGTGTCGTTCAGTAGATGTGTAGATGATAGGTCCTGCTCACAACAAGTTCAGTATAAAGAGACATTGCTGTTGAGTGTTTTAAATGTTTAAGCACCACAAGCTGAGTGCCATCTAGTTCAATTATACTGCAGAGTAGGCAGACATCTCTAGGGGCTATAACTCCAAAACTCACACCAAAACTATTTAGATGGATAAATAGCTCTACAGGCCAAAGGGAAACTATGCATTTTTGCATTTTGAGGGTGATGTGTCCTTTTAAAATGCCACAAAATATTGTGAAAATGCTCCACAAAAGTTCTCAGAACAAGGTCAAATTGCTTGTTTTGTTCAACCAACAGTCCTAAATCCAAACGTGTTGAACTGACAGTCTGTTCAAGTGGAGAAAAGCAGCAGATCCTCACATTTGAGTTCATGTTTGACATTTTTGCTTGATAAATTACTTATAACCAATTATCAGAACTCTTAATGGTTATGTTTCAGCACTTATACATACACTTATATGCACTTAGAAATATTTAAAGCGCAAACTAAATGTAATACAAAACTGTCTTCTGGAAAGTTGTGTTGAAAAGACATTTTACAAACAAGGCATCATGTCCTCAGCTCTAACTGCTGAGATTGAGGCATTTACCGAGCTTATCATGTCAAACCTGCATCATCATTCATATGACTAATACACCCCCATCTCTATTTATTACATTATTTCTTTATCAACAAAAAAAGTTTTCTGCCTCAGGCAAGCAGAAAAACTATTTTGCGACACTGCGGGAATTTCACTGAAATGTGCCACTTTCCATTCAGCCTATCTAATTCAATATGTTGTCATTTGCATAAAAATGCATGGATGGGAAGTCAGCTGCTCCATACGGATGCTGTGGAGTGTATAGGATGAGTGCTCTCTGTGGATAATGTATACCGTGTGGTCTATTTGTGTGTCTGTCCTCTGCTCCACATATATGTCTGTTGACATGTGAGTGAACAAATGGGCGTGATTTGTTAATGCAGATCTATCTGTCTCACCGCGAGTGCTTACGCAAGCTGGCGTGCGTGGTGCATGTGTGTCACACATGCATAGTAAATATGTAGCGTTGGGTTGTGTAGGAGTTCATTACTCTGGGAGTGTGTGTGTTTCTGTGTGTGTGTGCAGGGGAGGAGGGGTGCAGCCTTTCCGCATGAGTGGGGCTGTCAGTGGGCATCAGTCAGCCAGGCAGCGACAGGCGGAGCAGATCATTAGCAAAGACGGAGAGGGAAAGGGAAAGAGAGGGAAAGGGAGAACGGGAGAGAGAGGGAGTGCAGGGACAGAGCGGAGTGGAGGGAAGGCCTCCGCGCCGCGTCTTTAATATCCGCCTTACGAGAATTACACAGACAGGCCCGTGCACCGCTCAGTCACGCAACCGCACCGCTACGACCATCCCGTCCCCCTCTGTCCTCCCATCAGCTTCATTACTGTCGCCTTCAACTGACATCACATCTGTCAATATCTGCAGAGTGAAGCTGCAAACTGACAATATTTAAGATGATAATACACAGCATTTAGGCCATCATTAAAGGGACAGTTCGCCCCAAAAATAAAAAATCATATTTATTTCTTACCTGTAGTGCTGTTTATCCATCTAGATAGTTTTGGTATTCTATCTACTGTACGGCAACTGTATCACCATGCAGAAGGAAGTATGCATCTACTCATGGAGGAGAGGCCCATTATAGACTTAAACTTACTTATACTTACTTTGCAAACTTCAAGTTAACTAGTCATTAACACACTTGAAGTGTACTGATTAGTTTGACTGCAAGGACGAGTCAAGTAGGTCTGCAACAAACAATTATCGTCATTATTGACTAATCTGCTGATTTTTTTCTCGATTAATCAATGAATCATTTAGTTAGTGCAAAATCAAGACTCTTTATTTACTGTGATAAATGACAAAGAAAAGCAGCAAATCAGTTTAATTGAGGAACCTGGAACCAGCACAAGTTTGACAATTTTGGCTTGAAAAATGACTGCAATGATTATCAAAATAGTTGGCGACTAATTTTCTTTTAATCCCATATCGATAAATCAACTAATTGTTGCAGTTCTAAACTCAGGTATGCTAAAACTGAAAATACTTAACCTATTCATTTTTTACCAGGGTTCTTTCTGGGCATTGATATGGTTGGCAGGTGTAGTTCAGTAGAAAGAAAATAGTTCCTCCATGAAACTACTCACAATAAGGTCTGTGGATTATCTTGAGTAACTGAGTCATAATTTCTGGAGTTGATGCTGTTGAGTGCTGTATTTTTTGGCGAGTGTCATCTAGTTCCATTGTATTTAAGAGAAGGCAGCAACTCACACCAAAACGATCTAGATGGATAACTCTAGAGTAAATAAATAAAATTTTAAAAAAGTGAATAAGAGTAAAAAAAAAATGCATTTTTGATTTTCAGGGTGAACTGTCCCTTTGGAACTGAACTCCACTAAAACAGTTGATACTATAATTAATGTTACAGCTGATACCGGTCATGCTATATTAGAATCTGGTCAAAATAATTAATGTATTAAATTCAGATCAGACTGACATCTCTATCAACTGTAGTGTTGTTCACATTAATCAGTGGTGGCAGACTTTGATTAGTCCTGCGTTCAAAATGTTACTTAAAGAACTACTTCTGCAATTTAGTGGTGCTCTTACATAAAGTTGGAGGACTTGAAAGAATTCTCTAATTCGAAGCAGCAGAGGCTGAGATGATCTGATTTTTAAAAGTCCCAGCATGGGTTAAGCACCAAAAACCTGGATTTTACATTTCCCACAATGCAGCTTGATAGTGTATTTTGTTAGACCTTTGCTATGACATCATCAAGGTTATTGTCTCAGACTTGACAAACTTCCCTTGAGCAACAAAGAACATTATATAACTGTGTCTTTGATAGGCTGAATAATATTGCCCCGACAAGATTCTTGTAAAATCCATAATATTTCCCTTTGAAGTATAGTGTAGTACTAAGAAAAATGTATCATAAGGTGAAGTACTATGTAACTATGGAGCAGAAATAGCAATACTACAATATGGTAAAACTCTATTACATGTAAAAGTCTTGCATTACTGATGGCAGCAAATTATATTTAAAGTAGGGGACACTGGGGATGGTTGTAACGCTTTTTGTCATCCAACTCAGTGATTGTTGACATTATGTGAGTTAATGTCAAATACAGATTTCTGGTGTTACAACCGACCCCGCTACTGGTGTAAGTTGTAACACTGGCTGGGGACAGATGTATCAATGAGAAATAATTTGCTAAAATATTATCATGGCTATCCAGTTTCTTCAAGAACTTAATTGAAGAATTAAAAATAAATGGTTTAAAATGAAGCAAAAACTTTGGACGAGAAAATGAAACACATTTCCTCTACTAACAGAGAACTAAAAAGGAAATGTAAGTGTATAGCATTGATGACAACACCGCAACTTGGTCAAACTGACAGTGTTACAACTGACCTGGTGTTACAACACTCCCTGGTGTCCCCCTTTCATGGGTAAAAGCACTCATTTTGTCAGAGTGTTGTTATATTACTAGACGATCATCACTGAATTTAGGTGTAAATAGCATTTGAATGTTTTAACTGGTTGACATAGAGCTAGTTCTAACTACTTTATATACTGTTTCATATTCTATTTATAAAAAATAGTCATATTTTATGATCTCATCATATGTTTATATGTCAAATCTTGGCTAGTAAGCTAGTAAATCTTTCTGAAATGTAGTGGAATGTAAATTAGCAAATGCTCAAGTAAAGTGGAAGTACTTTAGAACTGCACTTATGTACAGTGCTTGAGTAAATGTATTAAGTTGCATAAGTTCCACCACTGCTACTTAGGAACGTCCCTTCACTCATCTTCATCCTATCAGAAGCTGACGACACTGTTAGCACAGAGTACATGATAAAAGCCTGTTATGATCCCAGTTATATTGGTGTAACCTTATTCTTAACCACAGCCAATTAAACATGGCACAAAGTCCTCACTGGGCCTCATTACAAAAAACAAGCTGCCACAATGTTGACTGTTTTGGAAAACACCTGAAAAAAGGTGTATGATGTTAAGTCTGGATATGTTTTAGCAGGCTCATTAGCTAAACAAGGTTATGAGGAGAGGAGCAAAGAAATATACTTGTGTGATCCGATAAAATGTCACATGAGAATCAATTATCATGCGTTCCGAGTAAATTAGCAGGAACGCAAACCGTGCTAACAAATAAAATATCACCTCAGGCATGTTTAGCAACACCTAGCGACAGATGACAACCCGCCGCACACTCTGACAGCCTCTGTCTGAAATGTTTTTATTTTACACCACGCTTGGCTCCGGTCTCTATCTAGTCTTATGCACAGCGTATAGGAAGACCTTGTTTCATTCCGACACTCTCCTCCACATCTCCACTGCTTTGCATTTTGCCCTTTCATCGTTCACCGGCTGTGCCCATAACTCATCTTTTAGTGCTGCATCTTGTGGTGACCACCTTCCACTCAACAACACCATTAAACAGGCAGATTAATGCTGCTATTAAATCCACACATCGACTTTGGTGGCACTCATCAAAGACAGTATATATGACTAGCGGTATTAAGGATTTGATGAAGTCAGACTTTCAGAGGGCCAATAAATCAGTTAGGGAGGTGCAATCTAACACTTCACAAGGTAGAGGCTGACACGGGAGGAAACAGATAGCGGACAAATACGACTTTGCAGAAAAGGAGCACAACAGACGTGTGTACAGCTGTGCAAACACTTGACTTCATGTACTTCAGTGACAGTAACAGTGACTTTTACCATGTAGTTGTGTATTACTCTGTCTTTGGGAATGAAAAGATCATTACCTTCATTTCTGTATGTTATTAGCATGGCTGGATGAAGCTGTTTGGTGGCCCTGGGGCAAAAATTTGTTTTGGGCCCCGATTGATCCCACTCTTACCACTTTCTGTACATTATGCATGTAGCAGAACTAACATATCCTCATATCTAAACACCAGAATGGGTAGATTGTCAATTATTCCCAAAACGACATATATTACCAGGCGAGAGTACCAGCAGTGACAGGTTTACTGGACTTCAACTACGTTACGTAGGTATACACATAGTTTACGTTGTAAAACGGTCACAGTTTGGTTAGGTTTAGGCAATAAAACTACTTGGTTAGGATTAGGAAAAGATCATGGTTCGAGTAAAAATAACTATGTTATGTATGTCTCATGATGGAAGTGATGTCACTTGTGTGCCAACATAACTTACGTGACATGTAGTTTATATTGTTAAATGGTCACAGCTTGGTTAGGTTTACGCAAAGATTTTTGGGTGGTTTGGGTGAAAATAAATACATTTTGTATGTCATGTGATGGAAATGACATCACTTGAAGCAACTTTAAATAACTCTATTTACTCTTTGTTCCATACCAGACTTGAACCCCAGTCTCCCGGGTTAAAGTCCTCTACCTGTTTGAGTCATCCATCCACTGTCATCATTTCACAACCTAAACTACGAGTGTTACTTGAGTTTGTCATTGCATGAGTGGCGTTACTTCTGTCATGTGACATACATAATGTAGTTGTTTCAAGCCAATCTGTTAAATAACTGTTGAGATATTTTTAAATTGAATCAAAGTGGTGCCCTATAGACATTTGCCATTAATAGGACGCTTCTACTAAAATGGCTAAAAATAAGAACAAAATTAATTTGACGTAAAATCGATATGATATGACTTCATAAACTTAACAACTTGTACAATTTAGGAGTTGGAAAATTCTTACAGACAGCTGCCTCTGGGTCTTTATTCAAGTTTATGTCCAGGAACATTTTCCACTGTGTCAAACACCAACTTTTCCCAATACAATGGACCGTACAATGGATTGTATTGTGCCTGTTTGAGCAATCCATCCCACGTCCTCCACATGCGGGCTTTCTCTACTTTTTATACTGTGCCACCTGACCTGATGTCACATCAAAACACAACACTAAAGGCCCGCCTTCAGAAATGTTCTGCTCCATTTATGGTCAAGTTTAATTCATAAAGTCTCACCCAAGAGTGAAAAGGAAGACATACAGTTTTCAACACTGTATCATCTCAGGGCCCTGTCACGACAGAAATAAAGAAGGAATGGTTTGACATCAAGCTTACGGGTGGTTCATGGCTGAAGATGAGAATTGGTCAGGGGATCATGACAGTCATGGAGATGAACAAGACAATACAATCCATTGTATTGGGGAGTGTTGGTGTGAGATGCAGTGGAAAAAGTTCCTGGATGTAAACTTGCCTTAAGACACAGAGGCAGCTGTCTGTAAGAATTTTCCAACTACTAAGTTGGACAAGTTGTTATGTTTAAATAGTCATATCAAATCAATTTCAGCTTAAATTAATTTTGGTTTTATTTTTAGCCATTTTAGCAGAGGGGCTCTATTAATGGCAATGTCTTATGGCCACAAATTTGATCCAGTTTAAAAATATCTCAACAGTTATTTAACACTTTGGGTTAAAATAAATATGTTATGTAGCCACTCACCATTCTTGCAATGACAACTCGCGTAATACATGTAGTTTACAAAGCTTGGGTAGGTTTAGGCACAAAAACTGCTTGGTTAGGTTTAGGAAAAGATCATGGTTTGGGTTAAAATAACTACATTCTATATGTCACATAATGGAAGTGACATCACCTGAAGTTACTCAAAACTTTAAATAATGGTACATTTACTTTTTGTTCCATACTGGACCTCAACCCCAGTCTCCTGGATGAAAGTCCTGTGCATGGTTTGAGTCATCCATCCACCCCACCTCCTCGAAATGCGGACTTCTCCTGCCATGTATACTACGTCCACTAGGGGGCACTGCCAAATGGACATATAGGTCAGAAAAAGGTGAGTTGACAGGCTGAGTAGAATACACATGGCAGCTTCATTATAGGCACCTAAAGGCCAACGTGTACACTACATGTGTCGAGTAGTTTGTGCAACCTGTTCTCATCCCAGGTTGTTAAAGACCGGTGTCTATGTCCCGCCCCTTGGCATCTCATACTGATGCACAAGGTACGCTTTAGTGTCTGTATGAGATGCTGTGAAACCATTGCAGTATCATTAGGTTTAGGCACCAAAAATACTTGATCATGGTTTGAGTTCAAGTATGTTGCATTGCATTGATGTTACATATGTCATGTGACGTAGGTGAATTAAGGCACATGTTGCGCGTGTCATTATGTAACTTCATCCTCTAGACAGCCTTGACTTTTAGATTCACACGGACACGAACCCCATCCTCCTCCCCACATGGATGATCTACTACTAGCTCTTTATACCACATGAACTAACATGGGTGGGTTTACATTTCAGGTACTGAAAGCCTGGTGCATCTCACACATATGCTAAAGTGTACTTTGTGTATATGGCATTTGGCAACCTGGTAATGAGAGTGGGCTGGTTTGTGATAGCCTACTTAAATTAAACACAGTTTTATTTAGGAATATAGACCATGTGAGCAAAATCTAATAAAAAACTTAAAATGAAAAAAAGCCTTTTAAGTAGTATTTGACATTTTGACACAGGGCTCTTCTACAAGACAGGGCCACAAAATTAGCACTGCAAAACCCACTTTAGTTGATATTGTACTTTTGTGGTGTAGATTCCCTTAATTCCCTTAATCAAACCACCAAAACCAATTGACATGGAGTGACGCTGTGACTTTTAAAGCCCCTGGGGGTCACTGCTGATTTGTGTGATTACCCAACAACTAATAATGTAGGTCTATCTGTATTTAGCCATCACTGCCTTGTACAAATCTGATTTTCCTCATTTACTGGTGGATCTGTTAACAAGACATGAGAGACAATAAAAAGCCACACTAGTGGCCCGCAGAGACCGAGCTGGTCATTAAAGCTAACAACATGAAAATGCTGGACAGCACCAACAACACTGTTCTTAGAGCCTTCTGCAGTGTGCAGCGGTGGCAGGAAAGGAAAGGAAAAGCCCTGGGCTGGACAAATTTTGCTGCAGTGTTGGCAATCCAATCAATCTGTGGTTTGACCCAGGGAAAATGTTAAATATATAAGTATAAGGTCATATAAGTATAACATTACATAACATTATACATAACATTATATAGTTGGTGGATCAAGGTAAATTCAGGGGTCAAATTTGGGTCCTTTATGTAACAGTGTCACAGGAAGTGTTTTATTGCAAAGACTGACCCAAAAAATGTAGGAAAACACACCAAATATGTTGGATAAGTGTAGACTGATAACCTGACATGCCAGATGGTTTGTTACACAGAGCCATATGGGAAGTCAGTCTTAGAAACTGTTTGGAAAAGGGCAGGCACTTTCAAAAAATATTTGATTGTGACTGGATGAACCATCTGTCTATCACAACTAATACGGGCTAACTTCAACCACTCAGATCAAACTCTTGCTGATGCCGGTCAGGAGAAAAATATTCTCCAGTTCTGCTATAACTGATGCTATCACAGTATCTATGCTAACCTCTAATCCTTACTAGAACGCTGACAGGCCGCACCACTTTTGTCGCGGACACAGACGGAACACTTGAAGCCTGGCAAGATGGATTCTTGCGAGATTTCGCAAATCCACCTGCCTTGCAAAGAAAAACAATTTTACCCAGACCAGATCCCTCTGAAACATTGAAACTTTGCTTTTTATCTTTAAAAAAGGTCCCACTAAATCCATGACATTTTACTTTTAAACATGATGCAGCAGGGTGTTAGCACCAATAAAAACTATGAAACATTACAATTGCAATTTCACCTGGGTTGGTCCCTCTTTGAGTTCGATTAATTTGGTGAAGAGGGTGAAGTGTTCGATACTCTCAAAGGTTTCCATCCTCAGGACCTGGCGCTAGCAGAGCAAAACCTAGCATTAGCAAGAAAGCTACAAGTCACACATTCACAATTACACTAGCTGTTTTTCTAAATGAGCTGGTGGCTAACAGCCAGGTGGGGCAGCCAACTCTTCTCAGGCAACAAGGTGTTGTGAAAGCTATGAAACAACCCCTTTTCTGTTTAGGTAATGTAATTGGACCCAGATCAAACCTTATCAGAAAACCCAGTTAACAGAATTGACCTTGCAGCACTCTTTTCACTTATCTCCTCTTGTTGTTAGCTTTATATTTACCCATTATTTGTGTACAGCCAATTCTCCGCATGCCAGAGGTGCTCGTTGTGACTCAATTGCCTCAGACGGAGCTAAACACTGAACCGACTCATCTGTAAGTGAATTCACCTTTTACAGAGTCATTTTTAAAGCGTGGCAGTCATGAGAGATGAGGGCCTGCTCTGTGGGAGAATAATAAATCAAGCCCTCCTCGTGGTGACCAAACATACTGTAGACCTTATGCTAAGCTAGGTCACCGCTGGCCCACGGTTGAAATATTATCCTCATAAAACTTTGCGGCACATCTATTTTCTCCCTCCAAAGCAGGACTACAATACTCAAAAGTACATCTAAATCAAATAAATTCCACCAGACGCAGACTATTGTGGATTTAAGTGCAATTTCTGTGCAGGAGCGGGCGTAATCTACGGCCAGAGATTTGAATTTCTTTACGTGAGTTTGAAGCCACGGCAGCAGAGAGAGACAGAGGATGACAGGACAGAGTTTAGATTACAGAGGAGCAGGGAGGGTGGAAGACAAGAGGAGAGGGTGGTGGCGGTGGTGGGGAAGTGGTGGTGGGGGGGGTGCAGAGACAGAAAGAGTCTGGAGTTCATTCGAGGCTAGCTGTCGTCAGGCTCGGCGTCAGCCATCACATGGGCAGAATGCTAAACGCCGAGCTCTGAATCCTGACCTATTTTCATCAAACTGACACAGAAATCCACTGAGAGGCCGTCTTACGCTGCTAACCTCTGTCTGCCTCCTCGACCGCCCTCAGCAAGCCATCAACACACACTCACACACACACACACACACCTCATATTCTACGATCTGTACATACCATAATGTAAATCTACTTAGCCGTGATCCACAGCAGTTTAATGATGTTTGATTAATAATCTCCAAAATGACTCGATTTTAAATTATTGCCACTCAGCTGCAGCTTGAAAGGCTTTTATTGTAATTTGTCCAAATATGCCGTTGGACTGATGAATATTCATTAAGTGAAAATACTCTTCCCTGACCCCTCTTTGTGCTCACAATAGACAGTAGGCATGTTCTTTTTCTGTGTCTGCACTCAACTTGACACCGTTAGCAGACACCTTCCCCAGCGTAGCAACCGCTTTAACAGACTTTTTTTAAACAAAGACAATGAGCAAATAACTCTGGTTAAAACACAGCAAATGATCCCACTCTTAAGGCACTAATGGCTTTAATTTTCAACTGGCTTTTATCAACTATGATCAAAGAGCAATTACAGACATCTTTAATGAAAATGGATTCAATTGCCGGCGAATGAATGTGACTTGATTGATGCTGAACATCACCTGAACATGACTGAACTACACTGAGAACAATAGGCATTAGGGGTGATTGATAGGACTGTAAAATGATGGAGTGTGGCTTTTCACTAATATTCCCTGTAACCACCGCAACCGTTCATTTGAACATGATGATGAGCATCTTTACGTGTACAAGTCTTCTTCTCTGAAATTCTAACATTTCATATCTCACATGTAACTTGGTAAAAACTTCTTGGCTTCTCTGAATCCAGTCAGTCATTGGGCCTCGGGCAAGAATGATTTGTATTCTTATCCTAAACCACTTACTTTTTACAATGAAGTTTGCTCATACAAAGGTTCCAACTTAGATTCACCAAAGTCTCTTAACTGCACAAACTTGTCATACTTTTTTTGTTTCAGTGTGATGAATGTCAACTATTTGTGAGTAGCTGTGCATCTGTGATATTTAATCATTCAAAGTGTCTCACTTCAGTCAAATACGGCAGCTTGGGCAGTGGCCCTAGTGGCTGTAGGTGCCCCACTGGCATCTATTAGCAGTAGTTAGCAATAATAAATATGGAATGTATGGAATAACTTTAAAAAGTAAAAACACAAAAAATTCTTGGGTAGGTTTGGGAAAAGATCATGGCTTGGGTTAGTTAAAACATAACGTAACGTAACATAACGTAATGTGACGTAACGTAATGTGACGGTAACGTAATGTGACGTAACGTAATGTGATGTAACGTAATGTGACGTAATGTAATGTGACGTACTGCAACGCTGATCCACAGAAAATTTGTTGCAAATATTTTGATAATTGATTAACTCTTTCACTCAATTTTCAAGCAAAAATGCTAAAAATTTGCTGGTTCCAGTTTCTTGTTGTTTGTCTTTGTCATTTATGACGGTAAATGAAGAGTCTTTGCGTTTTGGACTGATGAACAAAAGAACCAATTTGAAGACGTCTCTTTGGCCTCTGGAAAATTGTGATTTCTTGCATTTTTTTGACATTTTATAGACTAAAGATTCATTAATTTGTGAATCCTGAAAATAATCTGAAATAATCGTTAATTGCAGAACTATTACATACTTTATGTAACTTGTAAAAAGTAAAAAGATGTTAATGACTGTTCATGAGAAGCTGTGAATTTGTGATAATTAATCATTCAACATGTTCTCACTTCCAATTCGTCAAATACATCAGCTTGGTCAGCGGCCCTACTGGCTAAATGTACCCCACCAGCATCCACAGCCAGGCTAGCAATAATAAACATACAATGTCCAGACATACGTTTAAAAAAAAGGGCAAAAACTACTTGGGTGGGTTTATGAAAAGATCATGGGTATTAGTATTACACTATTACGTATGTCGTGTAACTTTTTAAATAATTCATTGTTGACTTTTGCTTTCACAGGAGACTGAAACCAGATTTTCTGGGTGAAGGTCCTGTCCTGAGTTTGTTACCACCCATCACCCCATCTCCTCCATACGGGGAATTACTCGCACTTTATGCTACAGCACCTGACTTCAACGTCAAATCAAAACATGACACTAGAGGCCAGAAATGATGCTACAGGGGTACCTACAATGTCAGAGTCTGAAGTACAAGGCCCCTGACCAAGCTGATGCATCTGACATGTCAGAACCATTAGAATAATTCATGCCAAATTGCTATGAGGCTACCTGTTATGCTTTATTTGTGGACAAGTTAAAGAAGACATACTTTACTACAGGTGTGAAAACTGCATCATCTCAGAGCCGCTTGAAATAAAGAAGGAATGGTTTGACATCATGTTCGTGGTGGTTCATGACTGAAAGTGAGAGTCGGTCAAGGGATCGTGACAGTCATGGAGATGAACAACACAATACAATCCATTGTATTGGGGAGTGTTGGTGTGAGATGCAGTGGAAAAGTTCTTGGGACATAAACTTGCCTAAACACCCAGAGGCAGCTGTCTGTAAGAATTTTCCAACTACTAAACTGTACAAGTTGTTATGCATAAATTGCCACATCATATTGATTTTACGTTGAATTAATTCTAGTTTTATTTTTAGTCATTTTAGTAGAAAAGGGCTCTATTAGTGACTATGTCTGTAGGGCCACCACTTTGATCCAA